>JAYKKT010000047.1:5070000-6270000 GCA_036023115.1 Brasenia schreberi
TAATCAATTTGTGTTTGTGATAAGCCACTCTTATAAGTAATTAAATGTTCATCTCGTTTTTTGAAGATTGTATTGACTATAAAGAGATCAAATGACATAGCAAAATTTAAAATCTCCCTACCTTCCTCGTTTATATCCCTATAACCAAAGTTTCCATGAATCCCTTGATATCCTAATGCCTCTTTACCGACATGTCCATTTAAATCTCCTCCTAAACAAATCATCTCCCTTTGTAGAATCTTTTGAAACACCTTATCCAACTCTTCTAAAAAAACTGCCTTTATACTATCTTCTAGTCCTACTTGGGGTGCGTAAGCACAAACTATATTCAAAACCTCTGCTCCTAACACTAATTTCAATGTCATGATTCGATCACCATATCGTTGTATGTCTACTACACTCTCCTTTAAATCTTTATTTATGATAATACCAACTCCGTTTCGGGCCTTTTCTTTACCTGAGTACCATAATTTAAAACCTGTATCCTCTATCTCCTTTGCTTTTTCTCCAATCCATTTCGTCTCTTGTAAACATAGAATATGAATCTTTCTCGGAATCATAGTATCTACCACCTCCATTAGCTTACCCGATAATGTTCCGATATTCCAAGAACCAATACGAATCTTATTATCTAGGACTAGCTTCCTTACCCCCCGCATCCGTCCATAATCAAAATGCGAAGACCCTCTCTGAAAATTTTTCACTACATTCGGGCGGCAATGTAGCGGGACTAACTTCTTTACCCACACCCGTCCATGATGTGGGAACCCTCTCTGCAATTGATTCACTACATTTGGGCGAAAATGTAGTGGCCCTTGCTTACTTCTTACTGCATTCGGGCTCTGCAGCACGTCGCTAGGCGGGGACGCCCCAAAGCAATGCTCATAATTTTTGTATTCCATGTTGTAGAAATCCGACGAAGTTTTATGCTGGCTGTCGGAAGCCTAACACAACCCTCCTCCTTTATCCGGGCTTGGGACCGGCAATGTAAGGGTGATCCCTTACATGGGCGGAGTTACATATACATATATATATATATGTACTTGCCATAAACCATAATATTAGTTCTAGTTACATATATATAATATATACTTGCCATAACACCATAATATTAGTTCTAGTTACATATATATATATATATATATATATATATATATATATATATATATATATATATATATATATATACTTGCCATAACACCATAATATTAGTTCTTGTTAAGTAATGAATGTACACAATCAAGTACATGTGTGCGAGTATAAGTAGACATGTACATGCGGGGTGCTTCTTGTTGCCACATCTTGTATCTAATGAGGGGACACTTACATGCTTCTTGTATACTGGGAACATTTGAGAGCACCAGGAAGTTTTCAGATGCAGGAGTCCCAAAACTTTGGTTCGAGTCTAAGTGGCGTAGTCTGTAACAGTAGTTTAAAAGTATTACAAGAAACATATATGGGGCTGGCTACATGGATTCTTTCTTTCCATAGAGCTCGATCATACGCCATGCTAACAATGAACTCAACGTAAGTTACATCACTCTTTATTGTTTTCTTCCAACACTTTTGTGGTCTTTTAACATTTTCACAATCTAGTTTCTCGGACCTTCTTATCATAGCTTCCTTTGGTCGTCTTTCTATGTGTCCAAACCATGTTAAATGATTTTTTTTCATTTTGTTAAGCATTGGTATCACTTTCAATTTGTTTCTAATAACCTCATTACGTTCATGCTCATTCCTGGTGTGCCCAACACTCCAAACCATAAAACATAGCTAGTCAAATTGCTGCTCTATAATATTTACCTTTCAACTTTAATGATATCTTCTTGTCACATAAAATATGTGATGCACCTCTCCATTTTAACCAACCAACATCTCCATCGATTTTCCATCATTCTAAAAAATTAATCTTATATATTTAAAACTTTTCTTACAAGAGATACAATGTGTGTCTATCTTAATTACTGTCATTTGAAGTAACCAAATGATCAAACTTGCATTCTATATTTTGTTTGTGTTCTACTAAATTAAAAGCCTTTACTTTTTAATGTTTCTCTCCATAGTTTCAATTCCCTATGAACTTTTTCCTTAGACTCATCCACTAATACAATGGCATCCATGAATAACATACACAAAGGAACTTCATCTTGAATATATTTTGTTAACACGCCAATACAACAACAAAACAACAACAACAACTAAGCCTTTTCCCATACTAGACGGGGTCGGCTATATGGATTCTTTGTTTCCACATAGCCCTATCATGTGCCATGTTAGCAGTTCACTCAACATAAGCTAGATCATTCTTTATTGTTTCTTTCCAACACATTTATGGTCATCCTCTACCTCTTTTAATACTTCCAAAATCTAGTTTTTCATACTTTTTTAAAGACGCTTCTTTTGATCTTCATTCTATATGTCCAAACCATCTTAAACGATATTCTCTGATTTTATCCTCTATTGGTGCCACTCCTAATTTATTTCTAATAACGTCATTATGTATACGGTATTTCCTTGTATGACCACTCATCTATCTCAACATCTTCATTTCTGTCACGGACATCTTTTGTACATGTTAATGATTAACTGCCCAACACTCGTAACCATAAAACATGTTAACACGTCAATGACAAATGTAAATTATGGGTCCTAACACATGTTTGTGCACTATCATACATGTCTCTTATAAGATTGTTGTATGTTAATGGGATACATCTCTTTTCCAAAGTTCTCCAAAAAAAAATCTCTTGGCACCCCCTATCATAAGCTTTTTCTAGGTCATTACATCCCCCAAAAGAAAAGTTTTAAATACAATTTTTCACAGTGATGGAAGAATTGATGGAGATGTTACGTATATAATTAATGCTGGTTGGTTAAAATGGAGAGCAACATCAGGTATTCTTTGTGATAAGAAGATACCATTAAAGTTAAAAGGTAAATATTATAGAGCAAAATTAGGCCTGCCATGTTTTATGGTTCTGAGTATTGGGCAGTTAATCATCAACATGTACAAAAGATGTCTTTGACAGAAATGAAGATGTTGAGATGGATGAGTGGTCATACAAGAAAAGACCATATACATAATGAGGTTATTAGAAACAAATTAGGAGTGACACCAATAGAGGATAAAATGAGAGAATATCGTTTAAGATGGTTTGGACATATAGAAAGAAGATCAAAAGAACCTAGAAGAAGGTATGAAAAACTAAATTTGGAAAGTATTAAAAGAGCTAGAGGACGGCCACAAAAGTGTTGGAAAGAAACAATAAAGAATGATCTAGCTTATTGTGAGTTAACTGCTAACATGGCACACGATAGGGATCTGTGGAAACAAAGAATTCATGTAGCCGACCTTGTCTAGTATGGGAAAAGTTTTAGTTGTTGTTTGTAATAAATACCATGTGAATATTCTTTTTTTGTTCTAAAATCTTTCATTAGATGTCTTAATAGATGAATAGCCTCAATAGTAGATCTTCTAGGCATGAATCCAAATTGGTTCTTTTCTCAACCTACTTTCAATAATTATTTCCTATAATTTTATAGTATGGCTCATTAACTTGGTACTTCAATAATTTGCACAATTCTTCCTCCATTCCTCATGCATCTTTTGGTTTTTTCATATTTCATTAAATAATCTGTCACTTGGGATTTTCCATACTTGGTCCTATAGATTTACCAACCCTCATAAGTTTAAGAGTCTCTTTGACTTCATTGTTTTGAATGTCGATAGAAATTACAATTTATATATTTTTCTGATTTGATTAGCTTTCTTAAGCTAATATTAACACTTATATTTTCTTTCAAAAGCTTATGAGAATAATTTTTTATTTATTTCTTATATCATCACTTGTCACTACAATATTTTCATCCTATCTTTGATGCATCTAACAAAAGTAAGATCCTTAATTCTCTTTTACCGTATTTTGAGTTAAACGTTTTATATAAATCCTCCTAAATTTTAGCTTTTGCTTCACTAAATGATTTTTTGCTTTTTTATAAGCCTCCCAAATTTTATTAGTCTTGTTGGCATAATGGAATTTGTAACATACTCTTTTCACCTTGATCTTATCTTTCACCATGTCACTGCACCACCATGCTTTCTTTTGTATTGGTACACCTCCCGTAGATTCATCTAACATATTTTTTGCTACTTTTTTAATATGCTTACCATATTGTTCCACATATCATAAGGTGTACCTATATAACTCTAAGAATCATTTTGAAGAACTTTTTGTTTAAATATATCTTCTTTTTTATTTTTGAGGTTCCACCGTTTAGTCCGAGTAGTTTTATATGTACTATTTGCCACTTTTGGACTTTTTTACTTTCAAATTTATAACCAAAAGTCGATGTTGGGTAGGTAAGCTTTCTCTTAGAATTACCTTGCAATACTATAACACGATCTATCTTTTCTCTTAAAAGCAAAATAATCATAACAAGCCATCCTTATAATTTATTAAATGTTCATCTCATTTTCTGAAAATTATATTAGCTAAAAAGAGATCATATGCCATAACAAAATTTAAAATTTTCTTACCTTCTTCGTTTAAATCTCCAAACCCATAGTTACCAATACCATAATGCCTTTATCCTAATGCTGCTTTACCGATATGTCTGTCTTTGTGAAATCTTTTGAATTACCTTACCTAACTCTTTCCAAAATGCCTTCTTTATGCTATCTTCTACCGTTGAAGTGATAAGGACAAGCTGTATTTAAATTCTCTACTCTTAATACTAATTTCACCATCATAATTCGGTCACCATGCCGTTGTATGTCTACTATAATATCTTTTAAATCTTTATTTACAATAATACCAACTTCATTTTGAACCTTTTCCTTTCGAGAGTATTATAATTTAAAACCTATGTTCTCATTCTTCTTTGCTTTGTCTTTTACAAACATAGAATGTGAATATTTCTCTTAATCGTAGTATCTACTACTTCCATTAGCTTGTCTGGGAATGCTTCGATATTCTAAGTATCAATATAAATTATTATCTAAGACTAGCTTCCTTACCTCTTGAATCTGTCCATGCTGAAAATGCGAAGACCCTCTTTACAATTTGTTTACTACATTCGGGCAGCAATGTAACATGACTAATTTCTTTAATCGCACCCATCCATTATGTGGGAACTGTCTGTACAATTGATTCACTACATTCAGATAAAGATGTAGAAGCTCTTACTCACTTTTCAATGCATTGGGCTTTGAAGTGTGTCGCTAAAAGGGGATGCCCTAACGCGATGCTCATAATATCTAGAATCCACAACAACAACTAAGCCTTTAACCATACTAGATGGGGTCGGCTATCATAATATCTAAAATCCATGATAGATAGATCCAACAAGATTTTTACGTTGGTTGTTGAAAGCCTAATACAACCCTCTTCCTTTATTCGGGCTTGGACGGAATCAAAAAATAATTTAGAAACAAAGAATAAAAAAATTATAAAAGTGAACAATGTCATACAATGCATTATGATAATGTCGTAGGATATTGCACCATACTTTATGGATGGTGCATGGTGAAAGTGATACAGGCAACCAAATTATGTTGATCGAGGTACCGATGATTGTGCAATACCATATGACAGTTACAACGTTGATATAGATGTAAACCAATCTGAAATGTAGGATGTCATATGTGAGGAAAATGTTTAGAAAGGTCAAAAAATGGGAAAGTACGTATCGTCCGTGATTAGGTGCCAGATCTGTGTCTAGGGTACCTAGGGGAACCTTTTGACGACATGGCAAGTTTCAATCTGACTAACTGACAGGAACCAAGTACAGGCCACTGATTTGAAGTGTAGTAAGCAATGGCAATTGAAGTGGATGGGTTGTATACATTGAGCCTTTGTGCTTGTAAAACTGTGAAGAACATGAATAAAATGTTTTGAACTCATGTGCTTTTTAAAGCCGAATGAGTGTATGCATCACCCAATGTGAATCAAACTGCCCAATGAAGAAAAAAAAAGTTAAAACAAGTACTTTGGCGGTTGTTTGTTCCTAACATCTCATGCTTTATTGTACTTTACATTTTTGGTTATTCAAGAGGCAAATTAAGTTTTGAAAAGATACTAATGTATCAGAACAGGTTATGCTCTGTCCAAACCCGAATGCATTTGCACAAGCGTTTGACTGAAAGTTGTCTTGCTTGGATCCCGGTTCAGTGAACTTTTGACTTGGAATTTGATGTTGATTCAAAGTACCTAAACCAAAACATTTTATAAATTAACTACTAACAAAGATCTGGATCAGACCCAAATCCATCAATAGGGTTGACAGTCACCGGAAGTTATAGGCTTTAGTCGATTTCTTGAATCATGTACTGCAGGAAAGTCTTTGTTTTGTTCTTCATGCTTCAATGTATCCTTTTGAATTTAGCTTCCAAGTTGTAATAGTCCAATTGACAAGCAGAGGGAAAATTGAGTTTTGTTGGCTCCATCTTTGGATCTTAGGAGAATTAGGAGAAAGAAACAAATATCTATATCTTGAGAGTAGAAATAGAATAAATTACTTTTTGTGTGCCTGACTTCGTGCTCTATGTATCAGTTCTTCACAGGAAGAGATCTTTGTGGACAGCACAATTCAAGTGAGGAACATTAGTACCAAGGTAATCATTGACCATTTTGGACAAAGAAAAGATGCATCATGTTCAAAGGAGTAGATAACAGTTCCTATTGTTTCTTTCCCCATTTTGCTGATATTGTAGGTCCGTTGATCTCTCTTGTTTTACATTGCCAGACCATTTTATAAAAGTATAAGTTGATGACACAAACTCCACCTATGTAAGGAATCACCCTTTCATGGCCGGTCCCAAGCCTGGAAAAAGGAGGAGGGTTGTGTTAGGCTTCCGACAGCCAGCGTAAAACTTTGTCGGACTTAACATGGATTCTACAAAAAAAAAAACAAAGAATCCATGTAGCTGACCCCATCTAGTATGGGAAAAGGCTTAGTTGTAGTTGTAGTATAAGTTGATGACACACTGTTCTTTTAATTTGATATGTAATATTTTCTCGTCTTATGATTCTGTCCAGTGCCCTCATATCTTATGTCCTGATAAACCTTGACGTCCTTTCCACAACTTCCAGATTGGGCTTTGTTATTACTTACACTGTGTCAGATTCAGCATGGCATCTAGATCTGCACTCGAAGTGAGCCCGTTTTGATCATGGTGTCTGATCCACTGCACTTGGCTGAACTTGGTTTGACTTTGCTATGCTTGGATTCATGCATACTCTCTTTCTCTCCATCCATCTTTGTAAGTTAAAATCCATCTTTGTAAGTTAAACTAGTAAATTACAATATAATCTGCATTCAACTGAACAGAATTGTAATTTTTCCTTAAAAGCAATGGTGTTCTAGAACATACTAAGTTACTTTCAATGGAAGGAGTTGACCATTTTCTTTGAATGAGGGAAATAAAGAACCTAACACTTTTGGACAGTGAAGAAGCTTTGACTTTATGAAGTAACTTTGCATTTTCAAGATGTTATTCTGTTAAATGCAGTCAATTTTTTCATAACTAGTTTAAAGTTAGATAATCACCATACATTTTTCATATCACATTAAACACGTCAAGCTCAAGTTTGCTTTGCCTCGTAATTTATTTATTGAGCTGGAGCTCTCCTGTGTGTTTCAAACCTTAAGCTTCTTGTGAGAAGTTCAAATCATCACAAGAATCGCCGACATCAAACTGAAGTTTTTTTATAATTATTTGTTTGTGGAATGGTTACGATGTGTATCTACTGAGTTGACAAAGCATATGGTAAAGCACCTCTTAATACTCTATTATGACTGTGATATGTGGCATATCATCATAAGTGGCAAGTGACTTCCATGCTATTGAGCATTTCTTGTTTGCTTGCTGCATATCATGGTTTTGAGTGTCTTGCATTTACCATAATGTCAAGTAAAATTTTCAATTGGTATATCTGAATGAATCCAACATGACCGAGCTACCTACCAAGGCAGTATGCTTGTTATTCCATGTTAGCAGGATATATCTGCTTGAGCGTTATCCTTTCTCTTGGGTATTAATTGTTGCTATGTCGTCATCAAGGACCAACCTTCTGCAACATGGTCAGGTTCTCTATGCTATTTAGAAGCACATTGTCATCCATAGGAGAAATAGGGGAAACTACATCTCATCCTTTTCTAGCCGCAAAGCCCTTGTAGCTGCCAAGTAAAGAGAAATAACTTGTCGCCCTTTGCTATCGAGCTTCATCTTGTCTAGCATGCCGAAAGTGCAAGTAGTTCACACACCATTCTACAGTTGCATTCCACGTTTCATTCCTTGGGCATCTTGTGGTGGTCATTTTGTTATGTGAACTTTACAAACAACATCTCGAGACAAACCCAACACTACCAGGCTATCTATCTAGGTGCAAGAGTGGTGCCAAAACTATGTGCAGGTATTAGCACCCCTGTCCTGATGCAAGTGTAAGGGTCTTGAGACTGTTGGGAGGAGAAACACTCAAATTAGCTAGGAGAGCTAACTTAGGAGCTTATGCAATAGTTGCAAACGATGGATTGAAAGACAACTTGAAACTTGCAAAATCTGGTTTGGGGTTATACGATACCCCTATATAGCTGCCACATAGTGGACAATTTTGTAGTTTTACCGTACACCACACGTTGTGCATTGCTTATTTGTGGCTTGCTAGAAAAGTGTTTCATTAGAATGTAGATGTTGAGGTGCTTGACTGCTTGTGTGTGGCCACACAAGACGGGATATGTAACATGGTTATTAGCTGAAAAGTCGGAGCAGTGCTAATAAAAGGTAACATGAGAGACACACTTAAGGTTGTTCAAACATTTGGGAGGCAGTCAGATGAACCTCAGGTGTGGGAACTGGAAATTAGGGTGGACATCTTAAATCATGTATAACTAGTAAGAGAGGGAGACTTCACAAAGGACTTGGTTTTGGTTTGGGACTTTTGGATGGACTACTGAGGACACTTTTGGGGACTACACTAGCCTCCCCACTTGGCCACTGCATAGGAATTGCCCACTTATATCATCTTAGCAGTTGATGTATGCTACACTATCAAGCTTTTTCTTGGTTACATCATTGCTCATAGGCTATCGTCTAACATCAACCGTGTACAACATATCAGAATTTTTGTCCAATGTAGAAACTTCTTGACATTCTTTACTCTTAAGTCTTTAGAAAGGAGAAAAGAGGGAAACTATCTCATCCCTTTCTTGTGGCAAATTCGTTCAAAAGGGGTTATCAGAAAGTAATAATATTTAAGAAAATTTCAAATTTGAGTATGGATTCCTTGCATTGCTTACCACTAATTCTTTTCATGATGTAATTATACTTGTGCTTGCTTATTAAATGAATTTAGTAACTTGTGGTGGCTGTAGTTGCATTTGCCTAGCTGATTCTTCCCAATGAAAACGCTTTGTTTGATAAATATTTTCAGTTCACCCCTTTATTACCACTGCATAGCATAAAGTATCTACTTTGATAGCGAGCTAGAAAAGAAAACAGCCTCAAAGCTGGCTATTTCTGTAGTTGCATCTAGCATGATTTTTCCTTAAATGCCTTACATTTTGTCGAAAATGCTAAAACAACAACAACAACAACAACAACAACAACTAAGCCTTTTCCCATACTAGACGGGGTCGGCTACATGGATTCTTTGTTTCCACAGATCTCTATCGTGTGCCATGTTAGCAGTTAACTCCCAATAAGCTAGATCATTCTTTATTGTTTCTTTCCAACACTTTTGTGGTTGTCCTCTACCTCTTTTAATACTTTCCAAATTTAGTTTTTCTAACCTTCTTACAGGTACTTCTTTTGATCTTCTTTCTATATGTCCAAACCATCTTAAACGATGTTCTCTCATTTTATCCTCTATTGGTGCCACTCCTAATTTGTTTCTAATAACCTCATTATGTATACGGTCTTTTCTTGTATGACCACTCATCCATCTCAACATCTTCATTTCTGTCACAGACATCTTTTGTACATGTTGATGATTAACTGCCCAACACTCAGAACCATAAAACATGGTAGGCCTAACTGCTGCTCTATAATATTTACCTTTTAATTTTAATGGTATCTTCTTATCACAAAGAATACCTGATGCTCCTCTCCATTTTAACCAACCAGCATTAATTCTATGTGTAACATCTCCATCAATTCTTCCATCACTTTGAAAAATTGACCCTAGGTATTTAAAACTTTCCTTTTGGGGAATGCAATGTGTGCCAATTTTAATTTCTATGTCCTCTGAAGTAGCCAAATGATCAAACTTAGATTCCATATATTCTGTCTTTGTTCTACTAAGTCGGAGGCCTTTGTTTTCTAATGTTTCTCTCCATAGTTCCAATTTTCTATTAACTTTTTCCTTAGACTCCTCCACTAATACAATGTCATCTGCAAATAACATACACCAAGGTACTTCATCTTGAATATGTTTTGTTAACTCATCCATCACCATTATAAATAAGTATGGACTTAAAGTTGATCCTTGATGTAACCCAATATTAACTTCAAAGAAGTCTGTCGTTCCTTCATGAGTCCTCACACATGTTTTTGCACCATCATACATGTCTCTTATAAGGTTAATATATGTCAATGGGATACCTTTTTTTTCCAAAGTTCTCCAAAGAACCTCCCTCGGTATCCTATCATAAGCTTTTTCTAGATCAATAAATATCATGTGAAGGTCTTTCTTTTTTGCTCTAAAATGTTCCATAAGACGTCTCAAAAGGTGAATCGCTTCAATAGTAGATCTACCTGGCATAAATCCAAATTGGTTCTTTGTTGTACTTGATACTTGTCTTAACCTACGTTCGATAATTCTTTCCCATAATTTCATAGTATGACTCATTAACTTGATACCTCGATAATTCGCACAATTTTGAATGTCTCCCTTGTTCTTATATACGGGTATAAGTGTACTTGCTCTCCATTCCTCGGGCATCTTTTGGTTTTTCCATATTTCATTAAATAGTCTTGTGAGCCAAGTGATTCCTATTTCTCCTAGTATTTTCCAAACTTCTATAGGAATATTATATGGTCCTACCGATTTACCACTCTTCATATGTTTAAGAGCCTCTTTGACTTCATTCTTTTGAATACGTCGGTAGAAATTGTGGTTTATATACTTTTCTGACTTGGCTAAATCTCCTAAACTAATACTAACATCTTTATTTTCATTAAAAAGATTATAAAAATAGTTTTTCCATCTATTTCTTATATCATTATTTGCCACTAAAAATCCGAAAAATAGAGGAAAATCAAGAACAATTCTAAACAATTCTTATAAATCAAACTGAGATTGAGAATATGAACCTCTTCTTGTCATCTCAATTTATCTTCTTGAATCTTAATAAACCTCAAAATAAAAGCACTTCATAAACCACCAAAATACCCAAAAACATTCATCCACTTCATAGATTGCCACAAATTCATCAAAACCATATCCACTCACTTTATATATTGTCATTGAAAAGAAAAAAAATGAATAACACAAGTAGATAGAAAATAAATATGGAAAAAACGAAAAAAAAGTATACCACATCGAATAGTAAACCGCCACATTGCCGCCATGGGAGTGGTGGTGCCGTTGGAGGTTGGACCATCGAAGATGCTTCTCTCTAGCCATAAATCTTGTAGCTGTGTAGCATTCAAGAAGAAAACACAGAACCGTGTAGTGAAAATTCTGAGATTTGGGTGGTCTTTATAAGCCAGGGGCATATCACTCGTATCATATGATACGGGCGAATGATACAGGCCGATACAGGGGCATTGTGTGATACGACCCTTGCATCATATCGTGATTTCTCATGACATGGTACAGGGCGATACTCATAACACTGGTTAGACCTATGAACCAATATATGAATTTGTTATGATGAATGTTATGCTCTTGACTTTCATGGGAATTGTTAAGTTTTTTTATGATGATAATTCAACCAAAATAGAATGAGACTTAAATAAATAAATAAATAAATAGATAATGATCTCCTATTTATTTGTAACCATTACATCGCCTAATGCTTATATCTGTCACATGCATATAAATAGAAATAGACCAAAATGGACACATTATTCGATTTAAATCTGTAGCAAGTTAACAAAATTTTTCCAAGTAGTCTGCAAAGTTTTGGCCTTGTTGATTTAGATTTTAATAATTTTTTGTTTTATTCTATATTTTAGGGAGGCAAAAAGGGTTCATCAGATACCCCAAGGGAGAATGCATCAATAGTGGATTCTTCATTGACAGAGAGCAAGCAAGATGGAGAGAATCATGAGGATCGAGGTATTCTAATCATATTGGTGTATAAGCAATGGCTTCCATCATAAGATAAATGTCAACCTTGTAGAGTTTCTTGGTAATGCTCGTGCATGATATCCAAATTAGATTAATGAAATCTTTCTGCAGAATCTTGAGAAAGAATTCCCCTATTTCTAGGTGTTCATTTAATTGTTGAATGTCAGACTGCGTATGTTGTAAAGGGGAACATAATTGGCTTATATTCTGGTGCTGGTGGTACCTTATCTGTCAGTTGCATGTTTTCCTTTTGGTCCTTTTTCTTCATGACATACTTTTGGATCAGTTCACTTTTCCTTTAATGGTCTAATGCTGCAAAAAGTATTGCTTGAGGTCTACCAGAGGTTGAATTGTCAAAATTCCTTGATCATCTGGGCCCTCAAAGGCATGGCTCAGGGTGAACTTATCAAATGCTAAATGCAACTCGATGTGGAATTACATGCATCCAAGGTGATATGCTGCATGATAAAGAATTTGAAAGTAAACAGGTTGTGTCCAATAAAATTCACGTCTAACAATGTTATTCTTGTTAGATTATCTGCTGGGTTTATATTGGAGTGCTTTCAGAAGTGCCGCTTCTTGAGAAATTCTTGGTATTGGCAACACCACTTAGTGTGGGAAAAGGCTTGGTTTTTGTATAGGAATAGAAAAGCTAAGATGTGGATGAAAACTACCACACGGTGCTAATTTCTCATGGAAATATTCCAAACTACTTCCAAAATATTTTGAAAATCAAACAAATGGAAAGGAAAAACATATGGAAAACTTTGTAGAATGATAAAAATGAATGAAAATGCTCAGGAAAATCTAATGGTAATATTATTATTATTATTAAAAATGCAGTAGTTTCAGTATGGCCAATATTTTGGAGCAGTACAGCTGCTTTTTCTTTCATTGGATAACTGCTGATTATTGACAGAGTAAAAAAGCGATAATATTCTGATATTTTAAAAATATGGGAGATACTGGTTGCTACAGGGAACATACTGGTTGGAAAGAAACAATAAAGAATGATCTAGCTTATCGTGAGTTAATTGCTAACATGGCACATGATAGGGCTCTGTGGAAACAAAGAATCCATGTAGCCGACCCCGTCTACTATGGGAAAAGGCTTAGTTGTTGTTGTTGTTGTTGTATGGTTCCCATCATCACCTGGGCTATTAATTCTGAATTATGCGTCAAATGCAGTCTTCCTCAATTTTTTCATTCTTATGTTCTTGTTAGATGATCTGCTAAGAACTTAGTTCTTTTTCCAATTTGGCTTCCTGTTAACGTATTGAAAGTTGTCTCTAATTAGTTTAGTAAAATATAACACATCAGAGAAATGGATCTAAAATATTTAGTTCAGTGGAGCATTGTTATTTCATCTGAAGACTCATCAAGCACTGACGTATAAATGTGCACAAATATCATTAGGGAAATGTATAAAGCAGTAATTCTGTTCTTGTTTGTTCGCATGTGTTTATTTTTGTAGTGTGGTTGAGCATGATAACAAGTACTTAATTTTGAACTTTATCCTTTTAGCATTGGAGACAATTGACCTATCAAAAGTTTTGATTTTCAGGAATCTCCAGTCACTGGGAGAATGAACCTTGCAACGCCATAATGGCTGATGAGCTAGAAAATCATTCTTTTGTAGGGATGTCCGATTTAAATGATGTGAGACACGAAAAGATGAGGACAAGATATTTTATCATAAAAAGTTTAAGTCATCATAATATTCAGCTGTCATTTGAAAGAGGTATTTGGGCTACTCAAGTAGTGAATGAAGCAATTCTGGAGGAAGCTTTCCATGTAAATGCACAATATAGTCTTTCTTTTTTCGTTTTTGCATTTTCTTCGGTCTCATCTTCTGACTTCTATTTGTTATATCATGCAGAACTCTGACAGGGTGATTCTTATATTCAGCGTCAATATGAGTGGATATTTCCAAGGTTATGCACAAATGATATCTCCAGTTGGTTGGAGACGTGATAATGTTTGGAGTGAATCCAGCAATGGAAATAATCCATGGGGACGAACTTTCAAAGTTAAATGGCTTCAGTTGCACAATCTACCTTTTCAAAAAACTCTTCATCTTAAAAATCCATTAAATGATTACAAGCCTGTAAAGATTAGCCGTGATTGTCAGGTTTGGTCAAAGAAATAGTTTTGTTGTAGAACTCCTTGAAGAACCATTTGTATACACCTTATACTTGTCATAGATTTTCAGGAGTTAACACAGAAAATTGGTGAAGCTCTTTGTGCACTTATTGATGGTGGTAGTGGCATGAACGAAAAGCTGAAGAGGTAAACGTTCTGACTCCTTTATCTTATAGACAGCCAAACTTGCTGATGCAGCATTTATTTACTGTCAGGAGTAATACTTTTGGAGATGAGTACTCCGTCAAAAGGCCATGTCGGGAATCTCCAGTACTATCAGTATCATCAGAAGAACAATATCTGTTTCCTGCTCATCCGACACAAATTGGATGGGGCAGAACACCAATTTCTGATCCTATTTACCATTATCAACATATGATGTCACCAAAAACTCAAAGTTCACAAATGCCATTTGTAAGGCCTCCTGACACCATGCTGTCAAATCCACTTCATTCAACACCTGGGGGAAAGAAGAGTTCTTGGATGAGGCATCATTATGTTTGCGATAATCCTAAAGGTAGACAGGGTAATAGGAGTTGCTCTACTCAGTTGGACAGGAAAAATAACCCAAATAATCTGCCGGCTAGTTATGATGATTCTCTATCAGAGGATGATATTCTTGATATGGTACCAACTTTTCATCTATTTCTGGCCTGTCTCTTGTTGTTTGTAAAAGAATCTTTAATTTTTTTGTTAAAATGTTATTGAAAAATATAGTTATGTCATTGCATTAAAAGGATGTAATAAGGTTATTATAAACAAATTAGGAGTGGCACCAACGATAAAAAATCATGTAAGATGGTTTGGATATGTAGAAAGTGGATCAAAGGAAGCTCGGGTAAGAGATCATGAAAATGTTAAAAGAGGAAGAAGAAGACCACAAAAGTGTTGGAACTTGGAAGGAAACAATAAAGAATGATCTAGCTTATGTTGAGTTAATTATTAGCACGGCATAGGATAAGTTCTATAGAAACAAAAAATCCATGTAGCTGACCCCATCTAGTATGAGAAAAGGCTTAAGGCTTAGTTGTTGTTATATGGAGTCGCATTGAAATACAGAACATATAAATCTGCAGGTTAGTGGCATTCCTAAACAGTTACTCTGAGGATTCCTTTTCAATATCGTTACCATGATCTTAACACTGCAGAGCTTTATGTTTGCTGGAGCCTGGAATAGATCCACTTACAACTAGTTGTTTTCATTCGATGTCAATTTGTTGAGAATCTCAGACCAGGACTTCTTTTTGCGGGCAGTAGCTTTTTACACAGAACCATACAACTGAAACATGTATCGAGAGCATAAACCGTTAGTGCTTGACTGCTGTATAGACAAGGAGCTGGAACATATTCTCGTAGTGAAAAGTACGTTCCATAGCCTAAGAAACATAGATTAATGTATGTTAGGGTTCAGTACATATTCTGCTAATGACTTAATTGATTGGTCTCTCTACAAAATCAGGAACCCAGTCTGTAATGATCATTAAACATGACAAAATAACAATCTTGTGCACAATTCAGAGAAGTGGTTCCATAACTAATGTATGATATGCTCTTTTTTGTCTCCTTGGCTGCAGACATACGAGGAATACCTAGAATCTCGTGCAAGAACCAAGGGTTCGTTCTGCCATCAGGTTAGTACTCAGTAGCTACAAAAATCGATAACTATGGTTCATTAAGGTGCTTTCTAATTTGTGACTGGGAACTATTAGCAGGTGGGAGGATCATCCCAGCCTTTGCAGGTGAAATCAACTGGGGAAGATGATGATCAGTAAGCTCATGCCATTGGTGCGTCTGATGATAAGTTGAATTGCATTTGTGATTTAGTAATCATGTCTTTATCATCCTTGCAGATACTCAAAATATCTGGCTGACTGGTATAGGTCTAGAAGAAGACGATTCATGAGTACGATCACCATTCCCCAAAAATAATTTGTGGTCGTTTTGTAATCCTAGTGTCAAATGGCTTTGCACATTATTTTCAAGCTATTATCAACTGTTCCGTACAATATGATTTTATTTTATCTGCAGTCGAAACTTTGAGGATTGGCTTTTCCGTTGCTGATCAATTGAACATGTTTGTATGAATTTAATTTTAGTGTCTGTTAGAAATGTATATGCTCTGTGGAAACAAAGAATCCATGTAGCCGACCCCATCTAGTATGGGAAAAGGCTTAGTTGTTTTTTGTGAGAAATGTATATAAATGTATGTCGTATGAATTTTGCTTTTCATTCAATATGTATTCTATACCGTCCACTAACCAAACATTATTCAATCAATGGCTGTTCTACTGTTCAAATAGAAAATTGGAATGCCTCAAATGGAATTTGTTTAGCTTTTATGTGTATCGACTCATTAACATGATAGATGTAAAGACCAGAGTTCATTGTTTACCTGGATCTCCAAGCATTATGTTGCTGAGTGTTTGACAATCAATCCTCAAGATGGACGATAACAAAAATGAAGTTGATGGTTTGGATCTGTATTTAAACTACTAGTGAAGGAACTGGTGTGGTATGAATAGAAGATAAAATGAGAGATGCGATCAAGGTGGTTTGGAAATATGGGAGCGCCAAAATGGAACTCTAGTGTAAAGGAGTGCACTGTTAATAAGGGCTGGAAAAGGCTGAATGATATTTGGGGAAATTACAAACAAAAGATCATATTTTTTTTCGAAGACAAATATTGGAATGTCCCAAGATAGAGAATGATGGCGAGTAAAAACCCATGTGACTGAACCAACTTAGACCCTGGTTAAGAAAATTGCAACAAGGAAAAGATGTTTCCATCCGTAAACTGCAGGTTTTTATTAGAGAAGTGGTTGTGAATGGTTTTGCTGATGCACAATGATGGTCAGTCAGAACTCTCAGCATCATCACAGAAGATAGTTTAACCAAAAGAATGATTCGGGTGTGCACAGGCTGATAAAGTCCTTGTGTTTTCCCTCTTGGTGTTCAGATAGAGCCTTAGCGTTGGAAAGGGCTTAACCTTGGTAATGGTTGGGATGACAATCTCCTCTGTTGGTAAGACCCGGGTTTTCTTTTGGCTCAGCATAATTAAAAGCTTGAAATTTCAGGACTTCACGGTTGGAAACTTCTGTGGATCTATCAGCTTAAACTCCTGTAGACGAGATGAGGCATTGGCTTGTTTAGATTGTTGGAGATCTATCAGCTTGAACTTTAAAGATGGGACCAGGCATTGGCTTCTTTAGATCATCGTTTTCGTCCAAACTATGGATCTGTTGATGGACAAAGTCTATCTACACTGTTGTGATCAACAATTTTCTTGCAACAAGGAGTGATTTACAGAAAGCTGGCAAGTGTTTGACATTTTTTTCAGGGTTAGAATGGGGAGGCTGAAGCCAGATGCATGCCTGGGGTATTGAACTCTTCGCCTTTAAACCTGTGAGTCGACCAGGTGAGCTATTGCTCTTTGTGCAGTCTTTGACTTGATTGGTCTAAACTTTAAGAACACTTGGTACCGGATGTGAATTTGGCCTCAGTTTACTGGAAGGGAAAATATACATTGACAGGATGTCAATATGTGGATAGAAGATAGAAGACATTGACTGGTAGTAATTTAATAATTTAGTAGGTCTGTTTTTTCTCATTTAAGTTATTATTTTTTTCCATATTGGAATCAAAACCCATATCTTATAAGATAAATCAAAAGCCCGTCTTCACACATGCTACATGCACGCACATCTGGGTGTTTTCTGTATGTCTATAGATGACATTAACGCTAAGAAGGCCGCTATCCTACCCAACCAATTTATTTTGAAGGGTGCGTTAGACAAAGGCCTAGCTAACGTTCCACACACAGCAAGTTTCACGATTAATGACCATCTTATTTAACAGTCATCACGCCAATTGGTAGATTGCCCCTTCACATTAAAAATATTTATATTTAATACATTTATGCTTATTTACTGTCATCTTCTAGATGGAATAAACATGATGAGTCTCTTTCCAAGAAATAGGCATCCAAAGTTTCTAGAAGCAAACGGGTAGCTAGATCACGTTTTCATCCAACTTTCAAGCACCCAAACATCAATGGATGCGCTTTAAATTAGTCAACTTTCATATCAGTTTGAAATAGATAATAAGAAAATATGCATCTAAATGAACAACTGAAAATTTCCTTTCATCTGTTTGCATAGTTTACATACATATAAACCTGGCGGTTCTGGTTCCACAAAACATGGAACCGAAACTGCACCGGTCCCTCAGGTCTAGGGTCGATTATGGTTTTGTCAGTTCCAGGTCTTATTCTGAGTCTTCCATGCTGCTTTTGGTTTGGTTTTGTATTCATTTGAAAATTTCATGAAAAGGTGGGATTTTGAAGCCGACTGATTCCTTTCCTCGCTAGGTTGAACAAGAACCAAACCAAATTCGAGGACCCCCGTGGTCCTTGTTCAAGTTCTGGGTGAGGACCAGGTCCTGTCAGATCGCCAGGCCAGGTCCAAGCTGGTCACCCTTACATACATTTTTTTTGTTACCACGGGAGTCCAAAGCCGTGCACCCACCAGGAGTTGAACTGCCATGGCGATAGCTTTCCAAGGCAAGCTGCCGTTGTGCCATCGCTCTGGGTGCACCACCATTTGTCAAACTCCTGGCGACAGCTTTCCCTACGTAGATATTCAAAACATACTCAATCACATCGTATATGCTATATGTAATATGTTCAATTATATACTTCATAAATACGTAAAGAGTACAATACACAACTTGGTAAATTGGGCACTACCTGGATCGGTTGTTCTTTGGTCATTACCTGACCCCACGTGATAGAGCAGGTAGATCTAAAGCGAGTAGATGCTAATGACAAAGACCTATTACTTGCATTATAAAGGCACGCATCTGCGAACCATGCATCTCAAAGTGCTAAGTTGATCATACCGTTCTTGAGCAATTCAGTGCTCATTTAAGATCTGCTTTGTGAGCTCAGTGAGTTCCATAAGAGTCGTTCTAGCGAGGACTCCTTTTAAGCTATTAGTTGGTGCTCATGACAACTGCAGTTAAGCCAGCGCGGGTCGAGAGCTTGGCTAGCAGTGGCACAATTCCCTTAGAGTACGTTCGACCTGAGAATGAGAGGCTTAACATCTGTGATGTTCTAAAGGATGAGAAGGATACTGAAGGCCCCCAAGTCCCCATTGTTGATTTCAGAGGTCTCGATTCAGAGGACGAGACCGAGCGAAAGAAGATATATGAGGAACTCAGGAAGGCTGCGATGGAGTGGGGGGCAGTGCAAATCTTGAACCACGGCATAGATCTTGAGCTTATTGACAAGCTTAAGGAGTCCGGCAAGGCTTTCTTTGGACTGCCCATTGAGGAAAAGGAGCTGTATGCCAATGATCAAGCATCTGGCAGGATCGATGGCTACGGGAGCAAGCTAGCCAACAATGCCAGCGGCCAACTTGAATGGGAGGACTATTTCTTTCACCTCCTCTATCCTGAGGACAAGAGAAATATGTCCATATGGCCTAGGAACCCAGCAAATTACATGTAAGTTAGATCTGATAATCTGGTTTTGCAATAAATTTTCACTTGAAATTTTCTGTTGAATTATTATTTCATGCACAGTTGAACATGAAATCATAAATGTGCCAACTATTAAGAATCAACTGTCTCACGGGGATGCTTACACGTTAAAAATAAAAATAAGATCAGCTCAACTGTCATAGTAACAGACAGCACCACCAGCATCTTAGCTCTCTCTCTCTCATATATATATACACACACACACGCGCGCACGCACCTGTGTGTGTGTGTGTTTGCAACTCAGTTCTCAGTGGAGGCCTCTCATCCCCTTCACGGGATTGTCTACCAGCAGTAGGTTAGATGTATATGTGTCTACATGTGTGTGTAGCTTAGAACTGACACTGTTTATGCTAAAAATCACAGAGAAGTGACAAACGAATACGGGAAGCAACTGAGAAAAGTTGTGACAAAGATCCTATCCATACTCTCTGTGGGCCTCGGAGTCGAAGAGGGAAGATTGGACAAAGAACTCGGAGGCATGGACGACCTGCTGATGCAGATGAAGATCAACTACTACCCAAAGTGTCCTCAGCCAGAGCTTGCACTAGGAGTTGAAGCCCACACAGACATCTCCGCCCTCACTCTCCTCCTGCACAACATGGTGCCAGGCTTGCAGATTCTTTATGACGGCAAATGGGTGACAGCGAAATGCATTCCTGGGGCTTTGGTAGTTCACATTGGAGACTCTCTTGAGATCGTAAGCAATGGTAATTACAAGAGCGGGCCTCATAGAGGGCTAGTTAACAAAGAAAAGGTGAGGATCTCTTGGGCTGTCTTTTGTGAGCCACCAAAAGAGCAGATTTTGCAGCCACTGAATGAGCTTATTACTGAATCAGAGCCAGCACTTTTCCCACCAAGAACCTTTTCACAGCATATTCAGCATAAGCTCTTTAGAAAGAGCCAAGAGGAAGTCTCTAAATGAAGGAATCACTGCTTCCTTTGTTTGCACGGGGAACGTAATCTTGCTGGTATAATAATAAATTAGTGATAATAATGATATTTGTGAGTTTTTTTAGTTTCATGCACGAAAAAAACTGTACTGGTTTCCTATGTTTCACTGTATTTCTTTTGATATGAAATAGTTCGTCTTTGTTCAAGTTGATGGTGCAAATGATGTACAGTGTGTTTATGATTGAAACCATTTCGAAGTCTGTAAAGAATCCAAGAACATATTAGTACTCAGTTGACACGACCATGTTAGAGTGACAGATAAGAAAGAATATACAAAAGATAATAGCCAATCCTAAAGATATACTAAGCTTATTGGGGAAGTTCTGAAATGATTATATATTTTATACTTTTGGTTTGTCACCAATATACATTTGCCTAGCCCCGCCTGCCTTTTAGAGAAGAACTAAGATCGACGGTAGAGGTCAATTCAGATGAATCGTGTCATTGATTCTTGATGCGGAAGCATAGAATAAAAGGAGTTTCTCATATGTTGACAACTGAAGGAGTTATTATATCATTGTGTATTAAAAACTTTAGGTAAGAATACCCTTTTATACTACACACTCGATAAATATGGTGGGGTGTTTCCCAAGTACCACTATCTCGAGAATAAAAAAAACTTCTCGAAAATTGAGAGGTCCATGATATCGAGAGGTTTTCTCAAGAAACAGAAAATTATCTTGAGAATTGAAAAACTTGATTAAGTTAAATAAGCCACATTAGAACATTATGTCCAACAAAGCAAAATCGTAGTAGGGATGAAGCTTGTTACGCCCGCTAGTTGATCCAATGAGGGACTTATTGCACGAAAATGACAGGTTAAAACAACATTTTTTCTTTTCTTTTTGACACGAACAGGTTGAAACAACTTATATAGGAAGGAGAGCACGTGTGCGTATCAGTTTGCTCATTGTGCAGTGCGCACTGTGCTTCTTTTGAAAAGCTCATGTTGACCACTGTCGCCGTTTAGACTACTTGTCTCGAGCGATTTTGGGGGCTCTTTAGCCTGTTACCGTGTACTATTTTGTTTTTCCCACTACTCTCAATCCCTTTTTTACGTAAAAAGAATGAGTCAAGAACTTGGTTTTGATTTGATTTTGGTATATCTAGTTTAATTTTTTTTTTAAAATAACAGGATTGTGCATCTTAAAGATGTTAAATTCTTATGGGTCTGTTTGCATCGCATGGCATAAGTGGGTGGAACTCCCACAATTAGAAGCCGGATACTCTGTGGTCTAGGACAGAATTCCATGATTCTAAAAGTATGGTTTAATAAACACATTTTTTCTGGACATTTACGTTCCTTGTTTGCGTAACAGACTTTTAATGAGAGCTTAATATTAGAAGTCATAACACCAGAATGCTGACTCACCAAGTGCATGGATGTCAAATGGGTCGAACCTAATTCCAACCCAGGCATGTTGAAGTCCAGATTTGACTTACGTTAGTACTACCAAATCTGGATCCCGGATTGCAACTCTGACATAAAACAAAATATCAGACTTGGATCCAAATAAAGTATCTGAAAATCTCGAAACAGACACATTTATTCATTTCCACATCCTAATTTTTCATATTTTGAAAAAGATTTTCTAACCAGCCATCAGCAATTCGGTGTATCGATATAGTTTAGATGTAAGGTTGTTACTATTCTTATACTCTTTTTTTACTAAACATACAACCTTTCATTATCATTTATTTCAAAAATCATTTTATTATCATTTATTTCAAAATTACTGTTGTTCATATTTCTCTCTTCCCTTCTCTTCTTGCACACAGTATTTTCTCGAAAAAGTACATATCCACCGCGCATTATACTTCAAACGCGCCTATATGTAATTTAACATATCTTAAATATGCATCTTGTCATCAGTCATGAAGAATGACGTAGTTGAGTCGTCATGACTTAGTTGAGTGGTGTCACGAGGATAAAGACTATCCATCACATATTAGTTGAGCGGCTCCTCAAATAGTGGTGGCATACAGAGGAATCATTCGGAAGAGAAGAAGCTAGTGAACAAAGAGAGAGAATCTATCATGGTAGTTCGAGATTTTAAAAAAAAGAGAGTATATTTTAGTAAAATAGGTATATAAATAATAATTATATTGTTTTGACTTCAACTAAGATCGGCTATCTACTCAAATTCGGCGGAACTTCAGAAAGAATAGCTGAAGTCACATGTCATTCGATTATGGTACATGTTGAGTGATGTCGTTCGTTTCTTTGTGCACTAATGCATTGCCGAATGTTGATCTTTCGCTAACATTGAGGTGCTGAAGGCTTTCATTCAGATTCTATGAACAATAAGACTTTCTTAGAACGTAATTATATGAAGAGTGTTAAACCCCTTCGACACTAGAAATAAGTCGGGGATGATATTGAACCAACAAAGATGATAAGGAAAAAATTGCGTTCGGGTTGGCTGCCTTTCCGATATGTTTGCTGCAGGACTTCGGTTCCATGCAATTCAAAATCCTAATGCAATCTAGAAAAACTGAATCATGTCTTAGAACCAACCTGCTTACTGCGATCCCTGAGGCACCATATCTAAATCCAATAGTCTAAATATCTTACTATTACCACTACCATCATCAAAATCATCGGTCGTATATTTGGTTCTTAGAGAGAAGGGTTTCGTGGGTTGTGTTTGGCTTGAACCCGCAACCCTCTAAGACCAGAGAGAGAGAGACGCATGCAATAGAAGAAAACTCGCTTTTTTGCCGCCACAAATGGTTGTGAGGGGGCTACGGACCAGAAATCTAAGATCTCTGTTCCTTTCTTTTATCTTCTGTCCCTATAGAATAGGCAAAGCACGACAACTCTACAAATTTTCAGTTTATATATGTCATGCAACGACGATTTTCTGCTCTTCTTCCTATTTTATTTCTTAGAGACAACATCCAGTTGCATACTATGTTGCACGGGTACGCCCTTTTGGGCCCCATACCCCTATTCGGATACGGGTACACATATGGGTACGTCTGGTACATACTCATACCATGAATGGTGTACTGGTACACGTACTCAATTTTGAGTACGTCACGTATCGGTACCAGGTACTAAATGGATCGAGTTCACCCCATACAAATATGGATCAACATGATTCAAAACTACAAGTATAAAAGGTGTTTGGTGTATCGTACCCTAATCCCCAATTCTACGTGCATCTCTCTTGTTCTCAGCTCATCGTCAAGATTGTCGTAGGCGAATGATGGGCTTCTTGGATTTCCGATGAGGGAGAGGTCGGATTCCAACGAGAAAGAGTTCTTGGCCTTTTCTTCACGGGTGGGCCTGTTAGATTTCTCAGGTGAGGTACACTCGGTTGATTCATGGACAACAAGAAGTAGTCATTGTTTAAAACCAGATTTAAAGTTCATTATCATTTCACCTTCATCCGAATGGTACTTATCTTCACTTCTATTACGCATAGATACAAAAGATTACAATCGTGCAACGGTTCAAAACCTTTTCAAACTGTATCGGGTTCATTCTAAACCCAGGTGGCAGCACAACTGCATGTTCTTCCAGTTTCAATATAAGACCATCAATTACAGCAGAATCATTAATGGAGGTTGTGTTGAGACTGGTTGCTTTCTCATTTGTTACAAAGTCTTCTTCTCTTTAATTTTCTTTTCTTGTTTCTGTTGTTACCATCCAATTGAAGCTTCTTAGCTAATGTGATTTTAGAGAGAATAATGGGCAAAAAGGATGAAATGATCATTTCAACTCTCAGTTAGGGAGATATTGGGTGCTTGTAATTACATTTTCTTCTTTTTCTTCTCTTAAAGCAATGTTTGTAAATTGTAATCTTTGTTTTCTTGTTACCTTTGAAGGAAGATTTTCTAATCCACGAGCGCTATTAATTGAAGTCATGCCAACCTATTCTTTAGCATAAAATGTGGACCAATTCAAATTTCTTATTGAACTAGCGGCTCTTGCTCAGGTCATAGTTCAAGCTCGAGTTATCAGTTTGATTCAGATGAGCAATGACATGAGCCCCAACAACCTCAAGTCCGTTCACTAAGCTCTTGGTGTATTTAGAATTAATACTGCAACTATTACTGTAATGTTTTGGGTTGAATCAGTATCATGATTCATAGGTGATACTTTTCCATCAAAGCCCAGAACCAGCACATTCTTATTAAATGTCTAAAATTCAACAATTACTTTCTTTTATCTCTAAGAGTTGTAGACCAAGCATGTCATCTATATATTTGAAAGATTTTTTAATTAAAACTTGTCTGGACTCTGGAGCTTATCAAGCAGTTTGCATCATATTCTAGATACATCTTTGATGGTGGTCTGCTTGCTGGTGCTTCTCGGGTATTGTTTTTCATTTTTTTGTGCCAATGATGTTACCTACATGTACCAGCTTTTTCATATACTCTTTACTTGCATAATGAGTACTAGTTAGTTTCTTGTACAGGGTTGCCACCAGTGGGCAAGTTATCACCATATAAAATTAGAAATGTTGATCATTTAGTATATTTGCAAACTTACTGGGCATCTTATCAAATTATCCTGTCCAATTAAATATCTATGGTCCTGATAAGATCAGTATTGGCTTAAGGCATTGCATACTGTCCATTTTCATGAAACCTTACTAAGAGATTGAGGAATAGGGCATCATATGAACAGTTGATATGCTTTAGGTCCATCTTCAAATAAGCCCTTAAAAATAGCTGCCTAAAAATTGGGGCCGCCACAATTGAAGAAGGCAGATTCTCAGATGGGAGCAGTTGCTTACTTAAGGATAATTATGTACAGCAACATCAGCGAACAAGATTTAATTTACGTGTCCTCTTGATTTTGAAGCTATAACACACACATACACATTTATTAGAAAAACACTGTGACGGTTCCACGGGTACTTCGTTTTATAATAGGTGCATATTTTGTTCTCGTTCTTTTCAAGCTTTAAACATTTTGTTTGGTGAACTATGTAATGCGAGTTTATGAAGGTATGTGTTTACAAAATAAAGATCCTTTGAAAGAGGTATGGGATGCAGGAAGACTACACTGCGAAGAGAACAAAATGCAGAAAATCAACGACTTCTGGTATGTGTTTGCTGTTTAATTGTTCTTATTTTGAAGAAGATTATAAATGACATTCTTATAGTTAGAATAGAATTATTCTCAAATACTGGAATGCTCTTTAAAATATAGAATGCTCTATATAATTGTGTGTATATATTTATGTAAATTTATTTATTTATTATGTTTTTTAATAGTGGCGTACCCGTACCTTAATTTTTTAAAAATTTGTGTATCCCATACCCGTACCGGGTACAATACTGAGTCGTGCGCATTGGACATGCATCATCATAACTATGAATACAAATATCATTGCGTAAAAACAAAAACGCAATTTAGCAAGAAAACGATACCATCTTTCTTATTATAAAGGAGCCACCGTTGAAAAACCTCAAGCAGAGTTGAGTCAAGCTAGTCACTATCTAATTCAACAACACAGGGCAAAGTCAGTATTATAACTATGTCTATATAGCTTTACATAACTTCCCTACTCTTTCCCCCGGTGCCGGTTCAAAGGACCCAACCCTGAATGAAGTTGCTCTCGGGAGCCACGGTCCTAGCATTTCTTGCATCGTTCTCAGGAGGAACAAATTGGTGGTACCTGTTTTAGCAAGTTAAATGCAGTATGTCAGGAGAATAATTATGGGCTATAACGAAATGCAAAGAAGATCCACATAATAACTTCAAGGGAATACATAGAATCTCCAAAATATCAGTCACAGTTCTTGTTTCATATTTTTAAAATACAAGGAAAATATCAGCCATCTTAAGACCCCAGTGGGGAAAAAGTGAGACATGCGTGTGTGTGCGTGTATATATATATATTGAAGCCATCTTTATATAGTTTAAAGTAATATCCGAGAAGGTAATATTGCAGTATGTCAAATATCACGACATTCTTTACCAAAGAAGACGAGACTCACAAGAAGGAAACAGCAAGAGAACTACCAGAGTTCCACAGTTCTATTAGACACTGGAAGGGTGGGACAATCTATGCTCAAGATCCCTAACATGAAGATCAATCAACAAAGCTGGGGGATATTGCCAATGCGAGGGGCTGACATAGTTAAGGGCCTGCCTAGCTAATCTTTCAAATCTTTGATTTTGTAAACATTTCCTTGTCCTTTATATTGTTCTGGCAAAACCAAGTACTAAGCACCATCATTTTCCTACCTTTTCTTTGCTTTCATTTGTATATTAGTAATTTTTTCTCAATATACGTCGAACTATATCAAACTGTGGTTTCAATGAGTCGTTTCCAGTGGAACTGAAGCTCTTAACAGTAAGCAAGAAGCAGCACATGAGAATGGGGGGGTAATACTGACCCTATTTGCAAGGTTGGTTCACGGTCAATCTGGTTCTCCTGAGCAGCATTGACGTTGAATGAGTTGTTTCCAACAACTACACCAGATTCTGGCCATGATGAAGATCCAGGTATGCTCCTTAAAAATTGTCCTTCTGATTCTAGCTGAAAAACAAATATAAACATAAATAACACGAACACGAAATTAGCATGGCCTCTAATTTCTAAACGTGAAGCCAGGAGTTCGGCTTCCGTAGGCGTCCTTTCCTGCCCAAGCCAATTCATTTCCACTATCCTCAGAGTTTTATGCAGGGCAACCCCTCAAAAGGTGGTCTTCCCAATTGATAAATCAAAACGAAGAAGAAAAGACTCCACAGAGCCTCATATATTCAAATAAATAACTTGAAGATGGAAATCTATCGTATTAAGGAACACAAACCTGGCTTTTCAGCTGCTTATTTACATCACCAAGATGACGTTCCTAGACAAGATGAAGAAAAGACATGCAAGTCAGCTAAATTAATCTAGAATGCGATGAATTAACTATTGCTGTCAAAGTGTGCTTTGTTTGTCAAGACCGAAGGCAATTCGACATTTTTATCTAATGATGCCTCTTTTTCCCCCCTCTCGTTTGCTGTAAAGATTGGGAGACCAAAGCCAGGTAAGCACGTCCGGGGCGGCTAACGCTCTGAGTGCTGATCATTAACTATTGCTGTCAAAGGGTGATCTTTGTATCGTATGTATCAGAGCATAAACTTTTGGTGCGCCACCCAAATGCAGTCTTTCTTTTTTCTAGTTTAAACTTTTGTATGTGAAAAATGATGATTAGCGGTACTGCAAACCGTATTGTGTCGCGTCTTGAGTGATACGTACAATGGTAAGTTACAGCTTTGGAGTGAGACTTTTGGAAGCTCTAGCTAGTCTTTATCACATTTTAAATAAAGAGGTTCACTTAGAATTTCACGTGTATATACAATGGTAAGTTACAGCTTTGGAGTGAGACTTTTGGAAGCTCTAGCTAGTCTTTATCACATTTTAAATAAAGAGGTTCACTTAGAATTTCACGTGTATACGTGTAAACACTCAAAAATTTTCTCAAAAGATTTAACCTTTTAGAAAATTTGTCTTTTTAAGAAAAATTGTAGTTTTGAGTTTTTTAAGAGTTTTCAAATAAAAACACGTTAAACGAACTCATTTTTACACCAAAATTTCGTAACAGTCTCAAAATAAGGATATATTGCACTCCTCTCAAACAAATTAAATTTTGACAAAAGCTTAAAAAAGTGACTATTTTGCATTCACACCCAAATTTGGAGGATTTTGCTATTTCAAAAGATTGCATAAAAAGAAAGAATGCTTTCAAACAATTTTTTAAAGACACAAAAGAAAATGAGACATTAGGAATTAAACCTACAAAATGTTTGCAAAATAACAATTTCACAAAATTACAAAACCTCTGTAGTTCAAAAACAAAACAAATCAAAATCAGACCTCAAAAACTCGTCCGATCGAGAGTAGTCCTACTCCGATACCCTACACCCAAGAGTTAAAGAGGTTTGAGACCCTACACCTATCAAAAGAGTTAAAGTAGTCTGACACTCTACACTCAACAAAGGATTAAAGTGCTTGAAACGATAAAAACTAACTCACGGAGTGAAAACAAGTTACTCATACAAACAAACACTAGGAATGAGAATTAGTTATTTTCCAAAACTATATTTGAAGATTTCGTTAAAACTCAATGTTTTCAAATATATCTCAAATGAAATGGTTTTAAATAATAAAAAAAAATATTTGAAACTATAAATTTTAATTGAAAATAAAATCAAGCAAAGCATAATTCTTAAAGGCTAGGATGAAAGTATGAGAGCCCTGAAGAAATGAAGGTCCTCTAACAAATTGATCAAATCAAATCCAACTTAAGTTAAATTGAGCGATACATGGAACTAGCTCATACCTAAAACCATGTCAAATTGGGCTCATGATCAAGCCCAAAAACCAAATGAAAGATGCACTCATGATCAAGCCTAAAACCAAGTCAAATCGGGATCATGATTAAGCCCAAAACCAAATCAAACGGGTACATGCCACAAGCCCAAAATCAAATCAAATCAAAATAGGTACAAGCTCAAGCCCAAGACAATCTCAAACCAAGAAAAGGTAATGTCAAGAAACCCAAGTCAAATTCAAATTCAATCAAGTCAAAGGGTACACCAAACCGGCCAAGACATATCAAGATCAAGGTCGAGTCAAAAGTGACATGAAGAAGGACAAGTGATCAAGTCACGGGCTACATCAAGCTAAGAAGGGCCAAAGTCAAAGCTAAAAGGGATAAATCAAAGGCCCATTTATATACCAAGTGATAAGTTGCAAGCCACACCAAGTACAAATCAAATCGAAACAAGCAAAGGGGCGTGATACATCATTCCTAGCCAAGAGAGAGCCACCAAACCACACCAAGCTTGGGTGGGTTGTACCAAGGCTCGTCCTTCACCAAAATAGGTACCATCCACGTGCTCGTATGTGAGTCATATGACCAAAACCTTTCAAAGTAAATTGGATCAAAATTTGGCCAAATATGAAGCTTCATGCCCAATCCATGGAAGGGCCTAGAGCCCCCCCTTCAGGGGCTGATCAAGGGGAGACAAAGTGAGAAAAACCGAACGGTTAACAAAAAAGGAAACCCAAAGGAAAATTAAGGGAGAAAATCCTAGCAAACAAAGAGAGAGAAGAGGAGAGGAAGGAGGAGTTCCCCAAGAGTGGAGGTGTTGCCCCCAAGCTACCAGTCTCCAAGCCATTACAAAATCTTCAATCAGGGTTGGTTTTCTTCCTTTCTCTTTCCTTTCTTAACTTCAATTCAATTCAGGTTATAATTAAGAAACATTTGTCTCCACATCATTATAATATTTGAGGGGAGGTGCTGCAAATTTTCATCCAAGAGCAAAGATAAAATCGTCCACCATTTGTTTGATTTGTGGTTGCTTCTACCTCAATATATATTGTAAACTTATACTCTTATCTCTTCTATGCTTAAGCTATATGATAATTTCTCCTGATTATTACACTTCTTCTCATATATAATAAAATCCTCAACCAAAAATTTCTTTAGATGATAATATAAACCATTAAAGATCAATCGGATGCATTCATTAGACTCTTAAAACAAAAAACTCTATTTTCAATATTTTATAACCATTTGATCATTGAGTTTTCCAACTTGAATTCGCAAACACAAAATTCTAAAAATTGGTACACACTTCAATCACACACTAACGAACACTCCATAAAATTGGCAAGAGTTTTAAACATGGGTAAGGTTGTGAATAAAATTGAGAAAATCGAACAAAAACCGAGACAAAACCTTTCAGCACTGTACATCCTACAATAGAGCTTGGGTAAAAGTCCCTTTACTCAATTTGTAGGGATCTAAAGACTCTGAAAAGGATCTTGTTAAAAAGCTGATTTCCATAGCTTTCCAACGTGACCTATTTCATAAAATTCCAATACATATGTTTCTTTAAACCCCTGTAATTCTTTTACAAAGTCTATCCTGAGTTCGAAGATTGAGAAATTGACTGATTTAATTCTGTTCATCGTTAAAACAAAAAATCAAAACAAAAATCTCTCAATAAACACCACTCTGGTTACTATCTCAAATACATTTTCTAGGATTTTTGGAGATCTATAAAATACTAAAAAAATTAGGAACATCTGTTGCTGGAAACAGAACTGTTTCTGTTTTTTAGATTTGAACTTGAAATTTTGTCATCACATGATTTTGAAAAGGCTTTTCAAGTATAAATTTATTTCAAAAATTTACCGAATTCTAAGACAATTTTCCAAGCGTCTAGGTTGACCGTTAGCATCGGTTGAAGAAGACCTATGTCGAAAAGAACTTACTTATCCACAATCGCCAAAAAAGTTACAAAGTTTTACAAAACTTATTAGTTTGAGCAAACTAGCTGGCACGGTCGCACACATTTAGTTTGCGAATTAAGTTTCGAGTATCTATATAGGCTTGAGTCTACAATACCCTTTTCCTTAGCTCATCCATCTGCTCCATCAGTATCTGTGTCTGCATATGACAACCAACAGCATCAGTAAGGCCTCCTAAATGACGAAGAAATTGAAACTTATCATATTTCTTCTAAAGAGATATAGTACGACGCGTTTCTCAAATGATTTTTCTTAAAAATTATGCATCTCAGATGTAGTTCTCCGTTTGCCTCAGCAAAAGGGATATAGTAAACTCGCTACGGATTGGCTCTCAGACAGAAGGTCGTTAGTTCGATACTGGGGTCTGTATCTAGTAGGGATATGTCAGTGATCATATGAAAAATAGGGGGGGAAATCTACCTTTCTTTGTCTGGCCAGGGACAGTGTTGTTTCAAGCTGTTTCTCCAGTTGCTGCAACTCCTTCACACTCAATGGCCCAAGGTCCTCTCCCAGAATATGCCTATAGATTAATAAGAATGATAATACTTACTATTGAAACTTTAGTTAATGAACAAAAAACGCAAGTGGAAGCGAAACATATTTACTGTCAAAACCTTCTAATATTGCATATTATGACTGTTTCTTGGCATGTACCTCTGTGAGCGCTGCAAAGCTTCGTACTTCGCCTTCAACTTCACCATTTCTTGGTACCAGCTCTGTTATATATTAAAGTTAATGAGCATCATATATTAATTAACTAATAAGATGGCCAATACTTATCAAACAATACGTAATATTGAAAAGAAGCCTTCAACAGAACTGGTAGTAGAGATAAAGAAGAACCAGGTATAGAAAGCAAAGCAAGAAAACTCAAAATACGACAGTAAGGAAAGAGGAAATCTTGCGGAAAATGTGAAATCAAAATACCCCTAGTAGGGGTTCACGAGAACTAAATGTCGTAAACACAGATATCTTAGCATGCATTAAGCTACATATATATGGGAAATGGGAAGCAAAAGAGATGGAGATGCTCGTTTAGCATGTGATCTTAAAATGTTGATAGGTTCATGTTATAAATGTCAATGACAAGAAGAGAGAACCTAGGATAAAATCACAAAACGAGCTTGAGAATGTTATGAGCTCGTGATTTATTATCCATGCTTTGATTGTTTACATCGATTTTGCTGTATTGTTGGTAACAGGCATGAGCCTAGTATCAACATCCATATACTCCAAGAACCACAGCCGCATTTATTACTGGTTTTAAGATCGAACTTGTGCCATAAAAAATTCAAAATTATCCCCGCAACATCTTGCAGAAGTGTAAAGTTTTAATCTATGCTTGTTAAATATTGTATTCACCTATCTACACAAGAACAAATTCGAATCAGGATTACAAAAGAATCATGCAAATGAAAGAAAACCAAAAGGTCTTCCTTTAATTTTAAGAGAACCTGATCTATATGGTTGTACCTGTGTTTTCTCTCAATATACATACAGAACACAAACGTGTGTGAAAATAGTATATACTTGAGCTTTATAATGTCAATTTCATGTCCTTTAGATAGCTAACCTATACAAATGTACGGACTTTGTGAACACTTTAGAATTTACTATTTTATTGATATGTAGATTGGATTTTATAAGCTGAACGTTCTAAGATCAATACTTTTTAACCCATCTAAAACTTAATCTTTCTCAAAGAGTGCACTATTGTCTCCCTCTCACTCCTAATACAAACATAAATACATGCGTATATATATATGTCTCTTTTAAGTATAAAGATTAAGATGTCATTCAGATATGTTCAGGTTATATTGGTCCACAACACAGCTGTATAGTGACATAACAATAAATGAACTTATATCTCTGAGTATGAATATTTTATGTATTCATGATTATTGGCGAAACTTAAAAACCAGTTGGCCATCTATTTTTTTTTTTTGGTTGTCTTAAGCTGTTTATTTCTTTGGGAGTTTTCTCCCTACAATCACCCAATTTCAATCTCAAGCCTTCACCATTGGTTTTAGACTTTCCCACTAGTTCAAAAAATTTTGATTTTTTGTTTGTTTGTATTAATTTATACATTTTTTCCTTCGTAGCCTTGAAATTTCCTATGGATAGATGCTTTGAATCATGCACACATGATCCAAGCAGTGCCGGTTCTACATGGGATTGAGATAGGCCTTGATCATAGGAATGTGCAACACATATTGTATAGTATTTTCTATCTTTACAGATTTTCATCACCCAATAATTGAAATCCAGATAATAATTAACAAGCCAATAATTTGAGCCAATTTAGACCAACAATTAGGTTTGTTCCTTTTGGTTCTCATATAGGGCAATACTCCCAGTTGTTACCTCCTAGTTATCAACTTCTAATCCCAAACAAATTATATGACATATAACATGGCTGCTACCTATAAGCATAACTTTTAATGGGGGTTTCTCTGTAAAATTTACATTTATTTCAGAAAATACGACCCCTTATTCTTAACTTCAGGGCTCAAGATTGGTTTTGAGAAATTTCATTATTATAGGAGCTGCTTCTTTCTTCAAAAGGATTTTTAGACATGAATGTACGGACACAAGAATCAACTACTACTCTCACTTCATGTTCTAAGTCCCTATTTTCTTAAAGAGACCCCGTATTTATAAATGAGTTAAGAGGCACCAACTCTTTCAATCGTGTTGGATCCCTTGTAACGTAGTTTATCAGTTCAACACGAAGATTCGAAAGGATGTTCTTGATAAACTTTAGACAATTTGCTCCTCATTAAATTATCACAGATGTTTACCGCTGAAAAGTGGTTCCAGAAGCACGATTCACCACAACTTTGTAATTTTATAGTCATGTGTCTGAATTATTCCAAAGATTTGCATAAATACTATCATGACCAATGAACTGAACTGACTTATTGTGGTTGAAATTCATGTTCAGATAATTTTCACATGGGCAAAGTTACCACTGAATTCGATATAGAATTTTTTTCAGACCCACGGAGACTGTTTCTGATGATAGCTTTAGTAGGTTGGGGAAACACGGTTGCTTTAAAATATAAGATATGATCATGGCAGTCCTTGTGATACACGACGTTCTTTGAAACGAAATTAATTTCACAAGGAAACATCACGGCAGCAGGAGATGAGCTTGAACAATTGGTGTGCAGTAAACTTCATTTTGAAATGGCTTGATCTCATAAAATATACTTCAACCAGTGTTAGATAGACGATCTACTTGAACATCACTGTCACACCATATCAAATGCTACAACGTTGCTATCAAGAACGTACTCTTATTTTTCTTGATCAAATAAGTAAACAAATTTACCATTCTAAATGAGAACTACTAAATAAGGCCTTATGAGTGACTACTATATGAGAACTATAACAATTAACTACCATTCTTAACATGAAAATAAAATACAAATTATCACTGCTGATATCTTTATGCATGCAAAGCTAGCTCTATGTATCTGCTTGCACAAGGAAATGAGGAAAATTTGCAGCGCAGCCGTTGCTCAATGAAAGAAATGTAGAACCAGGAGTTGGTACTTACAAGAAACTACCCACAAACCATTTATTTCGATACGTATGAAATGAAAATGATCGAGAAACAGCAACGGGAAGCGGAAAGAGTTGGCGATCATTGAAAATCATATGCACGAAGGTAAGATACAACAGAATACATACTTGTGTTTCTCGAGCAACAGTATTACTATTATCGAATAGATTGTAGCTGCACCTTTGGTACCTTTCAAGTGTTTTGCTCGTCCTGTGTCAATAACAAATGAAGCAAACAGATGAAAGTTCAGTGATTGTGCCTTGCTACGCCATAACCGGTGGCACGTTGGCATTACACAGACACCTACAAGTGGCCTCTTCGTTTTCGAACTCCTCTTGATCTCAGATCAGAGAATCCGATGACCTACGAACCGCTATCTCTTGAAAACAGCGATCTATATACTTATTAAATGATCAAAGATGAAGAAGATAAAATTAAAGAGCAAAAATAAGAGAAATTCTAACGGCTGAGAAACACGAAAAGAATGCCATAGAGAAAAGAGAATACTTTTATATGCAAATTGTGCATCTGTTGAAGGTTTTGGTTTCAGCAATTTATTTGTGAGACATATATAGCTGTAGGAGGATGCACCATTGGTGCGATCGGACACGCACACACGTGGTAATTACAAGGACAAAATTTCATTCGGTTCATATTCTTACACAAATATACCTTTCATGTACAATATGTGTACATATGTTTATACTCTTTAATATATATATATATATATATATATATATATATATATATATATATATATATATATATATATATATATATATATATATATATATATATATATATATATATATATATATTATATGGTGGTATATTCTAGTGCCATTACATGCTAGGATATAAACAAATCTCAACCTACTAATTTGAAAGACTTATGATTGGGATTTCAATTCAAAAAGGAAAAGTTAATTTTTGAATGAAGTATACTTGAAAAAGGTGCTTCCACTCTCTTTCCATATATATAACAATGAAAGGATTTGAAATAAGTCGTCTATTCGAATTATGTGATGGGATTATATCAAGTTCTTTAAGGTACTAAGTGGATGTCCAAAAGAAAGTACTACCATTTTCTGCTGCGTTGATGACTTCTGCCATTCGCTTTCATCCCTTCGGACCAGACACTGGATATGATTGGTACTTGCATAAATCTGGATATTTGCTTACTGTATAAGATGGGAGATTATGAAACAAAAAAAGTTGTATTCTTAAAATTACCTCAACACCGTTGTGTTGCTTTTTGGTATGAAATACGCTTTTCGTTATCAACCCCGCTCGTTAAATTTATCATGTTGCAATCACAAAATACAGCTTAATTTTGTCAATATTGAGTGAGCTGCGTAACTCCAGAAAATTGCGATTAGACGGAAATGACCTCTCTCTCTCTCTCACACACAAAACTACCTGAGAAAGCAGAAAAAGAATCATGGAGCATCAAACCAAGAAGTGGTTCCTGATTTGAGCTCCTTATGTAAATTTTGTCGTTTAGGAATAGCCCAATGAAAGGTAGTCAGAACACATACAAAACCCTAAACGGGACTACTAGCAACTAAGAGAAAATATCGATTAGCAACATATTTCTACAGCCTTAAACTATTAACCTATTCGTTTTTTGATGTTGGAAGGTTGAAGCAGAATACATTTCTCTCGGATCACATAGAAAACCATAAACTGGATCCCTACCAACTAAGTAAACAGATCAATAAAATAGTAGGAAATTGATTTTTTTCACGAAAGATGACATTAATCGCTTAGACTACAAGACATCCCACATAAATATATTCTGCTTCAATCCTCCAAGTTCCAACATCGATAAGTCTGTAGAAAACGAAGAAATTGGTGTCACCAATTTACAACTCAAGAACTAAGATATTTTGTTAAATGATCATAAACAATACGTTCACTGTCACTGTCAAAACTTCTTCTCCATTGTTTCGATTTCCTTGCCTGTTGGAACAAAAGGAGGGAATAAAAAGAACGAAACAGAAGAAAGGGAGTACCGTAGCCAATATGGAGTCGCAGGCATCAACAAGAGTTGACCTTCTTCAGATAGAGATGAAAGCCTTTATTTCCAGAAACCATAGATTCCTTCCGTTTACGTGAAAGATTTGCTCGATGTATACAGCATACCTGAGCTATGATGCTTAGATACGACGAGTTCCATCACATTAACTTCAAGAGAACCTAAACATGGAACCCTAGCGCAATATATAAGGAAAAAAATACATTTTTTATTACGTTGCATCGATGATCGAGGAGTTCCATAAAGGAGATGTCATGCAGGAAACCTAAAGAGTATGTTCTCGTGTCGAGTTCTCATTGGCTGGGAACTTCTTTCGCAAGAACGAAACCTCAGACTCTGCACGGCCATCAGGCTTCAACCTCCATACACGCTATACATCCTTTACGCTATACATCCTTTCAAGCCTCTCTCTCCGTCTCTCTCTCTCTCTCTCTCTCTCTCTCTCTCTCTCTCTCTCTCTCTCTCTGGATCTTTCGTTTTTCTTTCGTTTCATTTATTTCCGTAGTGTTTTTTTCTGGGAGGTATTCAGCGAAACCAAGATAGATCAGAAGGCACAAGGAAAACGGTATCTTTTGTTTTGATCAACAAAAAGAAAGAATCTCCTAATCACATAAGAAATAGAACTGATGGATGAATGAGAGATGAAGAAAGAAATGTAAGGAAAAACTCACCCTGCACTCCCAAATTCGTAAAGCTTTCCGCGGCTTGAAAAGACGATGAGTGCAACCTCGGCATCACACAACACAGACAACTCATACGCCTTTTTCAGTAATCCGTTCCTTCTCTTTGAGAAGGTCACCTGACGGTTTATCTTGTTCTCTATCCTTTTCAACTCAACTCTCCCTCTCCCCATTATTTCAGCAGAAACTCAAACACTGCTCTTGAACAGCGGCTATGATCTTCCTCTTCTTCTTGTTCTCTTTAATGCGTTTTAAAAGAACAGAGAATAACTTTATGATAGAGAAGATTTACCGGTAAATCCCCTTAATATTTTCCTTTTTACCATAAAGCGTTAAAGCGTAGAAATGGTAGGCAATAATGGTGTTACTGCTCGTACGCCTGTGCTTAAAAAAGAACCAAGGCAAACACAACTACAGAAACACGATTGTCTACAGACAATCTTCCTTGTGCTGACTTACTTGAATTGTCCATTTCGTGAGCACCATCATTTATCTTGCTTAATTGCTTGTTCTTATGTTCATTGCAGAAGCCTCTTCTGATTTCTCAATGTGAACCAGACGTCATTTCTTTATTCTAATTGTTGGTGCTTAATCTTTTACTACTCTTTTTCCTTTTATTCGTTTCCTACCATCACCGGTTTGACAGCTCTTCTTACCCTCTCTTTTACCACCAGGTACTGTTCATAATGAATACGAGAGATACGTGCCGAGCATCGCGTACTCCCTTGGCGTAACTTTGCATTCATCCGTTCATTTCACTATTATTTTCTTATTCCAACAGCAGCCAGAAGCTTCAATTCTATTTCCTGCGGCTTATAGGCGGCTCTTTGCTCTTCTCTTCCTGCATTGCACCCTTCTGTCTCATCAAGAAAGAAACCGATCTTCACAATTATCTTTTTTAGGTGAGAAAAGGAAAATCGACTCCGGAAATTCGTATATTGTTCTGCTGTGTGTCACAAACTAAAAAGGGTATTCCAAGTTTTGCTTAGGAGGCTTTCACCAAAAGAGGATTGCGTTAGTCTAAGGGAAAACGCTGTATGTTTAGGGTTTAGACTGCAATAGCCATTGAGCTCACACCTTTTAGTGCACATACCCCACAAACTAATTGTGGAGAGAGCAATTAATGAATCCCTAACAATTCCAATCAAGGGAGGTCTTGCCAATTGAGAAAAGATAAGTCTTTTATGGAGAATTGACAAATTGAAAGGGACCACCTGGCCTCCCCTGGAAACTATTCAAAGGACAAATTGATGCGACGGAGAATAGTGGGTGTTATCTTACTCTTGGCCATGGTTGGAGGGGCTATGGTGTGCACTGCATGTGCATTGCTACAGTCTTCGTGGCCAAACAACTACCATAAGAGAGAGATGAAAATCTTAACATAGGTTAAGACAAGTATAACCTGTTTGGATTCATGTCAAGCAGATCTACTGTTGAACCGATTCACCTTTTTAGACATCTTATGGAACATTTTAGAACAAAAAAGAAAGACTTTCACGTGATATTTATTGATATAGAAAAAGCTTATGATAGGGTACCGAGAGAGGTTCTTTGGAGAACCTTGGAAAAATGAGGTATCTCATTGACATACATTAACCTTATAAGAGACATGTACGATGGTACAAAAACATGTGTGATGACTCATGAAAGAATGACTGACTTCTTTGAAGTTAATATTGGGTTACATCAAGGATCAACTTTAAGTTCATACTTATTTATAATAGTGGTTGATGAGTTAACAAAATATATTAAAGATGAAGTACCTTGGTGTATGTTATTTTCATATGACATTGTCTTAGTGGAGGAGTAAGGAAAAAGTTAATATAAAATTAGAACTATAGAGAGAAACATTATAAAGCAAAGGTCTCCGACTTAGTAGAACAAAGACAGAATATATGGAATGTAAGTTTGATCATTTGGTTACTTTATAGGACTTAGAAATTAAAATTGGCACACATTGCATTCCCCAAAAGGAAAGTTTTAGATACCTAGGGTCAATTTTTCAGAGTGATGGAAGAATTGATGGAGATGTTACGCATAAAATTAATGTTGGTCGGTTAAAATGGAGAGGAGCATCAGGTATTCTTTGTTATAAGAAGATACCATTAAAGTTAAAAGGTAAATATTATAGAGCAACAATTAGACCTGCCATGTTTTATGGTTCTGAGTGTTGGGCAGTTAATCATCAATATGTACAATAGATGTTTGTTACATAAATGAAGATGTTGAGTTGGATTAGTGGTTATGCAAGAAAAGACCATATACATAATGAGGTTATTAGAAATAAATTAGGAGTGACACCAATAAAAGATAAAATGAGAGAATATCGTTTAAGATGGTTTGGACATATAAAAAGAAGATCAAAAGAAGAACTTGTAAGAAGGTATGAAAAACTAAATTTAGAAAGTATTAAAAGAGGTAGAGGATGACCACAAAAGTGTTGGAAAGAAATAATAAAGAATGATCTAGCTTATTGTGAGTTATTTGCTAACATTGCACATGATAGGGCTATGTGGAAACAAAGAATTCATGTAGCGGATCCCGTCTAGTATGAGAAAATGCTTAGTTATTGTTGTTGTACATACCCAACTTTTACAAGATTTCCTCGTATCGTCAGGCACCTCTAGAGGCCGTTTATCAAGATTCTCACGAAATTTTGGACCCTACCAGGAAATTCGGAAAGCTAGCCCCTCAAACAAAATTTTCATGGATTTTCTGTACCAATAGAAAAGGAACGGAAAATTAGACGTTCAGTAGATTTTCAGAAGCTATGTTTCAATCTCAAGATCTTAGTAGGATTTACTTTGGCGGTACACTACTGAGGGCAAGTTAAATTGCCTGTGTCTTCCCTTCGCTTTCACCTTATTTAGCATATTCCAAAGGTAGAGTATGCAACTCACTGCAGAATAAGCAAAAGATGTGACAATTATGTTGTTTTATGAGAGAATTTCTGAATAAAAAGAATGAGAGAATTTAGGCTGCCATATTAAAGGCCGCATTCGATTGGTCCCATGACAACAATGTCATATAAAGTGACTAAATTTCGTTTCTTACATCAATGGTGCCTTCGTCCTCTTGTAGCTTTCCGGCTGTGGGCAAGTATTCACCGAAGAGGAAAGCCTGCAAAGGGACGAAGGATCATGGTCTTCTCTCACCATCAAGCAGTTTCCTTGTTTTACCAAGAGTTTATACTACACTCTTGTTCCTTTACAGCAACTGTTATATAATTTTAGTAAGGAAAGTGTAAGGAAATACCTTTTCTATTAAAACAATGACAGTGCAGTTTACTCGAAGGAAAGTATAGCCAAAGACGGCAAGGCAATGAATACAAAGAAGTCAATGAGAAACAGATAAATCCAAACCAAACAAGGCAAAAGCAACAGCAGGAAACAGAGTTCTCATCTCCCCAACTCAAGAATGGAATTCTTTTGTAGGGTTCACTTAGTATGCAGTCGCCATGCATATGGTCCTGCTACTTGCAACATAATATCGCTCATCTATCAGATGTACATCTCAATAAATATTAAACGAGATGAGCGGCCATGAGGTTGGGAGATGCATGGTCATAATGCGTCATGCCTGAACAGTAAAGCTGCATCCGAGACTAAAATCTTATTTTCAATTTTTTTTTTCCGTAAAATGATTCGTAATTTTGTAGATGACATTGTATTAGTGGAGGAGTCTAAAGAAAAAGTTCATAGAAAATTGGAACTATGGATAGAAACATTGGAAAACAAAGGCCTTCGACTTAAGAGAACAAAGACAGAATATATGGAATGTAAGTTTGATCAGTTGGTTACTCACAGGACATAAAAATTAAAATTGGCATACATTGCATAAAAAAAAAGTTTTAAATACCTAGGGTCAACTTTTGAGAGTGATTGAAGAATTGATTGAGATGTTAGACATAGAATTAATGCGGGCTGGTTAAAATGGAGAGGAGCATCAGGTATTCTTTGTGATAAGAAGATACCATTAAAGTTAAAAGGTAAATATTATAGAGCAACAATTAGACCTGCCATCTTTTATGGTTCTAAGTATTAGACAGTTAATCATCAACATGTACAAAAGATGTTTATGACAGAAATGAAGATGTTAAGATGGATGAGTGGTCATATAATAAAAAAACTGTATGCATAAATGAGATTATTAGAAACAAATTAGGAGTGACACAGGATAAAATGATATTCTTAAGATAGTTTGAACATATTAAAAGACGAGCCTAAGAAGAGATAAAAAACTAAATTTAGAAAGTATTAAAAGAAGTAGACAACGACACTCCTAACATGGAAGTTATGTGCAAACAAAGAATTCTTGTATCTGACTCCGTCTAGTATGGGAAACGGCGTCGTTGTTGTTGTTGTAAAATGATTCGTAATTGCAGTTAGTCACATACATGATAGGTCAAATCATCATCACAATAGAAAGATGTTCGCCACCGTCTAGCTTGTGATGGACAGAAGCAGCTGCAGTTAACTCGTTTTCATGGTGAGCTCCACGTTACGGAAGAACGGTGGATGTGGTACCGTTAGTTGTGGTGATTTCATGAACTGTCTTTGTTGTACCATAGACTGGCGACTCGAAATACACATTTACTGTGCCTTTATCTCTCTCTCTCTCTCTCTAAGAGTTTGCGACGTTTCCTTGTTCACAAGCCATTCGAGTCTCACGATTGGACACCATGGATGTCTGCACCCAGAGCATTAGTTCAACAACGCCTTTGCTATTAACTGGCAGGAGAGTTTGATTCTCACGGTTGTATATGTATAAACATGGCCGGTTCCTATCCGGCACAGTGGCTCTAACCGTACAAGGAACGGGTTGAACCTGGAACCAGTGAAATCAGATTTTTTTTATATATTTCAAATGTTTTAACAATTTTACCGGTTTTAAAAACTGGCATTGAACCTAAACTTTTTTCTTTACATTTTAAAATTTTTAAATAATTTTACCCGTTTGAGAAACCCGCATTGAACCTGTTTCGTTATGAAACTGAACTGATCGGAACCGGTTATGTCTATGAGTGTGTTAGGCGTCGACTCGAACTCATTAGCCCATTTAAAGAGTGATTCTTATTTGATGAAGAATATTCTCAGGTGCAAATGTTTCTCTAAGGGTCCAACGAAGAGATTGCAAGGACGGTCTATTGGCCCTACCTGTGGGTGCCCGACCGGATTCAACTTGAATTACGGTCACATTACCTGGTTTTGCTTGGAGAAACTTAGATATCCATGTTTGGTTGCTCCAGGCATATGAAGTAAGAAGTACCATATAGATCCTTCACAACCCACTTGAGGAGACTCATGCTTTTTTTTGAGGTACAAGTAAAATTATTAAGGTTGTCCTATATATTGAAATATAAGTTCTTAATCCTAATATAATTGTTAGTGATTGGATCATGTTCATCTCTAACACATATCCACTTAGCTGATTTTGGGTAGCATGAATCTAATAAGAGTGTCTTTTAAACTTTTTCAAAACTCTTTAAAAGTTTTAAATTATATTCATACTACCGATACATGGGCTTGAATGAAAATGTTAGAAGTGGATGGGATTCCATTTATATATATATATATATATATATATAGCGAGAGAGAGAGAGGAATAAATTGGTAAATATACATATGGTTAGATTTTTAAAAGTACATAAAGATCTAAATCATCTGATCAATAAGATCAGTAGTTGAAATTCAAATTTCAAAAATAAAAAAATATATTGGTATTATTTTCTTTATTATAGCTCATACTTTCGTTTTTGAAATTTGAAACTCAAGCTCCAATCTCATTCATCCGATGGTTGAAATCTTTAAGCATATTAGAGCATAGATGAGTGTGCATATGGACTAACCATATCACAAGGGTTTTTGAAAGCAGATGCTTTGTTTCAGACTAACGTGATTTTGATATTCCAATCTTAATTTTATACACGTCATAAACTTTACTTCGCATGCCGTTTATGTCTAAATTCTAAGAAAATAAGCTACACCCTCCCTTTTTCTTATTCGAAGTTGCATGACATAAAAACTTAATTTATAAACAACTTTCCTTGTAATTGAAGCGCCATGTCATGAGGACGCAACTAATTATTCAATAAACAGATACATTTATATTAAATTGTTTATTATGGAGTTAGAAGCCAATAGTAGTTATATAAGATACGATGCTAAAAAATGAAAGTGCATACACATAATACATGTACAAACATACACGTATGCATGGGTCTGAGCTACCTACAAAACTACCACCATTGCATACGTCAAAGTTAGAATTTGTATACAAACCTAACTTCATCAAATTTGATGGCTTATAGCAGCTTGCTTAGAGCTGGCAATATGTGTTGTATATATATATAAGATCTTGCTTATACTCATGTTCATCCAGTGTTTTTGAGTGGCATAAGTATAATTTTATTTAAGAAACTTTAGAAAAGTAACAAAGTTGTTCGTGAGTAAGTGTTAGTGTGACAGGATCCAATCACTATATATAAAGAGAGAGTATAGTCTAGATGCACATCAATCCAAGCTTAAACATTCTTAATACTCTCAACCGTCTCTCTCTATATATAAATTAGTCTATGCGCACATCAATCCATACTCTAATCTTCACTTCATATATGTTAGCAATTTATCCATACAATACAAATTATGGCAATGGATCATTCATTGATAGACAATAGAAATTTGAATTTGAAAAGTAATATATATATAATACATATATATAAATTACAAGTTAGAGAAGTTCTCTTGTTTAATATATATAAGAGCTTTATATATATGTGTGTGAGAGAGAGAGAGTGTATATATAACCAATAGCTCTGTTAGAGCTTGAGCATTCCATTATATTGCTCGGTTATGGTTTAAAGTAACGATGCAATTTAAATATAACTTCCATAAGCTTGCAGGATTGAAATGTGAATGAAAGAGTATGTCAGACAACTCTAACACTACACTCGTTTTTAAGAGAAAATGAATGAGAGTTAAGGCAACAAAATGAATCTTCGGGAATCCAATTACATGTATTTCGAGCTCCAGTTGGAATTGCACCTGTGAAAAAGCACTCAGCGTGCTTGAATACGCACGATGAACACTAAGTTGCGGCTACTCATATGAAACATAAAACAAATATAAAAGTAAGAACTGTGTTGATCCATGAAATATTCATTATAATAGCTATTTACCTTCTCTATTGAGGTCGCATACAATGAATCCATTTTTTTATGCAACTCCCAATAACTTTTTTTCTTCATATTCATACTTTTTTTTTTCGTGAACTCCACTCATGTAAGGGATCAAACTTGCATGACCGGTCCTAAGCCCGAATAAAAGAGGAGGATTACGTTAGGCTTATGACAACAACATAAAACTTTATCGAATTTATTTACCATGAATTCTACACATTATAATAAGGCTTTATGGAAACAAAGAATCCATGTAGCCGACCCCATCTAGTATGGGAAATTAAAAAAAAAGAATACCTTCTTTTCGTCCTCATATAAGGTAGAGCGTGCCACCAGACTTCCCACTATTCATTCATTCTTCGAGATTGAAGTCAATACTCCAAGTTCCTTATTGTGTCTATTGAAGGCTCTCAAGGTTTCAACCACGTATCCCTTTTCTTATTTGAAGCCTTTGAGCCTGTATACGTAAAACATGCACACACACACACACACACACACACACACACACACATATATATATATATATAATAACTGATGATGTTTAGAGTTCCATATGATCATGAAAAGATACACAATTAAAAATTATATATACAAATATAATAGCTGATGATGTTTAGAGTTCCATATGGTCATGAAAAGATACACAATTAAGCATTATTGTAACATCGCTTGGCCATGTTAATTCATGGCCCGGATAAAGCATGAGCTTGATGTCACTACAAAAAGATGGTGGGTGATGCTCCTTTTATAAGTGGAAGCATGCAGAAGCCTCTTTTCGAAGCATTGTTGGTGAATCTTGATGCTCTCGATGGCACCGCACTCAGGGTTTAATGCATAAATGCATGGATCCATTAGCGTCATTTCATTTCATTTCTTCAGCAACATAACTTAGCATCAACATCACATCTGCCTCCATACCTTTTACTATTTGTACGATCAGAGCACAGGGCTCGTTAGAGGAAGTTCAATCAGAGCGATCATGGGGAGTTCATCTCCCTGACAAAGTGTACTTAAATTTTTTGTTCCATACAACCTGGATCCGCACAACCTAGATCAGCGATACAATCTTTTTAATAGGAAAAAGAAAAGAGAAGTAATTAATTTAAGAAAGATTTCGGACACAATCTTATTAAAATAAATGATGAATTAGGAAATACAACTCGAAAAGAGACTTACCTCCAAATCCATTTAGCTCAGTATGGGCCCGTAGAAGTTCTTTTTACCCAAGTTCTTACTTCGCCGAGTAGGAGTCAATCTTCCGCCAAGTCAGCTATATGGATTCTTTATTTTTTTAGAATCTATGTTAAGTCCAACAAAGTTTTAACAGTCTAACACAACCTTCCTCCTTTTTCTCGGCTTGGAACCTGCCATGCAAGAGTGATCCCTTACATAGGCGGAGTTAGGAGTCAATCTACCGTACTATCAAATTGCACATTTCAAAGAAATTTGAATTTCTTAACCCATACACTTAGTTAGTCTTGATAATGATAATTGCCACTTTGGTTTCTTGGTTTTGGATGAGGTATGTGAGATTTTGGTTTTGGATTGGGTGTAGGTAAGATGAATTGGGTTTGTGTTAGAGAATAGTTGTGGGTTCTAGGTGAAACTTAGGTTTTGGGTCAAACTGAATTGGAGTTGATTTAAAATGAGTTTTGCAAGCGAAGGATTTAAATTCTATGGATGGGTTGGATTTTACTTGGATTGAAATGGACTTGGTTTGAGATTTTGGATTTTTGGAGATTTGGCGATTTGGAGAGACTGAAAGAATGGATTTAGGTGGCTTAGAATAGGTCAAAGGAGGATCCTGTTTGGGATCTGGGTATTGTGGATCCAATGGGTGAATCAGGTTGATTTTGATACCAAAGACAAGAATACCAATGTGACGATTGAATTCAGATCGGGTATTGGGTCAGGCTTGATTCACAATAATCCAGATTTGGTTTAGTTTCATTAAGGCTAGGGAGTAACGGGTAGGGTCGGGTCCAATGAATAGACCCAATCTGGTTAGGGGTTATGGTGAAAAGGAGAATGGGAGCAAATGGATTTCACAGCAAAGGGCTTTTACAAAGGGAGAAGAGAGGTGGTGGAGGCAGTTGTGCGGTCGATGCTTGGTCGAGATGACGGCAAGGCCGAGGGGATAACGATGGTGGTCAACGTCTCCGTGATGGAAACAGAAGCAGTTGCGAAGGGCGGTGAAGGTGGATCGGCTGGGGCGATGAAGGATGGAAGTCCGGTGGTGGGCACGATGGCTAGTGATGGAAATGGAGATTCCGCAGTGAGGTGCCATCAATCGGAGGCAGGTAGTTTTCAATGGGCGTGGGTGGCAATTTTGACTGCCGTTTGTGCGAGATTGTGGCAAGCAATGGTGGTTGGTGGTGAGCAAGATGGGCAGAACGATTAGCGGTTGGAGTTAAGGCTATGGAGGTGATCGATGGTGGTTGGTGTTGAATCGTCCTCTATTGGTGGCAGGCGGATTCCGGCGTTTCCAACGAAGAACAGCTTCAACCTGCTTTATGTCGTTGGTGTTTGTCGACTTTCTGTACGCAGCGGATTTGAGTGATTGGGTGTGAGGTTTCCACATAGGGGCTTTCTCGGGATGAGATTTTAGGTGTGTATGTCTCACTGTATATTGTTTGTGAGCTCTCTCTTTTCATCCTATAATGGTTGCCTTTTATAGGGAGCCTGCTCTCCCTCATCCCGTATACTCCACCTATGGCTTCTCTCGTCTGGAACAAATCTCGGAGACGTTACCAGAAATCCCGGTAACGGTCATCCGTTACACTTTGGCCCTATCCGTTCAGGTAATAGAATGGATGGCCAGTCCAACCGTTACCTGAAACGAGAATGACCACCTGTTCTTATCTTGTAACATCTTCCACTTGGCCATTCGAGCCAAGTGAATCGACATACTGGTTTTCCTTCCACTTTTCAAGGTTTTCCCTAGTTATATCGTTTCTTGATCGTAATCAGAACCTATTGTGTGGTTATTTCCCTACACAACAATTTGTTCGTTGTATGGTTATTTACCTATACAACAATTAAACATACCTCAAACCCATGTTAGTAACATGTTTTGAGAAGAGATCCTCTGTTATGCCTTTTGTTAAGAGGTCTGTCAACATATCTTCTGTTGGTATGTATGAGATGGATATTTCCTTTCTCATAACCATATCATGAACATAGTGGTATTTTACCATTATATGCTTGCTTTTTTAGCAATCCTCTCCACTCTTAATAAGAGTAATTGCTGCATTGTTATCACAATAGATAACTACTGGCTCGTCTGTTATTTCCAACTTCAAATCTCATATGAAGCGGTTTATCCAGACAACACTTATTGCAGCCATACAGCAAGTTACATACTCAGCTTCCTTTATATGCAATGCTACAAGCCCTGTTTCTTATATGCCCAAGAAATAGGACCACCTTCAAATAAGAATATTTGTCTCGAGGTTGATTTGTTGTCATCTTTGCTTCTTGCAAAGTCAGCATCTGAGTATCCTACCACTTTCGGTTCATTTGCTTGAAAGCACAGTTTCAAGTCCTTTATTCCTTTCAGATATCTTAGAATCCTTTTCACGGCTACTCACTGCTGCCAACCAAGATTACTTTGATACCTACTTACAAGACCAACAACAAAGCTAATATCAAGTCTTATACACAACATAACATACATCAAGCTGTCAACAGTTTGTGCATAAGGAACATTAAGCTTATTGTCTCTTTCATCGGGACAATCAACCTTACTCAATAAAACCCCTTTTGCAACAGGTGTATCTGCAGACTTGCATTCACTCTTTTTAAACTTCTTGATGATATAGTCAATATGTCTCTCTTTACTGAGGCATAAGAGTCTAGATCCTCTATCTCGAGAGATCTTTATTCCTAGGATATAGGATGCTTCTCCCATATCCTTCATTCCGAATTTAGAATTCAACCATGACTTGGTTTTGACAATCATCTTATTGTCTCCGGTCAATAATACACAAGATGACAAAGTGGCTCCCACTGTTCCAAACATATACACAGTGATCAAGTTTGTTAGCCATAAACCCAAGTTCTATAATGACATTTTGAAAAGTCAAATACCATTGGCGAGGTGACTATTTAAGGCCATATAGGGATTTTTTCAACCTATATATTTTATCTTCTTGGCCTTCAACCACGAATCCTTCGGGCTGCTGCATGTATATGATTTCTTCTAAATCTCCATTTAGAAAAGTTGTCTTTACATCTAATTGATGTAAATCCAAATCATAGTATGCAGATATTGCCAAGATTATTCGTATGGATGCAAATTTTGTAATAGGGGAATATGTCTCAACATAATCTATCCTCTCTTTTTGCGAAAAACCCTTTGCAACCAACCTCGCTTTAAATATGTCGATTGTACCATCAACTTTGTATTTCTTTTTCAGAACCCATTTACAACCTATAGCTTTTCTTTCTTTTGGCAAATCAGCCAATTCCCAGACTTGGTTTTTCTCAATGGACTCAATTTCTTCATCCATGGCTTTCTTCAAGTTTGTCGCTTCTGATGAGTTCATTGCTTGCTGATAAGTCAAGTTATCAGTTAACTCATCTAAATCTACCGAATTACATACTTCTTCTACAAGATAAGTGTGATAATCCTTTAAGTAAGATGGAGTGACTCTTGGTATCTTATGTCCACTTAAGGTATCGGTAGTTTCGAGAAGATCTTCTATGGGCTCAAAAGATGATTGATGTAGCTCTACCAAATCATCAACACATTCCTCATCGTTCTTCAGGATGTCATTCTTAGTATCTTCTAAGAATTCAACATCTCTGCTTGTAATGAGTGCATTGTCCTTATAATAAAACCGATATCCTTTTAAAACTTTTGGATATCCAATAAATATACATCTCAATGACCTGTTGTCTAGCTTATCTCTAGACTGGTCAAGGATCCTGACATGAGCAATAGATCCCCACCTCTTGAGAAGACCTAGGTTAGGTTTTCTTCCAAACCATATCTCATATGATGTAGTGAATACAACTTTACACAGTACTATATTGAGTATATAAACTATTGTACTTACTACTTCTCCCCAAAATACCCTTGAAAGAGAGATGCCAATTAACATTGACCTTGTCATATTCAGCAAGGTTCTATTGTATCTTTCAGCTACACCATTTTGCTAAGGTATTCTAGGCATTGTATTCTATTTAGTAATACCAAAGTCTTTGCAAAATTCCAAGAATTCTGCTGAGGTATATTCACCTCCTCTGTCTGATATTAAGACTTTTATCGAATGCCCTAATTGATTTTTCACTTCTTGCTTATATTCTTTAAAAGCATCAAGTGCCTCAGATTTATGTGCCAAAAGATATAAATACATATATCTAGAGTAATCATCGATAAAGGTTATAAAATAACCCTTTTTCTGATGTGTCTTTACTCTAAAAGGCCCACATAAATCAGTGTTAATAACTTCCAATAAGGTTGTTGCCCTTGTTGTTTCCTTGAAAAAAACTTTTCTTGTCATTTTTTCTTGTATATAAGTTTCACACTTGTTGAAAGTATTTTCCTTAAATCAAAGCAATAAGTCAAAGTTGGATAATTTCTTCAACTTTTATAGACTTATATATCCTAGGCGTTTATGCCACATATTCACATCAATAGTAAATGCACTCTCAATATAAGTAGAAGATGCTTTATTTTCATTATTACATAATTTGAATAGTCCTTGTTCTACATCAAATTTCATAGAGAACAAAATTCTCCCATGCTTACCCACAGTCACCTTATTAGGAATAAAGCTAACCTCAAAACCTTTCTTTACTAAGGTAGGGATTGAGACCATATTGCGCCTTATTGATGGCACAATTAACACACCGGTCAATACAATTGGTTTGCCTTGTACATGTATCCCGAAGGACCCAATACCTAGAACATCTGAGAAAATATTATTTCTCATATAAACTCGGTGTTCTCCAAGTTGATATTTCTTCAGATCCATTACCCCTTCCTTGGTATTTGAGATGTGTCTTGTAGCTCCTGAGTCTATCCACCAACTTATCATAGGGCGGTCCAAATACAAGCATTTTGAAATCATGTAGATTATGTCATGCTTCTCTGATTGTCCGCGTTGTGGGTTGTTTCCTCCACCTTTCTTGTTGCGGCATTCCCTTTTGTAGTGTCCCATTTTTTCACAGATCCGAGAAACAGCTTCATATGATTTCTTAAAATTTTGACCGTTTTTCTTGTTATTCTTGTCAAACCTTTTATTTGATTTATTTTTCTGGTTGGATTTGGAGCTTGATGCTAACTGATCCTGAACTACTAACAATTTTTCTTTCTTATTTTTGATCATGTGCTCTTTCTCTATTGTTAGTTTAAGGGACAACTCAGAAAAGTTAATCTCATGCCCTAATCTCAGGACATTGGTGACCATATTCTATGACGAGGGTAGACTGTTCAATATCGTTGATATCTGCATCGGTTCGAGGATGACTGATTTTGCTACGACTAAGTCTCTAGCTATTACCAGCATGTGATTTACATGCTCAATCACATTGTCTCCTTCCTTCATTTTGAAGGAGTTATATTTTTGTAGTAAGAACTACACATGCAGTTTTCCAGTTGTATCATATTTAGCTGTTAATGAGTCAAACAACTCTTTTGCGGTCTCATATTCTTTAAAGACCCTAATCAAGTCATCCTCCATATAAGTTAACATGATTGTCCTTGCTATGGTATGATCTTTTAGAAATGTTTTATACATTTCTAATTGTTGCTCATTTGCGTCTGAGGGTGGCGGACGCATGGTTTCCTTTAATACATACTCAACACCTTCTAGTGTTAGGCTAAAGGAATTCTTCTCTTCCATGTCTGGAAGTTGAGACCGTTTAGTTTTTTAGTCTTTGACAATTTCGATACACATATCCTATAACTCATTTTTATGTGTTTGGGAAAAGTAACAATTAAGCGATCTAAAAAAGAAATCAGCACAAAAACACAAGCATACGTAGCAAGAATCATGTTAGTATGATGCATGATATCAAGCAAATTTCATGATCTTTTTGGGAGAAATTTAAAATTTTTCCCAAGGAGTTTCTGCCTCTGTACCCCTAAAATAATACCAAGGTCAAACAATAATTTTATCTATTTGTCCATTTTCATAATTTTGTAAAAACCCGAGGACAAACTCGTAAAATTACTCTTTGGTATTTTTGTAAAATTCGCAACTGATCGGGGCTAAAATTGTAATTTTAACCCTCAAGGCAAATCTATAATTTTTCAAAAGTATTGGGGTAAATCTGTCTTTTAACTAGATGGCAGAACTGAAATTATTCAAACCGAGAAGAGTAAAACTGTAAAGTAACAACCCGGTATTTGATAATTTTCACAAAAAGCCAGAGGGTAAAATAAACTTTTTGCTCAGTAAGGGCAAAATAGTCTTTTTACCTAAAAATATTTGGATAAAACTGTAATTTTGCTGAATAGCAACAATGTAATACCTGAAAACCGACTGGGGCAAAATGGTCTTTTTAGTCTGTTCTTTGAGGCAGTTTCTTCAAACCGTTGGTTTTCCAGTCCATGGTTTTCCAAAATCGCGGATTTAAATTTTTTTTTTCTTATAGATACAAAAAAAACGTTATAGGTTTCAAAAGAGAAAAAAAAGGAAAAACACGGGAAGAGAGAGGGAGAGAGGAAGAAAGAGCAGGTGAGAGGGAGGTTGTCCGGCTGACGGCGGTGTTCGATCGACTGCGACGTCCAAGGCTTTTTCGGCTTCTGGCCTTTTCGTCCTTTGGCCTTTTCGACTTCTACCCTTTCGGCCTTTAGCCTGTTCGACTTTTGGCCTTTTTGACCTTTTTCCTGTTCGAGTTCTCGTCTTTTGGTTTCTGGCCTTTTCAGCTTCTGGTCTTTTATTGCTGTATGTCTGCTTTGCCTCTACCGACTGCTTCTGCTCTTTTTTATTTCTTTCCCTTTCCTGTTTTTCTTTTTTTCCTTATTCTCCTCTTTTTTTTCTTTCTCTTCGCTTACCTTTTTTTGGTAAGGTTTTTAGGCTCTGATACCAATGTTGAATCGTCCTCTGTTGGTGGCGGGCGGATTCCAGCGTTTCCAGCGAAAAACAGCTTCAACCTACTTTGTGTCGTTGGTGTTTGCCAGCTTTTTGTACGCAACGGATTTGAGTGATTAGGTGCGAGGTTCTCACACATGAGCTTTCTCGGGATGAGATTTCAAGTGTGTATGTGTTACTACTGTATATTGTTTGTGAGCTCTCTCTTTTCGTCCCGTAATGGCTGCTGTTTATAGGCAGCGAGCTCCCCTCATCTCGGATACTCTAGTGGTGGTCCGGAGCCGAAAATCCTGGTAACGATCATCTGTTACACTTTGGCCATATCTGTTTAGGTAACATACTCGAGGGCGAGTCCACCATTACGTGAGTCGAGAATGGCCACTGGTTCTTATGTTGTAACACTTGGAAGGTGGTAGCGAAGGGCGAGGGGTCGGATGGTCGTGGCTGCTGGTCAAGGTGATGGCGAGGAGCTGAACGGCAGGGAGGCAAACGACGGCGTGTTGGCTGATTGGAGAGGTTGATGGAAGAAAATTTGATGGCCTTCGTGTTGCAGCAGAAGGATTCCAGAGAGAGATAGGCATTGGCTCCTTCCGATCGATTTTTCGTCTTTCCGTTGCTTTGCTTTTGCAGGTCGTACAATATTCAGAATCAGCGCAGATCGATCAAATGTAGGATACTCATGGGCTTCTTCCCATTTTTGAGCATTGGAGACGGGTGATCGGTTTTTGCAATGAGCTTTATAGAAATCAACTGATCTTTACAACGGGGGCTCGGAGGATTTCTCTAGATCAACCAATCAGTTAAAAGGATTTCTGGAGATCAACCGATCAGTTTACAGATTTCAAGATTTCTCACGATGAACTCATGCCGATGATAACTTCGCCATGGCCTTTTATAGCAATGTTAGTGCTGCTTTTTCTTTAATGCATTAATCTTCAGAGTGCCATTTCAGGTGCGTTTTGCTGACTTTGTTTTGATGCAGGGATGTTGAGAAATGCTGGTGGAGTTCATCTTAGCGACCGGTGGCTGCTGTGGGTGAAGAAAGGCTGGTTGTCTCGAAGACAGTTACGCGTGGGCTAGAGAGTCTAAAAGCCGTTCATGGCAGCCTTTTCCCTGTTCACTGGTTGCTTCTGTATTTGTGAACGGTGTCAAGTAAGGGATTCTTGACATGTGTTGTAGCAGCTTGCTCTTACGTGTATCCTTGACTTGTGTATTGATGTCATTTGACAATGTATTGTTCGATTGTAATGAGACTTTTCGTTTCTTGATCCTTAACTAGTTTCATTTAATTTATATTTTTTAAGAATTAAAAGGTTGAAGATTGATTTCATCCATTTTTCATATTTGCTTACTCACATTTATCTTCGAAAAATTTGAAGTGTTTACAATTAGGAAGTAGAATATTTTCTGATGCTCTTCTCTTGATTTATGATGTGGATTAGTGAGTCGATCTCTATCACTGTAGTTGTAAAGAAATCTGTTTTGGAGAAATCTGAATTACTTTGAGCTGTTAAAAAGCTGAATCCCATGATCACATTATACTCGTTGGGTTGGGTTTATATTCAACAGTGGAATTAGTACTAACCCATTTCTATAAACTCTATCCATTTAGTTGAACCCAATAAAAACCCATTTCTATTGGACCCACTAACCCAATAAAAAACGAGTATGGATAGAGTTTATAGACCGTTGGTTTCAATTAAGGTTCATGGTATAATGTGATCATGGGATTCAGCTTTTTGGATTTTAGACACCAAGGATGGATCTAAACTATGGATTTGGTTCGGCTAGGTGGATAAAATTTGGGTTTTGATCCACCTTAAAATGGGCTTTTTAAGTAAACAGATTGAATTTTATTAATTTTGGGGATATGGACCTTGGAATGGGTCGGCTTTTATTGAACAAGCATTTTGGATCGAGAATGAATGATAGGTTGGGTCTTGAATTCAATAGAATCCAATTTAGAGATCGATGGGATCCAATTTAAAATGAGTTTGGTTTGGATAATGGGAAAATTGAGATTTTGACTTGGATGGATATGGGTTTTGGGTAACCAAATTGGACGAGACCTAGATGGGATGGGGCCCGATTTGAACTATCACAACACTGAAGCAAGTTTAGTTGGATCAAATGGAGTGGATCAGGTCAATGTAATGAATGGGATTAAAATGAATCGGATCCAATGGATATGGGACCCAATTTGGGTTCCAAACAAATAAGGTCTATCTAATAGGGATCCAGGTCAGTTCTCATTAAGTGGATCTGATATGGAAAGACTAGGGCACGATGAAGGCCTTCATTCTTTTCATCATAGAGGGTTAAATGAAGAGGGATGAGGATAACAGCAGCTTGCTTCGTTCAGTTGCTTCCCCATTCTCTTTCTTTTGACCTGTGCTGTAGTAGTCCACCATTCATTTTCTCTCGCCTTGTGTGTAGCAGTTTGCTCTTACATGTATCCCAATTGTTGTATATTAATCTCATTTATGAATGTATTGTAATGGGACTTTGAAGTGAATAACATTGTAATTTTGTTTGTTGATCTTTAACTAGTATCATTTCATTTATAATTTTCAAGGATTAAAAGGTTTAAGACTGATCTCATCCATTTTCAAATTTGGTTACTCATAAAAAATTGAGGTGCTTACACAAAGCCAAGAATCTGCCAGCTGCGCACAATTGCTCAATGGATGTTGAGGGAGAACTAACGGGTATTGACCTTTGCTCCCCAGATAAACTGCCCCCTTGCGTGTTCTTGTGCTATGTGCTATTCATGGTGCTACTGTCAAAATATTTTTATTGTTCTTGTGCTATGTGCTATTCATGGTGCTACTGTCAAAATATTTTTATCTGAAGATGGTGATGGCTAATACATTGTATGCTTTTTCCTTCCTCGAATGGCATGCACTTACTAATGAAAGATTTTCCGGAGTGTTCTACGGAGAGAACTCGGACGGAAAAGCTCGGGCTTCACTTTTGGATCACTACTTCCACCCTGGTTGGTGATAGAGGTTTTTAGCTACGTAGTGAGCAGGAATTTATGTTCCGCAGCGCTCGAATTCTTCTTGCTTGCATAAAGTATGACGGATTATTCGAACAGTAAGAAAAAGAGCTCCGGCCAATCCACCAGGCACAAGAATCGATTCGTGCAAGCTGTAGAACTTGCTGAACTGGGCACACTACGTCAAATCAAAGGAGGAAGGAAAGCAAAGAAAGAAATATTGTATGTGTTTTATCTTCATTGCTACCATCTTGGTAATGGTAGGTAGTCGCCTTGCTCTTTGTGGCATGCATATTCGTATTGTATTTATATGCAGCCAAGAAGTTGAGCAAGAGAAATTGATCGAGGAGGCAATGGAGGGAGCCACTGGTTTATCAGTAGAGGGAAGCAATTAGCCAAGGTGTGCGTGCGATGGAGCCCATGTACTATGTTTCAATCAATTCTTGGCAATATCCGCGCCAGGAGATTGACGTTTCGTGGAGGATCCGGGAGCCCAGAACGTTGATTTGTCGAGAGAAGTATTTACTATCCATGCCCAGACTTAGTATTACTTTTGAGTAGACAAAGGGGTTGGACATCCCATTGACTTTCTTGTGTAGATATTTAACCATAGATAATCTCTTAATCATCCCATCAAATAGGTAGAAGATTCATTAAAACTGTGAAACATTACCTACCATAGTGTAATGTGTGCTTCCCAATGCTACAATAAAAAAGTAACACATCCAATGGTATTTAACATCTAGAAAACTGCACAAATAAAATGCGTCCCAAGCTGAAATATCACAAGTACTTGCACCTCGTCCTTAGGACCATCGCAAGGAAAACTATAACCGAAATCCTTTTTTATCTGGCATTAACTTGGAACCACGTGCATCTAAAGCACCTTTTACTAAGATCAATGTAGTTGTATGCAAACCTAGAGCAATAGCATGATGTACCAAGAAGTCCCCCGGCCCTATTGTTAAGAATAGGGAATTACGATTTTCATTAATAGCATTTAACCAACCGAGGCAACCATATGCTTCGCCCCTGCATTGAATCGCCGCATTATTCGTTGAAAGATAAAAGTACATCGAACCCATATGAAGTGATGCCACTAAGGAGAGGTGTATACATTGGGTTAATTATCGAGCTTGAAGTCAAGATTTGTTTTTCTCCGGAGTTTGTGGTTAGCAAGTCATGTCATTGTTATGGAAGTTGTGTGAGTTCTATGTGTTTGTTTTAGAACCCCAGAAGAACTATATTAACCGTGGAAAATTACTTGACTAGCTTCTTTACGTTGTCTAACGATCTATTTGAGAATAGCATTATCCGCATTACGTTCATGCATAACTTCCATACCAAGGTTAGCTCGGTTAATAATATCAGCCCAGGTATTAATTACACGACCTTGACTATCAACTACAGATTGACAGGCCAAGCAGCTAGGAAGAAGTGTAAGGAACGAGAGTTGTTGAAACTAGCATATTGGAAGATCAATCGGCCAAAATAACCATGAGCAGCTACGATATTATAGGTTTCTTCCTCTTGACCGAATCTGTAACCTGCATTAGCAGACTCATTTTCAGTAGTTTCCCTGATCAAACTAGAGGTTACCAAGGAACCATGCATAGCACTGAATAGAGAGCCGCCGAATACACCAGCTACGCCTAACATGTGAAATGGATGCATAAGGATGTTGTGTTCAGCCTGGAATACAATCATGAAGTTGAAAGTACCAGATATTCCTAGAGGCATACCATCAGAGAAGCTTCCTTGACCAATAGGATAGATCAAGAAAACAGCAGTAGCGGCAGCAACAGGAGCTGAATACGCAACAGCAATCCAAGGGCGCATACCTAGACGGAAGCTAAGCTCCCACTCACGACCCATGTAACAAGCTACACCAAGTAAGAAGTGTAGAACAATTAGTTCATAAGGACCACCATTGTATAACCATTCATCAACGGATGATGCTTCCCAGATCGGGTAAAAATGTAATCCGATAGCCGCAGAAGTAGGAACAATGGCACCAGAAATGATATTATTTCCATAAAGTAGAGAACCAGAAACAGGTTCACGAATACCATCAATATCTACTGGAGGAGCCGCAATGAAGGCGATAATAAATACAGAAGTAGCGGTCAATAGGGTAGGGATCATCAAAACACCGAACCATCCAATGTAAAGACGGTTTTCAGTGCTGGTTACCCAGTTGCAGAAGCGACCCCATAGGCTTGTGCTTTCGCGTCTCTCTAAAATTGCAGTCATGTTAAAATCTTGGTTTATTCAATCATCAGGAGCTCCCAAGCACACAGATTATCTATAAATGGATAATAGAAGGCTTGTTATTCAACAGTATAACATGCCTTATATGCCCGTGTCAACCAAAGCAATATCCACCATAGTATGCTCTTATTAGATTTATCCGAATTCGCTTTTTATTTTACCTCATTTCATTCATTCAAAAAAGAAGATAAAAAAATTCGGTTTTCTATACATATGACTTCACTATGGGATGTACATATAACTTCGATATATTAATTATTTCGATCTATTAATTAGAATGGGTTGCCCGGGACTCGAACCCGGAACTAGTCGGATGGAATAGATAATTTATTTGTTAATAAAATTCAACAGTAAAACAAAAAAAAAAAAAAAAAAGTAAAACAATAAAAAATCCCTCCCCAAGCCGTGCTTGCATTTTTCATTGCACACGGCTTTCCCTATGTATACATCGAAACCTGAGTTACTTCCCCAGAACAAGACTCTCTAAGAAAGTGAAATACTCAGTTGATGAATCCTGAATCCCCACTCTTACTACATGAACATTTCATAATCCTATAGATATAGAATACTAATAGAGATATAGAATACTAATAGAAATGAATGAATTTTTTTATTATCTTCATTTAAGGTAAATGGAAATTTACCCACTTACAAAGTATCATAACCAATCATTCATGATTGACCAAATCGTTGCTGAAAAGAATATCCAAATACCAAATCCGACCTCTATATAACCTCTGCAAAGTAGAAGAAGCTCTTGGAAAGATCAAAGAAAGAATCTCTTCTTCCTCTGTAAAGAATTCTTCCAATAATTTTTCTGACCCTAATCTTTTCAAAAAGCACGTACAGTACTTTTGTGTTTACGAGCCAAAGTTTTAATACAAGAAAGCCGAAGTATATATTTTATTCGATACAAACTCTCTTTTTTTTTGAGGATCCATTGTAATAATGAGAAATATTTCTGCATATCCGTAAAAATCGGTCAATAATATCAAAATCGGATGAATCGGCCCGGACCGGCTTACTAATGGGATGCCCTAATACATTACAAAATTTCGCTTTAGCCAATGATCTAATTAGAGGAATAATTGGAACTATTGTATCAAACTTTTTCATAACAATTTCGATTAGAAATGAATTTTTCAGCATTTGACTCCGTACTACTGAAAGATTTAACCGCACGTTTAAAAAATATCCCAAAAAGTGAAATGAATGCTCGAAGAATTGGTTTATATGGATCGTTCCTGGTTGAGACCAAACATCAAAATGACATTGCCATAAATGGATAAGATAGTATTTCCATTTATTCATCAAAAGGGGCACATTCTTTGAAACCAGAATGGATTTTCCTCGATATCTAACATAATGAATGAAAGGATCCTTGAAGAATGATAAGGTAGATGAAAAATCCTTAAAGACTTCTACAAGATGTTCTATTTTTGCATAGAAATAGATTCGCTCAAAAAGAATGCTAAAAGATATTAATCGTAAATGAGAACATTTGTTATGTAGAAAAAGGAAGATAGATTCGTATTCACATACATAAAAATTATATAGGAACAAGAAAAATCTTGGATTACTTTTTGAAAAAGTAGAAATCGATTTTTTTGGAGTAAAAAAGTATTCCAATTACAATACTCATAAAGAAAGAACCTTAATAAATGAAAAAGGGGCATCTTTCACCCAGTATCGAAGGGTTTGAACCAAGATTTCCAGATAGATAGGATAGGGTATTCGTACATCTGACACATAATTTAAATATGTAAATTTATCCTCGAAAAACGGAAAAATTGAATGAATTGATCAAAAATTATTATAAGATTTTACGATTTCTGCCTCCTCTAAGGAAGAACTTAATTGTAGGGAAAATGGAATTTCCACGACGACGGCAAAAACCTCTGATATTTTTTGAGAATACAAATTCTTCTTATACCCAAATTGATTTTTGTTAGAATCATTAGCAGAAATAATAAAATGATTCTGTTGATACATTCGAGTAATTAAACGTTTTACAATTAGTAAACTAGATTTATTGTCATAACCTACATTTTCCACCAAAATTGATCTATTTATATTTAAATCATGACCATAAACGAGTCCATAAATATACTCCCGAAATATAAGTGGGTATAGGAAGTCCTGTTGGCGAGATCTATCTAGTTCTAAATATACTTGATATTCTTCCATTTTTGAAATTCGATTTGGTCAAAGGATCAGGGATTCATTGGATTATCAAATGATACATAGTGCGATACAGTCAAAACAGAGTATTCTATATTCGAATTAGAATCAAAAATGAATAGGAATAGATACCTAGAAAACAAGTAAAACCCATCAACGGACTCTCTCTCCTCGCTTTTTCCATCTAATTGTTCTAGGATAACAAGCTAGTTAGAAATCCTTTATTTTCTCAGCCCAATCGCTCTTTTGATTTTGAAAAAAAAAGAATATCTTTATCAATATACTATTTCTTCTACACATTTATCGCCACCTCATAATGGAGAATAGCTAATAGTTAGGACTCATAACAAAACTCAATAATCCATTCGTGGGAAAAGCTTTTCCCCCATCAAGCACTAATCTATTTTTAACATACAATTAGATGGGGGAATCATTCAAATTCAAAATGAAAGCTCGTTGCTTTTTGTTTCCCTATAATTGGAGCCGCCAAGCTCTATCCCTTTATTAATTCAACCCAACTGAACTGAATTTTTTTGTTTCGAGCCAAGAATTCAAAGAAAAATTTTGGCCGGATCCAATAAAAATGAAATATTTTTTGAATTCACCATTGATACGACATGCTTTTTCCATTCATACCTTTCAGGATCAGTCGTGGTCTTACAAACTCTACCGAGTTATACATTATTTTATACATTTTTATTTCTATTTTTTTTTTTTTCTATTTACCTTGAATCAAAAAAGAACTTTGTTTGTATCACAGAAAATCCAACGAACCCACTTATTTGATGAAGTAAAAAAAAGCCTATGGAACGGTAACGTGAATAAATGGATCGATTTATTCATGATCGGATTATATTTGTTTGATACACTGTTGTCAATATTAGTGTTGAAAAAGAATACAATCAAGAAACAAACGAACGAATTCAAATTAGAAAATGAAATCTTAATATTCTATTTCTAATTATATTATTATTTCTATTATTATATTATTACTTAATTTTTATTTTCTATTTAATTATTATGTAATTTAATTATTATGTTATAATTGGTATAATTATGAATTTTAAATAGAAATTCAATTCTAAACTAAAAATTATAGAATAAAAATTATTTAGTAGTTCCTCACCTGTTGTGTGAAATTCACATCGAAAAACGAAATAGTTGTTCTCCTTAAGAATCGGAAGAACCTTTTTCGTAAAATCTCGCTTCGTAAAATTTAATAAGTTTAATAAGTTTCCTATTCAACAAGAAACGAAAAGAAAAAAAGGCAATATACAGGATGGGTAAATAAAAGTTATGATATTTAGCTCGATCCATGATCCGAAACGAAACTACGGGATAGAAAAGAATACACCAATCCTAAAGATCCATAGGATTCATTATGAATACAACCCAAGAATAGAAAGGTTTAAGTTGTTTTGTCTATATATATATATATATATATATTTAATTATATTTAATTTAAGATCTGGTATATCTAGATAACTATATATCTATTCTATTTTAGCTATTAATATCAAAAAATGAAATTCAAAATAAATTAAAAAAAGAAATGAAAATATATATATAAGAAAAAAAGAAATATATACATTAAATAGATATACAATAAGTATCTTTATTGTATTCGGCTCATCCTTTTAGTAAAAGATTGGGCACGAGTTTAATTGCAATAATAACGGTAATTACCTTAAGACCCACTGGGAATTCAAATTGACTTCCATTTAGTCATTATTCATTCAAAGGTTTTTGCTGGAATTCAAATTTGATTCCTCCATCTACTATCCATTTTACAATTTTATTTAATTCAGGACTCCATTTGTTAGCCAATGATAATTTCATTACCCTCACGAGCAAGATCACGTCCCTCATTCCGAGCTTGTACACATGCTTCGAGAGGCTACTGATTAGCTACGGCAGGCATTTCCTCAAGGGTGCCCTATAGTTCCTCCACCGAATTGAGTACGGAATCATCTCCAAAGATCTCGGTCAGAGCAGGCATATGCCAAACGTGAATACTTAATTGAATTTCAAGCTACGGGTATAACACCTGGTAGAGAAACCCAATCCTGAGTGAAATAAATACCACGGCTTGTAGGATCTTTTTTCAATAAAATCATCACGTAGTAAATCAACAAAACCTAAAGTGATTCTCTTCAGCCTTCTCAAGTTTACTTTATGGTACCAGCGTGAATATGATCTCCACCAGACAAACGTAACGCTTTCTAGTACGTACAGAGCATACCATGATTCTTCTGTCTATCTAACTGCATAACTTTGATGCATTGCATCAATTGCAATCCTGAAGAAGTACCATTATCCCGGCAATAATGGAGCAAGCTAGTATTTGCAGTGAATCCCCACGTTAAGTAGTCATGCATTATGATAGGAACTCCCAACTCTCGGGCGCATGCCGCTCTTTTCATCATTTCTTCGGATGTACCTGCAGTAGCATTCAAGTAATGTCCTTTAATTTCACCTGTTTCGGCCTGTGCTTTATAAATAGCTTCGGCGCAAAATAAGAAACGGTCTCTCCAACGCATAAACGGCTGGGAGTTCACGTTCTCATCATCCTTGGTAAAATCAAGTCCACCACGGAGACACTCATAAACTGCTCTACCATAATTTAAGGATAACCCCACTTAGGTTTATGTAGTACATCCCAATAGGGGGACGTCATACTTGTTCAATATACAGCTTACACTTTGATCGAAATAGTTTTACTAATTCCAACAAACTAGATAATGTTTTGACTATTTTTTTTAATCCTTGCTCGAATTGATCCTTTCGATTTCTCTATCAAAAATATACTTACGAAGTTGTTCTAACTTATTAATTTTCACTAACCTTAGATTACGTTGCCCCCCTGAAAAAATAAATCAACTTCCGAGCTCCATCATGTAGCCATTTACAGCATCATCCCTCTCCCGTCCCCAAAAACGAGTTCTAGTGAAAACAGAACAAACGATGTCGAGCCAAGAGCACCCTGATTTCCTATATACTAGAAAAATAGCGGATGTAAGAATCCACAGCTAATCTAATCATGTCTTTCTAAGTAGTGCACCGCTTGCTTTTTACCACATCGTTTCAGTAAGAACGAAGTTTTACCATAACATTCCCTTTAGTTTGGATCAGGTATGTAATTGATTCAATTATGAAATCGTAGAATAGTCATTGATTCAATCGATACATACAATAATGCTATACTTTTCTTTTACTCAACAAAGGTTTTCCTTCTATATCGAATGGACAATTTCTAAAGTAAAGAAGTCTAAAAAAATTCAAATTAACTCGATATTGTATGAATCGATTTTCTATTCTATTTTGATAGTTTGTAAAATAGAAAAAATGAATTTCTTCAAAAAAATAGAAATAAATATAAATATGAAATAATAATAATAAATAAATACTTTTTTTATTATACAATTATCCACAGTGGATTACAATAAAAACAATCAGGTAATTTCGCCAAAAAAAAGAAAGGGTAATCTTTATTCTGATATAAAATTTGTATTCAAATAGGATATACATCATGAATGTATATGTTCTTGGGATTAATTGAAGGATTCGAACCTCCGAATAGCGGGACCAAATTAAAATTTTTATTGTTGCTCTTACCGCTTGGCCACGCCCCATTTTTCGATTCGACACTAATAAAACAGTATTAGTGGTATTGGTTGTTCGTCAATTCCAGTTCAAAAATATCTAATAATATATAAATATATAATTGCTAGGAATAAATTGTTGCTAGGATTTGGATATGCGTAGATATAAAATTAAACTGAAATTCTTGATCATTACATAGAATTCAATTAAGATATTGTATGAAAGTATGATTTCTTCTATTTTTGATTTCAGAATGAAAAGATTTTGAACTGGATAAGTTCAAATCAAAATTAAGGATTTGGGGGAGTTCTGATAAAAAAATTAAAAATTCATTTTTTTAGTATTACTAATTTATTAATATTATTAATATTACTAATTAAAAATTAAAATTATTAATATTAATTAAGATCTATAATTAATAAATAAATATAATATATATTTATATTAATACTATTTATATTAATACTAATTAATAGATAATACGTAAAATTTAATAGATAATATAAATCTGTAAATTAAATAAATAACCAAATTTATATTAATAATATAAATGAAATATTATTATAATTATATATATTATAAATATGAATATTAGTATTATATTTTTATTTAATTTTTGAATATTCAATTCAAAAATTAAATAAAAATTAAATAATAATAAATATTAATTAATTATTTTTATTATTTTTTTATTATTTTTAACTATTTTAATTATTTTTTAATTATTTAATATATTTTATTATATATAATTATATATATATATATAATTTTAGAATATATATATAATTAGAATATATAATTATTAATTTATTATATATAATTATATTATATATATATATAATTATATAAATATATATAATTAGAATATATAATAGAATATATAATTATTTTAAAAATAATTATTTATAAATTAGAATAAAAAAATTAGAATAAAATTCTACATATATATACATATACAATAAAAATCAAAATTCTAATAATAATAAAAAAAAAAAAAAAAGCAAAAATACATTAATTTAAAGAACAAAATATTTGTTATGCTTAATATCTTTAGTTTGGTCTGTATTTGTATTCACTCTGCCCTTTATCCAAGTAGTTTTTCTTGGCGAAATTACCCAGCTTCCTACGCTTTTTGAATCCAATTGTAGATATTATGCCAGTAATATTCTCTTAGCTTTTGTTTGGCAAGCTGCTGTAAGTTTTCGATGAGATCTTTAATTTGAATAATGTCCTAAAAAAATTCAGAATTTATTCGAAAACAAAAATTCGAACATTTTAAAAATTTCTAAGATCAGATAAGTCTTAAAGTGTGAATCCTCGATTCAAATATTGAAATTTGTTGATAGACAAGAAAAATCTGGACCATCTCATTCTTACGTTTTTTCCATTGAGAAATCCTAATCCTATTATTAGTATTAGATTTGAGTCCACCATCAATACCTAGATTGTGGTGGATATGAAAGCAAATTTTGGTAATAGTAATACAGGGCTCGACTCTTACTACAAGTAAATTTCCGAATTTTTTTCTATTTCCTCGAAATCACTTCATTTCTTAGAAACTTAGTATCAAAAGAAAGATAAACATAATGTGTAATATAAGAGAATCTATTCTCTCTCTCTGTCGTTTTTTTTTTAATTATCTTGGAGATTTTGTAATGCTTACTCTAAAACTATTTGTTTACACGGTAGTGATATTCTTTGTTGCATCCACTAGTAGATCCAACTCACTGGTGACGACGATGAACTCCTTTAGAGGTAAACCATAGGTGGAGGCACGAATACCATAGACCTTACTTGCGTAGTTGCCTCGCCATCTAAATCCATGCGCAGCTGCCTGACAGCCGGTTTTATGCCAGAGTCATCAGGTCAGAGCCACAGCCTTTGCTCAGTGGTGGATCCACAGTGTGGCGGGTGGAGTGACCTCCCACTCGAAATTCTGAAAATTTTCAATTAGGTCTTGAAGTTTTTAAAAGAATTTGGAAATTTTTAGAGCTCGCTCTGCACGTACATAAAGTCTGCTCCACCCGCCGAAACAAGTTTTTGGATCTGCCGCCACTTTGCTCACTCCCCAGCTGACCAAGATCCACTACTATGTAATTCTCTTTGCAAACCTCGACTATTCAAATTGCCCCAACATCCTATGTTGCGGTTGTCTCACAATCGGATGCCTCGACGAGCCATTGTCAACTTGGTTACGAGAATCAACTTATTGCATGGTATTAGATTCATGTTTTAAGGCAAACATATGTTTTTACCGTGCATACGAATATAAGGACATATCTGACATCCCAATAAATCCAGCATCTGTTATGCAAGTTTAAATGAAAAGAAAGATGGGAGCACGTGAAATATCAGGAGTATCATAGAGTGAAAAAGGTGGAGATGATCTTAAGAATGCCTAAAATGTAATATTACGCTCAATAAAAATTGACTAGTTGATGGCTATTATGGTTGTCATGGGAAATCGAGGATGGATTACCGTCAGCATCGATTTCTAGCTTCTGCAGCACCAAGTGTGAGCACCAATGGTGGTCGTGACATGGGAGTTTTCCATGATCATATGCGGAGTGTAAAATCAAAAGGATGAAGATTTGTCTGCTGTGATTAAAACGAAATAAACCAGCAAAAGTCGTTTAGATTCACATTCAAAGAACCAAAAGAACTTTATCAATTTAGCTTGAGAAGAATTTCCCAATGAGAATCACATCAGAAGGCACCACATATTGTTTGCTTTCCAACAGCTCATAAGGATAATTTTCCTAACGGAGAGCGCTTTCACGATTAAGAATGCCTCTCCTGAATAGCTGCGAAAACTCATAGTGTGGTTTTCATGGGAAACTCGCATTCCTAGCCCTGGCGCAGCATTTGTTATATATATATGTGTGTGTGTGTGTGTGTGTGTAACAAATAAAAGTAAAGTATTTTACATACTTCAACAATGAATCCAAGCGACGTTCCGAAGAACACTACAACAAAATCGACAACACAAAACCGAGGAACCTAAAAGTTTAGCAAAAACTAGAAAAAAACTACATAGATCCGATACAGGTAACTTGAAACGAAGTATTACCGTTAGGAATTGCACCCTTCTCTCTGCCAAGAAATAAAAAACGTTCGCTGACAAAGCAAAGCCTATAGCAAAAGCAATGGTGACGGTGAGAGGGTTTTGAATTAAAAAAGACAGTTTGATTGTCCCACCAAACAAAGACTATAACAAAAGCTATTGTAGTCACCGTAAAATTTGGATTCAAAACGCCGAAAGAGAATGTTTGACGATTGGACTTCCTTTTTTATGTTTTAAAACGAATGTTTCTCAGCCTAGAATACGTTTTCATCGTGTTTCCATGTAGATTTCGGTTTTCAATACGTGCACCTCCTAGAAGATGTTTCCGTGCTTCATAGTTGGTAAGCAATGGCCTGAAAGAAACCGTTCTCATCATAAACTTCTAAAACAGAGACGAGGGCACAGGAAAACAATGTCAAGCTCTGCCATCCAAATACACACAGACACATGCATACGTGCGACGCGCACACACACTGGAACAACAGTGACTGGAGGACTACACAACAGAGAGGCCGTAAACAAGGGAATGCCTTCAAAGGAAAGATATGAATCACGGAATCATTTGTTTGGTTGTAGCTGAATCAGACGCATGTGGTGCTTACAGGAGTCTTTGTACCTACGTCACCTGGGCACTTTAACTTCCACTCGTACCGTGTCCTCTTATTCATAAATTTCGACCAAAACACGTCCGAAAGCAGCAGATCTCGTATCATTTTGATGTGACATGGTGACACGGATTCTGAACACTTCATGGCCACCCTTTTGTAATGTGGAGTCCAGTTAACAGATTCTATAGGATGGCTAGCTCATGATATGCTTTTCCAGTACAAGTTCTCTACCTCATCTATACCCCAAATAGAACAAAATAAATGGTGGAAGTTTCTTCGAAAGATCACAACTGAAGAAGGAACATAAATCGTCTATTCCTATAGGCTTTCCATACTTGGTTAGATTGGCTTGGTCTTCAAGTAACTTGATCTTCAAACCTTTCGTACATCGTACATCTGCAAATCATTGAGAGAGGAGGAAAAGGCTCCCATCACCCAACCATGAAAACATTCTACAGTAAATACTGTCAGCTGCACGGATTCTTCAGTGGCAGTTGAGCTCAATCTCGAGTCATATTAGCATTTTACTCCAGAAAAACAAGATCATGTGAGAAGAAAAAGACCCTCTAATCATCGTTGAATCCAAGAAAACGTTTGCACAATGAACTTCGCATAAAAAAAAGGAGCATGTCATTTATAACCAGCTACCCAGAAAAGGTATCAGAAGAATGAGATGATAGCTATAACAATATCAAGATATTGGTACAATATGAAAGTATTCCTGAATACAAAATTTATTGGCAGATGATGTATCAGCTGTTCATCAATTTCACCTGATCCTCTCCAAATTTCTGTTAATCGGTATGGCCGGCAAGAATCAAGATGAATTTATCAGCAGTTACATGTATAATACAGATTCTTATGTGTATCACAAGCTGCAGATGGGAGTCGGCATCATTCGGTTGGTTACGAGCGTGGCATCAGCAGATGAATCAATTTTCACACTAAATCAGCTGCTAAGAACATTAGGTGATTTAGCTTGATTGACGAATGTTGCACTTTTGTTGAACCCCTCTACCAAAAGAATTCTGACGCCCTCTAATCCCTTCTGTAAAGTCAAGTCTAGCTGCAAAATACGAACCACACAAAACAATGTGTTTGATGGGATCAGCTACGTTAGAAATCAAAATAGGCATTAGAATGTTCAGTGTTCACACCTAAATTACTTTGACTGTGAACTTACTGGAGAAATGGATAAATGTGACACAAGATATTAAAATTGACTATCAGTTGATCTTTTTTTTTTGTTACAATGGGAGGTCGAAGCATACACGCCACAGGAATCAACTCACCGCCTATGAGGCGGGAGTCTTGAGAAACCTACCAGATGAGCTATCACTCTCTATGCGGCTATCAGTAGAATTTGCGATTGAAGGAACTTCACATCAAGCGTATGGAAATGCTGAATGACAGCTACAAGATCAAATTATGCATGCTGCCACTGTTTCTACAGAAAGAGGTCCAAAGCTCCTTTGATCCAATGTGACAAAGAAGTACCTCCAAAATGATATGATTCTGATGATTTGTAGTTCACCAGAAATATCTGCGCATTCATTTTGATGAAGAAAGCATTATCAGAAGATTTTAGGTTGTTTGGACTTTGGACAATACCACTCATGTGCATCATTGCCAATCAATCGAATTCGATGGATAAAGGGCATTGCAAATATGACAATTTGACAACCAAAAGGCTGACACATGCATTTATAATTCGATGCATTAACCAACGGCTTACTCATCCATGAATAATTAGCTGAGCTGCCATATGTTCCATAACAGAAAGTTATCAGAAAAGGAACAGCTTCAATTAATGGTTCAAGACTAAGGTTTTCCCCACGAAACACACTATCAACAAGCACAACAATTTGACTCCGGATGTCAAAGGAAGTACCTCCTCACGCTATTGATGGTTGAAGGATCGGAGCACAAAATTTACTGGATCCATTTTCCCAGGTGGTCTCCCAATGCCTTTAAAAGAATTCAGACGTCAATCGATACTCAGACAGAAACGTAATCCACACAAGAACTTCAAAAATGGCATGTAGCTTACCAATTCTTAGCCGTGGAAAATCACGACTGCCTTTGAAGTGATCAATAACACTTCTCATCCTGCCACCATAGAGTACTTAGTTTATTATGTTTACAAAAAATGGGCCAGCAAGACCAGATATAACAGCAACAACAACAACTAAGCCTTTTCCCATACTAGACGGGGTCGGCTACATGGATTATTTGTTTCCACAGAGCCCTATCATGTGCCATGCAAGCAGTTAACTCAACATAATCTAGGTCATTCTTTATTGTTTCTTTCCAACACTTATGTAGTCGTCCTCTACCTCTTTTAATGCTTTCAAAATCTAAGTTTTTCATACCTTCTTCCAGGCGCTTCTTTTGATCTTCTTTCTATGTGTCCAAACCATCTTAAACGATATTCTCTCATTTTATCCTCTATTGGTGACCCTCCCAATTTGTTTCTAATAACCTCATTATGTATATGGTCTTTTCTTTTATGACCACTCATCTATCTCAACATCTTCATTTCTGCCATAGACATCTTTTGTCCATGTTGATGATTAACTGCCCAACACTCATAACCATAAAACATTGCAAGTCTAATTACTGCTCTATAGTACTTACCTTTTAACTTTAATGGTATCTTCTTGTCACAAAGAATACTTGATGCTCCTCTTCATTTTAACTAACCTACATTAATTCTATGTGTAACATCTCCATAAATTCTTTCATTACTCTTAAAAATTGATCCTAGGTATTTAAAACTTTTCTTTTGGGAGATGCAATGTGTAACAACAACAACAACTAAGCCTTTTCCCATACTAGACGGGGTCGGCTACATGGATTCTTTGTTTCCACAGATCCCTATCGTGTGCCATGTTAGCAGTTAACTCACAATAAGCTAGATCATTCTTTATTGTTTCTTTCCAACACTTTTGTGGTCGTCCTCTACCTCTTTTAATACTTTCCAAATTTAGTTTTTCTTACCTTCTTATAGGTTCGGCTTTTGATCTTCTTTCTATAAGTCCAAACCATCTTAAACGATATTCTCTCATTTTATCCTCTATTGGTGCCACTCCTAATTTGTTTCTAATAACCTCATTATGTATACGGTCTTTTCTTGTATGACTACTCATCCATCTCAACGTCTTCATTTCTGTCACAGACATCTTTTGTACATGTTTGATTAATTGCCCAACACTCAAAACCATAAAACATGGCAGACCTAATTGCTGCTCTATAATATTTGCCTTTTAACTTTAATGGTATCTTCTTATCACAAAGAATAGCTTATGCTCCTCTTCATTTTAACTAACCAACATTAATTTTATGCGTAACATCTCCATCAATTCTTCCATCACTCTGAAAAAGTGACCCTACGTATTTAAAATTTTCCTTATGGGGGATGCAATGTGTGCCAATTTTAATTTCTATGTCTTCAGAGGTAACCAAATGATCAAACTTACATTCCATATATTTTGTCTTTGTTCTAGTAAGTCGGAGGCCTTTGCTTTCTAATATTTTTCTCCATAGTTCCAATTTTCTATTAACTTTTTCCTTAGACTCCTCCACTAATACAATGTCATATACAAATAACATACACCAAGGTACTTCATCTTGAATATGTTTTGTTAACTCATCCATCACCATTATAAATAAGTATGGACTTAAAGTTGATCCTTGATGTAACCCAATATTAACTTCAAAAAGTCAGTCGTTCCTTCCTGAGTCCTCACACATGTTTTTGCACCATCATACATGTCTCTTATAAGGTTAATACATGTCAATGGGATACCTCTTTTTTCCAAAGTTCTCCAAAGAACCTTCCTTGGTACCCTATCATAAGCTTTTTCTAGATCAATAAATATCATGTAAAGGTCTTTCTTTTTTGCTCTAAAAAGTTCCATAATATTGAAGACTGCCTAGTTACAGTTAAAATCTTGTGTAATTAAAGACTTTATAGTTATATTGTTTTTAAAGGTACTTTTAAATAAGGCCTCGTCAATTGTACTTTAGTAATTAGGCAGATTGTAATCAGGTATTTAAAGGGAAAACCCTTAATCGTGTAAGGTGTCTCTCATTGTCAAGAAAAAAAAAATAAGATGGTTGCCACAGGAGGAGCTAAATCTGCCTATTGTCTGCCCATCATTTCTCGTTCTTTTCAATACAATTTGATATATTTTGTGATGCTTAAAATATTCATGGTATCAGAGCGTCACTAATCCATATACCATCATGTTTCAAGAATCGAATCAATCCCTACATGTCAGAAAAATCAAATTCAAGTCCCTGCAAGTCAAGAAAATTCAAGGGAATTCAAGTAAGTACATAAAAACATATTCAAGTTGTTCCTGGACGTCAAGGAGATTGAGATTCAAAGAGATCCACGTAAGTACCTGAATTCCTATACATCAATATTCAAAGAGATTCATTGATATTGTCATTTTTGGTCATAATATTATTGGCTATTCATGTTTGGTCATAATATTTTGGTTCATTGATACTTGATATGAGGGCTATACGATTTCTATGTTAAGATTGAAATGTTTCATAAGATACAAATCTTTGAGGAGGTTTTATGATTGTTTTGCTTGAGATATTGTCATTTTTTCTATTTCTTCTTATATAATAATGTTCAAAAGGTCTTATGGTTTCTTTTCTAACTTCTATCACTAGGTTCACACTCCAGTTAGGTTCACACTCTAATTGGACCATACTTTCCTCTTGTATTTTCTTATTGTCATCTAACTTTACATCCGTGAAACATCAAAAAACATATAATTATCTTAGGTGTTTTTTGACTCATCTTCATAATAATACTCATCTTCAATTAATTTGGCATCTCTAGACACATAAAGTTTATCTTCTTTTGAGTTGTAACATCTATACCCTTTTTTATCAATACAATATATGTATAAATATAACACTTACATCTAAATACTTTTAACCGATTATAACTAAGTTCATTTTAACATAATTTTTTAATGAGAGAACAATTTTCTAATTTGGTTGATGGCATCCTATTTATCAAGTATACAGAAGTTAAAGCAGCTTCGACCCAAAAGTATTTAGGAACATTACTTGCTATCAACAAGGTTCTACTAGTTCCAATAATAGTACTTTAAAGCGGCTTCGACCCAAACATCGAAGTGCACTAATTCGAAAGCCTTTTCGTGATATAAGTTCTTTAACCAAATGGTGCATGAATAGTTTTACCAAATATACAATATTTACAAATAAAATCATTCTTTTCATTAGTCTTTATCCATAGATTCCTTACATAAGGATGCTCCAATCTGTTATGCCAAAGTCCAAACCACAACAACAACAACTAAGCCTTTTCCCATACTAGACGGGGTCGGCTACATGGATTCTTTGTTTCCACAGATCTCTATCGTGTGCCATGTTAGCAGTTAACTCCCAATAAGCTAGATCATTCTTTATTGTTTCTTTCCAACACTTTTGTGGTCGTCCTCTACCTCTTTTAATACTTTCCAAATTTAGTTTTTCTAACCTTCTTACAGGTTCTTCTTTTGATCTTCTTTCTATATGTCCAAACCATCTTAAACGATATTCTCTCATTTTATCCTCTATTGGTGCCACTCCTAATTTGTTTCTAATAACCTCATTATGTATACGGTCTTTTCTTGTATGACCACTCATCCATCTCAACATCTTCATTTCTGTCACAGACATCTTTTGTACATGTTGATGATTAACTGCCCAACACTCAGAACCATAAAACATGGCAGGCCTAACTGCTGCTCTATAATATTTACCTTTTAATTTGCTGCTCTATAATATTTACCTTTTAATTTTAATGGTATCTTCTTATCACAAAGAATACCTGATGCTCCTCTCCATTTTAACCAACCAGCATTAATTCTATGTGTAACATCTTCATCAATTCTTCCATCACTTTGAAAAATTGACCCTAGGTATTTAAAACTTTCCTTTGGGGAATGCAATGTGTGCCAATTTTAATTTCTATGTCCTCTGAAGTAGCCAAATGATCAAACTTACATTCCATATATTCTGTCTTTGTTCTACTAATTCGGAGGACTTTGTTTTCTAATGTTTCTCTCCATAGTTCCAATTTTCTATTAACTTTTTCCTTAGACTCCTCCACTAATACAATGTCATCTGCAAATAACATACACCAAGGTACTTCATCTTCAATATGTTTTGTTAACTCATCCATCACCATTATAAATAAGTATGGACTTAAAGTTGATCCTTGATGTAACCCAATATTAACTTCAAAGAAGTCTGTCGTTCCTTCATGAGTCCTCACACATGTTTTTGCACCATCATACATGTCTCTTATAAGGTTAATATATGTCAATGGGATACCTCTTTTTTCCAAAGTTCTCCAAAGAACCTCCCTCGGTACCCTATCATAAGCTTTTTCTAGATCAATAAATATCATGTGAAGGTCTTTCTTTTTTGCTCTAAAATGTTCCATAAGACGTCTCAAAAGGTGAATCGCTTCAATAGTAGATCTACCAGGCATAAATCCAAATTGGTTCTCTGTTGTACTTGATACTTGTCTTAACCTACGTTCGATAATTCTTTCCCATAATTTCATAGTATGACTCATTAACTTGATACCTCGATAATTCGCACAATTTTGAATGTCTCCCTTGTTCTTATATACGGGTATAAGTGTACTTGCTCTCCATTCCTCGGGCATCTTTTGGTTTTTCCATATTTCATTAAATAGTCTTGTGAGCCAAGTGATTCCTATTTCTCCTAGTATTTTCCAAACTTCTATAGGAATATTATCTGGTCCTACCAATTTACCACTCTTCATATGTTTAATAGCCTCTTTGACTTCATTCTTTTGAATACGTCGGTAGAAATTGTGGTTTATATACTTTTCTGACTTGGCTAAATCTCCTAAACTAATACTAACATCTTTATTTTCATTAAAAAGATTATAAAAATAGTTTTTCCATCTATTTCTTATATCATCATTTGCCACTAGAATTTTTTCATCCTCGCCTTTAATGCATCTAACATAATTAAGATCTTTAGTTTTCTTATCTCTAGCCCTAGCTATCCTAAAAATATCTCTTTCACCCTCTTTTGAGTTGAGTTTTTTATATAAGTCCTCCCAAATCTTAGCTTTTGCTTCACTAACGGCCTTTTTTGCTTCCTTCTTTGCTTTCTTATAAGCTTCTAAAGTTTCACTAGTTTTCTTAGCATAATGTAATTTGTAACATGCCCTCTTTGCCTTGATTTTGTTTTGTACTACTTCACTCCACCACCAAGCTTCTTTTTGTGCCGGTACACCTCCCTTAGATACCCCTAACACATCTTCGCCACTTTCCTAATATGTATAGCCATATTGTTCCACATATCAGAGGGTGTGCCAACATAATTCCAAACATCTCCTTGAAGGACTTTTTGTTTAAATATATCTTCTTTCTCGCTTTTGAGGTTCCACCATTTAGTCCGAATAGCTCGATGCACACTTTTCTTCTTTGTCCATTTTTTTATTTGTAAATCCATAACTAAAAGTCGATGTTGGGTGCTTAAGCTTTCTCCTGGAATTACCTTACAATCTTTACAACACGCTCTATCTTTTTTTCTACAAATAAAGTAATCAATTTGTGTTTGTGATAAGCCACTCTTATAAGTAATTAAATGTTCATCTCGTTTTTTGAAGATTGTATTGACTATAAAGAGATCAAATGCCATAGCAAAATTTAAAATCTCCCTACCTTCCTCGTTTATATCCCCATAACCAAAGTTTCCATGAATCCCTTGATATCCTAATGCCTCTTTACCGACATGTCCATTTAAATCTCCTCCTAAACAAATCATCTCCCTTTGTGGAATCTTTTGAAACACCTTATCTAACTCTTCCCAAAAAACTGTCTTTATACTATCTTCTAGTCCTACTTGGGGTGCGTAAGCACAAACTATATTCAAAACCTCTACTCCTAACACTAATTTCAACGTCATGATTCGGTCACCATATCGTTGTATGTCTACTACACTCTCCTTTAAATCTTTATTTATGATAATACCAACTCCGTTTCGGGCCTTTTCTTTACCTGAGTACCATAATTTAAAACCTGTATCCTCTATCTCCTTTGCTTTTTCTCCAACCCATTTTGTCTCTTGTAAACATAGAATATGAATCTTTCTCCGAATCATAGTATCTACCACCTCCATTAGCTTACCCGATAATATTCCGATATTCCAAGAACCAATACGAATCTTATTATCTAGGACTAGCTTCCTTACCCCCCGCATCTGTCCATAATCAAAATGCGGAGACCCTCTCTGAAAATTTTTCACTACATTCGGGCGGCAATGTAGCGGGACTAACTTCTTTACCCACAGCCGTCCATGATGTGGAAACCCTCTCTGTAATTGATTCACTACATTCGGGCGAAAATGTAGTGGCCCTTGCTTACTTCTTACTGCATTCGGGCTCTGCAGCATGTCGCTAGGCGGGGACGCCCCAAAGCAATGCTCATAATTTTTGTAATCCATGTTGTAGAAATCCGACGATGTTTTACGCTGGCTGTCGGAAGCCTAACACAACCCTCCTCCTTTATCCGGGCTTGGGACCGGCAATGCAAGGGTGATCCCTTACATGGGCGGAGTTTGCCAAAGTCCAAACCACATGTTTTAAAATTTAACATACATAGAGACCACCTTCTCTGTAGCCTTGATCAATCACCTTCTTCGACAAATGATTCTCCGCCAAACATTCATTTGGTGAGAAGGCAACAATGCAACTATTATCACAAATTGGAGAAACCGAGAGAAATTAAGATTTAATTTTGGTATAAAATGTATTTGAGGTATTTTAAAGGAATTCTTTTCTAAGTTATCAATTTCTTTAACATCAAGCTTAGTTCTATCAGTCGTAAACACTTGTGCTCTAACTTATGTGCATTTGTCTAACAATTTATATTCATTTGTCATATGGAAGGAAGCACTTAAATCTAAAAACCATGACATACCTTGATTTTTGGAAGAAGTTGATAACGTTGACCCGGAGATGATTGCCTTCTCTTTGAATTTTTCTTCAATGTAGGTGTTGATTCTCGACGACAACACTTCTTCCTTGTTGTCAATGGCATCCACATGAGGAAACCTCCTTAACAAGAAAAGACATATGGTCTTGATATATCCATCTCCTTGCAATAATGGCAAATCATACTCTTGTTTGGCCAAGGTATTACATTACCCTTGAATTGTATGTTTGCTTCACTATTTTTTCGTGTGAAGACTTTAGGTTTTCAAATAATTTTCAAGTCTAGATGTAGAAGAACCGTTTCTTTTTTATCTCTTATATTTTTTAATCTAGTTTCTTCCATAACTAAATCAACTAAGATCTCATAGCTTTTGGGTCTTAGTTTTTTATGTATCAAATTTGATCTTATGTTCTTACATTCATCTCGTAATCTCCATATAAACAAGAAGAAATATTGGTTAAGGTATTCTTGAAACTCATGCATGGAGTTTTCTAAATTTGTCAAAACTCCTAAGTTGGTTTCAAAGATTGAAAAGCTCGTTATGGTAATCCCTAGTGCTCATGAAACCTTGTTTGAGCAATTATCATTTTTTCTATCAAATTTATTTGAAAAACAAAATCATCTTGGGAATGAGTTTTCTTAAGGTATTTTTCTTAAGGCACTATTAAACATGCTAATTCTACTACGAAGTTTTTCATCCACATTTTGTTCAATAATTCATGTGATTTTGACATTGTACTTCTCCTCCTTTTTTAACTCTTCTTATATTTCTCTTGTAACTCATCTATTTGGACTCTTTAAATGAACCATCAATATAATCCCAATAGTCTTTAGAGATAAAATATTTTTTCATCGTATGTGCCCAACTTGGATAAGAGTTGGAAACAAATAAACAACGAAATGTTTCACTTTTTTCTTCTATTTTCTCAATAATAATAAGAAATACAAAAAATACCTTGATTTCCTGATCAAACAATTCTTATTTATTGATCTAGAAAAAGCTTACGATAGAATGCCAATAGATGTTCTTTGAAGAACCTTAGAAAAGAGAGGTATCCCATTGACGTACATAAATATACGATGGTGCAAAAACTTGTGTGAGTTATCGATGAAAGAATGACAAACTCCTTTAAAGTTAATATTGGGTTATATCAAAGATCAACTTTAAGTTTATATTTATTTATATTGGTTATTGATGAGTTAACAAAACATATTCTAAGATGAAGTACATTGGTGTATGTTATTTGCAGATGACATTGTGTTAATAGATGAGTCCAAGGAAAAAGATAATATGAAATTGGAACTATGGAGAGAAACATTAGAAAGTAGAAAATTATGACTTAATAAAACAAAAACATAATATATGGAACATAAGTTTGAATATTTGGGTACTTTAGAGGACATAGAAATTAAGATTGGCACACATTTCATCCCTTAAAAGGAAAGTTTAAATACCTAAGGTCAATTTTTCAAAGTGATGAAAAAATTGATAGAGACGTTATGTATAGAATTAATATCGATTGATTAAAACAGAGAGGGGCATCAGGTATTCAATGTGATAAGCAGATATCATTAAGTTAAAAGGTAAATATTGTAGAGCAACAATTAGACATGCTATATTTTATGGTCATGAGTGCTGGGCACTTACTCATCAACATGTGCAAAACAAGTTTGTAATAGAAAAGAAGATATTGAAATGGATAAGTGGTCACATAAGAAAAGACCGTATTCATAATGAGGTTATTATAAACCATGTGGGAGTAGCACTAATAGAAGATAAAATGAGGAAAAATCGTTTAAGATGATTTGGACATGCAGAAAGATCACCAAAGGATGCTTCCGTCTAGATTGTGAAAATGTTAAAAGAGGAAGAGGACAACCACAAAAGTGTTGGAAAGAAACTATGAAGAATGATCTAGTTTATATTGAGTTAACTGCTAGCATGACACTTGATAGGGCTATATAGAAACAAAGAATCCATGTAGCCGACCCCATCTAGTATGGGAAAATGCTTAGTTGTTGTTGTTGTGTATAGTCACAAAAATTAAAAAGGTTCATTATGCAAAATTGTATGATACTAATCTATTGTTGGGGGTTTGGGGATTGCTCTTAATTATACAACAACAACTAAGCCTTTTTCCATACCAGATGGGGTTGGTTACATGCATTCTTTGTTTCTAGAGAGTCCAACCATGTGTCATACTAGCAGCTATCTAAACATAAGCTAGATCATTCTTTATTGTTTCTTTCCAACACTTTTGTGATCTTCCTTTTCCTCTTTTAACATTTTAATAATCTAGTTTTTTATACCTTCTTACTGCAGCTTTCTTTGATTAATATTTCTAAATGTCCAAACAATCTTAAATGATTTTCCCTCATTTTATCCTCTATTGGTGTTCCTCCCAATTTGTTTCTAGTAATCTCATTAAGTATAAGGTCTTTCCTTGTGTAACCACTCATCCATCTCAATATCTTCATTTCTACCACCGATATCTTTTGTACATATTAATATGTTGATAATTAACTTCCCAACACTCATAACTGATCCTTGTTTTTTTTGGCAGAAAAAATGAACTGATTCAACTGCATTGATTAGTGAAGCTCAGGAATAAGGACCATACAAGCGACCAGAGATTACTTTTTGGGATTAGCCCATTACAGATGACCTTATCTATAACTAAAATCAAGGCAACTGCAACATTTGTTTATATACATAGTAAAAGGTCTAAAGGAAAACGAATCCATCAATTTGCTCTACTAAACAATGTGAAATTACTACGGTTAGTTGAATACCCCTTATGGCCACCATGTCCACCTTTAGGTAACAATCGCAATGATGCAAAAGGCAAATCCATGTCATCATAAATCTACATAAAGCAGGGTAACAAGATACTTATATCGCTGCTTAAAATAGAAAAAATGAAAAGTCAATAGATGGTAAAAACACTGAAAGTACTTTACCAGGAGAACTTGGTTCAACGGTATATTGAAATATGAAACCAGCGATCCAACCTTCACAAGGTAAAGTATTACTAACACCACATAAGAAAAGGAACAAGAGAACATGATTCTTTCTGGCCTCACTTACAGACTCTCCACTAACATTCATGAAGGTTTGTGGTTTGGCCAGCAAAACAGGAACTCCCACAATGAGGCCTAAACAATATTCAAATAAAAGAAATCATTGTACCAGAAAAAATAACAGCAACTAAGAAACGTCTTCACCAACAATTACGAAAGGATGTTTTAAACAAAGATTCTATGATTCTATCATGTACTATAAAACCTAAATGAAGAACTTCAAGCTGTGAAGTTGAACAAAAGAGTTGGAAGTCTATAGAAAGGTCATCAATCATCCAAGGAAATTTGGAAAATTAACTAAACATTTTCAATTTAATAGATAATACAGAGTAACTTAGTTTCTCCTAGGAGAGTATGCAACCAGTATAATTAGGGTACATGAATAGTAGAGGAAATACCATATTGACAAATGAAAACCCTATTGAACTATCAGACAGACAAACCTTTTCCAAGAACAGCTTTGAAGCGAATGCTACTGACAGAGATTCCTTCCTCTTCTGCAATTGCATCTAGCATTTCAAACCCCACCTATGTAAATAGCTATCACGTAAAGAAAAGCCCACGAAAAGGAAATTAAAGGAGCAACCTAGATTTTCATAACTAGAGTGCATCAATTTAACAACTAAACAACATTCGAGCTAGCAAATAGAAAATCACAGAATAGAGACAACTAGATGGAAGGATCAATTAGAGGACGAGAAACCATGAACAGTAAAACTTCATCATGCATCACTATGATGGATTGTGAAGAAAACTACTGCAAGAATATGCACTGAATAAGGAAATCACTCTTGCCCTCAATCGATTGTGTTTCAAGAATTGGGTCATCAGAAAACAGGAAACTTCACATCGAAGAAAGGTTAAAGCTAATAGAAAACAAACAGCATCACGAGCATATTCGAACAAGCAGCATTAACAAAAATCATGAACATACATTGTGCCTAGTGCCCTCAAACTTCTTGCCAGGATTGCCAAGCCCGACCAGCAACCACGGCTTCGAATTGACACTCGGATCAGAAGACGATGAAGCCATCGATCGACAACGAATTGGTGTAATCTTTGACAATACAGTAGAAGAACGCCTCTGGTGTAGAGTTGCGCAAAATCGGATGATAGTCATCGAGATATACAATCAGAAAATATGAAACGCAAACACAATAAGCAAAAGCGAGAATGATCGCATATACTGAACTGAGTTTGTAATAGATGACGAGATATGGCTTTTGAATCGAGAGACCGTGAGCAAGAAGGCGCACGAGGCATCATCGGCAGAGTTGCACGGAAGGTGGTGGGACAAGGGAAGGCAAATAGCATAGTCAGAAGCTCCATCTCTGAAAAAAGAGCAATCACCAAGAAGAAAGAACGATGTTTTGAGGCCAACCAACATGAGGAATCCGACTTTAACCGTCTGCTTCCTCGACGGTTGTTGTTTGTGGGGCACTCGAAGCACTCCTGCAATCCGCAGACCAATGGAATAGGGAAACAAAGAGAGCCAGACCGTTAGTTCGCCGGTAGGGCTTCCTGACGCCGACTTGCAGATGGTGAGTTCGATTCTCGGGGGTGCATGCCCGTGCCTGTTTGACAATACCAGGAAACCGGATTGATTGGCCAACGAACCGGAGAAGTTCACTGAGAAGAGATTCTACTGGAGTTGGACAGCCCTTAAACCGGGGCTTCCGGTATGCATTTCGCCATTTATTGCATCCCCATTTTGCGGAATGCTTCAGCCTAAATCGAAGAGCATTTGCACTAGAAACTAAACAACCATCATTGCATCAATTACACAGAATACGCTAGAAAACGAAAACGAAGCAACAGAAAAAAGGTGATGAGCGAAACCAGAAAACAACCACACTCAAACTAGTGACTAAATAAACAAATCGAAAAGGAAAGGGTTAGACAACCTGGAGATCGGGTATGCGAAACAGTGAACGTGAAGAGTGGACTCTGTGAAGACTGAAGAGTCTGGACTTAGTGAGAGGGAGAGACAGAGGCACGTCAGGGATGTGGGCATGGGTTCGTCCTTTTTTTTCAGCTTTATAATTTTAATTTTGAAAATTTTAATTTAAAAAGTATAAATTTTTTAACTTTTAACTAATCGGCAGACTCACCGGCTTCTTTCCAGCCGGGTCTATTATATGGACAGAGCGACATGGCCGGTTACAAACCGGTTTAACTTTTCATTCGTCGGTTTTGATCTTTTCTAATTTTTCTTTAAAATTTAAGTTTTTTAATATTTTCACGTATTTTAGACGGTTTGAAACTCAAACCGCAACCACTTCAAAAGTGACAATTACAAGTCTAAGTTGTGAAGCAACTAAAACTAATGATCTCAAATCATTGGTTTCGGTTTATGAAAAGCCAATCATGTCTGGTGTTGTTAAGCTTCGACCTCTTAACAACACAAATGATAAGAGAAAAAAAGAGAACACTTTTCCTAGCAGCTCGTGAAAACAAGTTTGACTCGATCATTTGGACCCAGCCCAATCTGGCCGAAACGGGAGACGTTTACTGCCTTGACTGCCACCGGACTTGGGGTCACAAAAGAAAAGGGAATATTTTGGAACTACGGAATGAAGAAAATACCCAACCCGATCCCGTATGTTATATAATATTCGAAATTTTCAATCACTTGACGTTAATTTTTTAATTACTTGAAATAAATTTTAAAAATGATTAGATTTTAATCCGAAGTACTTTTAATTTTTAGAATCCGTGAAAAAAAATCCAACTCCGTACTCTTTCAAGTGGGTAACGGGGCACGTCGCAAGGCAACTGAAAGAAAGTTCCGTAGTCTCCCTTACTAAAGTTGCTCCCCAGCTGTTCGACCGAACGCCCAAGCCAAACATTCATTCTGGAGCTGGAAGAAAAGGCCCCCTCCAAGGGGTCATACCCAGATATGGGTGACCCGCTAAGCAACCCTACTCCTTCCCCTCCACTTCAACCGAAGGTCACCGTACGTATTCTCAAGTAGTTGGATCATCCATGGTAAAGGAGCCACATACTGACGTGGGCTTAAAGATCTTATCGGAAGAAAATAAAAGGATAATTGTCATTCCAAAGCAAGCATATGATTCTGGGCAACTCCTTGGCAATGAACCCTTATTGCAGGATTCTCGAGGGAGAACACATACAAGTGCATGGATTATACATTTATCTTCGAAAATCTGAAGTCTCAGTGGGTGATGATGTCAAACATTAAATTCTTCCCCAGACAAAAAATTGTTTATTCCTAATCCAAACTTCATCGGAAGAAGAAATGAACCACATTTTGAAAAGGTCGGTTTGGAAACTCGCCGGCAGAACACTCGTTGTTAACCGATGGAGTCCTGGAGGTGAATGGAAACTAGAAGCTATGTCCACAGTTCCAGTTTGGGTGAGGCTCATAGACTTGAACCCATGTTTATGGAACATTCCACTATTTTAAGGAGTAGCAGCTTACCTTGGAGGAACGTACTTGACGATGGATGATGTAACAAGAACTCCACAGAAGACCGCTTTTGCCTGCATATGCATCAAAATTCCGACCAATTGCGAACTAGTTCAGACCGTGGAGGTGAACCAAAGAAGCTCATTTACAATTCAAGTAGTATATGAGGCCCGAGTTACACTCTGCAAGGCTTGTGGTTCTACATATCATAAGGACGGACCTATTTACAACCCAAGCCACAGCCAATTGCTGAGCCTGCCAAGAATAATGAATGGTCTCAAGTTAAATCACAAAAAACCTTGAGGAAAAAAGAGAATTCTCAGTTAGAGGCCGCAAATCCATTTCCTACACTCCAAGATGTGGACTCAAGTATCAACAATGGACAATGAAAATCTGTTGGTAACTATCACCGAAGAAGAGATCAAGATCGTAGTCTTTGGAATGAAAGTTGATAGTGCCCCAGGACCAAATGGTTTTTTGGGGAGCTTCTTCTCTATTGGCTGATGTTACGAACCGAGGTAGAGAGAGCAATAAAGGATTTTTTCGCTAAAGGAAAAATTCTGAAGACCATTAACAACACCAATTTAGTGTGAGTTCCAAAGAAGGTGGGCGCTAACACACTGGGAGATTTCAGGCTCATAAGCTTATGCAATTACATATACAAAGTCATCACGAAGGTCACGGTGACTTGGATGAGGTCGATTCTATGCAAAGTAATATCAGAAAATCAAAGGGATTTCCTTAAGGGTTGCAACATCCATGAAAATATTACACTCGCTGAAGAAATAGTGGACACAATCCACCGTAGCAAGCAAAAATTAGTACTCTTTAAAATTGATCCAGCAAAAGCATATGACAAGGTGAATGGGGACTTCTTGGAAGAGTTACTCAAGTATTTTGGTTTTGATGAGAAATGGATTAAATTAATAAAGTTATGCATTTGATCACCCTTTGCAGTTCTAATTAATGGGCAAGTCGGTCCGATCTTCAAAAGCTCAAGAGGGATTTGCCAAAGGGATCCCCTATCCTTATATTTATTTATTATAGCTATCAAATTAGTGATTAATCCTCTCTTCTGCTAATATTTTTTCACAAATACACATAGTTGATGGTTGCTCTATATATATATATATATATATATATATATATATATATATATATATATATATATATATATATATATATATATATGCATGAGTTTTCATAGAAGATACTAGTGTTGACACATCTATTCATCATATTACATATAAGAGAGATAGATCTTGCCTTAATGATTATTGGATGTTCATGCCTGATATGGCTTCGATCATCACTACTCGATGGAGCATAGCATTAATACTCCTCTTTATAAGAGAGTCGACAATATTTTGCCGCTAGTGTCAGACACTCAACAATAAGGGATCACCCTTCCATTGTCGGTCCCAAGCTTGGATAAAGGAGGGTTGTGTTAGGCTTCCGACAACCAGAGTAAAACTTTGTCGGATTTTTATATAATTGATTACACAAATTATGAGCATTGCTTTAGGGCATCCCCGCCTAACAACGCGTTGCAGCAGTGAAAAGTAAGTAAGGGCCACTACATTTCCGTCCGAATGTAGTAAATCAATTGTAGAGAGGATTCTCACATCATGGACGAGTGTGGATAAAGAAGTTAGTCCCGCTACATTGTCGTCCAAATGTAGTGAATAATTTACAAAAAGGGTCTCTACATTTTCAATATGTACGGATGCGAGGGTAAGAAAGCTAGTCCTACATAATAAGATTTGTATTGGTTCTTTGAATATTAGAACATTATCTGGTAAGCTAATGAAGGTGATTGATACTATGATTCGAAGAAAGATTCATATTCTAGGTTTACAAGAGACAAAGTGGGTTGGAAAAAGCAAAGGAGATAAAGGATACAGGTCTTAAATTATGGTACTCACATAAGGAAAAGGCTCAAAACGGAGTTGATATTATCATAAATAAAGATTTAAAGGATGTGCAGTAGACATACAACGATATGGTGACCAAATCATGATATTGAAATTAGTATTAGGATCAGAGATTTTGAATATAGTTTGTGCTTACTCACCCGAAATAAGACTAGAAGATAGTATAAAGAGAGTTTTTGGGGAAGAGTTAGATAAGGTGATTCAAAGGATTCCACAAAGGGAGATGATTTGTTTAGGAGGAGACTTAAATGGACATGTCAGTAAAGAGGCATTATGATATCAAGGTATTCATGGAAACTTTGGTTTTGGGGTATAAATGAGGAAGGTAGAAAGCTTTTAAATTTTGTTATGGCATTTGATCTCTTTATAGTCAATACAATCTTAAAAAAACGAGATGAACATTTAATTACTTATAAGAGTGGCTTATCATAAACACAAATTGATTACTTTATTTGTAGAAAAAAAGATAGTGCATGTTGTAAAGATTGCAAGGTAATTCAAAGAGAAAGTTTAACCACCCAACATCGACTTTTAGTTATAGATTTACAAATAAAAAATAGATAAAAAAGAAAAGAGTGCATCAAGCTATTCAAACTAAATGGTGGAACCTCAAAAGTGAGAAAGAAGATATATTTAAACAGAAAATCCTTAAGGAGATGCTTGAAATTATGTTGGTAAACCTTATGATATGTGGAACAATATGGCTATACATATTAAGAAACTGGCAAAAGATGTGTTAGGTGTATCTAAAGGAGGTGTACCGGCACAAAAAGAAGCTTGGTGGTGGAGTGAAACAGTGCAAAATAAAATCAAGGCAAAGAGGGCATCTTACAAATTATATTATGCTAAGAAAACTAGTGAAACTTTAGAGACTTATAATTATGTCAGTGAAGCAAAATCTAAAATTTGGTAGGATTTATATAAAAAAAATCAACTCAAAAGAGGGTGAAAGAGATTTTTTAGGATAGTTAGGGCTAGAGATAATAAAACTAAAGATCTTAATTTTGTTAGATGCATCAAAGACTAGGATGAAAAAATTTTGGTGGAAAATGATGATATAAGAAATAGATGAAAATTTTATTTTTATAAGCTTTTTAATGAAAACAAATATGTTAGTAATAGCTTAGGAGAGTTAGCCAAATCAGAAAAGTATATAAACCATAATTTCTACCGACGTTCAAAAGAATCAAGTCAAAGAAGGTCTTAAACATATGAAGGGTGGTAAATCGGTAGGACCAGACAATGTTCCTATAGAAGTTTGGAAAATACTAGGAGAAATAGGAATCACTTGGCTCACAAGACTATTTAATGAAATATTGAGAAACCAAAAGATGTCCGAGGAATAGAGAGCGAGTATACTTATACCCATATATAAGAACAAGGGAGACATTCATAATTGTGCGAATTATTGAGGTATCAAGTTAATGAGTCATATTATGAAATTATGGGAAAGAATTATCGAACATAGGTTAAGACAAGTATCAAGTACAACAGAGAACCAATTTGGATTCATGCCAGGGAGATCTATTGTTGAAGCGATTTATCTTTTGAGACATCTTATGAAACATGTTAGAGCAAAAAATAAAGACCTTCACATAATATTTATTGATCTAGAAAAAGCTTATGATAGGATACCCAGGGAGGTTCTTTGGATAACGTTAAGGATCAACTTTAAGTCTATACTTATTTATAATGGTGATTGATGAGTTAACAAAATATTAGTGGAGGAGTCTAAGAAAAAAGTTAATAGAAAATTAAAACTATTGAGAGAAACATTGGAAAGCAAAGGCCTCCGACTTAGTAGAACAAAGACAAAATATATGAAATGTAAGTTTGATCATTTGGTTACTTCAGATGACATTGATGGAGATGTTACACATAGAATTAATGTTGGTTGGTTAAAATAGAGAGGAGCATCAGGTATTCTTTGTGATAAGAAGATACCATTAAAGTTAAAAGGTAAATATTATAGAGCAACAATTAGACATGCTATGTTTTATGGTTTTAAGTGTTGGGTAGTTAATCTTCAACATGTACAAAAGATGTGTATGACAGAAATGAAGATGTTGAGATGGATGAGTGGTCATACAAGATGGTTATTAGAAACAAATTAGGAGTGGCACCAATAGAGGATAAAATGAGAGAATATAGTTTAAGATGGTTTGGACATGTATAAAGAATATTAAAAGAAGAACTTCTAAGAAGGTGTGAAAAACTAAATTTGGAAAGCATTAAAAGAGGTAGAGGACAACCACAAAAGTGTTGAAAAGAAACAATAAAGAATGATCTAGCTTATTGTGAGTTAACTGCTAACATGGCACATGATAGGGCTCTTTGGAAACAAAGAATTCATGTAGCCGACCCTGTCTATTATGGGAAAAGGCTTAGTTATTGTTGTTGTTGTTGTTAGTGTAGACACTCAACAGTATGTATATATGGTACATGATACATACTTCACCACTATATGAGTGAAGTACCCGTGAGTGTTTCAAGCATGGAGGCTATAAGGCACTCCAACAAAAGAGATATTCTTCTTTGGAACAATGAAAATAAGTTCACCAATCGAGAGTTGAGGGATGTCATAAGAAGCAAGGGGCCAAAATTTAAGTTTTACCACCATACCTCGTGTTCCCATCACTATCCACGAGCTGCATACTCTCTGTTTAAACTTGGAAAACAAATTGCTAACTATAGAAAGACTAGAAAGGCTCGGCCTAAGAGCAACAAATATGTGTTGCATGTATGGACACTGTAGAAACAAGTAGTCATATTTTCCAACAATGTAGCTTCACTAAAAGTACATGGTCAGAGGTATGTTATTTTTTCAGGCAAAGGTGGCATCCTATCACATCTTGGAATAAGCTCTTACGAGATGGCAGAAGTACAAATTCTGCAAAAAGACATTAGGGGAACGGTCACGTTCTAAATAGTAATTAGGAAGATTTGAAAGTTTAGGAACATTGTCCTTCATTCACAAAATCAGAAAACAAAAGAGGTGCAACCCACTGAAGCACTCAATGCTGTGAGAAACACATTCCTCCTATTCTAAAAAGATTTGGCCACATAACCAAACAACGATGGCTATATGCCAATAGATGGTTGCCTCCCCCTCCTGATCATATAAAAGTCTCAATTTACAGCACCTTATACCAAAAATTGGAAGATTGATTTTACCATCCGAAACGGTGTAGGATGGTTTACTGAAGCAAGATGTTTTTCACTTGAGTATCATCAACTCAAATACAAATGGGCAGCATGGAAGATTATCATCGACATGTTACAACTCAGTGAGGTGGTGGTGGAGTCTTCTTTACGCGAAGTGGTGATAGCAATCAGCAAAGAAATGGCAGGAAAGGTGAGCCGACTACCGCACGTAAAGCAAGGAGGTGCTTCGTGTGTTTCAACAACTGAAAGAGTTCCAATGCCAATGGATCTCAAGAAGGAACAATCTAATTCCATACCGGTTAATGAGCCTAGGAATTGTCGGTCTGAAGTTCTCTTGGAAGAATCAACCTCTCGATTGGTGGTGAGGAAATATAATGTCCACAAACTCTTGGCATTCTTTAATTTCCATCTTAGAGAGCAGAAGCACACTAACCTTTAATGTTGATGCATGTTCATTAGGAGGGAAAGTACAACAGTTTGCACACAATCAACCGTTACTAGAAAACGAAGCTATGACAGATGATCTTTCCTTGACGGATGAAGGATCTGTGCAACAAAATCAACTCCAGTACTCAAGCTCAAAGAGAAGCAGAAACAGCAAATATTTTTTTGCAGGAAAGTAATCAGGAAACATAACAGCAATATAGTGAAACCTAACATGGCTGGAGCGGTACTTGGGAAGGTAGCGGTTAAGTAGTAAAGTTGAGATAGCTAATGAATTCCACCTTGACAGCTTTCTTAACCCCAGCATATGTTTCTCAGTTCTTGGCGACTGACACATGAAGCTATAGGTTTCAACAATATATAAGAATTTTTTTGTGTACGTGATGTAGATGAACTTCTGGAAGTGACTCTATGTTTGTATATAATAGGCATGCTTGCAACAAACTCTTTCTCCTATGGCAAGATTTCAAGCTACCTGGATTTTGGCTTAGTATAGTTTTAAGAAGCTTTGTCGGGCACCCTTCAACAATGTATACTTTTTCAAGTGAACTCTGCACATTCTTTGTTCTCGGGTAGGGGTCTGCCGCTTGCTAATCCAAAAAACAAAAAGAAAACGATGAATTGTACGGAACCAAATATGGGTATGCGCCGACCCGGGTCACTTCCATCCTCATCCCTAGCAAGGATGATAGATGCCCATGAGTGGTTTCTGGATCCAGATCCATTAAAATCATTAATCAGGAAATTGAAGTAAGCACATTCAGTTGCCTACATACTTGTATACAAATGAGTAGATTTAATTAGGAAATCATACAAAAGTAACATATTGTATGGATCCGAATTGGATCAAATTTAAATTCACCAATTATTTGACCCTAACATAAACTATAACCCATTAACATTTCTGAATTGGGCCGCGGTGCCGGTAACCAAGTTCTTCATGTCCCAACTCAACTAGCAATAGGATTTGTCTAGACGAAGTCAATGGATCAGATATATTGTACGTCAGATTCAATATCCAAAATGATGCATGAACATTGGTTGAATCTAAATCCGTATCCATTTACATTTCTAAATAGAGCTAAGACAAGTGACGCCGCAATGCCATTAACCAACTCCTTCATGTCCGAACGCAACTAGCAATAGGATTTGTTTAGAGGATTTCAATGGATCAGACATTATATTTAGATCCAGTATCCAAAACTATGCCTGCACATTAGTTTCATTTATATTCGTAGTTTTGAAGATTGACTAGGAAAACAAATCTCAATCGTCTATCTTTGACAACAACAACAACAACTAAGCCTTTTTCCATATTAGACGGGGTTGGCTACATGGATTCCTTGTTTCCACATCCCTATCATGTGCCATGTTAGCCGTTAACTCACAATAAGCTAGATCATTATTTATTGTTTCTTTCCAACACTTTTGCCGTCGTCTTCTACCTTTTTTAATACTTTCCAAATTTAGTTTTTCATACCTTCTTATAGGTTCTTCTTTTGATCTTCTTTTTATATGTCCAAACCATCTTAAATGATATTCTCTCATTTTATCCTCTATTGGTGCCACTCTTAATTTGTTTCTAATAACCTCATTATGTATACGGTCTTTTCTTGTATGACCACTCATCCATCTCAACATCTTAATTTCTGTCACAGACATGTTTTGTACATGTTGATGATTAATTGCCCAACACTCAGAAACATAAAACATGACAGGTCTAATTGCTCCTCTATAATATTTACCTTTTAACTTTAATGTTATCTTCTTATCACAAAGAATACATGATGCTCCTCTCCATTTTAACCAACCAACATTAATTCTATGCTTAATACCTCCATCAATTCACAAGTCTTTGTTCTACTAAGTCAGAGATCTTTGTTTTCTAATGTTTCTTTCTATAGTTTCATATATTCTGTCATTCCTTCATGAGTCCTCACACATATTTTTGCACCATTATATATGTCTCTAATAAGGTTAATGTATGTCAATGGGATACCTCTTTTTTCTAAAGTTCTCCAAAAAACCTCCCTCGGTACCCTATCATAAGTTTTTTATAGATCAATAAATACCATGTAAAAGTCTTTCTTTTTTCCTCTAAAATGTTCCATAAAACGTCTCAAAAGGTGAATCGCTTCAACATTAGACCTACGTTCGATAATTCTTTCCCACAATTTCATAGTATGGCTCATTAACTTGATACCTCGGTAATTCACACAATTTTGAATATCCCTCGTTCTTATATATGGGTATAAGTGTACTCGTTCTCCATTCCTCAGGAATCTTTTGGTTTCTCCATATTTCATTAAATAGTCTTGTGAGCCAAGTGGTTCATATCTCACCTAATATTTTCCAAACTTTTATAGGAATATTTTCTCGTCCTACCGATTTACCATCCTTCATATGTTTAAGAGCCTCTTTGACTTCATTCTTTTGAATACGTCGGTAAAAATTATGGTTTATATACTTTTCTAATTTGGCTAACTCTTCTAAGCTAATACTAACATCTTTAATTTCATTAAAAAGCTTATAAAAATAGTTTTTCCACCTATTTCTTATATCATCATTTGCCACTAGAATTTTTTCATCCTCATCTTTGATGCATCTACCATAATTAAGATCTTTAGTTTTCTTATCCCTAACCCCGGTTATCCTCAAAATATCTCTTTCACCCTCTTTAGAGTTGAGTTTTTTTATATAAATTCTCTCAAATTTTAGCTTTTGCTTCACTGATAGCCTTTTTCGCTTCCTTCTTTGGTTTCTTATAAGCCTCTAAAGTTTCACTAATTTTCTTAGCATAATGTAATTTGTAACATGCCCTCTTTGCTTTGATTTTATTTTGCACTACTTCACTCCACCACCAAGCTTCTTTTTGTAACCGTACACCTCCCTTAGATTCACCTAACACATCTTTCGCCACTTTCCTAATATGTATAGCCATATTGTTCCACATATCACAGGATGTACCAACATAAAACCAAACATCTCCTTGAAGGACTTCCTGTTTAAATATATCTTATTTCTTGTTTTTGAGGTTCCAACATTTAGTCTGAATAGCTCGATGCACTCTTTTGTTCTTTGTTCATTTTTTTTATTTATAAACCCATAACTAAAAGTCGATGTTGGGTGATTAAACTTTCTCCTGAAATTATCTTACAATCTTTAGAACACGCTCTATCTTTTTTTCTACAAATAAAGTAATCAATTTATGTTTGTAATAAGCCACTCTTATAAGTAATTAAATGTTCATCTCATTTTTTGAAGATTGTATTGACTATAAAGAGATCAAATGCCATTGCAAAATTTATCTCCCTACTTTCCTCATTTATATCCCCAAAACCAAAGTTTTTATTAATCCCTTGATATCCTAATGTCTCTTTACCAACATGTCCATTTAAGTCTCCTCCTAAACAAATCATCTCCCTTTGTGGAATCTTTTTAATCACCTTATCTAACTCTTCCCAAAAAAGTTGTCTTTATACTATCTTCTAATCCTACTTGGGATGCGTAAGCACAAACTATATTCAAAACTTCTGCTCTTAACACTAATTTCAACGTCGTGATTCGGTCACCATATCGTTGTATGTCTACTACACTATCATTTAAATCTTTATTTATGATAATATCAACTCCGTTTCAAGCCTTTTCTTTACCAGAGTACCATAATTTAAAACCTTTATCCTCTGTCTCCTTTGCTTTTTCTCTAACCCATTTTGTCTCTTGTAAACATAGAATATGAATCTTTCTCCGAATCATAGTATCTACCACCTCCACTAGCTTACCCGGTAATGTTTCGATATTCCAAGAACCAATACGGATCTTATTATCTAGAACTATCTTCTTTATCCCCTGTATCCGTCCATATTCAAAATGTGGAGATCCTCTCTAAAAATTATTCACTACATTCGGGCGGCAATGTAGCGAGACTAATTTCTTTACCCACACCCGTCCATGATATGAGAACCCTCTTTGCAATTGATTCACTATATTCGGGCGAAAATGTAATGACCTTCTTATTATTGCATTCGGGCTCTGCAGTACGGAGACGCCACAAACCAATGCTCATAATTTTTGTAATCCATGTTATAAAATCCGACGAAGTTTTAGATTGTCGAAAGCCTAACACAATCCTCCTCCTTGATCGGAGCTTGGGACCGACAATGCAAGGGTGATCCCTTACATGGGCGGAGTTAACCGTCTATCTTTGACGATGGATAATATTTGAAATTTAAATAAAGAAGTAAAAAAATACATGTGTATTGTTTTAAAGTACATTTTATTGAGATGAACACACATGATGTACATATGCCAATTTTCACATGCACACACACGATACACACACATATATATATATATATATATATATATATATATATATATATATATATATATATATATATATATTGATGGGATCCTATCTTGAACCCTACCCACCAATAACGATGCTCACTCATACCCTACCCAATAACTCACTCATACTCAATTATTATTTTTTATAAGTATGAATATATAATAACATTATTCTCTATCTTTTTTTAACTTCTAAATTTTTTTTAATTACATTCTTACCACCAAAAAACAATCACTAAATTCAGTTTTCATAAAAAGAGACAAAACATAGTCCATGCACCCACCAATCCCTCTTTAAATCCACTTAAACACCACCACTCCATCGATATGATAAATGATAGAAATTTGAATTTAACATTTACGTGAACGTACTTTTCATTTTTTAAATTCAAATCTCAATCGTTAATAACATTGATCATACTATAGAAATCTTTAAGCATGAACGAATGTGAAAAATATACCAATCTCTCTCTCTCTCTCTCTCTCTCTCTCTCTCTCTCTATATATATATATATATATATATATATATATGGGGGGGATCACCCATACACCGTCCAACTTTAAGCAGGATATGCAACAATTTCTCTGTACACAGGATTCGAAGGAAATCTTATATTACATCAGATATAATAGGATACAAACTATAACGTATCAGAAATGCACATAATCTTTTAGAGAATATCTTTTACTCATACATACAACAAATTCTGATTAACAATCTGAACATAGAATTCTCTGAACTTTGTGTTGCAAAACTGGGAAGAAAAATCTGTGCTGCAAAATAGGGTACGGTTCTTAATCAACCGTAACGCCTTTTGAACAGTGCATGCCGCTTTGAAGGATCCTTGGGCTTACCTTTGACTTGACCATGCCCTGGCTTGCCCTTCCCAGTGCCGCAAAGAAGCACACTTGGTCATTTCTCAGATACATACGCACCATCAGCACCATAAAGTTTCAGGAGAAAAATGAATAAGACGCAAATTTGGAAAATATAACAGGTTTATACTTGTATTCCATGTAAACCATCTTCATTGCACCAGACATGGCACTTAATGACCCCGCCATGCTGCGGGTGTTCTGAAGTGTAATGTCATCAGCATCTTCTTCCAGTTGCTCCAGACCAACAATATCGTCGTGTGAGCTCAAAACCTGGCCACATGAATCATATGTTTCTGGATTTTATGAGCATTCCAACAAATAATCGCAGGGGAAAAAATTAAACAGCAAACCTTGCTTAGAAGCGCAAGCTGTTCGTCAAGGGGATGAAAACTAAGTTCAGCGCCTGAACAAGGTGGAGGTAAGCTTGTTATGACCTGCCACATTAGGGAGGATTAAATAGAAAAATCCTTATGCATTATCTCGCACCTTACAATTAAGATAATATGGTACAAAATTGAATATATGCATGAAATTAAGCACCTGAGAATTACCTAATAAAAATAAAGCCAGTGTAGACATACGAGTAGGCAGTCAACGATGAAAGAGCAGGTTATTAAAACTCAGGATAAAATATATAATCAGAATCAACATGGGATGAGAATCATTTCTTCCGAACAAAATTAACAACCAACAGAAATCACTAACTTAAATAAAGTCACGAAAACATCAGGACCTATTTCTTAAAAAAGCATCCTCGAAAAACCAAATCATACTAGTGGCGTTTTCATCTCTCTAAAATTTAAAAGATCTATTTTCCAGTGGTGAATTTCAGAAATCTCTCTCTCTCTCTCTCTCTTGTGTGTGTGTGTGGATAGCCGTCTCCATTGCTGTACAATAAGAGGTTCTGCTGCGCAATGAATCACGTTCTGGGTTCCTGGTCTGATGTCCAGTAATATCACATTTTCAACAATCTGAGATTCATCTTAAGCGGAATTTGACTGGTCCTAGGCATGCCTATTTTCAGTACCCCATCAAACCGTGTCATCAATGCTATGCAAAAACAGCCAACTCAGACCACAGATTTTTCCAACAAGGAAATGTATCAGGGGGGACCATGAATGTACTGTTATATTGCAATTTACATATGCAAGCATTTCTAAGTAAAAAAGTTTTCCTTTTTCTTTGCAAATGTTTAAACCATGGACTATCCCAGCTTAGAAATAAGGGAGAAAATTAGAATTTCACCGACAAAACTAACATGGTATCAGAACAACAACTAAGCCTTTTCCCATACTAGACGGGGTCGGCTATATGGATTCTTTGTTTCCACAAAGCCCTATCATGTGTCATGTTAGCAGTTAACTCACAATAAGCTAGATCATTCTTTATTGTTTCTTTCCAACACTTTTGTGGTCGTCCTCTACCTCTTTTAATACTTTCCAAATTTAGTTTTTCATACCTTCTTCAAGGTTCTTCTTTTGATCTTTTTTCTATATGTCCAAACCATCTTAAACGATATTCTCTCATTTTATCCTCTATTGGTGCCACTCTTAATTTGTTTCTAATAACCTCATTATGTATACGGTCTTTTCTTGTATGACAACTCATCCATCTCAACATCTTCATTTCTGTCACAGACATTTTTGTACATGATGATTAACTGCCCAACACTCATAACCATAAAACATGGCAGGTCTAATTAATGCTCTATAATATTTACCTTTTAACTTTAATGGTATCTTCTTATCACAAAGAATACCTTATGCTCTTCTCCATTTTAACCAACCAGCGTTAATTCTATGCGTAACATCTTCATCAATTCTTCCATCACTTTGAAAAATTGATCCTAAATATTTAAAACTTTCCTTTTGAGGTATGCAATGTATGCCAATTTTAATTTCTATGTCCTCTGAAGTAACCAAATGATCAAACTTACATTCCACATATTCTGTCTTTGTTCTACTAAGTCAGAGGCCTTTGCTTTCTAATGCTTCTCTCCATAGTTCCAATTTTCTATAAACTTTTTCCTTAAGACTCTTCCACTAACACAATGTCATCCGCAAATAACATACACCAAGGTACTTCATCTTAAATATGTTTTGTTAACTCATCCATCACCATTATAAATAAGTATGGACTTAAAGTTGATCCTTGATGTAACCCAATATTAACTTCAAAGAAGTCTGTCATTCCTTCATGAGTCCTCACACATGTTTTTGCACCATCGTACATGTCTCTAATAAGGTTAATGTATGTCAATGGGATACCTTTTTTTCCAAGGTTCTCCAAAGAACCTCCCTCCGTACCCTATCGTAAGGTTTTTCTAGATCAATAAATATCATATGAAGGTCTTTCTTTTTTCTCTAAAATGTTCCATAATACATCTCAAAAGGTGAATCACTTCAACATTAGATCTGCCTGGCATGAATCCAAATTGGTTCTTTGTTGTACTTAATACTTGTCTTAACCTACGTTTGATAATTCTTTCCCACAATTTCATAGTATGGCTCATTAACTTGATACCTCGATAATTCACACAATTCTAAATGTCTCTCTTGTTCTTATATATGGGTATAAGTGTACTCGCTCTCCATTCCTCGAGCATCTTTTGGTTTCTCCATATTTCATTAAATAGTCTTGTGAGCCAAGTGATTCATATCTCACCTAATATTTTCCAAACTTTTATAGGAATATTTTCTTGTCCTACCGATTTACCACCCTTGATATGTTTAAGAGCCTTTTTGACTTCATTCTTTTGAATACGTCGGTAGAAATTATGGTTTATATACTTTTCTAATTTGGCTAACTCTCCTAAGCTAATACTAACATCTTTATTTTCATTAAAAAGCTTATAAAAATAGTTTTTCCATCTATTTCTTATATCATCATTTGCTACTAGAATTTTTCCATCCTCGACTTCGATGCATCTACCATAACCCCAGCTATCCTAAAAATATCTCTTTCAACCTCTTTAGAGTTGATTTTTTTATATAAATCCTCTCAAATTTTAGCTTTTGCTTCACTGATAGCCTTTTTCGCTTCCTTCTTTGCTTTCTTATAAGCCTCTAAAGTTTCACTAGTTTTCTTAGCATAATGTAATTTGTAACTTTGCTTTGATTTTATTTTGCACTACTTCACTCCACCACCAAGCTTCTTTTTGTAACGGTACATCTCCCTTAGATTCACCTAACACGTCTTTCGCCACTTTCCTAATATGTATAGTCATATTGTTTCACATATCACAGGGTGTACCAACATAATTCCAAACGTCTCCTTGAAGGACTTTCTGTTTAAATATATCTTCTTTCTTGAATAGTTCGATGCACTCTTTTGTTCTTTGTCCATTTTTTTATTTGTAAACCCATAACTAAAAGTCGATGTTGGGTGGTTAAACTTTCTCCTGGAATTATCCTACAATCTTTAGAACACGCTCTATCTTTTTTTCTACAAATAAAGTAATCAATTTATGTTTGTAATAAGCCGCTCTTATAAGTAATTAAATGTTCATCTTGTTTTTTGAAGATTGTATTGACTATAAAGAGATCAAATGCCATAGCAAAATTTTAAATCTCCCTACCTTCCTCATTTATATCCCCAAAACCAAAGTTTCCATTAATCCCTTGATATCCTAATGTCTCTTTACCAACATGTCCATTTAAGTCTCCTCCTAAACAAATCATCTCCCTTTGTGGAATCTTTTGAATCACCGTATCTAACTCTTCCCCAAAAGTTGTCCTTATACTATCTTCTAGTCCTACTTGGGGTGCGTAAGCACAAACTATATTCAAAACTTTTGCTCCTAACACTAATTTCAACGTCATGATTCGGTCACCATATCGTTGTATGTCTACTACACTATTATTTAAATCTTTATTTATGATAATACCAACTCCGTTTCGAGCCTTTTCTTTACCGGAGTACCATAATTTAAAACCTTTATCCTCTGTCTCCTTTGCTTTTTCTCTAACCCATTTTGTCTCTTGTAAACATAGAATATGAATCTTTCTCCGAATCATAGTATCTACCACCTCCATTAGCTTACCCGATAATGTTCCGATATTCCAAGAACCAATGCGGATCTTATTATCTAGAATTAGCTTCTTTACCCCTGTATCCATCCATATTCAAAATGTGAAGACCCTCTTTGAAAATTATTCACTACATTCGGGCGACAATGTAGCGGGACTAACTTCTTTACCCACACCCGTCCATGATATGGAAACCCTCTTTGCAATTGATTCACTATATTCGGGCAAAAATATAATGGCCCTTGCTTACTTATTACTGCATTCAGGCTCTGCAACACGTCGCTAGGCTGGGACGCCCCAAACCAATGCTCATAATTTTTGTAATCCATGTTATAAAATCCAACGAAGTTTTACACTGATTGTCGAAAGCCTAACACAACCCTCCTCCTTTATCCGAGCTTAGGACCGGCAATGCAAGGGTGATCCCTTACATAGGCGGAGTTCACAATATTATAAAATATTTTAAAAAAACATAAAAGTCATTTAAAAACATTGAATTTGGCTTTTAAAAGATACACCCATGTATATCTAGTAAAATCGTAAATGAAAATAACATAATAGAAGATCCATCTTTTAGACATAATGGGTGCAGAACATCCGAATGAACAATTTTAAAAGGTTTCATCGTAATGTGTTTTGTTTAAGAACGGGAGGTATTGCATTTTACCAAGTACACAATCTTTGCAAGAAAAATACTCAATAGTCTTTATTACAAGAGAATAATGATACAACTTTTGAATAGTAAGATGTCCTAATCTCTTGTGTTACAGAAGAGCATCATTTGATAAAATATTAATATATCATATACTATGCAAATAATCCATTATATAAAATCTTATATGCCTTTCCTACGGCCACGCCCAATCACCTTCTTCGATAAGTGATCTTGTACAATACATCCCGTGGATGAAAAGTTGTAGCACAACCATCATCCGTAATTTGAGATATAGAAAGTAAATTCAAGTTTAGCTTTGGAACAATACTTATTTTAGAAATATCAAAAGAGCTTGTTAACACATGAATTTAAAATTTTCTCATTACAAGTCATATAAAAAGAAGCACCCAAATCAAGAAGTCAAGAAGTCATATCTTGAGTTTCTTTAGTTGAAGAGAAGAAAACCTCTTCAACGGTTGCTTTTTCCTTAATTTGAGCTTCAAGTAGTTTCACTTTTTCTTGAAGTGCAAAGATGGAGGAGGAAGCTTGTTCTTCTACCATAGCCACTTTCTTTTTTAACTTAGGACAATTTAGCCCAATATGGTCGACCTCTCTACAAAAGTGACAAATCACTTCTCTTATAGCCTCGCTTAACCCTTCAATTTTAAAATGAGGAGGGTGATATGTCTTAACATTTGCTCTGAGTCTAGATGCAGCTAAGGCAAAATCTTTTTGAAGCTTAACTTCATTCATTCTTGTTTCTGTCATTTGAATATCGGTAATAACCTCTTTCTTAGTTGGAAAGGGTTTTTGATGGATGAGGGACGATTGTACCCCTTTAAATTCTTTTCGAAGACTTCTTAAGAATTTATACATGAAGTCCTCGTTGTCTTCACATTGTCTTTCACTCATACATTGTGTACATTTTTTTTATATTCATACAATTTATTCCATATATTGAAATATTTACCAAAAAATTCGTTTACCCCTTTACCTCCTTGTCTAAGAGATGTTAATTTATCTCATAATGTCATTGTATAAGCAACATCACTTTGAACATGAGATTTTTTAAATATTCTCATGCTTCTTTAGCATTAGTGAAGTCGCTCATTTACATTGTTCATGAACACCCATAGGATTGTTCGATAACCTTCTTCATATTCTTTTTTTGTTCAAGCATGGCATTAACAGAGGGTTATACATTCAAACCACTTATATAACCCCATAAATTTTAAAGTATAGATAATTTTCCATAGGTTGAACCCATGTTTTGTAGTTTGATAGTGTTAAATGAAAATTAAACTCTCCTTTCTCATCCATATTTCAAGGAGAAAATAAATATAAAGAAATAAATTTACAATAAAGTCAAGAGCAATATCAACATGCTTCTCGAGGTAACGAATGACGTTCTCATCATTAAGAATGAATCTAATACTATGTAACGAAGATGATGCTCCAATATAGCAGTGTAAGATCGATGAATAAATATCACCACAATGTAACTATTATAAAGCGGTGGAAAAGGCTATAATCTCACCCAAGTGCAACAAAGGCACACAAAAAATAGTGAAAAATGAATATTATTGATCAACCAACTAGATAAATTCCAAGAGTGTACATTAGGGAGATTTATAGGAAGAGAAAAGAGATGAATGGAGAAAGGCTGCATTCAGCCAGCAGAAGACAGAGGTCCCCAACAGGGGCTTCTGGCCGTTGAAGTAGCCATTGGGGCCTCCTGGCCGTTGGGGGCCTGGCGCCTTGACCCTGGTGGCCAGGTGCCAGGGGCCCTACTGCCAGCCCCCTTAGGGCCAGTAATACAACTTTACATAATGCTCTTTTGAAAGCTATAAGCCTAAGAAGAATGATAAAAGTACATGAAAAGGCCAATTTATGTCCTTTAGATATACAGCCATGTGCAGAAGGTCATAGTAATCAGACTCTATAGGTTTGGTTCCGCATAAAGTACTAAGTCGGTTCACAATTTTAGCAGCACTACACTTTTCCACAAGAAATGGAGCAATTTTTGAACATATCATGTAAGAAGCAATCATAACACAAATGAAAATTTCTAAGTGGTGGTGACGAGCAAAATTACAGATTACCCTTACAGGAAAGAATGTCATGTAACAGTGGCACATATGAACAATCAAATAAACCAGCCCCCCACTGTCTCTAATAGTTACTAAAGGCATGTCATGCCCAGGTCCATATATGTCTTTCTAAAACAAAAACCATGGCATAAATGTCACAAATGCAACAGCACAATTATCTACAATGTAAACATATTGTTGAAGTTCACCCTTTTCTTTTAAGAGTATCAATGGGGCTGGAACATGCAAGACATTAGTCCTGATTAGCAACATATACCATGACAGGTGGACTGTAAAATTAAACCTTAGTTACTATGAAGTACAAAAAACAGGACTGTCATAATTGTTGAGCTTGCTAAAGTGTGCCTACTTGAACCAGACAACCAACCATAGGCACATTTAGTTAAATAAGGTGTCAAACACCTTGGACATTAGGCTGACCGACTTTGGCAATAGGTATAACTAGGCAATGAATTAGTGGTTTCCAACAACCATGACCTAGTTTTTCAGATGTCTTGAGCCATGCTGAGTTTGACATTAACATTAACCTCTAGCCTTATTCATCTGTGATAAGACAGTTGAAGACAAGTTCAGTTCATGTTCCTCTAACAGTGAGAATCACAAGCACTCGTCATTCTCTACTCCAAAAGAAACCCAGTAAAACCAACCAACGTCGCTAAGAGGAAGAAAATATTCAGTCTAGACTACTTGCTAGAACATGACCAGTTAAGGGAAAGCATGAAAAGAACAAACAAAAACAATTTTGACATAAAGTTCACATGAAAACAAAACATATCAAATCAAAACTCCTAATCCAAGTGCACGTCACAAGGATGAACCTGCTTTTTCTTAGAATTTTCCTTCTTCAAATACTCTAAGAAGAACTCTTTTGTCATTGGGCACCACACTTCTGCACACTGCACATTTGCAATGAATCCACCTTTTACCAAATCCAACCAGTTCGCCTCATATAACTTTGGACCAATCAGGAAGTTTAGATCTGTAATACGTTCATCCTCTCTCAGAAGTGTGGCTGCATCCAAAGAGGTCACCTTTTAGGCAAAAGCCAGATGAGAAATTGGCCTACAAGGAAAACAATTTTCTGAAAACGAACCAGTGAGCCCAAGTTTGCAGTGAGATTTTGTGATGCTAATAACTTTTCGAAACATGGCACACGATAGGGATCTGTGGAAACAAAGAATCCATGTAGCCGACCCCGTCTAGTATGGGAAAAGGCTTAGTTGTTGTTGTTGTTGTAATAACTTTTCGAAACATATGGGCTGGAACTACATGCACCTGCAGTGTAGGCAAAATAGAAAATCAGAAAAACTGGCAGCCAAAGTCGATCCACAGTACCCAACCAAAGGAATTATACACCAAAGAAGGGCTACAAGTCAGCTAAACTATCCCACGCACAATAAACAACTACGAAAACACATAAAACATCCAATACTACCTCATCCATAAGAAGCAACCCCCATTCCCTGTTTCTTATTTCTTCAATAATTTTTTCAGACTCTTCAGACCTTTTACCTCCAAAAGCAACCATATTGTAGGTGGTCACAACAACACCAGCATTCCCCCGAAATCTTTCCTTGCTATCAGAAGTGAAACGACAAATCTGATCGTCACGGATAGTAGACCAAAGCTTAAACTGGAAGGCCCACTGATCAACAGAAACAGCATTGGTAGCCAAACAGAGACAACTCTTTCTTATTCGACAGGCTGCAGAAACGCCCACTAGAGACTTCCCTGCTCCACAAGGAAGCACGATAATGCCAGATCTAGCTCTGCCTGAAATCACATAATATCCAGCACAGAGTTATATAATTAGTAAAAAGACATTATATTAGGAGAATACCGGCTCCACGAAAACGAAATATGTACCGTATTTGATCATATTTAGAATACAGAATCAGGCATGTCCAATGAGTAAAAATGGATCAACATGATGCTTGGATAAATGTATCCTAATTAGGGTACATAAACTAGTGAAGCAGTCAATCATCTTCTCTATAACTTACAAGCAAATCAATCATCCAGAATAGTTTTGCACTGAAACAGCAGACAGCTCAAATAATGACACTATGGGGATATGTGCCAGAGGTTCCCATCATTCAACCAAAATTGCCAACTACTACTGGTTGAGATAACTGGAGCAATCAGAATGAATTTAAGCATAATTCAAGATAACTTCAGGTTTCTCTTACTTTTATGATGTCTTGATAATATTGCACTTATTTAAAAATTAAAACAGACAACCATGCCTTATCAGATCAAAAAAAGTGCAACTATGTTCCATTGACGAACAGTGCTTTGTTGGGACTACAAAAGAAATCTACAGAGCCCAGAATAGTCAATCAAAACATGTTTTGTATCAGGTGCAACAACAATAACAACAACAACTAAGCCTTTTCCCATACTAGACGGGGTCGGCTACATGGATTATTTGTTTCCATAGAGCTCTATCATGTAACTCCGCCTATGTAAGGAATCACCCTTTCATGGCCGGTCCCAAGCCCGGAAAAAAGAGGAGGGTTGTGTTAGGCTTCCGACAGCCAGCGTAAAACTTTGTCGGACTTAACATGAATTCTACAAAAAACAAAAAAAAACAAAAAACAAAACAAAGAATCCATGTAGCTGACCCCATCTAGTATGGGAAAAGGCTTAGTTGTAGATTGTAGATGTAGAGAGCGCTATCATGTGCCATGTTAGCCGTTAACTCACAATAAGCTAGATCATTCTTTATTGTTTCTTTCCAACACTTTTGTGGTCGTCCTCTACCTCTTTTAATACTTTCCAAATTTAGTTTTTCATACCTTCTTACAGGTTCTTCTTCTGATCTTCTTTCTATATGTCCAAACCATCTTAAACGATATTATCTCATTTTATCCTCTATTGGTGTCACTCCTAATTTATTTCTAATAACCTCATTATGTATACGGTCTTTTCTTGTATGACCACTCATCCATCTCAACATCTTCATTTCTGTCACAGACATTTTTTGTACATGTTGATGGTTAACTACCCAACACTCAGAACCATAAAACATGGCAGGTCTAATTGCTACTCTATAATATTTACCTTTTAACTTTAATGGTATCTTCTTATCACAAAGAATACCTGATGATCCTCTCCATTTTAACCAACCAGCATTAATTCTATGCGTAACATCTCCATCAATTCTTCCATCACTATGAAAAATTGACCCTCGGTATTTAAAACTTTCCTTTTGGGGGATGCAATGTATGCCAATTTTAATTTCTATGTCCTCTGAAGTAACCAAATGATCAAACTTACATTCCATATATTCTGTCTTTGTTCTACTAAGTCGGAGGCCTTTGCTTTCTAATGCTTCTCTCCATAGTTCCAATTTTCTATAAACTTTTTCCTTAAGACTCTTCCACTAACACAATGTCATCCGCAAATAACATACACCAAGGTACTTCATCTTAAATATGTTTTGTTAACTCATCCATCACCATTATAAATAAGTATGGACTTAAAGTTGATCCTTGATGTAACCCAATATTAACTTCAAAGAAGTCTGTCATTCCTTCGTGAGTCCTCACACATGTTTTTGCACCATCGTACATGTCTCTAATAAGGTTAATGTATGTCAATGGGATACCTTTTTTTTCCAAGGTTCTCCAAAGAACCTCCCTCCGTGCCCTATCGTAAGCTTTTTCTAGATCAATAAATATCATGTGAAGGTCTTTCTTTTTTCTCTAAAATGTTCCATAATACATCTCAAAAGGTGAATCGCTTCAACATTAGATCTGCCTGGCATGAATCCAAATTGGTTCTTTGTTGTACTTAATACTTGTCTTAACCTACGTTTGATAATTCTTTCCCACAATTTCATAGTATGGCTCATTAACTTGATACCTCGATAATTCACACAATTCTAAATGTCTCTCTTGTTCTTATATATGGGTATAAGTGTACTCGCTCTCCATTCCTCGAGCATCTTTTGGTTTCTCCATATTTCATTAAATAGTCTTGTGAGCCAAGTGATTCCTATCTCTCCTAGTATTTTCCAAACTTCTATAGGAATATTGTCTGATCCTACTGATTTACCATCGTTCATATGTTTAAGAGCCTCTTTGACTTCATTCTTTTGAATACGTCGGTAGAAATTGTGGTTTATATACTTTTCTGATTTGGCTAACTCTCCTAAGCTAATACTAACATCTTTATTTTCATTAAAAAGCTTATAAAAATAGTTTTTTCATCTATTTCTTATATCATCATTTGCCACTATAATTTTTTCATCCTCGTCTTTGATGCATCTAACATAATTAAGATCTTTAGTTTTCTTATCTATAGCCCTAGCTATCATAAAAATATCTCTTTCACCCTCTTTGAGTTGAGTTTTTTTTATATAAATCCTCCTAAATTTTAGCTTTTGCTTCACTGATAGCCTTTTTCGCTTCCTTCTTTGCTTTCTTATAAGCCTCTAAAGTTTCACTAGTTTTCTTAGCATAATGTAATTTGTAACATGCCCTCTTTACCTTGATTTTATTTTGCACTACTTCACTCCACCACCAAGCTTCTTTTTGTGCCAGTACACCTCCCTTAGATTCACCTAACACATCTTTCGCCACTTTCTTAATATGTATAGCCATATTGTTCCACGTATCACAAGGTGTAGCAACATAATTCCAAGCATCTCCTTGAAGGACTTTCTGTTTAAATATATCTTCTTTCTCGCTTTTGAGGTTCCACCATTTAGTTTGAATAGCTTGATGCACTCTTTTCTTCTTTGTCTATTTTTTTATTTGTAAATCCATAACTAAAAGTCGATGTTGGGTGGTTAAAATTTCTCCTTGAATTACCTTGTAATCTTTACAACACGCTGTATCTTTTTTTCTACAAATAAAGTAATCAATTTGTGTTTCATATCAGGTGCCATTTTTTTGAATGTGTGCACTACTTTGTATAGGTGCAACAAAAAGGAAGTGTTCATGATAATCCATGACAAGCTACCAGTGTTTGATGGAGATCATCACATAGTAAACATATCTTGAGGATTTCCCGCTTTATGTTACACATTGAAGGCTATGTGGGCATCACTTAAATTTAGTTGTCAACTATGGTTCCACATGGGTTCAGTCAGTTACGAACGGCCACAATTCAAAAGTGACCTTTTGTCATCCCATAAGTGAGGAGGAAAAACACCATTCCTACCGCCACCGCGACTAACCCGTACTGAAAGAGAAATAAATGCATACATGCAAACAGACGCAGACACAGAAGAATATGCATAAAACAAGCATAAGAGAAGTGCACTGAGTGTAGCATTACACTGCATCAAGTGATCCAACTATGTGCTAGGCAAAATCCTTGCAGTGTATCAGTGTGAAATATGAAGGCATAAGTGGAGCAACTTAAAAGCGAACTTCTTGAGCAACTACATTTAACTGGTTAACTGAAATTCTGCCTGAACAAGCAGCTCATGGCTCATGCAAGTAGTGTTAAAATTAGATGAAAGCAAAAAAAGATGCATAAGAAGCAACAGTGTACCATTTCCGAACATCTTGCTAAGACTTTTTTCTTGGTAAGGCCTTGGTTGAGATTGAGGCTTCAGTTCCACATTCAAGTCTGGACCTGCAACATATCAGGCGTTACAGACTACCCAGGGAGAAAGAAGCTTGAATACATCAAACAATTCAAACTGTGGACTTTTTCTTTGAAGAAGATATAATTTAAAATGCTTAGTTGCTTATCTGGACATTTATCTCCCTTAGTTTCCACCAAAGATAATTGGAACAATTTAATTTGGGAAAGGTAAATATTAGACAATAAGTTTCAGGGAGTTTGTTGCAGCAATTACTACACTAGAACATTAAGTATGCACTACAGTACTACCAGTAAAGATCTGTTATGAGGTAAATACTCACAGTGTCATTTCTGAAATCATACTCTTCCAACATTGGGTAATTCAAAGCATTCGGCAAACATCGTTGCTTCACATTCTCCACCTGGCAATAAAAATGGGTGACTTCAAAGCTCAATTCTGCAAAACTCAAGCCAAGAACAGGCTATATCTCAAAAGCAAAATAATTCTGCGAACAAGTGCCTGCAAACAACCTGAGCAGGGTCAATCTCAAAGGAATGTGTTTCTCTCTCTTCTGTTGTTGCAACCAGGTCCGCTCCATCAAGCAATTCCTCATGGCCACCGTCTATTTCACCCAATGTTTTGCTCACCATGAAAGAGTCGCTTTGATATCCCATGGCCTAATTATGCAAAGCACATATTCAATGGTGTCAATCAAGCAATAACAGAGTAAAATGAAACTGCAAAGAAACACAACCAAACCAACAAGATGCGATGATATATGGACACGAAACTAAACTAAACCATAGCAACAAATGATCTGCCAGAACAAACGCTAAAAATATAGGAAGAAAAATAAGTACAAAGATATCAAGAAATGAGGATACTAAGTTGATCAATCTTGAGCAACAACAGGAGGCATAAATTTGAACGTAGTATTTGTTGCAAATCACGATAATACAAAGACACCAAGAAGCAAGGATATTAAATCTATCAATCTTGAGCATCAACAGGAGGCACAATTTTGAATGCGGTAGTTCTTGCAGATAGCAATAGTGAAAAATCCATCTTTGAAGCTTCCAGTTTTGAGTAGAAAGTTATGAACTTAAGGTTGGAATACCCAACACATAAAGGACCTATACAACTAAAGGACTAAATATTCGAGCAGTCCAGCGGACTCAATAGAGACATACCCACATAATGAAATAAGAATGAGTTAATATCCTAAATGCATGCCAAGATTTCATGTTCACTACCTTCCATATCGCTTAATATATTAAAAGGGCATTAGCCTTGCAATGTCTTAAGCCACAAACCATATATCAGACGAAGTGCGCCATCCAAAGGACTCTGAATACTTTTTCTTATAGAAGTTGATAACAAACAGAGAAAGAATAAAACCTCCGTGAGGAGTTTCCTTGCTCGAGAGATAACATCATCTTGCAACAATCGCTTCAATACCTGGACGGTTTATCTACTATTAACATACACTGTTGAATATGAAATCAGTTTGAAGGAAACCAACAGTAATAAGTCTAATTCATACCTCAGGAAATGGGGATTCAACAAAATAGCGGTTCTTCTTAAGCACAAGATTGACCTTCCCGTAGTTAGAAGTTGATGCATAGATGAAGTCAATTATCTCCTTGGGAAGTTTCGTCTTAGACAGTTTTTCCAACACATTGATGATTGTACTGGTCTTAAGTCCAACAGAGACGGCAGCATAGAGTGAATGAGGTGTCAAGTTGTACTCATGCATGGATTCAGGTCTGCAGAACCATACGTCAGCACCTCATTGTTATCAATGTGTGAACTAAATAACAAGGGGAGTTCCTAGATGCACTCGCCGATCAAACAAAAATAACAGTGAAATTCAGCCAATTGCATCAAGAAGCAGTACGAAACTTGCCACATTATCATCTAGAAAAAAACCGTGTAAACAAGAGTAGAACAAATGAATTATTTTGCTTCAAAGCAGAAAAGAAACACGCACGCGCGCTCACATGCACTGGCACAGAGAGAGAGAGAGAGAGAGAGAGAGAGAGAGAGAGAGAGAGAGAGAGAGAGAGAGAGAGAGAGAGAGAGAGACCTGCACATCGGTTCGGCAATGGCGATAAGAAAATCGTATGCCTGTTTGTAAAGAGGCGAGAACGTCTCAAGGAAAATCCGGCCATCGGCGCACACCCAAAGAGGCCGATTAGCGTGGTCGGGTTTGAGTTCAAGCTTTGTAAAATCTTTCTTGTTCTCCGACTCCCCTGTATTCCAAGCACACCATTGAATAGGCAAACGTCTCAACCCATAAGCCTAACATAACGTCCTAAAAACCCAAAGGCAAACGAATACATTGATGACCATCGTAGATTCCGTCCATATAATCGACATCATAGTCATCATCACCAACAAATTCTCTGCGATCGTCCTGGAATCGACTCAATAGTCAAGAAAATGTCCATCAAACGATAAATTTCTCGCCGAATTCGAGACACACAATTCATAAAGAATGAAATCGGCGGAGGGGAACCAAAAACCGATTCAAAAATCACCTTGGTTGAGAATTTTATCTTTTTCACAGGTCGATTCTTCTCCACTGAAAGAGGATTCGCAGGGATTAGCACCATATGAAATAGAAAGAGTAAAACGAGAATGATTGGAGTAAAAAGAGAATTACCATTGTTCGACATGGACGATGGGAGCTACTGAACTGCTGAAGGCGATGAATCAAAAGGCGGTGTCAGGAGCCTGCGTAGGATGCAACAACAGGATTCTGTGTTCTGTCCACTCTCCTCTCCTCGAGTTAAAGCAGGGGAATTGGGTCGGTGTTGGGGGTGAGGACGTTGACCCAACCCATGAAACTTCGACCCGACCCGAATGGAATTGTGCGGAAAATACCCGATCTAATTTCCAAATTCCAACACAGGATAAGGTGCCTCAACCCAATATATATATAGAGAGAGAGAGAGAGAAAGAGAAACTGGATCCTTCTCACTTTTAACATGTCCTTTTATCAAAATTTTAAGAGGTTTTGAAAAAGTACAAAAAAATATTATTATTACACTCATAATACTTAAAAGCAATGGATTGATATGAGTGGATATGTATCAAATGTAAACAAGATTCAATTACTTATATATAAGTTAAAAGGACACAAACCACTTATATAAAACTCTATTAAAACGAATCTCAAATCAAGAGTTGTGAATGATTATGATTGAAAATAAAAAAATAAAAATATATACTTTTATTTTATACTTTTCAATTTCAATTATTCATGTTCCTCAATCTAATAGTTAAGATTGATTTGAATATAATTGGCATGCAAGTGATTTGTGTTCTCTCTCTCTCTCTTTATATATATATATATATATATATATATATATATATATATATATATATATATATATATATATATACTGAATCATATCTACTTCGTTTATTTATCTCACTTATTGCTTTTAGGAGATACGAGTATAATTTAAAATTTTTTAAGAGGTTCTTAAAAAATATAAAATATTATTATTATATTCATACCACCGAAAAGCAATGAATAAATATGAGTGATCAACATCAAAGATAGACTGGATCCAATCTCTCTCTGGTTACCTGTTGAAGAAAAGAGGTCTGAACCTATACCCGCCAGCCCCATCGCCATCCCTAATCGGTGGAGAATTGAGACCCTATAGAAACGGCTGCACAAAGATCCGTTATGTTGAAACGGGTTGGACATGAACCCGATCTCCTTTAACAGGAAAATGGATCCATCATCCAGATGAAACAATTAGGTCCGCTTTAGATCCGGACCCATCGTACTTGGGGTTTGTTAGTGGTGTTTTAAGGATGTGTGAACGGTTCAGATTCGATAGATTTAGCATTTCTACACAAGCATATTTTTTGTGCACATTTTGGGTTCAATCATGGGCATCGAGAAGCCCACAAAGATCCTGCCCAATCTGGTTCGAATTGGGTCTGCCCACTATGGGGATAAGGCACTCCTAATAGAGGTTTTCTCCCTTTTAAGACTTGAACTTGAGACCTTGTTTAAGAGGCAACAAATAAAAACCACTTGAACCAACCAAGTGATGGTATACATCTGCAAGATATTGCAATATTAATGATTTTGTAATTGGTTCTCTTACATTGGTAAAATATTTTTCTTTCACTAAATAAAGATTGTATGGCATCATACCTTCATCTTGTGAGTCGGTCTCTAAGTAAATACTAAGACAAAGGATAAGACAAAAAAAAAAAAAAAAGTCAGGCACATACTTGCAAGCATATCTACTCCCCGAAGAGTTTGACGAAGAATTAGTAAAGTTGAGAAGAGACTCTGATTCACTTGCAAGAGCTCGTGAAGAGACTCGAATTCATATAAGAAAGACACCGATTTGGATTCAGAAACGATTATGCTAATCCAAATCAAATTCGCAAGTGAGCCAAATGTGCCTCAAGGGGATCTTGCTTTTTACGAGGAAGTCTAATTAGTGATTAACCTGAAATGTCCATTTTCTCAGTTTTGATTCATTTCATATTTTACCTTCTACTTTTTTTTCCTAAAGAACTCACACACACACACACACACACATATATATATTAAGAGAGAGATTGCAGGAAAAGCACACACCCATTTATGTCAAACATCTATAACATCAAAAGAAGAACCTCCAATAAGATATGAAAAACTAAATTTGGAAAGTATTAAAAGAGGTTGAAGACGACCACAAAGTGTTGGAAAGAAACAATAAATGGTAATTTGTCAACGAGTGATTTGTGTCTGACACTCTTGGATGGAATATATATATTGCTCTGACGTGCGCACACAAATAGTTACATGTTTCAAACTCAGTATAGGATTTTTCTAAATTGCAGTAAGTTGAATTGTAAGAAAATGTGTAATCTTATACTTATATTTGAATGATCAAGCTTTGCATAACGAGTACAATTGTCTAGATCTACACTTAAAAACAATACAATATAGACATGTTTGGTTCCGATTTAGATCTGGTTTTTGTTATGGAAATGGTGAAACCGGAATCGGACTGCTTGAGTCTCGGTTCCGAACCTAGTTCAGGTTTTAGTTTCACCGGTTCTAGGTTCAGCCGGTTCCTGACCCGGTTTACACAATGGCATTGGGAAAGGATAGCTTCAATTCGTCGGTCGAGTCCAAACATGACAACTAACAATTTGAAGGGCCTACTTATGCTAGCAATATGGTGCACCCTGGCGACTTAACTCTTCTGAACCAAATAATGGAGATGCCTCAAGCCATGTTTTTCGAAGCCGAGCCATTTGTGATCATGAGAGAAGAGCTGGTAAATGAACCAAGCCGCTCACGGTTCTACTCGTCCCTAGTGCATTTCTGTTTGTAGAGATGTCAAAATGGGTCCGGTCTTGTTCTGAAAAAATGCAGGATTGGGCTAAACATTTCTGACCCATTTAAGGAGAAGGGCCAATGGCTCATCCCATCTGACCCTCGGGGCCATGCGGGCTGGGCCAGGCCAGCCTGGTCCACAGGACCAATATGTTATACATATAAATGTAATAAAAATCTATACATATAAGTATATACATATATATACTATATATACACATACATGTAATAAAAAAACTACACACATACCTGGGGCAGGGCCAGCTCAGCCCGGCTCGGCTCATCAAACATTCAATTCATGTTTGCTTCATTAAACCATCTGAGCCGAGCATGAGCATGACATGTTCAGCCGAAAATATTTTAAAAAAATGAATTTTGGCAACAAAATGATGGGACATGCAGTTCCAAACTATTTGTTCTTGTTTTGAAGTCCGGGTCTGATTGGATTTCTAGTCATATTTAATTTTATATTTGATTCGAGATTGTTACTTATTCTTAGGATTTTTTCGACAAGGTAAGATAGAGAAGAAGAGAGAGAAAATGAGTTGGGGGGGTTTTATTATGAAGCTATTCATTCGTGTGGTGTACGTCTACTATTGTATTGATGGAACCACAGTTCTTTGCCAAAAACACGTTGCACGTTTGATGTACAACGAACTTAAAACAACAAGTATAAAAAAAACGGCTCAGCTTTCTCATAAATGGATGGCAAACCGTTTTCTTAAAAAATTTGAACTTAACTCTGTTAGCTTAATTGTTAGCTCAACATATTCATAAACAAAACGAGGCATGACGTTGGTAAACAAAACGATCAACAATTGAGATCTTAATTTAAAAAATAAAATGTATCATTATATTTTTTAGACTTCATATTTAATGCATAACAATATATTTCACTTTTTAAGTTTAAATCTTCACTATTGATTGGATTGATGAATTTTTTTGAATATTATACTTTTCTTTTTATATATGAAATTTATATATATATAGAGAGAGAAATTAATTTATGCATACATGCATCAATGCTTAAACATTACGGAGAATATTGAAGTTCAAATTTCAAAGGTGAAAACAACTTTGGTACTTTTTGTAAGTGCAATAAATAGATTTAATGATCTTTTACTTAAAGATCTCTACAATTTACTTTAAGATACCTTTAAAAAGATTAAAACAAGATCATGTGTGGATGAAGTATACTATGTATCATAGAGAGAGAGAGAGAGAGAGAGAGAAAAAAATGAATGTTATCGACACGTTGAAGAAATACTGTACGTTTGAGTAGCATGGAAAATGAGAAATAATACGAACCAATTGAGCGAGGACGATGACGTGGAGAAGTATACGAAGTTTGCCACGTTTCGATTTCTCCAATTTCAAGTACTGGCAAGGGGGACCAACCTCAAATTAATGCCATCAAAATTTGTAAACCTTGCAATTGACAGCTTCACCCTTATCTTGTTTAGTGCCTTTTCTTTTATTCTATTTATTCGATAGTTTTCAAATTACTATATCATAAATATACGTTAGACATAATATGAAAAGTACATATAACTATATCTTATTTTTTACTTACATTAATAACATTGAAAAACAATGGATAAGCATGTTAAAAATAAGTATGATCCGATTGCAGTTATATACAAAAATTGATATATAATCAATGCCACATATATACATAAGAAAGGTGAAGCGTGTGCCTCTTGTTGGGAATGTAAAAAATATCTTACTGTTTGTATATATATATATATATATAGAGAGAGAGAGAGAGAGAAAGATACCACACATGGATGTAAGTAGCTTGTTCAATCATGTTACTTTATGCATCATTCTTTCATACACATATAGAGAGAGAGGTAAACTCCATTTGGTGCTAGAACTTGCTAAAAGATTTGGACCATTCGTGAGATCACATGGATACGCTCATCAACCCATCCGTCCATATAGCATAATATGTGCATTAAATACCAGCGATATGAACGGGCAACTAGATCTATCCATGAGATCCCATGAACGATTCAGATCTTTTAGTAAAGTCGGGCACCAAAGAGAATTTAACAATTTCCAGTTTTTTTATCTCTCTCTCTCTCTCTCTCTCTATATATATATATATATATGTATATATGAGTCTTGCATTCTCTGGTCTTATGCCTATTCTTTACTTACTAAATGTATTTATTTTTATTGAAACACTCTTACAAATTTTTAAATGAGATACAACCATTAAAAGTAAAAGATAATATGAGTGTACGTGTATCATAAAATGCATGATTCAGTTTTCTTATATGCATGTGTCATCTAATTTTCTTATATATTTATATACAAAACTATATAAATATATATAATGACACTTTTTCTCTTTGCTAAAAGAGTTAAAGGATAAAAATATAACTAATACCGAAATAACTGTCTTAATATATTGGAAAATACATGACACAAAGTCATCTTTATTATTTCACATGTTTTTCCTTAAAGGAATCAATTATATATATATATATATATATATATATATATATATATACATATAAAATTTGGATCCTAGACATGACTTACATTTTCATTCATACTTACTAATTGTTTTTTTGGTAACATAAGAGTGATTTAGAAAAGTTTTGAAGTCTTTTGAAAAAGTATATAAGACAATATTATTATAATGATCGGATATGAGCTAATCATAATAGGCAAGATCCAATCACATACTCTCTCTCTATATATATATATATATACATATATCTTCTCTCTCTTTTTAACTAAAAATTCATAGAAACAGCACTCTGATTGGCGCTCTATGCAATATTCGTACACGAAGAGAGAAGAAGGGAAAACCATGAGCGAAAACAGCAGTGAACCCCGCCCTCTCTCTGCCAATGATGCATACACGTAGCGCATAATGGAAGTACAATAAAACATTTAAAAGACACAAGGATAGCTGTAGTGTCACTTAGCCTTTCACCCTGGTTAACACACTCTCTCTCTAAACCTGGACTCTGTTTGGCTCTCTCTCTAAACCTGGACCCTGGTTGGCACTCTCTCTCTCTCTCTCTCTAAACCTAAAATTCTACTAAAAGAGCAAAGACAGAGAGACACTCTCCCCCCATTAACCGCGTCAATTGACAGAGACAACACGATGCCCAACTCAAATTTAACCATCAATCCTTACTTCACCACCACATTTCTCCAAACCATCAAAAGTACAAATACAAGTAATAAAACAATTATAGATTCCTAAAAACTAGAAAAGTATCTATCACATATATGTACGTAATAATAATTCCGTCACTTCAATCATATATGTATACTTAAATACATACACAATTAAAATATTTACAAGTTACTTGTTTTATTTCCTCTCTCCACAAAAAAGGACCAGTATTTATTATATCTGTACATACTGGATCATAACTCAATTGGCAAGTCTCTCTGACACTTTGGTGGGAGTTCGACTTATAAGGTGATGATTGGGTGTCTTAGGCTTCAACCTGTTTTTGTAATATATATATGAAAACTAGATTATGTTCACTCATTATTTTTTTTATTATAAATATAATTTTAAAATGTATTTTTAAATAAAATAAACAATATTATTATTATTATATTCATACTCTAAAAAAACAATCATCAAATATGAAAGACAATGTCAATATTGAGCATGATTATGTAAAGCTGAGATGGTCATTCTCAACGATTTTCAAAGGAACGGTTGAATTGGCCATCTAGTCGTTTCCTGTGATAGTGGTTACAAAGCTAATCCGTAACAACCAGTTTGTTATGGTTGAGCTTCATAACCAACATGATAGTGGCTCCGAAAACAAAAAAACCAACCTAGATATCCGGGAGGATGGAGCAGGCACTACTCTATAAATACAGAGCAACACACAGTGAAAAATACACAATGGAAAACACAATGAAATTGAAGAAACCCTCTTTATGAAATCATGTTGTGCGAAAACCATAAAAACATACCTGACATCTTTTAGTCTTTGTTTCTTCCACATCTTCGGAGTTGCGCAACATCAGAAGACTACTGTTGGGATTACCGCAGGAACACTAAAAGGAGCCCGCCAGTAGCCATCAATATTATCAGGGCCTCATTTATCTTGTAAAACAAGTACACAATTATTTTGTGCATGAAAAGGAGAAAAAGTACATGTAGATAGAAGAAGAGGAATTTGAGAAAGAGAAGAGAACAAGGCTATCAAAAACCACAATTTTGTGGCCTGAGACAATTGGAAAATCAAATCTACCAATTGACCGAGACAAAATAGAACAGACTAAACCAGCAAAAAAGAGAACATAGGCCAACCAAAGTGAAAAACCCATGACTAGGCGAAGGGAAAACCAGGCTAGCCGAAGAGAAAAACCAAGGTCTATTGAAGGGAGAACCCAAGCCCAGGCGAAGGGAAAAAATAGGTGAAAAAACTAAGGCTAGTCGAAGAAAGAACCCAAAGCCAATTGAAGATAGAACCAAGGTCGACCGGAGGGAAAACCTAGACCATCCAAACGGAGGGTGCAGGCCAGGAACATGAGAGGCGGGAAACTCCGTACAACTCTCTCTATCTTCCCTTTTATATCTTTTAAGAAACCGCCCAACGGTTTTCAAAAAATCACCTCTAGTAATGGATTAAAAGTACATTTTACTTCTATTCGGTTTCTAAAACTACAAATTGCCATAAGGACAAATTACAAAAATATCAAAATATTTTTGAGTAAAAAGACAAATTTACCCTTAAACAGGTGAAAAGATTGAGTTGCCCTCTAGTTATTTATAGAAATTATGAAATACCTAGACATTGAATTATCTTCCTACTCTTACCCGATAAAAGGTTTACAATTTTGCAACTGTATTAAAAACAAGGTTGACCCTATCCTTTTGAAAATTTAAAAATTCATGAGGCAAAATTATGGATTTACCGCTGATCAATGATGAATTTTACAGAAAAATCAGATATCAATTTTACTATTTTGTCCCTAGTCTTTTTGAAAAATTATAAAACTAGATAGATAGATAAAATTATTGGTTTACCCTTGTTGTTTGGGAAAATTATCGGAGGCAAAATTTTTTGGCAAAAAATTACATATTTGTTTCCAATTTGATTCTATAATAAAATCAAGTTATTAAAAACTCAATAATGATACTTAAAACTTGTATAAAACTGGTTTTAAGTACCATGAGTTATTTACAATTTAATAGTTAGATATTATGCTTCTGTTAGTTAAATATTTATTATCTATTGCTTGTTGCTTGGTAAATATTTTCCTACTAGACCATTTATTTGTTAATTTTGTCAAATACATAAAAATAAATTTAGGAATATATGTATCCAAATTGACAAAAACAAAAGAAATAAATGATCTAAATTTTCAAATATAGAAAAGAAGAATCCCGTTAGCTCTTACACTTTAAGGTGTAGAGTATGTATTAAAGAAAACAATACGTCACCACCTCCTAATGCCACATAGCAATAAAAAAAATGTATGAAACTTTTCTAAGAGATGACCTAATTGCAAGAACAATCATTTTAACAAACATAGAGGATGATCTGATTAGGGTTTTTGAAGAATATGATACCACAAAAGAGTTGTTTAACTCAATAACTGCTAAATATGACACTACACCTAAACTATATGTTCAGTTACTACTACAAAGATATAAGTCCTATAAAATAAAAGAAAGAGATAATGTAGTGGAACATATGGCAAGAGATTTAGGTGTAGCAAAATCAGTAATCCCTTACCCAATACAAATATCTACAATAGTGAAGAGTCTTTCCTCATCCTAGAACATGGTCACTACTGCTCTTAGACTAGGGTATGAAATAAACCTTTCTAAATTACCCCTCAAATTAGCAATTGAATAAGAACAAAAAAGAGAAATTGCTAGTAGCGCAAGATGAGATAGGGTCCAGCTCTAAAGCCAACCAAAGAATAAATAAACCAAACAAAAAGTTTGACAAAAATAACAAAAAGAATGATCAATCTTTTAAGAAACCAAAAGAAACCGCTTCTCGAGTCAAGTACTTTAGTTGTGGAAAAATGAGATACTATAAGATGTATTGCCGTAACAAGAAAAATAGTGGAAACAACCAATAACGCGGATAATCGGAGAAGCATAACATAATATGCATAATATCAAAATACTTATATAAAAACCACCTGGTGACTGGTTGGTAGATTGACTTAGGAACGACGAGACATATCTCAAAGAATAAGAAGGGACAATGAATCTAAAGGAATATAAACAAGGAGAACATCATATATACATGAGAAATTATACTTTCTTAGATATTCTTGGAACTCGGTCTCTTATTTATACAAGGCACACTAGTTGTACTAACTGATGTAAGAAATTTGATGTAAAACATGGATTGTTCAAGTTGAATATAAATGAAACTGAAAAATGCTTAGGATACCTCAGCAAAATGTTAATAGATGCATCTCTACCAAAGATATTTTGGAGAGAAGCAGAATGTATAACAGTATATATACTTAATAGAATACTATGTAAGGATGTATTTAATACATCATATGAGATGTCGTTTGTAAGAAAATTCAACCTAGGTCATTTGAGAAGGTGAGGATATATTGCTAATGTAAAGATCCTTGATAAATCTAGATATAAGTCAGACAACAAGTCTTTGAGATGTATATTTATTGGATATCCTAAAAGATCAAAGGGATATTGATTTTATCATAAGGATCATGGATTGATAGAGATCAAAGATGTTGAATTCTTAGAAGATACTAAGAATGACATTGTTGAGAATAATGATGAATATATTGATGATCTAATAAATATGGATTAATCATTATTTTAACCTATAGAAAATCTTCTTCAATCAACTGAAACTTTAAGTTGATATAAAAGGCCTAGGGTTACACTGTCCTACTTAAAGGATTATCATACTTATCTTGCAAAAGAAGTGTGTAATTCGATAGATTTAGGTGAGCTGACTGATAACTTAACTTATCATAAGACTATTAGCATATCTGAAGCAAGAGATTGGGAGAAAGCCATAAATGAGGAAATAAAATTCATTGAGAAAAATCAAGTCTGAGAAATTAATGAATTACTAAAAGGAAGAAAAGTCATATACTGCAAATGAGTTCTAAAAAAGAAATATAAAGTCGATGAAGCAATAAAAAAGTTTAAAGTGAGGTTGGTTGTAAAGAGATTTTCGCAAAAGGAGGATATAAATTATATTGAGACATATTCTCCTATTGTGAAATTTGCATCGATAAGAATAATCCTAGCGATATCTGGATATTATGATTTGGATTTACATAAGTTACATGTAAAAACTACTTTTTTTAAACGGAGATTTAGATGAAATCATATATATATGCAACAACCCGAAGAATATATAGTTGAAGGCCAAGAAAATAACGTATATAGATTAAAAAAATCCCTATATGACTTGAAACAATCACCTCAAATTGTCATTGTTAAACTTGGGTTTGTGACAAATGAACTTGATCATTGTGTATATGTTTGGAATAGTGAGAGCCACTTTGTCATCTTATCTTTATATGTAGATAATATATTGTTGACTCAAAATGATAATGAGATGATTGTCAAAACCAAGTCATGGTTAAACTCAATGTTCAAAATGAAGTATATGGGGGAAACATCCTATATCCTGAGTATAAAGATTTTTGAGATAGAGAATTTAATCTTCTATCACTAAGTTAGGAGAGTTATATTGATTATATCTTCAAGAAGTTTAAAATGGATGAATGCAAGTCTGCATCTACACCTGTTGCGAAAGGGGTAAAATTAAATAAAGTTGATTGTCTTGTTGAAAGAGACGATAAGCCTAACGTTCCTTATACACAGACTATGAGTAGCTTGATTTTTGCTATGTTATGTACAAGACCTGATATCAGTTTTGTTGTTGGTCTTGTGAGCAGATATCAAAGTAATCCCGGATGACAACAATAGATAGGTGTGAAAAGGATTGTAAGATATCTTAAAGGAATAAAAGACTTAAAATTGTGTTTTCAAGCATATGAGGTAAAAGTGGTAGGATACTCAGATGTTGACTTTGCTAGGAGTAAAGATTACAACAAATCAATCTCGGGTCAAATATTTTTATTTGGAGGATAAACTATTTCTTAGGTATGTAAGAAACAGGGTTGTGTAGTGTTGCATACACAGAAGGCTGAGTATGTGGCTTGCTACATGACTATAACAAGTGTTGTTTGGATAAGCCACTTCATACGAGATTTGAAGTTGGACATAGTCGACGAGCCAATTATCATTTATTGCGACAATGCAACAATTACTCTAATAAAGAGTGGAGTTGATAACTCTAAAAACAAGCATATAATGGTAAAATATCACTATGTTCATGGTATAATTATGAGAAAGAAAATATCTATCTCATACATGCAAATTCAAGATATGTTAGCACACTCCTTGATTAAAGGCATAACAGAGGATCTTTTCTTAAAACATGTTATAAACATGGGTTTGAGATATGTTTGATTGTTATGTAGGTAAAAAACCATACAACAAGTAAGGATTGTAATAACAATCATAAAATGACATCACAAGGAAAACCCTGCAAAAGTGGGAGGAAAATCAGTATGTCAGATCATTTGGATCGAATGGTAAAGTGGGAGATGTAAAGCCGAGATGATCATTATCAACGGTTTTCACAGGAACGGGTGGATTGACCATCAAGTGGTTTCTTGTGGTGGCAGTTACGAAGATAATCTGTAATATACGGGGTATTACAAATGAGACCGGATTAGAGATCCAAAAACGAAAAGTCCAACCTAGATATTCGGGAGGGTAGAGTAGTCAGAGCAGCACACAGTGATAAATACATAATGGAAAACACAGTAAAATTGAAGAAACCCTCTATGTGAAATCAGATTGTGCATAATGTTGGGATCAACACAGGAAAAGCACAAGGAGCACATCACTAGATCACTAGAAATAATGATAAATACTTAGTGTATTTGAGTGCATAATATTGAATGAACATCCTAATCGTTGAAATGATAAAACAAAATATGTATTACATATAAAGATAAGAGTAAAACAATACTTTTTTTAAATGTCCACGAAAAACGTTACACATTTACCATTACCTTTAGTTGTGAACCGTCGTCTTAATGAGAGAGAAAGAGAGTGAAAAAGTCCACGTGAAAGGGCCTGTGGCTGGTCCCTTCCCACCAAGGAGCATGCTGTTTCGACGACGCGTGTCGGTCCTTCAAAGGGCAGATCAGCCATCTACTGTACGGACATGTACCACATTGACGTCGATTGCATCCTCGATGCGTGCGATCATTCCTATTAACAGTTCCTTTTCCTTTCAGTATCACTTCACCACTCCCATCGCGTTCCCATAAACAGAAAGAATCTTAGGCTCTCTCTCTCTCTCTCTTATTTGTTTTAATATTCTTGTGAACAATTGATTTTAATGTATATATTTATGGGTTTTGTTTAATGAACATGGTGAACACTGTTCCGCCGGCCCATCTTCCTTCTCTTTTCCTTTTAAAGGAAAAAGATGAAGACTTCTACCCATCACTTTGTTTTTTCGACTAAAACGCTAAAGAAAATGATCCTGTTCTTTCCGTAATAAATCGGAACTGTAGTTGGTGGTCTGTCTGTCTCTTTCTAGCTTGCTTTTGTTCCTTTAATTCCTTTTCTTTCCAGGTGTAGAAGGTGCTTGTATCCCTTGTTGATCTCTTTTGGGATCTGAAGAATCCTACCTCTGTGGATTGGTGGGAGGAAGAGCTGGCACAGGAAGATGGTGAGAGGGAAGACGCAGATGAAAAGGATCGAGAACGCAACGAGCAGGCAGGTCACTTTCTCTAAGCGGCGGACCGGCCTTCTCAAGAAAGCCTTCGAGCTGTCCGTTCTTTGCGACGCTGAGGTCGCCCTCATCGTCTTCTCTTCCCGAGGAAGACTCTACGAGTTCGCTAGTGCAAGGTAACCTCCTCCTCTCTCTCTTGATGGGTGCTGCTTATGTATTGAAGTGAAGAAAGTGAATAAGGAAGACTCTACGAGTTTGCTTGTTGGGAACTAAGGATATGTGAATATCCCTTCTTTTTTGGAGATCAAAGGATGTTCGAATGTCTGGATAGATAAGAAAACCCCCAGTTGAAACCATTCCTGCAGTTCTCTCTTCTCACACACACAAGGCGACCATCTTGTACTCGATTGATTCTTCAGTGACTAACTTCCTCCGCCATCTCTGTCTTATCATATTTCTCCGTAGAATCCCTTTTTTGTGTCAGTATTTCATCAGCATCTTCTCCATATTCATCCCCATCTGACGACCCTGATGATCGATGGTATGTGATTCGGTGCAGTTGACCCCTAACCTTTCCCTAATATATACTTTTTTCTCTTGAAATTGAACTCGCTTTGGGGGTGCGGGAAAATGATTTCCTACGATTCTAGATATGATGATCATATATAGGTTACCCGTTTTTGACAATACAGTATTTCACGAAAAGAATGCATGTCCAGCGCTAGTTTTCATGCAAAGCATGCGTGTCTTCCTTTAAGTTTTCCATCGTACACTTGCATCAGGTTGAACGTCCAAATCATTTCGTTCGGTCATACCCTTCAATTTTACTATTTACAACCACAAATAATAAAGTGAACGTCGGCTTCTTTCCCGATGAATGATACCACTGACCACTGGTTTTGTACATACTGTTCTAAAGTTTCAGTTTTCCCTTTTGTTATTATTAGCCTTTGGTATGTACCAGTGGGCTTATATGTATGTTTTGTGGCAAATAAATGGTCGAAGACTCATGATAAGGCAAATAAAATAACGGAAGACCTTCATGGATCATCAATTATGATCTTTCTTTTAGGATTTCTATCTTCAGTTCTTCAGCAGTAACAATGATCAACGGTTCTGTGTGCGTTTGTGCGTTTGCCCAACACATAGTTTTCTGCCTGAAGAAACTAAATTTAGCCCCCTTTGATCCATGTAGTATGACTTAAACCGTGTGATTCATGGCCATAACTGACATTCATCAATTACCTCATGGCGCTATATCCCTCGATATGAACTTTTGGCCATGGACAACTACAAATAAGCCTTTTCTGATATTAGATGGGTCAACTACGAATTCATGGCCATCGACTGTCGGAAGCCTAACCCAACTCTCTCCTTTATCCGAACTTGAAACCAACAAATTTTTGGCCATTGACTTGATTCACAAAAATTAAAATAGGAAACAGGTTGTGGGTCTGAAGAGGAATAGTACTCCGAGAAGTATTGCAGATTGGCTAGATTTCCATCCTCTGAAAATCGTCATATTTCATATGACAGGGTTGAACTTCTTCAAGATGCTCTAAATTTTTTAATGGAGTTCGATTAGAACATGCATTAGGTGCCTCTTCTCCTTTAATCTGATTGCTCTTTGTTGTTGTTGCCTTCAACCTTTCGTTTCTGATTTATTTTTTGGCTAAAGGAGTTTCATTATCTCAAATCTATACTTATCTTTATCAACTCATAAAATTTCCAGTAGCAGTGATGGATCTGCATTAAGCTAAGGTAGGGCACCGCAAAGCTGAAATTCAGGAAAGGAAAAGGAAAAGCTATAGCCTTACCGTGAGGTATAACTCATAGTTCAAGTTCGTCCCACCATAAACAGTTCATGGCTATTCGCAACGATATGTGTCATATTAGTGTTTAAATCCGAAAAACCAAAACCATGACTTCCGTTTTCCTTCTAATATTTAGAGGCCTTCTTCTATCTCCTTTCAAGTGTTCATCATCTAAAAAAAACTTTATTAAAAGATTTTCAAAATAGAAATCTAAAACACAAAGACACTCCGCCATTGTTGTTGAAGGAAGAAACTACCAAATAGACGTTCTTCTGTCTTCAGTGTCAACGCCTCTTTTAGCAGCTCGCTGGCAGCTTCATGTTGAAGATCTTTAGATAGTTGTAGTTATGTGAGCAGAGGATAGTAGATATCGTAAACACTTCATCACTTTGTATCACTATTCACAGTGGATATGTAATTTCTTTGAATCAAAATCAAGCCTTTTCCACACTAAGTGGGGTTGGTTGCATGGGTTCCTAATCTTCATTTGAGCTTGATCTTGTGTCCTATTAGCATTCAACACCAGAAATGCAGCATTGCGTTTTATTTTTTCCTTTCAAAACGTTACAAGCTTTCTCCCTCTTGTAAAGTGTTCATATCCTTCTTTGTGGATTTAATTTAGGGAATGACCTAGGTAACTAAGAATCTGGAAATTTCAACGCCACATAATTCGGAAAAACTCTCCATGTTTGGTTTTGGTGGTAGGATTTTCCGTATAAGAAGCAGATTAGGAATTCAATCAATCAAATTTAATACTGGTGGAAGTTGGTTTTACCGTCTCTTCAAATAACAAAAATGTATTTGCTGTATCACCTTTCAGTTCTGTCATGGAATCCCTCCTATCATAACCATTGGTGTACACTTTATTCTATTCAATCTATTTTGATAAATCAAGATGGAAAACAAATTTTGAGATTGGTTATATCCAATGCTATATGTACATGGTTCGTATCCACTGGTGCCGTATGCGTTTATCTCTAAATTGACAGCACAAAAGGCAGCACAACGTAGGAAATCCACAGATAGGCATCATTTCTCGAGGTTCTATGAGTATCCAATCCATATGACAAGTTAATCGGAGAAAGACCAATTCAACTGAACACTGCTGGTGCCATGTAAAAAAATGGAAGGTGAATCAATTGACTGAAATGTTACTAGAAGTACTATTCATGATTGATTCCGACTGTTTTCATTGCTTTTACAACATTTTACTAAGTTTGATCATTTGAAATGTTTTCACTCACACCGATACCAAGTATCCAAGTTTCATGTTGATGATTCCTCTCATAAAGATCTTTACATATGCTAATATACATACATTTTCTCATTAATCAAAGAATACCCATGAATAAATTTTATGTTTCTCTTTCTTGTTCGAAAGAGGATACACATCTGGAATACGTTGTACTGAGATAACTGATACTGAAGTTCCTTCCCTTCCTTATGTCATTTACTGGAGTGCACGTTTATGGATCCGATGAACTTAGCTGGTGCAAACGCTAGAAAAAGGTTTGCTCATGGAAGAACCATACACTATCATTCTTGAGAACAGCTTATTGTAAGCTTGAATGCGCAAGTGACTTCTCATTTGATCATCTGAACAATTTCCACTCATGCCAATACCTTGCTAATGTCCATGTTTTACTGCGACGTACTTATGTATATATTCTCAATCGATTGATCACTGTTAATGATTTTCTTTCCCTTTTTATGTCATTTACTAGCATGCTGAAAACTTTGGAACGCTATCACACTCATGCCAATGGTATTGGCGCTAATAGCAAACCAGCTGAGCAAAGTGTGCAGGTAAATGTCATGCAATTCCTTTTGTTCACAGCATCTATTTGAGAAAAAACAAAAAAAAGAATTGAGGATTTATTAGATATGAGATTTCTAATTTCATTCAGTTCCTAATACATCTTGCTGACTCTTCGTATGTAACAAACAAGGCTACACCAAATTACCCTTGAGGGAAGTCTGCGCGCTGTAATCTTTGAGGCCTTTGCTATGCTGCTGTGTGCGTGTGCTTGATTAAGCGTTTTTGTGCACGGTGTGCGTGCATGAGTGACTCATGATGATTAGTCCAACTTAGATAATTGCGACTTGGCTTCTCGTGATGACTTCTCAAGTACGACGAAGAGGCCCTCCCTGGAAGGAGAAGGAGGACTGGAATACCAACAGTTTGAGAAGTATCTGTCGCCCTCTCATCCTGAGGGTATGAGGGCTATATATGGAGACACAATCTTAGGATAAGGAATTATAAAAGAAGCAGTATTTTTGATGTTTTAAATATTATTATAATTGTTTTTTATTACTAAAGACTTTTTAGCCTTTTTACGATGAGCAGTGAAGGCTTTTAGATTTAGAGTGAGGAAAAAAGGGCAGTGACCTCCGTTGGAGGGCCTACCCCTACTCCAATTTCCATCATTTTTCCTTTGTTGTTTCTCACGTTCCATCATGCTTTATTTTCATGCGAATTTCAATCGTATCAAAGCATCTATCGAAAGCAGTTGCAAGTGGCGGTAGACTTGCGGGAGCATGTAGAAGGTCCAACTAACAGCAGTGTTGCGGTCATTTGTTGCTGATTATAGAAATTTATGTAGAAACAGATTCTGCAGAGAGCTCTCTTTCAACGTCGACACACACCGATGGTATTCTTGAGTTGCAGTGGGTTGTCATCCCACGGAGCGGTAGTAGAAGCGTGTAGACGAGATGAAACTTTCCTCCTCTATTATCTGGTCGCTGACGCTTTCGATGCTAAGTGTTCGAAGAAATGCCTCATGGAAAGCTTCTATGAACGACGACCTTGTCATGTATCCTTAGAAGCTGCATCTCCCTCCAATCGTTTCCAAGAGGGAAGATTGCTTACACTCAGATTGTGGTCCGTGGACTTCTTCTGGACGTGACTTTATCGACGGACCTCTTGCTTATGTACTCGAGATGTCATAAATTAGAAGATGCACGAGACGTGTTCTTCATGGACTATCGGTTCCTTTCCTACCATTCAAGGGGAATTCACTTGAAGACATGTTTGAAGCTATTAAAACATTGGAATTAGACTTCCACCATGGCATCTGGTAATCTATTTCGGCACCCGCATGAGATTCGCTCGAACGTATGCTGACAAGGGATATCAACACAAGATTAACTATTGATGAAGTATTACACCATCCGTGGATACTTTTCTACATTGACTTTATACTGAAGCCTCTATCATTGAAGGTGAATATCAGAAGTCAAGGTTTGACCTCCAAACGTCAGGAATCTGTCAATGCGATTGAGGCCAAGGAATCTTGTGGGGTTCTGGTTAAGTGTAGAAGAGAATCTATAGATGTCTTGAACAAAATCCATGTGTCCCAGCCTTGTGGACCCAAGCTGGAAGGAGGAGGCTGTGAATTGGTTGATGATGTCTGCAGATTTCCAGAGAAAGCTGTTGAATGTGTGCAACTAAGAAAGTTGATGGAAAGTTGCAGCCATGAGAGTTGTTGAAAGATGAATAGTCATGTAGGCTGGTGAAAGATTATTGCAGCTATAAAGACTAGTTAAAATTGCAGTATAGAGGATTGCTGAAGTAATTTTGCAGTCATTAAGGTTGCTCGAAGTTTGCAGCTATAAAAGTTGATGAAGTAAACAACCATATAGGTTGAGTGAAAGAGTTTTGCAACCAACAATGTTGCTTAAAAAGTATTGCAGTCAGTAAAGTTGTTGAAAAATGAACTAAGAAGGCTGAAAAAAAGGTGGTGTGCAACCAAAAAGACTAGAGAAGAAAGTGAGAGAAGCGGTATAATTCCATCTTCTAACAATTAAAAAGAATAAAGTGAGAGAGGGGTGACTTCATCAAGAACAATTAGCTTACCAAAGTCCATCGTTTACTATGAAGGTGCCATTATAAGAGGGTAGTAGTATTGTTACCCAATCACAAGAGAAAAAATCAGTAGCCTTAGAGAGTCTGTGACCGCATGTATGGTGGAGCAGGACACTTGCTGGAAGTAACTCATTTTGTTCACACTGAGATTTGGAGTATGCTAATGAGATGATTAAGTAGTTTATGTGTTCTTGCTTTTACCAAGTTAGTTTTGGAAGTTTGAAGTTCAAAGTATCTCAATCCCAACTTGAGGTTGATGAATATGCTTATTTTAGTGTTGTTTTAGTATTTTTGATGTTTTAGGTATTATTATAATTGTCCTTATTATTAAGGGTATTTTGATCTTTTTATGTTGAGCAATCCATTATATTAGGACTGGTCCAACTTATATTAGGTTAAGGGATTTTAAATTAATAGAGTGAGAGAAAGAGGGAGCGGTTTCCATTGGAGGGCCTCTCCCTCCTCCGGTCTCCACCATTTTCCCTTGATTGTTTCTCATGTTAGATCATGCTCCACTTTCATGCGAATTTCAACAGCACCCACGCTGCTGAAAACATCCATATGATGGATGCATCGTTATCAATTCTAGATGTTATGTCAAATTGTGGGATTAAGATGATACTCCATGCATGTCATGTCAAGGAAATTTCATTATTTGTTCATCTATTTGATTAGATATAAGTTCTAACAATAATTACTCCAAAATGATGACTATGTATAATTCAGCAGTGGAATAATGAAGCTGCTCATATGGACAAGAAGCTTGAGCTGCTAGAGATCACAAAAAGGTGCTTACAGACATCATGTTGAATTATGTTCCGTCTTCTTCCTATGTCAAGCGCAAGCCTGTGCGTTCTTCCATATTTGAACACAGTCATGCTGAATATACTTACAGGAGGCTGATGGGTGAAGGCTTGGGATCGTGCTCCATGGAAGAGCTTCAAGACATAGAGGGTCAATTAGAGAGAAGCCTGAGAAACATCAGGGAACAAAAGGTAAACGATCAAACAATGTTCTCAAAAACTCTTTTATGTTCATCTATTCATGACTTTCTTGTTAACAGAAATTACTGGCTTTTAACGTTTTCAGGTTCATTTGTTCAGGGAGCAGATCGAGAGAATGAAAGATAAGGTAAGCGATCAATAAATGCACACAAGTTTCCAGATTATCAATCATCAACCTTTATCAGACTCATGTTACGCAGTATATTGTAATGGAAACTATGTTTAGCTTCCTCAAAATTTAAAGCACATAAAGAAAGAGGGTTGTGTGTTGTGGACGTCTACCGGTATCACAGAATTAATTAAATCCATTGGACCTGTTAGCAGCTTCCAATTCGCTGGGCAAATTGTTGTGAGTTAGACTCCTCCCCTCCCACCCACGGGGCATGTGGCCGTATCTCCATCCGTGGTTTAAATGAAACAGTGGCTCGTGTCATAACAAAAGCGCGTGTCCCCATATATATATATTTATATAACCAGGTATATGCTAATACACAATATCTAACCAAATCTCAGTATTGTTCGACTATTAAAATTTAAATTTAAAAAGCAAAAACAGTGTTTCTAAATAATGTACATTTGCAAAAAGTATAAATATATTTTGTATTTTTCAAATTTATATTTCAACTATTTGTCGTCTATAAATAACTGAGATTTGTTTCGATACGTTCACGTTCCAAGTTTATATATATACTAACAACGTTACATCTAGTGTATTCAAACAAATTTAAGCACTCAATCCAAAAGAAATAGATAGTTAATATTTGACTTAAAAAAAGATTTCTTTTTAATTTAGTATACCTTCAAAAGTTACAATTGTTGAACTTTTTATTTTTTCAATTCAAATATCAATCTCTTTTTTAGATTGAATAATTGAGATTTGGTTGTTTTATATATATATGCGTGTCTGTGCGATGATGCTTTGTTGATACTAAAACTTTTTATTGCCTGATTTGTTCAGCAAAGGGCCTTGTCTGAGGAAAACGCTCTGCTACGTGAGAAGGTAAAGCTTTTGGCCTTTAGGTTGCAAAGTCTTCTTCCTCATCTTCCTTGCATCCTTCCCATGCAGTTAAAATTTCCGATAACAACCACCTATTGGTGTGTCTTGCAATGCAGTGTGAAATACAGCACCAGATTCCGCAAGCTGCCCCATTGAAAGAAGCCGTATTCAATTTGGAGGACGACCTGCACCCTGATGTAGAGACCGAATTGTTCATCGGGAGGCCACAACACAGGCGAAGTTCCTGTTTGTGAGCCGGAGAACCAATAATTATACGGAGATTCTCATAGAAGAAAGAAAAGATATTCATGCATAAGAAACTTTGGTCGTTCAGTCCTGCCCATTCCAATCTATACACTTTGTACAAGCCGCCCAATTAAGATGAACCCGTTGTATCTTTTATTGGAGAACATTGGAATTTATTTTTGCATAATTTCCCATTTCTGGAACTGCCCCTTGTATGTGAGAGAGAGATGATGATGACGATTACAGTGACATATATTCCACGGAAACAAGAGATTTTGGCACGTGAAGTATTTAATCAATCACCATGTGTTTGATAATAGGTTTGAGCGAATTAGACTTTGATTTTTTGTTTTCAAGTTTCATTATACATCAAGTATGAAACTAATTGCTTGATGGAAACATGATTTCATAGGCCCAAGTGAAAGTTTTCGTATGTGATCACAGTCTCGAATTGCTACTTCGTCTCACAACAAAACTCAAGTATTAATTCTATTCACAAACCAAACACAAAGGCAAGGTTTCTTTTTAGACCATAATTATAAGCTCATATGAGTGTAGGCTTCAGTTCTAGTACTAGGGGCCTGTCATCATGAATGAAGCACACTAAGTGAAACTCTAGCCAAAATGCAAAGCTAGCCATGAATATTAATGAACTTCTCTCCGTTTAATGATGTCCACTTCTCTTTTCTCAAACATGATTGGTATGAATTCCCAAAAACACTCGTGAAAGTACGGATGAAAATATCACATTCTTACGAGTTGCGACCACGTCCAAACCCTAACATGATCCGATACTTTCATTTAGTTTTGACATGGATCCGATTTTTTAGGTAATTTTCACTTCAAGCTTTCTTGCGGGTGTTACAGTGCCAACAAGTTCGTGTTAGGGACCCGATTTCTTGTGTTAGACACGAGCACTAACTCCGGAAACGAATCGCACTCAACTAGCCAAGTCGGGCTTTCGTGTTGTGTGTCACGTATTGCCAGCCCTAATTGAAGACACTTCAACAACAAGCCCACTCATTCAAAGGCAGCCACCTCATGGGTCATCCTCTTCATAGGAAAGATTCGGAGGCCAGTGGGACCCATCAGTCGTACAAGTTGGTAATCGTCATGTATGACAGTTTGCGTCATTTCCATATAAACGACGTATATTCTTTTTCATGCAATTGAATTAGTTCGTTTGGATCCAATTATGCGAATTGGATTTTTATAGATTTAGGGATGGTACAAAAAACCGAAGATACCCAAAACGTTCACTCTTTTTTTTCTCTAAGAGAGAGGGATGGACATATATTCAAAAATATATTGAAAAAGAGAATAAATAGAAAGGAAAAGGTGAAGCATCTACTTGCTTTATTTGGAGGAGTCTATCATTGAAGAGAATTCCTACAAAAACAGGAATACCTAAATTATTTTCATTTATTATGAGAAGCCATGCATACACATTACATATATGCTATATATACATATACATGTATAAAATTATAATATATAATATATAAACACGTAATGACTAAACTAATCCATATATATACTACGTATAAAACTATATATATATATATATATTTATGTAACATAGGTCTTATATATATAACACTAGATAAGTATATATATGTATATGTATATATGATCATGATGTATATATATGTACTCACCTCATATATATAACACTAGGTAAGTATGTATATATGTAGTATCATAAAATATATGTGTTTAAGTTAGATATATTATATATATTTACCTACATGATATATAGCTATATATATAATGTATACATGACATACATAAAGGAAATCAAACAAGAAAGGAGCCAGTCAGCAATTTCCAATTTTCTACTTATCATTTGCAGTAGCAAGCTCAAGAAGGAAGCACAATCTATATAAATGCCAAAATTTTAAGCTTCTTGTTTTTTGTTTTTATATTTTCCGAACGTGAGAAATGTTGTACCAAATTTTTTTAGTGCACCCTAAGAAAAACTATAAATAGGGTGTTCATCGTCATGGTAAAGGAGGATCTCTCTCTTTATTGTGGTGTATGACCATTGCTGCCATAACGCTGTCCGACCACTTACTAGCCAATCTCGTGAGTCCAATCTATTAGTTTATTAATTTTTTTCTCTTATTAAACCTTCTTAGCTTTCCTAAGATTCCTTTTCATATATTTTCAATCTCGGGTTAAGATGGTTTGGACATATAGAAAGAAGATCAAAAGAAGTGCTTGTAAGAAGGTATGAAAAACTAGATTTGAAAGGTATTAAAAGAGGTAGAGGAAGAACACAAAAGTGTTGGAAAGAAACAATAAAGAATGATCTAACTTATGTTGAGCTAACTGCTAACATACTTCGTGGAAACAAAGAATCCATGTAGCCAACCTCGTCTAGTATGGGAAAAGGCTTAGTTGTTTTTTTTATATTTTCAAACCTAGTCATTTAACATAAAACATCGTATGACTATAGCATCATAAGTCTTAGTTGATCCATTTTTAATCATCTTGAATCTTCGTTCTTTAGTTTTGTTCTTTCATAAATGGTTTAATTCTTGGTTTGGTTAGGATTATTTTGCACATTAGATTTAATTCATACATGTTAAAGATCCTATTCTTGCACCCCTTTTGCATAAGTTTTTTTTTAAATTTTCGTGCACATTTGATTTTATAAAATAATTATTTAAAATTTGTGCACTGCAAATCATGATTTTTTTTACAAATCAGGATCTTCTACAAATCAGGATCTCCTACAAATTGGGATCTTCTGTGAATCGAGATTTTCTGCGAATTGGAATTTATGTATCCTAATACTTTAATTAGTTGCATATTCTATTTATTCATATGTTAATTAGGGCATCGTTTTCTTAGGGTTGATTCTAATCATATTCATTCATAGGTCCATATTCATTTGAGATCCATATCTATTTAGATCATATCCATTTTAGATTTGTATTCATTTTGACCCATATCTAATTTAGATCTATATCCCTTGAGACACAAAACCAATAAGAACCGAGACCTCCTTTTTTGTGCTCACATCTCAATTCAAGCGTGTAGGTACCTCTTCCTTTTATTAACTAAAATTTTTGTAGTGCAAGAACTGATCATATTTTGTCGAGATAAGAAGGTAATTGTGGAAAGAACTGATTTGGGCCCACAATGCATAAAAGAAGAGCGAATAAGAAGTGAGTCATTCTCGATTTAGCTTTTATTTACTTTCATAAAATTAAGAAGATTGGGTACAAGTTAAATGTTTTGTACATTGTATGTCTAACAAGCTCTATTCTCGACATAGAATAAAATGACTTGTCAAATCTATCAATATTTAGGAGATCCCTTCCCGTCGAAGAATATACATATCCATATTCTTTCGTCGTGATAGGCGTTTGGTGCCGTGGCGTGATGCCCTGCTTGTATTTGTATAAGTATGATCCAAGCACTTCCTAGTGCGTAGAGTGCATATCTATCAAAACAAATACGATTGCCACAATAGGATACTCCTTTCATTCTTCTTCGTATAAGAGTAGTTTATACTTGTAGTCTAAATGTGCGCACCAACGTGGTGTATTCTTGATATTTAGCATGGTCATTGAATGTTGGTATTTTGCAATATAAGATGAACTGAGTCGGATGCCATTGAGAAGAATATACCACCCTTTAAAGAATTAGGAAGCTGGGCAGTGCTTTCTTTCTTTCTTTCCTTATATTTATAGTATTAAATAAATTTTGGGTTCAATAATAGACCGAATAATGTTTTATTTATTATATTATCCTTGTATAAAAGGCTGAATAGTTATTATCTTGTGATGTAGGCCTTGTGAAATGTCAAATCTTATTGCCTTCTTCAGCGAGGAATGTTACCCCTCAAGGTTTCTTCGCGAAGTCCGCTTGATTCAGCAACAAAAAGGACTTGGGTCATGCATCTATTTTCTTTTCTTTTTCTTTTGTTACAATGAAAGTACCCACGATGTTGGATGTTGGTGTTTGGTTCAATTCTAGCCTCAATCTCAAACCAAATCCTCATTTGAGATTCTTGGTTTTGAGAGAATCAAACTAATCTATGGCATGATCTAAACCTAATCAAATTGAACTAACGGTTCCGCTTCAATTTGGTTTTGAACCACAGTTCTATTTAAATTAGGTTTAGCTAATACGAGGTATTATGTCATCATATTATTTGGATCTATGGTCTCAATTTAATATGTATATAAGGTTATACAACTCATATGTATATATAAACTTCTAAACTTCAGGATTTATATCCATATAAGTATACAAACTTTATATAGATATATATATATATATATATATATATATATATATATATATATATATATATATATATATATATATATATATGTGTGTGTGTGTGTGTGTGTGTGTGTGTGTGTGTGTGTGTGTTGTGTATGTATATAAGTAAGAATTTGGTTCGGTTCTCATGATTTGGTTCTTGGAACCATGAACTAAACTGTAATTCTTTTTCTGTTAAAACTGAACTGAACCGCTTGATGAACTGACTTTGGCTCATATTTGTTAGCTTGATGAGCTATGTGCAGGTTGGGATCATCTCACTTTGGCCTTATAGGCACTTCTAGTCGAGTTTCTACATTATTTATATACACATAGACATGGTTGGTTCAGAACTGGAACTGAACTATCCGTGGAACCGGAGATTTCTGGTTTGGTTATGGTTCATGGTTTTCAGAAACCGACCTAAAACCGATGGTTCCGAGTTGCCATTATTTTTTAAATAAATTTTCCAATATTTCTTATGACAAGTAGATTCTTACCTCAACGGTAGGGTACTCCCACCTGTTGCAGCTGGTGGGGAGTTTGACTCCAATAAACGGTTGTTATTTAATACCGTGTTAGAGAATGTGTATTGCTATATTTTGAAACATATCAAATGAAGTTTTTATGAAAACAAAATCAAGATGAAGATCTATGACTGTGCAAGTGACCAAGATCAAGAGAGGTACATTAGTATAGTTATAGTCTTGAAATATCAATTGTGAAACGTTTCAATATATCTCAAATTTATCTCAAATGATTTTGAAAGATTCTTTTTATAAACTTCAACTTATCGTTCAAAGTTCATGTTTTAAAGTAATGTTCTAATTTTACATAATATTTAAGTCAACCAAAGATCATGTTAGAAAGATAAACAATATAAAAGATATTTAACATGTTAAGACTATTTTAAGAATCAAGATTTATCAAAATTCAAGTGGCTAGTGGATGAGTAATCATTAATAGTTTGTGGAAATCATAAATCTAATGACATATGTTGTCTAGTAGCAGTGTCTTAGTTGCTAGAAACATAGTTCATGACACAAAGCATAACAATAAAATTCTACTTATCCAAAATCGCAAGTCCAAGCTTCATCGAAGGGCGAAGAGTCAATTCATTTAATCGATTTTGTACTTGAGCATCCACTTTCAAGATACCGTATTTGAGTCTTTAGCCTTCTGCTCGAATAGGTACAAGCAAACATTCATTCAATTATATAGGTGATGCGACAAATTGGTCCTTGTGTGTGTTAGCCTGGCAAAATATTGATCCGTCATGCCATTCATATTGATCGTGCATTTGATAACTCCAACAACTATTGGTGAATTGAGTTCTTTAAATTAAATAATCAATTATCATTATGCCCATAGTCAATTAATGCTTAACCTATCAAGTGATATATGGACAATTTAAAGCATGGAAGCATCAGATCTTAGCATATATCACGAACCTTTCCATGCACCAAAAATATAAAAGAAACGGTGAAGTCAACTACATGGTCATAATCATAGAAAGAGGAAATTTGAATCACTGTCATCAACATCATATTCAGGAGGATCCACGACTAAGTATGACTTGGTGAAGAGGGGTAGAATGATTAATCAACAAGGTCAGAATGAAGGAAGCATAATTTTTGCCCGTTAATTGAATTGCCGTTGAACGTGCAAGAGGCAAAAAACTTTTGACTACTGCTGGTAGAAAATGGCAGTCGTGCGAGAATTTTTTTACGTATGATAATCATTTAAATATAATGTTTAGAATCCTTGTATGATCTATATACGCGTTGTGATGTAGTTTTTTTAATAATGATATCCTTGCTATTTTCATAAATCAATATATATACCATTTTTATATATTTTTCTAATATTATTAATTACATTGATGACCTCTTTTCTTGACCGCTATTTCATCTCAATTCGATTACAATTATCCATAAGAAATACTAAGAGGAATATTTGGTACCCACTTCATTAAGTCACTATGGAATAAGTATCATTTTGGTGGCTTTAAGATCTTTAGTAACCCATAGTCATACTATGTTCTTCAGATTTGTTTTATTTTCTTAGAATGCATGTTCATAAACATATCCTTAATGACGACAAAAATTGACATAACAATTAATTATTAATGATAACATGATTAGCAGTGATCACTTTTTTGAAAAACTTGTCATATATTTGTTTTCTTTTTATAATTCCAAAATTATTTTGACAACCTTGCTTGAATTTTCATGAACAACATTAATTTTATTCTCCAATAATACATTGAAGAATATAAGCAATTAGGGAATTAATAGCAGTGGTACAGCCTGTCGTGTATGAACCACTAACTTCCTCTTTCTAGAATCCCATCATTCTGACTTTTTTAAGTACAAAGATTGAAATTTGAGGTTTCACATTTCAAAGACAGCCAGTATCATCATTTGAAAATTCATATCGATTTTCAAAGTCTCTTTGTTCATCTGTTTCAAAGGAGGAAATATTTTCCAATGATCCTGAAGTTTTTCCAAGGCAGCATAAAGACATACAATGTCATCGATAAATAATCATATGTTAATAATAATCAGAATGTTACATAATACATAAATGTAAATACAGAATACAAAATAAATAAATGTTAAAATAAACAAATAATAAAGAAGACAACCAATAAATAAATGGGCACAAATAAATAATACATATGTATATGAAAATAAATAAATGCATAATATTTCTTCAATCATTCAAGAATTCACTTTTGACCCCCCCGAAGAAATTCTGGTTGTGGGACACATTAACATTAAATATGAGTCCAGAAAAGAAATTCGAGGGGGGTTGTTGATCCGTAAAATACTGAAAAGGTTCAATAGATGAGCGAATTAAGAATACCTACCAGAAAGACTAATCCAATCTATAATGACTTAACATAAAATATATTGAATCGGTCTCATTCTTTCTTTTCTTTCTCTTTTCTTTCTTTTTTATTGGATTCAAAGTACTATGAAATGATGGATGGTTCAATATGGTACGTTGGATCAAGCTTCGAACTATGAATCACTGAAGAAATGGTGTGGGATGATCAACAACAAGATGGGGAGCCGGAGAAGAAAGTTCAAACGGCATAGTAATTTTAAATTTTAATAAGGGCAAAATAAAAATCATTAAAAAAGGATGTGTCAATAGTAAAAAAGGTGTGAGTGTATCAATTATGAAAACAAAAAAACAAAAGTTACACTTGTACTTAGGTTGTACTTGATTAAAACCTTTTGCTTTTTTCATTTTGTTCTCAACTATTAATCTTTTCACTAATGATTGAGATTTAGGTAAAAATATAAGGTGAGCCTAATATGATTGCTGTATCCTTATAAATATTAAAAAGGATGATTGAGATAGAAAAACAAAAAGCAAACAAGCTTTTGACTTTATATCTTCTTAATCACATAGTTTAGATTGCATCCTCAATTTGAACCCTAAATGGTGTTGACTGAAAGTCATTTATACCGTATAAGGACAACACTTTATTGGTATAGATAATGCATATACTTATATATATATATATTCCTTTCATTGGCCATGTCGGGCCAGCATTTTGTCAGCTCGTGCCCTGGTCCATCGGGGCTGGAGCAGGGATGGGCCGGTCGGGGTTGACATCTCTAGAATCGACAGGAACAGTCCTTGCTGGACTCCACTGTAATTCGCAGTTCCTGCAGACCATATATTCGGGAATGAGAAAAATTCAGCAGGGTTCATCTCACCAGGAGCTCATTTATGTGGACTTTGCTCAGATTTTTGAGAAACGTATAAATAAGTGGTGTTTTGTTGGCTAAACTTCTAATGGTCACAAATTGTTTAGTTAGACTTTTATATTGTTTATGTGTATTTAAAAGAGGGTCACAATTTGTTTAGTTAGACTTATATATTGTTTACGTGTATTTAACAGAAAAGGAAGCTAACCTAACTACTTAGATGGCTGTATCTGTACTCCACAAATCAAAGCTTTTTGTTTCACAATATATATATATATATAGATATATATATATATATATATATATATATATATAGAGAGAGAGAGAGAGAGAGAGAGAGAGAGAGAGAGAGAAGTTGGTGTATGCAAAACTAGCTTATATGTAAATGAATATAAGCCATGATTGATAGTACTATAAAAAGATGAACTATTTAGATTAAAGCAATGAAAAATTACTGTATGGTTCTTTGAGTTACTGTACTTTACAAATTGTAGTTATTATACAAGCATAAAAGTAACCTTTTATTGTTTTAATCTGAATCGTTCATGACCATGCGTACTTTGCATTGAGTTGCATAGCCTCACTTCCTCTCTTATATATAAGAGTATACTCTATGTGCATACCAATTAATGCTTTTAAATTTCAACCTCAAATTCAAATCTCAAAACAAATAAAAGTATATTGGTCCTTTTTACAAGTTCATTAAATGCACCATGTATGAGTTGTTTTTACTTAAAAATCTCAAGAGTTATCTATAAGATTGGACAATAGAGATGTGAATATGTACTAATTTTTCTCTCTTTCTCTCTCTCTCTCTCTCTCTCTCTTTATATATATAACAGAAAGGTAGATTAGTTGTAGCATTAAGTTAAATACTTTGCAAAGACTCCCAAAGCATCTGCTCCCATGTCAGGGCTTTCAAACCCCGAGGCCGCAAGTAGTGAGTTCGATTCAAGGGGTGCTCGATCTCCCATTATTAAAAAGAAAAAGAAAAAGCTTTGTAAAGACCAACTTCACTGTCTTATCAATGCATCACTGTCTTATCAATGCAACTGTCACCTTGGAGTTGAACTCATCACCCGTTGAGCTCTCTCTCACAGGCACAAACATGAAGAAATAAATGCTTCATTTTTATATAACCATTCTATCCCTTTCTTGTGGTTACAAAGGAAGGCCCAAGTCTCTCTCTCTCTCTCTCTCACACACACACACACCTGTCGGAGAGTTGAACTCTCCACCTCCAAACAAGGGCATGAGACCACCCTGCCGGTTGAGCTAACGCTTTCAGTACAGTAAACTGCAAGGAACTTTCAAGCTTGGCCTCTCCCAACTCTTCTTGAATGAATCAAGAAAACGTTTCAAAGCAATAATTTGCTGCAACAGCAGTATCAAATGTCTCCCTCACAATGGAACCCTTGGGAAAAGACTATCATAATTGATTGCTTCTTGCACTTAACCTACTCCCACCATTTGTTTATCCAAACAGTATTTAATTCTTTGTTCTCCTTCTCTACAAAGACAAAAACTTTAGAAATTTATTCCTTAAAGAAAGAAGAAAATGTAGAAGTTAAACCTGTTCGTAAACCAGAACCAGCTGTTTGAAACCACCAAGTACAGTTTACTTGGAACCTAGAGCTGAACGAACCATCTCGAGGCCGATTCTGATTTTGAATTTCAATTTTTTTTTTGAAAAACAAGGACAATGCACTATCGCGAGTCGAACTCTCCACCAATTGCAACAGTAGAGAGTGCTTTACCAATTGAGCATTTTACAAATTTTATTTGAAACATAGTTAGCGGCGGTTTGAAACTGTCAGTTCCAGTTATAGGTCAGATTTCAAAGATCATGAACCGTAATTGAATTGAAGGGTTCCAGTTCTTATTATGGTTGTGGCGCAAGTTCGACCAGTTCTGGTTATCGCCGGTTCGACGGATGATGCAGTTCCGGTTCGAACCAGCCATGTCTAGTTGAAGTTACCAAGTCGATATGGACGTGTCGAGGTCATTGAGATGGGATATTTTTGTGGTGTGAACTTGACTAATATATTATTCTGAAATAGAACTTCGCTATGAACAAAGAGCAATACTCGGCTAGGAGGTCGACTGCCAACTTAAAAGTCATGAGTTCGATATCGTAAGTCTGCAGCTGGCTTTGGCCTCACCATTGTAGGTAACATAAAACACTTAGCTGGAAAGCACCAGTGTCAAATTCTCCCTAATGCTGGCTTCGTAGCTTTATCAAGGTGGGCACATACAACACAATTGACATGTCCACTCACAGATATGCCTCCAAAGTGGTCATTCACTGGTGGAAATCACATGTTTTCCGATTGTCATGGAAGTATTCCGGCAGTCCCAACCATGGGCGCATATGGGGAAACTTATTCCGGTAGAGTGACAATTGGATTTGATACAAATCTATGTGGTGGTCAGTCACTATTTCCGGCGGTTTCAAACTTTCATGATGATACAATTGACAAAACTTCATCACCCAAACCAAAACCATGACTTATAATAAGTAGAGTTAGCTATATTAGCATTTCGAACTAGCAAGATCATGTTTTATCATTTCCTTTCTAAGATAGGGTTAGGCGCGTGGTTGACACGGAGATCAACCCGTCAAGTTTGGTTGACCAAATGGGTCAAGAACTTTGACTTTCTTACAGATGATATCAACATTGATTCTAGAGGTCCAACAATCGTCAACTCCCATAGATTATTTTTCAGCTTGTCATGGTTGAGCTCAAACTATGCATGACTTATGAGTAGGGTTGGCAAATCTGGTCTGGGGTCAGGTTCTGCTCAGGCTAATATGGATTCGAGTCAAAACAGGTAGACTCTGACACGACCCATTTTTTCCCGTGTTGGTTTGCACAACCCTTACCTTAATCCAACTCTACTATGATTATAGATAAAGAAAAGGGTTTATACAAAATAACTATAAAAAAATACCCAAAACGATTAAAATAAGAAAATACCAATTAAAGGAAGCTTTAGAGAACAGTTTAAAATGTGACGAGCATCGATCTGCTTTCCAATTGAGTATTTCATTTTCATTTTGAGTTGGGTCAGGTGGTTTGAGGAGTTGTGGGGTGTGTTGGGTCGGCATGTCAAGGGTGAGAATTTTGCAGGAGTGTTTGAGTTTTCGGATTGTCGTGTCAGGTATCGGTTTGGGGTCCCTTTTTTGGGGTGTGTGTTAGGGTTAGCACCCCACCCATGCCGACCCCACAACCCACACCCGAAAAATCATTTTCTCAGGTGAGTGGGAATTCTTTTTCCTACATAATCTTTTCGTAGGAAAATCGTATCCTTCCTTATTGGTTGCGTAGTTCATTTTCATTTCAGGTGATTTGGGTCGGAGGGGGGGGTGGGTGTTGAGGTTTAGGGAGTTGTTGTGTGTTGGGTCAGCAAGTGAGGGGTAGAGTTGTTGAAGGAGAGTATGGGTTCCCGGGTTGTTGTGTTTGTTGGGTTGTGAGGTGTGAGGGTTCAGATTTGATTTAATTAAAAAGAAAAGAACAATATATTTACATACAAAAAGAGTGGTTAGGATCCAGTTAGTTTAGTTCGGGTCAACCTGGATCCACTTGCCTATAGCATATCTGGGTCCCAACCCGCACAACCCGTTTTGAACCGGCCATGCCTAGTCATCTCTTTCTCCACACGAAACTTAAAATCTTTTATTTAAAGGATTTGACATAACGTTCAAAATCTCCCCTCCATCAACTTCAGTTCACGTAACGCTCTCAAGAAACGGAAAAACAGGTAGATAGTGAAGAACGTAATTTAAACTCCTCCTTGAAAAAGAAAAAAATAAACAAACCACGCATTTCATTCTTGGTACGTAAATCTCACTTTCACCAAAATTCAACCGAGCCAACAACTCTTCCTCAAATTTCTCCCCGACGTATTAATCGCTGCAGCAATTGCCAATTGACACCAGTAATAAATTTGCCCCCTCTGCCATTAATACCCACCAGTAAAAGCTCAATCTCCATACACTAAACTGGTAAACCATTTGAACGGAGCTTCTTCTAAATCGACTTCGTTAAGGATCGGCTTGTGAATCAACTTGGCTAAGAAATGGCTTGTTTTGTATGTCGTTAGTAAGATAAACAATACTTCTTATGTATTGCGTGCTACAATCGTCTTTTATTGAAAAGATGAATGATTTATTATAAAATTGTCTTATGTTAAAAAAGTAAAATAATTTATTTTATTACCTATATAAGAAATGAAATGATGATTTAGTTTATATTGAGTAAAGGGTTTTATGACATGTGGAAACAAAAAATTCATGTAATCATCCCTATCTAGTATAAGAAAAGACTGTTGTTGTGAGGTTGTTGTTGTAGTTATATAAGAAATGACTGTTGTTGTGAGGTTGTTGTTGTAGTTATATAAGAAATGACTTGTTTCATAAGTTTATAAACAACTCGTTTCACTTCATGACCGCAACTAACGTTCCAATGAGCTCAGGTCTCAACATGATCTATGCAAATATAGTAATCTCTCTCTCTCTCAACCGGCCTATTTGTTCGTCTCGGTTTACCGATCTTAATAATTATATTGAAATAAAAGCAAAGAATTGACTTTTACTTCACCACTCTTTTAGGCCGTAGGATCCAAAACCGGATCTCCATGTGCATGAGATGGATTCCTCCTTTCTGCACCTGTCTTTTTCCCTGACTTGTCTCTTACACACCCTTTTTCTCTCAAACCAAGAAACCACCCACCAACAAAACCACACATAACAGTAATTCGATTATCAGTGATCACAATCTGAATTTACGATCAAAGTCTCTCTAATCATGATTTAGTGAATTACAATTGGATGATTGAAACGAACAAGGGAGATTAAGGAGCAAAATATGCTAACTAATTAGCTTAATTAGTGCCAAGAGGATGCATACGTTAGGAGACGATCATTCCAACCAAAGCAAATTCCGCCGGACTCTTCTTTGAGCGTGAATCCCGGATTCCGGTAGGATTTGAGCTTGGAGAAAAGGGTGGATTGGATGTGGGGAGGTAGCGGGAGGGGCTGGAAACCGGCCATCTCTAGTCTCGCCCTCCATTTTCCGGCGACTTCGCATCGCTCAACGCGGTCCCTTCCCTCGGAGGCCACCGCATTCGCCGCCCTTCGGCCGATCATCTCCTCCACTTTCGTCCTCTCTTCGGCTTCTTTGCCATCGAGGGACTCCACGAGGGATCGGTAGTACGATACGACCTCGCTGAAACGAGCCGCCAACGGGGCGGTGTTGCCGTTCATCACCTGCTCCACCACCACGACAACTGCCGGGTTCAGCCCCTTGACCAATCGGAGCATCGCGTCCCTAGGATTCTCCGTCGAGACGCTCTCGTCTGCCACCCGGTACAGCCGGTACGCAAAATTCACCGCCACCGCCTCCTCCGAATCTCCGCCGCAACCGAGTCGCTCCCGATTCAACTCTCCGACCCGCCACGCAGCAACTACGTGAAATGAACACCTGATTCCGAACCGCTCCGCTAGCTTCTCCAATCGGTCACCAACCAGGCGTAGCCCGGGGACACCGCCGGAGATGGCATCGACGACGACGGCGGTGATCCGAAGAGACTTCGGGCGGCCGGATTTCCTCTCGGCGAGGGCTTGGATGAGGCTGGTGTATTGGTTACCCTGCCCGATATCGAAGTCGATGATGTGGATTTGATTCCGGCCGGCGAAGGCGTCCAGGATGGCGAGATTTGCGGCCATGAATCCGAGTTGGAAGCATGGTGAGGCCTCGAAGAGTATCTGGATGGAAACGAGATGCTCCGGCGACGAAAGCTCGGCGGAGCCGGGTGGCCGAACCTCTGGCGGGCTTGGCAGTGTTCCGATTGCCCGGGCAATGTGGGCGAGGAGGCGCTGTTCGGAGTCGGCACCGCCAAGGGTGCAGAGTTGCCGGACACGGGCGATGCCGGCGACGGCATTTTCCCTCCTCCCCTCCGAGAGCGCCACGAGGGAATCTAAGAGCAGCTGTTTGGGATCGACCGGGACCGGCGAGGTCGAGGAGCACACGGACGGCGGGGACGGCAACGAAGACGAATTCGAACAAATAAGGCTCTGCATCGTCTCCTTCCAATCGCTGTCCGCGTCTATTATCTCCGACTCGAACGCGCAGTCTTGATCGTCATCCAGCAAAGCTCGCTCCAATTCTTGAAGCCGACTCCTCATAACGCTCTCCACTTCGCAAACTCCTCTCGATGGCTGTCCGTCCACCGGACGACCAACGGAAGTCAGGGAATACCCGGAAATCCAGGGGATATGATTGATCCTCTGCTGCTTCCTTGCTGCCGGGTAGTCGACGGACGGCCGTTTTATGAGGGACGACGGGGTCTCTGAGAGGAATCCCGCGAGTGGGTGATCGTACGGAAGCCTGGTGGTTCCTACTCCATGACTGGTGCTCGAGGGCTCCCCCGAAACCCCGGTGTATATGCCGGAATTGTTGCCGGAAACCCCCGTAGAGGACGAGTCCGACCCTCTCAACAGAGACATTTTTACACACAGAGAGAGGAAAGAGTTGGGAGGAGTCTTTATTTCCTCGGCAAGGGATTCCTCCCTGTGACCGGTTATAACCGGTTGCATTCACAGCTGGCAACGGTCAACCATGGAGGTAGGCCTAGCTGTCAAGCGCTTGCAAAAGGGCGGACTCGATGACGTGGCAGGTTAACCGGCACGTTCAAGTAGAGTCCCCACAGCGCCATTCCTCCTTTCTGATCACTCCCGGTTTTCACACAAATGCCAAGACTCCACGTTCGCTCCGCCCTCACCACGATCACCGCTCGGATCCAGACCCGTAATTTATGGATCCGATCCGCTACCTCTTTAATGATCGATCACATTGGCGGGACTGGCCTAGCCGGTTTCAAACCGGTTCGGAAATTTCAATCGAAATCGAACTGGATCAAGAACCAGTTGAAATCGGGACCGATATGGAATCGAAACAGAATCGGTTCTGGTATTTATTTTAAATTTTAAAACTTTGAAATAATTTTTACTGATTGTGGAACCGGTCTCGAGCCTGTTCAGTTATGGTTTAGGTTTCAAAAACTCCGAGAGTTTACTCGAAACCGATCATATCTGTGCAACTCGTTTGAAAAGGGCCCATTGGATCGGGGAACCACCCGTCCCACCAGATATGGAACTGGGGGATCAGGACTGAACCAAATCACGAAACAGAAGAAACCTGGGGCTCAACAATCACCCTGCAACTCTGTTTGAGAGGACCAGAAAAAAAAAAAGAACTCGCGCATATACACACACAAGCTGGTAATTTATGTTAACTCAATGAATTAGATCAGTATAATGTAATTAAATGTTTTAAAATTCTAAATTGGCAAGAAATTCAAATAAAAGGTGAAAATTTTAAATTAGTTTCTTACTCTGAAATAAAAAAATTTAACTATAGGTTTCAAATTTTTTTTGTATTCTCTTTAAAATTTAAAATTGTAACTAGTTTTTGTCTATTCTAAAATATTTTAGATTCAAATCAAACCACTTTGAAACCGGTCATGTCTACAAGCAAGTAACAACACAAACATAAATAAGTTTTTTAGTTGACAAAATTGCCATAAACAACTCTTTTTCCATTTGTTAGATTTGTTGATCAGCTCACGATCTGCATAACTATCCCATTCATATTTATATTAAAGTAAACCATAAATTTAATAAATTAAAATATATATGTGTGAGAAAGAACAATAGAAGAGCTGCAGAAATTTCATGGAATGGACATAGAAGTTGGTGTGCTAATAAAATATGCAGATGTATTTATTTATTTTAAGCAAGTTAATGAGGATAGAGACGCGTATAGACCTTTGAAACACATCATGCTCTCTCCTCTAATATGAAAGAATGCGTCTTAGAGGCTAAAGCAATTGATACTCTTTATATCTGTGAATATAGTAATGAAAGTTGTACTAAAAAGATGACTTGTTTCACCAATCATATTGTGACACAAGGAAAGAAAGTGCAAAAAATAAAACTCTCATATATATATATATAAAGGATGGTTGGGTAGAGAGCATATATTTTTGGAGGACTTTAGCATTCGTTATATATATATTTATATATATATATGTGTGTGTGAGAGAGAGAGACGTAAGCTTACTCATGTTCACCTTGGTTTTCAATAGCAGGAGAATAATTTAAAAATATTAAAAGTTTTAAAAAAAAATAAAGACTAATGTTATTACTCGAAAAAAATGATTAGGTATGAGTAGGCACAATGGACAGGATCCAATCTCTCTCTCTATATACTCTTGAAAAACAATTATCGGGTATGAGTAAGAAGTATTAATAGTGGACATGATTCAATCACTCTCTCTCTCTCTCTATATATATACACATATAAATATATACTTAATTATATATACATATACATATATATACATATATATACCCAAAATGCAATAATTGGGTATGAATGAAAACTTTAGGTAGAATCCAATTTCTCTCTCTCTCTCTCTCTCTCTCTCTCTCTCTCTTTCTATATATATATATATATATATATGATTCGAAGACAACATGAGAGAGATATTATAGAAAGCGTAACTTGTTAGAAAAACTGAAAGTGATAGGTGGGCAGTGAAAGAAAATGCGGTGGCTTGACATTAAGCAGTGGGAAACTAGAAACAATTTTTTTTGGTGGTGTACAACGGGATGCCAAAACCTAACACACGCCTTCCTCTCTCTTTCTTTAAGTTCTTAACATCCAATGTCTCGCACATTCTTTATGGAATTCGATATGTTGACCTCTTCAAGTGTCCTAACTAGACACGTCCAGTTCCAAGTAAAATCTGAGCGGATGATGAGCCAGGAACTTCTGGTTTCAGTTCTCTCAAAACATGGAACTGGATTCGACTGGAAGCAAATAGTGTTTTGGTTTCAGTTCGAGTCCAAAACTGAATAAAACCATAAAAACTATAAAAAAATTTGAAAACTTAAAAAAATTATTATAAAGGAGACGAACCAGTGATTTAGAACCGCTAGTTCAGAATACATCTTGGTTCCAGTTCTACATTCCATGGAAGGTGGAAGCGGAACCATTTGAGGTTTACAGTTCAACTATGATTTCTAGTTTGGTTCAGCTAGTTTGAACCTGGTTTGGTTTTGGTTGGAACCGTCGGTCTTGTTTCGAGTCAGACATGTTAGTATGTTACTCCCAGGCCTGTTCAAGCTTGTCTCTAATTTCTGCTTAGTGTGAGACCAACTTTTCCACTCATCCCATCTTTATTTGTAGAAAATTCTCTAACTCAACATTTTTACTTTTGTTTGGATTATATTATTTTTCACATATTGATGATTAACTACCATAGCAGTCTGGCACGATATTATAAAATATTCGTGCCGTGTTGAAATTGTCAATATGTGGCATTATAAAATATTTGTGTGGTGTTGAAATTGTCTTACAATATGTGGCATTATAAAATATTCTTTGGTATTGAAATTGTCTTACAATATGTAGCTTTCAGTACATGAATCCAGATACACATCCTAGTATCGAACTCATGACCCTCAACTTATGAGTTGACTGCTAGTCAAGTGACCTATTGCTCGTCCTGTAATACTTTATATTTCACAAATATCATTTTTGACACATAAAATACCTTACATAACTCTTCATTTCACTCAACCTTCAACAAATTTACATAATAACTATCAAACTTGGTTGGCTGTTTTTTTTATATACACGAACAGGCCGCAACCTAACACACATACACTCTATACACTCCCCTGAGAGTCGAACTCCCCACCAACAACACAGGCGTCAATATGCAATACCAGTTAAGTAACACTGTGGGTGCCGAACTTGGTTGTTAATGAAGGGAAGAAATATACAAACAAGGTGTACTTGAAACTTAGAGGCGTTTGAGTATAATTAACTGATTGCTCTATCTTATGCCATAACTATTTAATAAATATGAACCTTCCTATTTAAGCCAAAACCAGTTGATGGTTCCATTCAAGAATACATGATAGTTTGTGTCAATTTAAAGGAATGGATTCAAAAAAAGAAAGAAAAAAAGAGAGAAGTTGATAGTGATGATTGGAACTATGCTTGGAGACCTGGTCCAATCTGACTCAAATGAGGCAAGGATTACCCGGTTTGATTGGGTTTTGGTTTGTGTGTGCGTGTTTGACATTGAACTCTTAATCGAGAGTGTGCTACTCTTTGGCCTCATAATCGGTTAAAAAGTGGGGTCATGTGTACCGAGCCCGTGTTTGATTACGAGAGAATTGGTCTTAGGCCTTCTAATCAAACCCATTAGTTTGAGTTTGGTCACCCATTCCGTGCTTACCTTTTATTAGGGTTCAAGTTTTCTTTTTCTTTCATTTAAACCATTGGTTCACAAAAGTGTTGAAAAAAATAATAAATAATGATCTAGTTTATATTGAGGTAGTTGTTGTTGTAAACCACTGGTATTTGAAAAGCTGAAAAGCCCACAATGATGCATCCTAGTCCGGCAACACTGGTTTTCGGTTTTCTCAACTTGTGAGATTCGAAGTGGAGACCTTGCATGAAGGGAAAGGGACAAGTGCCGAACCACTTGAACAAGCCAAGCCTTGGTTATTAGGGTTATAGTTGACTACTAGGGTTTAGTGAGACAGACAAACAGATTGGTCGTACTTTCGTAATTCACAGGTTTGGAGTTCGAAACCTATGCCAGCATTCTTTCCATGTTAATAAAAAAAATCGAACAAATTGACTATCTATATTTGGACCTGCTGATAACTGAAACCTTTAAACTTTTAAATTACACTCATGCTACCAAAAAATATTAGATGGTCCTGTTAGTGATGACATGATTTGATTTTCCTAATGGTGGGCAGGATTTGGTTTTCCTATATACATAAGAAACCTAGATCCTGTGTACCTCTTACATGATACTCATTATTTTTTATAACCATGAGTATAATTTAGAAAATTTTACGAGTTTTTGATAATGGAGAAAAGACAATTTTTAAAAAGCAACGGTCAAGCATGAGTGAGTAGTGTTGGTGGTGGGCAAGCTTCAATCACTATATATATATATATATATATATATATATATATATATATATATATATATATATATATATAAAATAAGATCTTGTCCACTTCTGATGTACTCACTCATTACCTTTTAAAAGAATGAATGGCATTTAAAAAGTTTCATTTTTTTTAAAAAAAATATAACATAATAATGTTTACTCATGTCTAGTGTTGAGTAAGATCACATATATATATATATATAAGTTCTAAAAATATTTAAATTTTTTTTAAAATGACAATATTATTAAACTCATGTCCTAAAAAATAATAGGCGAACATGATTCAACAACATTGGTGGTGAGTAAGATTATATATATATATATATAATACCAACAGACAATATTTTCTTTTGAGCACTACTGTGGGTTAGATGAATCATTACCCACCTGACCAAATACAAGCCTTGATCTATGAGGTATATGTCATTTGTGTGAAACACCAAGATCCTAACAAACCAAGCCAGAACTTCTTCGACACTAAGCGGGCTAGCCACAAGCTTGGCTTGTAACCACAAGGTATAAGCTTGGTAGTAATGCTTGTTTCTCTTTTTTATGCTAGAAGAAATGACTGTTGTGCTCATTTTGCATCATATTATTATTGAACTCCAAAAGTACTGTTTCTTTCAAACACTTTATATGCAACCATCCCGTCTAATTTCTTACACCTTTGGGTAAGACTTCATCTAACTACTAACATTCAAACTACTTAAAGCGTCTCTCTTATTTCTCAGAGAGAGAGACATTACTTGATCTTCACCACTATTCATAGGATCAATCGAGTAGTAGTGATTAAGACACTCATCTAATGTTGCATTTAATATACCCGTTTACATTAAATAACATCGACTCTTGTGTCGATGTTGACAGACGGCTCAATCACACGAACGATGGAGATCGTCTAATAGAGTTTGGCATTAGAGGGTGTTTAACAACTACCAATTTTCTTATATATACACACACACATTGACGGATCTACATGAAAGGGTGGGGTCAGTCGCCCATGAAATTTTGAAAATTTACACTATAACTTATATTTTACAGTGAATATATGGTTGAGATTCATGCTTCATTCCCTAACATGATCAAATATATACGTCTCCCCCTCCAACACTATTTTCTAGATCCACCACTATATATATATATATATATATATATATATATATATATATATATATATATATATATATATATATATATATATATATATATATATATATATATATATTACTTCCTGTTTATGGTTTCAATTAGAACAGTCGGACCGGTTCTGAACCAGTTACGTGTAGATTGATATTCTTCTGGTCACTTGAGTTGAAGTGGTCCTTGAATTCATGTAGTCTGTTTCTTAGACGATGCAATAACTCTTCTAACTGCTATCTAATTCATGAATATGACGCATAAGCGTATATCGTCTATTAAATCTTACCAAACCTTCTCCTTTTTAGCTCGCAAAGCACCAACCAAATACAGACTGTATCCAACCATCTTTTTCAAATTGTTGGGATCACTAGAAATAATGTTTAAAGATGATATTTTCTACAATTTTTTTACTGTTTATGGCTTTTTATAAAAATTTGGGACTCAAACCAACTGTTTTAAAACCGGTTAGATTCAGTTCTTGATTTCGGAAGAACCAGAACCGAACCAAGTGGCCTCATCTATTATTATCTACATGATTTGAGAAGATCTTATGATCTGACGCATGATACTTCACATCCTACATCAGGTAATAGCCGTAAGATGCTTACGGTTAAGATCAACCACAAGATGATTTCCATTTGACAGCCGGGATTTGATTCATCGGATTTGCTTCGTCGAATCTAGAAGCCTTTCCACAAGATGACCATGCACCCAGTCCTTGTAAGATAGCTTTGGGCATGTATGCTTTGACAATGTAGACGACAAACCCTTTTTGAGGTGAATTCCTAGCGGGTATCTTTGGCCTAAGTGGCACCCAAACTACGCCTTCGACCATAAATATGCTGATTGTGGAGTTTTACGCGGAATGTAATTTCTTCTAGTTATTAAAAGAACTCACAGAGATAAGCCTTTAATGCTCTCTCTCTCTCTCTCTCTCTCTCTCTCTCTCTATATATATATATATATATATATATATATATATATATATATGAAAATTGTGAGTTACTAGATACCCTCCTATGTCGGACTCTACTAGACGATATATATATGTACATATATATATACATATATATATACATATATACATATATATATATGTATATATGTATATATATATGTATATATATATGTATATACATATGTATATACATATATATATGTATATACATATGTATATACATATATATATGTATATATGTATATATATATGTATATATATATGTATATGTATATATGTATATATATATATCAAAACTGGGAGTTGCTAGCTACTCTTTTATGCCTGACTCTATTAGATGATATGTGTTGTTCATGTGATTACATGAATGATACGAGAATCAATGTCACATATGAGTTCATTAAATACGATGTGCAATGAGTTTTTTAATCATTACCATTTGATTGATTACATAAATGGTGATGAAGATCAAACAATGTCTAGTATGGGAGGTTGTATACGAGCTTCCACTATTTCTCTCTCATATATATATATATATGTAAAAAATGTAGTCCATGATCATATTCAAGACCATTTTAACCACCCACCCACCACCATCTAACATCACCTTACACTACTCCTCTAATACAAAAATTTATAACTTTCACCATTAAAATAATGTAAAAAACCAAAATAAAACTACAAAGCCTTCTATATATAAATGTTTAGATCTTTTAGTGATGGTGGTGATGATTTTGACAAGTAGAAGGTGGTTTTAGATTGTGGAAGAGTAGTAGTTGTGATGAAAAACGGGAAACCGGTAGTTGAAACGATAAAACAACACAAAATGAGTCATTAAAAATGGGTATTGAGTATGGACTACTTTTTCTATTTCTATTTATATATTTATAGAGAGAGAGATGCTCACAAAGTTTGATGGACTCGGTGCAGACAACAACCAGAAAAATACCCTTGTTCAACGAAACCCATCCATGGTTCAGATAATTGACCTTTATAAGTTGATGACGGCTGGTTTAGAATAAGCGGTCTTAACAGCTGAACAAGGCTAGGAACCAACTGGAACAGGGGCAATCCGATTCGATTCTGGATTCACTTTCCATGGAGTTAGAATTGACGGTTTTAAACCACTCGTTTCATATTTTTAAATATTTTTTATTTTTTAATATTCTAATGTTTTTCTCCGATTTCAAGTGATAGAATTGGTGGTTTCAAACCTAAATTAAAACTGTCATAATCTCGGTTTGGTTTTAGTTCCTAATTTCGAGGTAAATCTCGAAACTGGCAGTTTGGGTGGGCAACCATAACCGGCCATGTCTACTTATCAATAAGAAGCTCTCTCAAGAGGGTAGGTTTCAATTTCTACCGTTGCTTTTGATCATGGGTGGTCATGACCAAGTGTGGCGTAATGCACCTGGGCGAGGTTTCTCCTCTAGCAACACCTTTTTTTTCCCCAAGAAACTAACAGCCTCGGTTTGTTCTTCATGTAAGCCAAGGATGGTGGGATTTAGTTGGAAAGCATGGCTCTGGTGATCTTAAATCATAACACATACGGTAACTACTTTATCCAGTATACATACATATATATATATATACACACACACGAAAAAGTTCTAAATGCATTTCTTTTCGTGTATAATCTTGCATATAAAGTGTAGGATTTAATGTTAATTAAGTTGGGTTTATTAAACCTATATGTATTAATAACATTTAATTCATGTTCATATCCCAAATATTTAATTGATGCATCAGTGATAAATGTGAAAGTCTTAAAGTGTAAAAAAAATTACGTGTGAGGGACTTAAGCATGTCATGACTAAGAGGAGACAAAATTTAGTCTCATGTTAAAAGAATGAGACAAACCCACATGTCCTTTTATATAGTTGGTAGCTCATAAATCTTAGTTCAAAGAGCTTGAGGAGGACATGCTTGACTACATGCGTGTGCATCGGACCGGCTCGGTTAATCTTTTCGCACGAAAATCTTGAGAATGGTTACGGGATTGAGAGGTGTGTCGTTTGGATCATATCCGTTCTCAATCACACACTTACTCGTGAGCACTCTCTCTCCTCCTACCACTCCCAATCATCCTTCCCTTCGGTCATAGGTGACTGAGGCATGGTAAAGGTCGATTCGAAGCCAAGTACGTGTATTTCGAGTTGTGTGTGTATTTTATCATTTGAAAAATGTGCACGTACCCATACGTACTTATAACGGGGCGCTGATTTCTCTAAGTCAAGTCTCAAAAGGTGACTCGCATAGATAAATTCTTCTTCTTATTATTACTTATGATTTGTTTATGACTTATTATGGATCTGTGACTGTTGTTGATTGTGACATGTTTATATTTGTTGCATATTAGTTTATTATGCATGTATTTCTATAGTTTTGTCAACAATCTTAGAGAAACTAATATTTTTCATAATAAACATGTTTATGACTTCTACCCTCTGACCTAGAGTCGACTTGACCTTGATGCTGAAAAAGTTTGTCTATTTTCATTTTAAATGTTGGCAACAACGTATGAGAATTTGGTTAAGCATGTTAGGGTTGCATTTGTATATCGAGTCTGATTTGTGTCCAACCCGATGATATTAACTTAATAAGCTTAGAGAAAATCATCGAGTGAAAGAAGAATGACATCTTGTGTTGCTGTTGTATTTTATCGACACTATCAAATATTTTATTCGACGTATATAGTTATTCTCCTTCCACAATAATGAAAAATTTATGTGCTATATTAGATCGAAAATATAACTCTGCCTATGTAAGGGATCATCTTTACATGGCCGGTCCCAAGCTTAGATGAAGGAGGAGGGTTAAGTTAAGATTCTGACAGTTAGCGTAAAACTTTATTAGATTTTTATACTATGAATTATACAAATTATGAGCATTGTGTTGGGGCGTCCCCTCTTAGCGACGCCCTGCAGAGCCCGAATGCAGTGAAAAGTAAACAAGAGCCTCCATATTTTAGCCCAAATGTAGTTAATCAATTGTAGAGAGAGTTCTCACATCATAGACGGGTGTGGGTAAAGAAGTTAGTCTCGTTACATTGCTGTATGAATGTAGTGAATAAATTGAAGAGAGAGTCTATGCATTTTTAATATGGATGGGTGCGGGGTAAGAAAGCTAATACTAGATAATATGATTCGTATTCGTTCTTCAAACATCGGAATATTATCCAGTAAGCTAATGGAGGTGGTAGATACTATAATTCAGAGAAAGATTCATATCCTATTTTTACAAGAGACACAGTAGGTCGGAGAAAAAGCAAAGGAGGTTGAGGATACATGTTTTAAATTATTGTACTTAAGAAAGGAAAATGCTCGAAACGGAGTTGGTATTATTATAAATAAAGATTTAAAAGATAGTATAATAGACATACAACGATTTGGTGACCAAATCATGACGTTGAAATTAATGCTATAAGCAGATGTTTTGAATATGGTTTGTGCTTACTTATCCCAAGTAGGACTAGATGATAGTATAAAGATGGCTTTTTGGGAGGAGTTAGATAAGGTGATTCAAAGAATTATACAAAGGGAGATGATTTGTTTAGGAATATACTTAAATGGATATGTCGGTAATGAAGCATTAGAATATTAAGGTATTCATGAAAACTTTGGTTTTGGGGATATAAATGAGGGAGATAGGGAGATTTTAAATTTTGCTATGGCATTTGATCTCTTTATAGTCAATACAATCTTCAAAAAATGAGATGAACATTTAATTACTTATAAGAGTAGTTTATCACAAACACAAACTGATTATTTTGTTTGTAAAAAAAAAATATAGATCATATTGTAAAGATTGTAAGATAATTCCAAGAGAAAGTTTAACCATCCAACATCGACTTTTAGTTATCAATTTAGAGGTGAAAAAGTGACAAAGAAGAAAAGAGTGCATCAAGCTATTTACATTAAATGGTGGAACCTCAAAAGCGAGAAAGAAGGTAAACAGAAAGTCCTTTAAGGAGATGCTTGAAATTATGTTGGTACACCTTTTGATATGTGGAATAATATAGCTATACATATTAGGAAAGTGACGAAAGGTATGTTAGGTGAATCTAAGGAAGGTATACCGGTACAAAAAAAAAAGCTTGATGGTGGAGTGAAGTGGTGAAAAATAAAATTAAGGCAAAGAGGACATGTTACAAATTACATTATGCTAAGAAAACTAGTGAAACTTTAGAGGCTTATAAGAAAGCAAAAAAAAGAAGTGAAAAAGACCATTAGTGAAACAAAAACTAAAATTTGAGAGGATTTATATAAAAAAAACTCAACTCAAAAGAGGGTGAAGAGATATTTTTAGGATAGATAAGGCTAGAGATAAGAAAACTAAGGATTTTAATTTTGTTGCATCAAAGACAAGGATGAGAAAATTCTAGTGGCAAATGATATTATAAAAATAGATGGAAAAACTATTTTTGTAAGTTTTTTAATGAAAATAAAGTTGTTAGTATTACCTTAGGAGAGTTAGCAAAATAAAAAAAGTATATAAACCACAATTTCTACTGACGTATTTGAAAGAATGAAATCAAAGGAGCTCTTAAACATATAAAGGCTGGTAAATCAGTAGGACCAAAAAATATTCCTCTAAGACAAGTCCGCAAGGGCGACTCACACAGCTAAATTCTTCTTATGATTATTGCTTCTGCTTTTGTTTTTCGTACGATTTGTTTATAGCTTACTTTGGATCTGTGGTTATTGTTGTTGATTGGGGTATGTTTACATTTGTTGCATATTGGTTTATTATGCATGTGTTTCTATGCTTTTTGTCAATATAAAGACTCCACTAGTTCGACATATTTTAATTAAAAGTACATTGTACTTTTGTACTTTGGATTTAAGTAATTCAAATCTCCATCCTATCAAAAATTAAATATAAAGTAATTCAAATTGGCAACATTGACCTCAACAATTGAAAGGTAGAGATCTTTATGCAAGGTTGTGAAGGAAAAAATATTATTCATTTAGGATGCAATATAAATATAAATATATATGAGAGAGAGAGAGACGTTGCCTTTGAAAGAGAAATCAGATGATGGTGGCATTTCAATCCTCTGTTTTCCATCTTTCTGAGTGTTTCGTTAGTCCCAAGAATTCTTTCAAAAGTGGTTAATGTTGCTGTTGGTATATCAAAACTTGCAGGTTCATCGGCATTCATCAGAAAGGTTCATCAATATGTAGCTGCCTTGTTGGTATAGATTAGTCAACTCATATTAATATCTGAATAGTTTTAGATTTTGTTTTGCAGAGAAAAAACTAGGGTGTTTCTTTCATATTGCTTTTCATTTTGAAACCCATCAGTGACTAATTAGGAGGGTTTGTTAAAACAAAATGGTGTTGATAATTCTGGACTTCGCTTCGACCATGGTGCAACAACCTCCCTAGCCTTTGTCACACTTAGGGCAGATGGTGAAAGGGAATTCTTGTTTTTTCTGCAATTCAAGTGCTGGCATGCTTCTTCGAGGATCAGAACTCAGACAGAGAACTTACTAAGAAGGCAGGATAGCTATTGAAGCAGTTCTCTTTATTTTTTATTGTTAGATTGCTATTCCCCAAAAGGAAAGTTTTAAATACCTAGGGTCAAATTTTCAGAGGGATGGAAGAATTGATGGAGATGTTACGCATAGAATTAATGCTGGTTGGTTAAAATGGAGAGGAGCATCAGGTATTCTTTGTGATAAGAAGATACCATTAAAGTTAAAAGGTAAATATTATAGAGCAGCAATTAGGCCTGCCATGTTTTATGGTTGTGAGTGTTGGGCAGTTAATCATCAACATTTACAAAAGATATTTGTGACAGAAATGAAGATGTTGAGATGAATGAGTGGTCATACAAGAAAAGACTGTATACATAATGAGGTTATTAGAAACAAATTAGGAGTGACACCAATAGAGGATAAAATGAGAGAACATCGTTTAAGATGATTTGGACATATAGAAAGAAGATCAAAAGAAGAACCTGTAAGAAGGTTAGAAAAACTAAATTTGGAAAGTATTAAAAGAGGTAGAGGACAACCACAAAAGTGTTTGAAAGAAACAATAAAGAATGATCTAGCTTATTGGGAGTTAACTGCTAACATGGTACATGATAGGGATCTGTGGAAATAAAGAATCCATGTAGCCGACCCCGTCTAGTATGGGAAAAGGCTTAGTTGTTGTTGTTGTTGTAGATTGCTATTCATTTTGCAGAAAGTGAAGTGATATATGCTGCTCTTAATCTCTACTGGTTTTGCTCCCTATTCCATTGCAAATGCAGGCCTGTATATTTCACTGCGGTTCAATAAGCTTAATTGCTGAACCCTGTAGAACAGCACATCTTGCTGCAATGGATACAGCAAAACGATGTGGGGGTTTGCTATCTTGTGATCCAAATCTGACTTCAATTGTGGCCTTCAAGCGATGCTGCCTTACAAGTCAGATGGCAGGCTTGTTTGTGTCCATGTAGCTCCTGCAGAAGCTTGTCTGTAACAATTGTTTTTCTTGGAGAACTTGTCTAAGGTATCGGTTCTAATTTCAGCAGAGGTTATTAAGAACAAAAGTCTAGCGACAGAATTGAACTTCGTTTGATTCACAAAACGAAGATAATCAGAGATGTTCAAGTGAATTACTCTTTAAATCAATTTATGCTGGAATCTTTTATGCCGTTGGGACTTATATTGAGTCTACCTGCTTTGGCAAGTGAAGCAGTCTTGTCCGTCATAGTGGGGATTTCTGTATGACCACTAATCCTGTTGAGCAATTGCCACGCTTTCCATATAGCCCTCCGAAATCTTTATGTAACAGGAATCATGCACCTGCGCACGTATTGCACACACATGTACACAGACGCAGACAAAAAGAAAATTAATAGAAATCATTACTATCCTGGTAGTTATTGGAAAACAATCGCATCACTCAAATTCTCTATATGGAAGTCTCCCGCAATCTGCATCAGCCAAACTCAGTATATAGAAGTTTCCCACGTCAAAGGAATATGGGTTAATGAAAGCATACAGCTCCACTGCTACTCAATAGCTAGAAACGATCGTATTCTCAATTATATTGGCACCTAACTAGATTAACAACGAACTCATAATGCAAGATTTTCTGTCATAAGGAACTTTATAGAACAAAATTTATACATCTCCAGCAGTCTAATGTACTTTGATGGTTAAATCGCTTTAACTTTTAAATGTGAACCTGTGAGGCTCTCTTCTTGGCAACTAGATTCTAGGCATGTGCCTGACATTGGTGCTGCTTATTCTAAAATAGTTCTAGCATCTGTTTGTTTGTCATTGAAGGCATTTTACCATATACAAGTGTTGTAGGCACTCATCCTTCATTGATTCGATGTCATATGCCTGACCTTCGTGCTGCTTATTCTAAAATAGTTCCAAGTTGAGAGTTGTATATCTAGCATCTGATTGCTTGTCATGGAAGGCTTTTACCATATAAAAGTACTGTAAGCATTCATGCTTCATTGATTTCACATCCTTAATTATCCTTTATTAATCTAGCGTTGCATTTATTTCCTCTTACCGAGCTACTGTATACTCATCAATAGTTATACTATGAGAAATGTTGAAATCAATAACCTATGAGTACATATCTTTTTTAACTTAAAATAAGAAAATCCAGGAGAAAGAGAATTCACACAACACGTGGTTCATATCTCTGACTGTAAGTTTATGACCCCAAATCTGATCGTGCAATAAACTTTGAAGGTTGCTTATATGATAACCATATCACATCCATCTGTTTTTGACATTGTACATGCCTTGAACAGCAATTCAAAAGGAGCCCCTAAAACCCTCTTCCATTGTTCTGAAATAATTCGATAATATTATTCTCAATTTGTGATTGTTGAGACACTTTTCAAAAACATTTTCGCTTTCAGAAAGAAAGGAAGCTAAGAGAAGCACTTTGGTTCGCTAATGCTTGCAGTGCCCTCACCGTCACTGGGAAAGGAGCAATTCCTGCCATGCCAACCAGAGAAGCTGTTCTTCAGACACTATCCCACATTGTGGCATAATTATAGATCAGAAAATTTGTTAACTTCACACACACACACACACACACGCATATATATATATATATATATATATATATATATATATATATATATAGAGAGAGAGAGAGAGAGAGAGAGAGAGAGAGTGAGTGAGAGAGATAAACCGTTATATGCTAGCACACTTAGGTGCTAGCAAATCCAAACAAATCTCAATGGTCCATACTTAATGCTCGATTGTTAAAATTTGAATTTAAAAAGAAAAAGGTATGCAAAAAAGTATATATGTTTTTTATTTTTAAATTTTAATTTTAATAATCTATCATTAAAGATTAACAGTTAAGATTTGTTTGGATTTACTAGCACCGAACTGTCTTAGTATATATAAGGTTCTCACTATATATATATATATATGTATATATATATATATAGAAAGAGAGAGAGACTTATGTGTATAATTTTGTATGAGCATAATCCCCCAATTTTACATGGTTCAATAGCTTCAACCACAACCACCCTCTACCATCTTCTACTATTTCATTTTTCAACACCACCTTCCGATTAAAACCACTGTTGTCACTGTCAAAACAACCTAGTAGACCAAAACCACTACAAAATTATGCATATAAGACTACCTGTCTCTCTCTCTCTCTCTATATATATATATATATATATGGATGTGTGTATATATAGAAAGAGCATAGTCCATGCATATATCCAAAAACAAAAAGCCCATTTAATGTAGAAAAATTACATTGTTACTTTGTGCTTTTCAAATTTAAATTGCTACCATTCATTATGCCAATAAACTGTAGAGATGTTTAAGTATATATATGAACCGATATGTGTATTTTCCTCTCTCTATATAATATTATAAAAGATCATTTGAAAAGTTAAACATTTGAGGTTGTTTAGACATTTAGCTGTTGGTGGGGAGTTGAGAGGAAGTGAAAGATGGACAGCGAACATTTTCATGAGAAGAGAGAGCACTCATAACATTAGCTCAACTGCCAAAGTGCTTTGACGTCCTTGCTGTTGGTGGGGAGTTCGACTCCTAGGGTGTTTCATGTGTGTGTGTTTTAGGCTTCAGCCTCCCTTTGTAACCATGAGAGGGGGGGGGGGGGGGGGTCTATGAATTGTGCTTTTCAACAGAGGCAGTAAAAGTCCTTTGGCATTTAACTCCACCTTAAGCACATTTCTCTGTCGAAATTTGGTTAATTGTGGACACACATGTAGCTTAATGGTGACAAAGAATCTATTTAGCACACCCCACTTAATATGAAAAGGCTTATTTTCTTGTAACAGCCCATAGTTTTTTTTGTTACAAGAGGAGGACGAAGCCTATTAAACTCTCCACCAGCAGCAATGGAGCTAGAGCGCCCTGCTGTTGAGCTAATGCTCTGGATTATTACAACCCATAGTTGATTGAATCTATGGTTTAGGATACAGATCCGACGGTATAACATAGGCTATTCGAACAACTATAAAAAAAAATTAGCCACGGGTGGCTAGCCTCATTGTAAAAGAGATTTTCTCGATCCAGCACTGGATAAATGTAATTTAATTGGGTAGGGTATTGATATAATTCAGATAAAGGCCGGTAGAGAGGTCGATGATACTAACCTTGTTCTTTCAGAAAGAAAGAGAGAATATCTCATTTTGCAGCAAACTCAAAATGCTCTGTAAAGTTAGGAAGGTTTTGGTTCAATTCCTCAGTTGCAGCATATGTATCATTTGCTAATATCCCGTTGTACTCAGTCTTGTGCACACTTTAGCTAAAGCAATTACCAGGAAAAGATCAACATCTAGTTAATAATAGTCTTTCTGCACAGCAAGAAAATTGCAGAAGCTGTATGCTGTTCTCAGAGTCTTAATCGGCCGATTCGATCCGTTTTTTATTCAATCATATCAGCAATCGGTTGATTCTGTAGTTGAATGGGATGAAGTGACCAAGATCAACAGATTTGGCCGAGGATCGCCTAAACGTGAAATTAAGTTTTAACTTCGAAGTTTTTCTAATCAATTTCAACATTAAGAAGATATTCAAAGTTGATGAAAAACATACTGTTTCTCTACATGCAACTCTTCCAACCACGAACTCCCAGTGGCAATTCTCATAAAATGACCTATCTAAACTTCAGAACAACTTATCTCTACTTCATGAAAACATGCTACAATGGCAAGATTTTTGCATGTAAACCAAATTTGATGCCCTGATGTTATGTCTGGTAGGGCTGCCAAACTTGACAAGCTGCTCTTTCTGTACCTATGCCGAGGTCGTTGCAGCCCAGCAAGAGAAGTTGATGAGAATTTGGGTACAGATTGCACACACTAACGAGACGAGCTGTGAACGGCTTGAAGCTAGTCTTGGCTCAGCTCATGCAGTTAAACACATGAATGTATACTAGACAACACTAAGCTTTTTCCCATATGGATTCTTTGTTTCTATAGAGCTCGATCATGTTTCATGCTAACAGTTAACTCAACATAAGCTAAATCATTCTTTATTATTTTCTTTCAACACTTTTGTGATTTTTTTTTTTCTTCTTTTAACATCTTGACGTCTAGTTTCTACTTCATTTGTTTATTTAGTCATGAATCAACAGTACTTTCATGATAAAAATATATTAAAAAGCATGTTTATAATGAAAACTATATTGTTTCAAGTTCTTAAGTTTCATGATCACGTTGGTGTTCAGCTCTTTTAAGTTTCAGGTCATGGTAGTATGAGCTTGGTTCGTCTTAAATAAGCAAGTAAAACAACCCACAAATTTGGGGCGTTAAGTTGAGACAAGCTACAATAGGACCCGGATCAAGCGAGTCTGACCTTGGCCTTGCAGCTCTAACAGCTGATGTTATTTTGGCAGAGGCATCAGTCTTTAATTAGATGGGAGCATATTGACTTAAACGTCAAAGCTAGTGTCCCTCCCACGCATAAACATTACGATATCATAGTAAACTAAATTAATTCATTAGAACCTCCTGGCAAAAGTTAATTTGATTAACAATTCATTAAAAATGTTAAAATTCAGGCCAAGATAAGTTAATACATAATTATACAAATAAATGATGTTAAACATGATCTAATGGCTTATTTTTAAAGTGAGCATTTGATGGATGAGCAAGAGGGATATAAGTTAATTTGATTAACAATTCATTAAAAATGTTAAAATTCAGGCCAAGATAAGTTAATACATAATTATACAAATAAATGATGTTAAACATGATCTAATGGCTTATTTTTAAAGTGAGCATTTGATGGATGAGCAAGAGGGATATAAGTTAATTTGATTAACAATTCATTAAAAATGTTAAAATTCAGGCCAAGATAAGTTAATACATAATTATACAAATAAATGATGTTAAACATGATCTAATGGCTTATTTTTAAAGTGAGCATTTGATGGATGAGCAAGAGGGATATACATATACATACACACACACACACACATATATATATAAACTAAGAGTTAATAGGCACCCTCTCATACCACACTATCCTCGACAATCTATGTCATCTATCGTATCTAGTCCCATCAATATCGACATGAAGGTAGATATCATTTAGTGTTCATGAGGGTATTAAATGAAATAGGGATGGATGCATTGATCATCATTGTACGATTGATCACATGGATGGTGGTGATTATCAAACAATATCTATCATGGCTGTTTATTAGCTCTCATTCTTTCCTTATATATATATATATATATATATATATATATATATGGGATAGAGAGAGAACATTTCTTTTGCTTAAAGGAGAATCTATGTCGTATGAAACGCACATACATATATGTCTATTTGTTTATTTATACGTAAGAGCTCATTCAATCTCTCTTCTCTATAATAATAGTAATAAGAATAACATAAGACTTTTTTGAGGAATTTGGGCATGTGCCTCATGTACAACCTTTAGCTCATTTATGTGAATAACTTTCCGTGGTTGAGATTACAGTAGTATACAGCAAGGTAAATCGATCTGATGATTTAGCATGATGAATGCAAATGAAACTGGAGCTCCGTAGTTGGTCCGCGTTCAGAATTGATGAACTCGACTCCTTTCCACACAAATCTAAGATTTACCTGATTACAGCCTTCGCTTCACCTTCATGATTCTTACAAGAAATAAGTAAACTCATCTTTTAGCTTGTCCTGCTTATGCCTTACACGAGAACTCCTGGTTGAAAATAACGAGAATTTATTGACAGTATCTGAAAAGGGCCACAAGGAAAGGAAACAGTATAAGTTTTACATAAAGATGAAACAGAGTGCATTAGGTTAACCTAGATGCATTAACAAATAGCAATGCAGTATATATATCAGATACCAAGAGTTCAGAATAATTATTGAATCAGTTTGAAGAGGGCAACTTTTCTCGTGAACTGCGCCTTTTCTCTCTTTTGGATTCATTTTTGAGAGAATTTACAGGCTTCACTTGTTAGTCAATATACCAGATCATATTTGTGTTCGGGAGGAAACACTTTCTTATGCTTTTCTGCATGATCACACACCTGATGAATGGTTGTCCTATGGTTATTTGCGAGTTTTTCAGCTATGCCCTGTTCCCCCGGCTTACAGGGAAAGCTCCCGCCATTAAAAGTTCTCTAGTTATTGTCTGTAGTATGTATTTATACACACAAGAAATGATAAAATATGATTCTTTTAGTTAAATACTGGTACTATGATACGATTAAATCAAGCACAGTGATAACTAAAGTCCGTATTTCTAATTATTGTCTGTTATTGATTTTGTTGCGTGGCAACACTCCCCAAGAAACATATGCTTGAGTATGTGATGTACATACTATTAGCTTTCCTGTCGAATCAATTTCAGAAAAAAAAGGAAAATCATTAAAAAAGGATATGAAGATGTGAAACATCTAAGGCCCACATGCTCCCTAGTCAAACTAAGTTGACGTGGTTTTCAAATATTTGGACTGTTACCTTTTTGTATATATTTTTCTAGAAAAGGCTTTGGTCTCAAATTACAATTGAATATTTTTCTTTGATATTAGAGTAACTGGGTTCTATCAGAAAAGAAAAAACTCGATTATTTTTGTACAATTCAAGATAGATCACAATAAACACTAAAAATGCATGTTATGGCCTTCATTTGGTTTAAGAAAAATTCAATTCGGGTTTAAGAAACCATTCCGGTCATAATATTGTTCACAACAAATCAATCTCCGCGATTGATGTGTGTGTGAGAGAGAGAGAGAGAGGAAGTGAGTGGCATATTCCCTATGTGCAGAGTCTCCCTGTTTCTATACCTTCCGCTGCTTCAATATCTCTCGCTGTCGTGAGCCACCTTCCTCCCCTTTCTTGGTGATAAAATGGTTGTCAAAATGGCATACAGTTATAGGTACCTAGTTTGTCAGGAGAGACTGGGGGAAGGAGGTGGGTGGTGATGTGATGTTGGTGGGTAGTGCCCCAAAATGAGTGCAAGTACACAGGAAGGCGGTGAAAATAGGGGAATGCACACGGTGTACATATTCCCCTCTCCTCTCTCTTTCTCTCTATATATATATGGAAGCAATTATGCTCATGTAAGAGATCATCTTTCCATGGCTGATCCCAAGTTTGGATAAAGGAGGAGAGTTGCCTTAAGCTTCTCACACTCATGTAAAACTTTGTCGGATTTATTTATCAAACAATCCATATAGCCAACCTTTGTCGTTGTTGTTTATATATGTGTGTGCACTCACTTACCTCATGAGATCAGTAATCATGCTAGTTTCAACAAACATATGTAGAAGCCATCTAGATAACTTGAACTAGTGCTTGCCAGCACCAGTCATGTGTGTATTTGTTTGTGTATGGTGAATTGATGTAGAAAGTGACCCTTGCGTTTGGTGATTGGAGGAGAGAAAGTAAGAATCACTATGATGTCCATCATCAAATGAGAACCTCACATCGCCATGTACCACAGTTTGGTTCTTGTTTCACTTTTTATAGAATTGAAATAGGTTTGAAACCAGAACCAGCGGTTGAAAACCATCAATAACAACAACAACTAAGCCTTTTCCCATACTAGACGGGGTCGGCTACATGGATTCTTTGTTTCCACATATCCCTATCGTGTGCCATGTTAGCAGTTAACTCACAATAAGCTAGATCATTCTTTATTATTTTTTTCCAACACTTTTGTGGTTGTCCTCTACCTCTTTTAATACTTTCCAAATTTAGTTTTTCTAACCTTCTTACAGGTTCTTCTTTTCATATTCTTTCTATATGTCCAAACCATCTTAAACGATATTTTCTCATTTTATCATCTATTGGTGTCACTCCTAATTTGTTTCTAATAACCTCATTATGTATACGATCGTTTCTTGTATGACCACTCATCCATCTCAACATCTTGATTTCTGTCATAGACATCTTTTGTACATGTTGATGATTAACTGCCCAACACTTAGAACCATAAAACATGGCAGGCCTAATTGCTCCTCTATATTATTTACCTTTTAACTTTAATGATATCTTCTTATCACAAAGAATACTTGATGCTCCTCTCCATTTTAACCAACCAGCATTAATTCTATGCGTAACATCTCTATCAATTCTTCCATCACTCTGAAAAATTGACCCTAGGTATTTAAAACTTTCCTTTTAGGGGATGCAATGTGTGCCAATTTTAATTTCTATGTCCTTTGAGGTAACCAAATGATCAAACTTACATTCCATATATTTTGTCTTTGTTCTACTAAGTCGGAGGCCTTTGCTTTCTAATGTTTCTCTCCATAGTTCCAATTTTCTATTAACTTTTTCCTTAGACTCCTCCACTAATACAATGTCATATGCAAATAACATACACCAAGGTACTTCATCTTGAATATGTTTTGTTAACTCATCCATCACCATTATAAATAAGTATGGAGTTAAAGTTGATCCTTGATGTAACCCAATATTAACTTCAAAGAAGTTTGTCGTTCCTTCATGAGTCCTCATACATGTTTTTGCACCATCATACATGTCTCTTATAAGGTTAATATATGTTAATGAGATACCTCTTTTTTCCAAAGTTCTCCGAAGAACCTCCCTCGATACCCTATCATAAGCTTTTTCTAGATCAATAAATATCATGTGAAGGTCTTTTTTTTTACTCTAAAATGTTTCATAAGACGTCTCAAAAGGTGAATCGCTTTAATAGTAGATCTGCCTGGCATGAATCCAAATTGGTTCTCTGTTGTACTTGATACTTATCTTAACCTACGTTCGATAATTCTTTCTCATAATTTCATAGTATGACTCATTAACTTAATACCTCGATAATTCACACAATTTTAAATGTCTCTCTTGTTCTTATATATGGGTATAAGTGTACTTGCTCTCCATTCCTCGGGCATCTTTTGGTTTTTCCATATTTCATTAAATAGTCTTGTGAGCCAAGTGATTCCTATTTGTCCTAGTATTTTCCAAACTTCTATAGGAATATTATCTGGTCCTACCGATTTATGACCCTTCATATGTTTAAGAGCCTCTTTAACTTCATTCTTTTGAGTTCGTCGGTAGAAATTGTGGTTTATATACTTTTCTGATTTAGCTAACTATCCTAAGCTAATAGTAACATCTTTATTTTCATTAAAAAGATTATAAAAATAGTTTTTTCATCTATTTCTTATATCATCATTTGCCACTAGAATTTTTTCATCGTCGTCTTTGTTGCATCTAACATAATTAAGATCTTTAGTTTTCTTATCTCTAGCGCTAGCTATCCTAAAAATATCTCTTTCACCCTCTTTTGAGTTGAGTTTTTTTTATATAAGTCCACCCAAATTTTAGCTTTTGCTTCACTCACGGCCTGTTTCGCTTCCTTCTTTGCTTTCTTATAAGCCTCTAAAGTTTCACTAGTTTTCTTAGCATAATGTAATTTGTAGCATGCCCTCTTTGCCTTGATTTTATTTTGTACTACTTCACTCCACCACCAAGCTTCTTTTTGTGCTGGTACACCTCCCTTAGATACCCCTAACACATCTTTCACCACTTTTCTAATATGTATAGCCATATTGTTCCATATATCACAGGGTGTACCAACATAATTCCAAACATCTCCTTGAAGGACTTTTGTTTAAATATATCTTCTTTCTCGCTTTTGAGGTTCCATCATTTAATCCGAATAGCTCGATGCACTCTTTTCTTCTTTGTCTATTTTTTTATTTGTAAATCCATAACTAAAAGTTGATGTTGGGTGGTTAAGCTTTCTCCTGGAATTACCTTGCAATCTTTACAACACGCTCTATCTTTTTTTCTATAAATAAAGTAATCAATTTGTGTTTGTGATAAGCCACTCTTATAAGTAATTAAATGTTCATCTCATTTTTTGAAGATTGTATTGACATAACAAAATTTAAAATATCCCTAACTTCCTCATTTATATCCCCAAAACTAAAGTTTCCATGAATCCCTTGATATCCTAATGCCTCTTTACCGATATGTCCATTTAAGTCTCCTCCTAAACAAATCATCTCCTTTTGTGAAATCTTTTGAATCACCTTATCTAACTCTTCCCAAAAAGCTGTCTTTATACTATCTTCTAGTCCTACTTGGGGTGCGTAAGCACAAACTATATTCAAAACCTCTACTCCTAACACTAATTTCAACGTCATGATTCGGTCACTATATCGTTGTATGTCTACTACGCTATCCTTTAATCTTTATTTATGATAATACCAACTCCGTTTCGAGCCTTTTCTTTACCTGAGTACCATAATTTAAAACCTGTATCCTCTATCTCATTTGCTTTTTCTCCAACCCATTTTGTCTCTTGTAAACATAGAATATGAATCTTTCTCTGAATCATAGTATCTACCACCTCCATTAGCTTACCCGATAATGTTCTGATATTCCAAGAACCAATACGAATCTTATTATTTAGGACTAGCTTCCTTACCCCCCACATCCATCCATAATCAAAATGCGAAAACCCTTTCTGAAAAATTTTCACTACATTCGGGCGGCAATGTAGCGGGACTAACTTCTTTACCTACACCCGTCCATGATGTGGGAACCCTCTCTACAATTGATTCACTACATTCGGGCGAAAATGTAGTGGCCCTTGCTTACTTATTACTGCATTCGGGCTCTGCAGCACGTCGCTAGGAGGGGACGCCCCAAAGCAATGCTCATAATTTTTGTAATTCATGTTATAAAAATCCGACGAAGTTTTACACTGACTGTCGAAAGCCTAACACAACCCTCCTCCTTTATTCGGGCTTGGGACTGGCAATGCAAGGGTGATCCCTTACATGGGTGGAGTTAAAGGAGTTCAACATGAGGACTTCCCAGGAGGTCACCCATCCCAATACTAGTCTCGCCCAAGTACGCTTAACTTCGGAGTTCTGATGGGATCCGGTGCTTTAGTGCTAGTATAAAGACATCAGTTCCACAAAATTTTCTATTTTTCTTTTAAAGTCATACTTCTTTGCTTGTTTCAGGTGGTTTTAGACTCGAAACAAACTGCCCAAAACCGACACCAGCCAGGTTAAGTTATAGGTCCGAGTTTCAGGGTAACCAAAACATGCCATGTCTAGCACACCATGTGCATATTGCCCCCCCTCTCTCTATCTATTTTATCTATTGATTATATATATATAAAAGTTTGAAGTTTGAAGTTTCAAGATAACCAAAACCAACCATGTCTAATACACAATGTACATATTGCCCTTGTTATCTATGTGTCTACCGGTACATATATATATATATATATATATATATATATATATATATATATATATATATATATATATATATATATATATATATATATATATATATACTCTCTCACTCATCACATTGATGAAGAACCAACTATGTCTAATACTCAATGTGCATATTGCTCTCTCTATCTATCTATCCCCCCACCCCTCCATGCACACACATATATATCACTCCCTCACTCATCAGATTGATTGATGAAGTCAAATTTGCTTTTTTTATTAATTGTCTCAAAGTCTTGTCATGGTAGTTCCAGCGAATATATGTAAAGTCACCAGCTAAGTGGGAGTGAATTGAGGTAGAAAGAGACCCTCGCGTTTGGTGATTGGAGGACAGAAAGTAAGAATGACGCAAATGATGATTCTGATGTCCGACGTCACATGATAGCCTCACAGCGCCACGTATCGCACCAACTATGCCTAACGGTCGCCAACAAACGCCGTTTCTCCTGACGGAGACGCCGTTATCGGGAGATGACAAGAATAACCCTTATCATCGAGGGGCGATCCTTTGACTTCTTTCGCTTCCCGGAAATTCCAGGATATTACCGGAACAAGCAACACCCAAAAGAAACGGAAAAAAGAGCAAAAGCGATCGAAGGATTGGGACCCACACAAAACTTAGAGTATCCAATCGAAAGGGATGGAACGTATTGTGGCGAGGCAGGGACCATCTGACGGCCAGCATTTCTTCTCTACATACGACAAAACTCCAGCTATCCCTACACTACACTACCCTGATACCTTGTATCACACGTCACTCTATCATTCACTATCACCGTTCGTACATCCTCTCTCTCTCTATATAATAATAATAAGGTGCTCTTAAAAGTGCGCAACTAATTGGTTGCATGAGATCTGATAGATGAGTAACTCTTTGCTTCATTTTAAATGTTTGAATAAAATCTTGTCCATTCTTTTTAGACATGACAATATATATATATATATATATATATATATGCTTCTTAATATTAATTGTAGCTCGATTTATTGATATATACATAAAAATACACATGCTTGTATGGTAGCATGCGTTGTATTAAGGGTGGCATTTTTTTTCTTGCAACGGCTAGTTAGAAGCCAAATGCACCCCGTCGGTATCCAACTCGCGACCTTCAAATTGTGAATCGTAAAGGTGGCGTGTTTTAGAAAGAACGATAGACAGATGACAGGACAATTTGATCACAGTCAGAGTTAAACTTATTAGACTTCATTAATTCATTCCTGGAGATTAAATTCAGGTTTTTGCGAGACATATATGCAGATTACGTTTTCATTTAGTGTTTGCGGATACATGTACGTCTGTTTTGATTTGACTTGGGATAATCTTACCATTCGGAATTCGTAGAAAACTTGAAAAGGGGTACCAGGCAAGGACACCATTAACATCATTCCTAGATTCTCACACCTGACTTCGGCTCACCACTAAGAGAGAGAGAGAGAGAGAGAGAGAGAGAGAGAGAGAGAGAGAATTCTATGTAGTTTTAATTTAATGGGAAACCAAAAGAAACTCAGGAGGAGAACAGAGAGCAGACGGGAGTTCAGATGGGATGGGCATAGCAGAAGATTCCTTCGTCCTGCTTGTCATCATTACTCCCCCTCTCAGTATATATATTATTTATTTATTTATTTGTGTGTTCAGTTAGTCGTTTGTTGAAGTCCATCAACTACGAAACAGATGCCTGCGGAGGAAAGCATATAAAGACCCACCAAAATTTATTTCACCAATCTTCTTTTCCTCGCCAATGTATCCTTGTACGTACACATACAGAGCCATAGGAGCCTCTGTTACTCTTTCACCTGACTCTCTCTCTAGAAAAAGCACCCTCCTCACCATTAACTAGAAAATCGCATCCTTTCCCAATATCCATACTCTCTAAAATCACCGTCAAAATAAAAAAGTTCACCATACCCCCACCCCTTTGTTGAATCGTTGCAGTCGATGAAGACCCGGTTGCAGTCGATTGCTTTCAGCAGCCGAAATGGAGGTTGCCTTTTTGTTCGAGGTTTCCTTATAGCAGTTTTTCCAAGAAGACGTTTTTATATCTTTTTCTATATCTTTTTGTATTATGCACTGCTTACTGTCTCTTGGATTTGCACGCTGGGTTTCCCTCTTTTGAGCAGACGAATCTAGATGGTTACCGTGAAATCTGGTAACCGTCCAACGGTTACACATGACTCTTATCTAGTAACCCCTATCTCTGGTAACGGACTGGATGGCCAATCCAGCCGTTACCAGATAGGGTTGCCGAGAATAGCCATCCCTTTTGTAACATCTCCCACTTGGCCATTTGAGCAAAGTGAATCGACATACTGGTTTTCCTCCCACTTTTCTAGGGTTTTACCTAGTAATGTCATTTCCTGATTACTATTGCAATCATTATCTGTTGTTTGGTTATTTTCCTCTACAATAATTTATCGGTTATATGGTTGTTTACTTATATAACATTATTCATCCGTTGTGTGGTTATTTCTCTACACAACAATCAAACATATCTCAAACCTATGGTTGTAACATGCTTTAAGAAAAGTTCCTCTGTTATGCCTTTTGTCAAGGAGTCTGCCAACAAATCTTCTGATTGGCATGTATGAGATGAATATTTCCTTTCTTATCACCATATCATGAACATAGTGGTATTTTACCATTATATGCTTGCTTTTCGAGTAATCAGCTCCACTCTTGATAAGAGTAATTGCTGCGTTGTTATCACAGTAAATGATAACTAGCTCATTGGTTATTTCCAACTTCAAACCTCGTATGAAGCGGCTTATCTAGACAGCACTCGTTGCAGCCATACAGCAAGTTACATACTCAGCTTCCTATGTATACAATGCTACACAACCCTGTTTCTTACATACCCAAGAAACATCACCACTTCCAAATAAGAATATTTGTCCCGAGGTTGACTTGTTGTCATCTTTGCTCCCAGCAAAGTCAGCATATGAGTATCCTACCACTTTCAGTTTATCTGCTTGAAAACACAGTTTCAAGTCTTTTGTTCCTTTCAGATATCTTAAAATCTTTTTCACAACTACCCAATGCTGTCAACTGGGATTACTTTGATATCTACTTAGAAGACCAACAACAAAGCTGATATTAGGTCTTGTACACAACATAACATACATTAAACTACCAATAGCTTGTGCATAAGGAACATTAGGCTTATCGTCTCCTTCACCGGAGCAATCAGCCTTACTCAATTTGACCCCTTTTACAACAAGTGTATCTGCAGACTTGCATTCACCCATTTTAAACTTCTTGAGGATATAATCAATATATCTCTCCTGACTCAGGTATAAGAGTATGGATTCTCTATCTCAAGAGATCTTTATTCCCAGGATATAGGATGCTTCCCCCATATCCTTCATTTCAAACTTTGAGTTCAATCATGACTTGGTTTTGACAATCATCTCGTTGTCGTTTCTAGTCAACAATATGTCATCTACATATAATGATAAGATGACAAAGTGGCTCCCACTGTTCCAGACATATACACAGTGCTAAGTTTATTAGCCACAAACCCAAGTTCTACAATGACATTTTGAAAGGTCAAATACCATTGGCGAGGTGACTGTTTCATGCCATATAGGGATTTTCTCAACCTATTTACTTTATCTTCTTGGCCTTCAACCATAAATCCTTCGGGTTGCTGCATGTATATGATTTCTTCTAAATCTCTGTTTAGAATTTTTTTTTTACATTTAACTTATGTAAATCCAAATCATAGTATGCAGATATTACCAGGATTATACGTATGGATGCAAATTTTACAACTAGAGAATATGTCTCAACATAATCTATCCTCTCTTTTTGTGAAAAATTCTTTGCAATCAAATCCTCCCACTGTTCTAGACATATACACAGTGATAAGTTTATTAGCCACAAACCCAAGTTCTACAATGACATTTTGAAAGGTCAAATACCATTGGCGAGGTGACTGTTTCAGGCCATATAGGGATTTTCTCAACCTATTTACTTTATCTTCTTGGCCTTCAACCACAAATCCTTCGAGCTGCTGCATGTATATGATTTCTTCTAAATCTCTGTTTAGAAAAACTTTTTTTACATTTAACTTATGTAAATCCAAATCATAGTATGCAGATATTACCAGGATTATACGTATGGATGCAAATTTCGCAACTAGAGAATATGTCTCAACATAATATATCCCCTCTTTTTGTGAAAAATTCTTTGCAATCAACCTCACTTTAATCTTGTCGATTGTACCATCGACCTTATATTTTTATTTCAGAACCCATTTATAGCCTATGACTTTCCTTCCTTTTGGCAAATTAGTCAATTCTGAGACTTGGTTTTTCTCAATAGATTCAATTTTCTCATCTATAGCTTTCTCACAGTCTATTGCTTCTAATGAGTTCATTTCTTGCTGATAGGTAAAGTTATCAGTCAACTCATCTAAATCCACCGAATTACACACTTCTTCTACAAGATAAGTGTGATAATCCTTTAAGTAGGACGGAGTGACTCTTGGCCTTTTATGTCCACTTAAGGTATCGGTAGTTTCAAGAAGATCTTTAATGGGCTCAAAAGATGATTGGTCTAAGTCTACCAAATCATCAACACATTCATCATTGTTTTCCAAGATGTCATTCTTAGTATCTTCTAAGAATTCAACATCTCTACTTTAAATGAGTCTGTGGTCCTTATGATAAAACCGATATCCTTTTGAACATTTCAGATATCCAATAAATATATATTTCAATGACCTACTATTTAGCTTATCTCTAAACGAATCAAGGATCTTTACATATGCAACAGATCTCCACCTCCTAAGATGACCTAGATTGTGTTTTCTTCCAGACCACATCTCATATGGTGTAGTGAATACAACCTTATACGGTTCTCTATTGAGTATGTAAACCGTTGTACTTACTGCTTCTCTCCAAAATACCCTTGGAAGAAAGGCATCGATTAACATAGACCTTGTCATATTTAGCAAGGTTCTGTTGTATCTCTCAGCTATACCATTTTGCTGAGGTGTCATGGGCATTGTATTCTGTTTTGCAATACCAAAGTCTTTACAAAATTCCAAAATTTTTACGGAGGTATATTCACCTCCTCTATCTGATCTTAAGACTTTGATCGAATACTCTAATTGGTTTTCCACTTCTTGCTTATATTCTATAAAAGCATCAAGTGCCTCAGATTTATATGCCAAAAGATATAGATACATATATCTAGAGTAATCATCGATAAAGGTTATAAAATAACCCTTTCATCGATGTGACTTTACTCTAAAAGGTCCACATAAATCTGTGTGAATAACCTCCGGCAGGATTGTTGCCCTTATTGATTCCTTGGGAAAAACTTTCCTTGTTATTTTTCCTTTTACATAAGCTTTACACTTGTTGAAAGTATTTCCCTTAAATCCAGGCAATAAGTCAAAGTTTGATAATTTCTTTAACTTTTTCAGACTTATATGCCCTAGGCGTTTATGCCATATGTTTACATCAACAGTAAAAACACTCTCAATATAAGCAGAAGATGTACCAATTTCATTATCACAAAGCTTAAACAATCCTTATTCTACATCAAATTCTCCAAAGAATAATATTCTCCCATGCTTCTCCACAGTCACCTTATTAGGAATAAACCTAACTTCAAAACCTTTCTTTAGCAAGGCAGGGACCGTGACCAGATTGCGTCTTATAGATGGCACAATCAACACATCAGTCAATACAATTGGTTTGCCTTGTACAAATATTTTGAATGACCCAATACCCAAAACATTCAAGAAAATATAATTTCCCATATAGACTCGATATTCCCCAAGTTTGTATTCCTTCAGATCCATTGCCCCTTCCTTGGTCTTCAAAATGTGTCGTGTAGCTCCTGAGTCTATCCATCAACCTGTCACCGGGCAGTCCAAGTAAAAGCATTATGAAATCACACAGATTATGTCCTACTTTTCTGATTGTTTGCGTTGTGGGTTGTTTCTTCTACCTTTCTTATTGCGACAGTCCCTTTTATAGTGTTCTATCTTTTCGTAGTTGAAATACTTGACCCGAGAAGCAGTTTCCTACAATTTCTTAAAATTTTGACCGCCTTTCTTGTTATTCTTACCAAACTTCTTATTTAGTTTTTTCTTTTGGTTGGTTTTGGAGGTAGACGCTATCTCATCCTGTACCACTAGCAACTTTTCTTTCTTGTTTTTTACTATGTGTTCTTGCTTTATTGCTAGTTTTAGGGGCAACTCTAAAAGGTTAATCTCAGACCCTAATCTTAGGACAGTGGTGACCATGTTCCATGATGGGGGTAGACTGTTTAATATGGTTGATATCTGCATCGATTTCGGGATGACCGATTTTGCTACGGCTAAGTCTCTAGCCATTACCAGCATGTGGTTTACAAGTTCTACTACATTATCTCCTTCTTTCATTCTGAAGGAGTTATACTTTTATAGTAACAACTGCACATGCAATTTCGCAGTCTTATCATACTTAGCTGTTATTGAGTTAAACAACTCTTTAGCGGTCTTATATTCTTTAAAGACCCTAATAAGTCATCCTCCATATAGGTTAACATGATTGTCCTTGTTATAATATCATCTTTTAGAAATGTTTTATACATTTATACTTGTTGCTCATTTGCGTTTGGGGGTGGCGAACACATGGTTTCCTTTAACACATACTCAACACCTTAAAGTATTAGAGCCAATGAGATTCTCCTCTTCCAAGTTTGAAAGTTAAGACCGTTCAACTTCTCAGTTTTTGTCAACTCAGACACACATATCCTAGAGCTCATTTTTATGTGTTTGACAATAGTAACAATTAAACGGTCTAAAAAGGAAACAAATATAAAACAAAGAGCACACATAGCAGGAATCATGTTAGAATGATGCATAATATCATATAAGTAGACCAACGATAATTTCGTAAGCTCTTTTGGATAAATTTGAAATTTTCTCGAAGAATTACTTTGTACCACTTAAATAATACCAAGGGCAAATCCATAATCTTATCTATTTGTCCCCTTTTTGTAATTTTTATAAAAGTATAAGGACAAATTCGTAAAATTATTTTTTGGTATTTCTATAAAATTCGTGACTGATTGGGGTTAAAATTGTAATTTTAGCCCTCAGGCCGAATGTGTAATTATTTCAAAAGTATAGGGGCAATCCTGTCTTTTAACTGAATGGCAGAACTGAAATTATCTCAACCGAGAAGGGTACAAACGTAAAGTAACAACCTGGTATTCCGTAATTTTTACAAACCGTTAGAGGGTAAAATGAACTTTTTGTACAGTAAAGGCAAAATAGTCTTTTTTCCAAAAATATCTTGACAATTCTATAATTTTATACAGTAGCAGAATTGTAAATTAATAAAACCAGCCGGAGAAGAACGAACTTTTTAGTCTGCTGCTCGGGGTAGTTTTTTTTTTATTCAGTATTTAATGAGGAGAGAGAAGAGTATACACGAAAACAAGGAAGAGAGAGAGGGAGAGAAGATCAGAGAGAGAGAAGGAGGCTCCGGTTGCCGATGCTTTGGCTGGATTTCTCTTGCGTTGGCTGGCCCTTTCTAGACAGTTTCGACTTTGGCCTGTCGTTGACCATTTTTTTTCTTTCCGGCTTTGCTTTGGCCGTTCCCTATTTCGGATTCCGGTCATTACCTTGCTTTGGCTTCTGGTCTGATCGCCGCCTTGTTTTGGCTTCTGTTCTGGTTGTCGCCTTGCTTCGACTTCTGGCCAGGCCGCCGCCTTCCTTTGGCTTCAGTTCTGGACGTTGCCTTGCTTCGGCTTCTCTCTTTCTCTACCTTGTCGATTTCCTGTTTCGTTCTTCCTTTTTTTAAAAAAAAAATAGGTGCTTACCTTCCCCTTCTGATTCTCTGTTTTCTCTTTTTTTTTTGTAGGGTTTGTTAGGCCCTGATACTAATGTTGAATCGTTGCAGTCGATGAAGACCCGGTTGCAGTCAATTGCTTTTAGCAGCGGAAATGGAGGTTGTTTTTTTGTTCGAGGTTTTCTCACAGCGGTTTTTCCAGGGAGACCTTTTTGTATCTTTTTCTATATCTTTCTGTATTATGCACCTGCTCAGTGTCTCTGACCTTTTTGTATCTTTTTCTATATCTTTGTGTATTATGCATCTCCTCACTGTCTCTTAATTTTGCACTTTGGGTTTCTCTCTTCTAAGCAAACGAATCCGGACGATTACCGTGAAATCCGGTAACCGTCCGACGGTTAATGGACTGGAGTTGCCGAGAATGGCCATCCTTGTGTAACACCCTTGTGGTCCCCTCTCTCTCTCTAATATAACGCTTTGAAGTAGGACTCAAGATCACACCATCATCAAAAGTCATAACCGAGAGAGAGATGCAGCAAGATTAAGCACTAGCAATGGGTTTAACGAGTGGGAGATATGGAGGGGATGAATTGCGGTCACAGCAGCAGCAAGAGCTCCTGAAAGCTGAGATTGCAACTCATCCTCTTTGAGAACAGCTTCTTGAAGCACACGTCGCGTGCCTCAGAGTAGCCACTCCTATCGACCAGCTCCCTCTCAACAACTCTCAACTCTCTCACTCTCACCACCTCCTTCACAACTACGCCTCCCTACAAGCGTCCAACCACCAATTCCTCTCTCCCCAAGACAAACAAGAGCTAGATCATTTCTTGGTATCTTTGTTTGTTGGTGTCCATTTTTCTTACTAATTCTCTTCTGGAATGAATAAACTAACGATCTTACTCTCCTTACAGGCTCAGTATTTCTTAGTCTTGTGCTCTTTCAAAGAACAACTACAGCAGCACGTATGCATCCACGCCGTTGAGGCCGTAAAAGCGTGTAGAGACATTGAGCAATCTTCAAGCACTCACAGGTATGGGCATCACACGCTTTTTGCAGAAGTCAGTATCAGTAAAGTATACCAGTACAACTGCTCTCAATTTTCTCTTTTCCTTTCGTGAAGCATATCTTTTGTTTTCCAATGAAGTTCTTGATATCATGTATAGAGTTGGGAAAAAAGTGTCAATATTTGATATCTTGAAGTTTGATCCAAGAAGGGATGAGGACACTCGAACCAGGCAATTAGATACCCATATCGTTTCTTAGCTTCTCCTCAATGCTCTTTTAGAGAAGAAAGGTGGGTGGTATTGATCCCGTAATTAAGTTTTGGAGCTCTAAGAATTGTTAGGTGTGGAGAATGCAGAGAAGCGTTTCATTATTCTAGATGGCCTTCATGTCTGGTCCATAGTATGATACCCCTGTTATTATGTTTGATAGATCCTCTCCCTCTCCCTCTCCCTCTCTCTCTCTCTCTCAGATAGGTATGCAAGCGTGCATGTTCATAGAAACCTACTTCTAACTACCCCATAACGCCCGTCAGAAATGCTTCTTAGGAAGAACAGGAAAAATGGGAGTAGAAAATGGTGGTGCATTAGAGCAGCAATTGGATGCGTGCGCCATGATTGAGTTCTACCAAGAAGGCAATATTGTGGCAGGTGGAGGAGACGCGTTTCCTCCCATTGAAATATATAAATATAGAACTATATAACTACGTAATCATGCAAGTCTGGCCGATTTTTATTAAAACGTATACTACCAAACATTTTAGGCTTCCACCACGCTTTTTGGGCATGTTTGGGTCGGCCATCATCCCTTTTAGGCTTCCCACTAACCACTCTCTTAGTTTGCTAGCCACATTAATGCATGAACCTAGCTAGAAGCAAACACATATATATATATATATATATATATATATATATACTTGAAGCTACGCTCTCACTTTGCAAAGTTTTGTGTCTCTACCTCTCTCTCTCTCTGAGTGTTGGGGGCGGGGAAATAAGTCCCTACGATAAAACGTCCACAGAACTGCTCCATTTGATCCTCGTAGTGCATGGGACCAGAGGATGTGCACGTACTTACGCCAGTGGTGGAAAGAAAAGACCAAAAAACGTTACATTCTGGTAGACATTCTAGTAAAACTAAAAAACCTACAGATAAAAACTTTAAATAAACAAGCCCAAAGAGAACCATCCTGGCATTCCAATCGAATTCGAAAATTTCCTCAGCAAGAGCACACGAAACAAAATATTAATGCGAAATTCTTAGTAAAAAAACTAATTCACCCTAGAATATTTTAGAATATTGGTAGAAGCTATACTGCTGGTGTATTGATCTCATTCATCATTGCAGTTCGTTCGAGCACCATTTGATGGAGACTATGTTATAATGAAATGGTCATTCTCGGCTCGGGTAACGGCTGGACTGGCCATCCAGTCGTTACCTGAGGAGAGGCCGGATAATGTAACGGCCAGCCGTTACCAGAAAATCTGGTAACAGCCAGCTGTTACCAGAAAATCTGGTAACAGCCATCCGTTACAGCTCCCAGATGAGGGAAGCCACGAGAGGAGTAAGCCAGACGATTGGGGGAGCGGCTGCCTATAAAAGGGCAGCCATTTCACAAGGTGAAAAATATATCTATAGACATACAATCGTCTGAGAAAACCCTCGTATGGAAACCTCGTGACAACACCATCCGCTACGCTTACTAAACCTCCGGCGACCGAACAACAGAAAGGTAAGTGCCGATCCATATTTTTCGCTTTTATAGCGATATAAATAAAAAAAAACGCAGTTTTCAAAAAACCACGGCGAGAAAACCAACGGTTTTCCAAAACCGCTGACAGTTTCCCGAAAACCACCAGGGGTTTTTTGAAACTGCCAGTGGTTTCAGAAAATCGCCTCGGGTTTTGAGAAAGAAGGACAAAACTGCCCCCAGTCCTTTTGATTAATTACGAAGTTGCCACAATAAAGGACAAGTTTATCCCTTGGTCGGATTTACGGTATTATCCAACTCGGTTTGGAAAATATCATTTCTGCCATTCAGTCAAAAGACAAGTTTACCCCTGTTCCTTTTGAAAAACTACAGATTCACCCTGAGAGTTAAAATTACGATTTTAACCCCGATCAGTTGCGAATTTTACAAGAATACCAAATAGTAATTTTACGAGTTTGTCCTTGTGATTTCACAAAAATACAAAAAGGGGACAAATAAGTAAAAATTATAGATTTATCCTTTGGTATTCATTTAGGGGTTTGGAGGCAGAAAAACCCTTAGGAAAATTGTTTGTTTTTCAACTCTGCATCAAGTTAACGTGTTTCTTGCTCTGTGTTTTTCCTTGTTTCTTTTAGAAAGAGAAAGACCGCTTTATTAATATTTTTGCCAAACAAAAATGAGTTCTAGGATATGCGTGTCCAAATTGGCAAAAAACAGAAAAACTAAACGGTCTGAACTTCCAGACATAGAATAGAAGAATCTCGTTAGCTCTAACACTAGAAGGTGTAGAGTATGTGTTAAAGGAAACAGTGCGTCTTCCACCACCAGACACAAACCAACAACAGTTATAAATGTATAAAACATTTCTAAAAGATGATACTATAACAAGAACTATAATGTTAACTTATATGGAGGATGACCTGATTAGGGTCTTTGAAGAATTTGAGACTGCAAAAAAGTTGTTTGACACGTTAACAGCTAAGTATGATACAACTGCAAAGTTGCATGTGCAGTTACTACTACAAAAATACAACTCCTTTAGAATGAAAGAAGGAGAAAATGTAGTAGAACATGTGAATCATATGCTGGTAATGGCTAGGGATTTAGCCGTAGCAAAATCAGTCATCCCCGAACCAATACAGCTATCAACTATACTGAACAGTCTACCTCCATCATGGAATATGGTCACCACTGCCTTAAGGTTAGGGCCTGAAATCAATCTTTCAGAATTGCCCCTAAAGCTAGCAATTGAGCAAGAACACATGCTCAAAAACAAAAGAAAAAACTGCTAGTGGTCAAGGATGAGTTAGCATCTAGCTTAAAATCCAACCAGAAAAAGAAACCAAATAAAAGGTTTGGCAAGAATATCAAGAAAGGCGGTATAGCTTTTAAAAAATCATAGGAAACCGCTTCCCGGATCAAGTGCTTCAACTGTGGAATGATGGGGCACTACAAGAGGAACTACTACAACAAGAAAGGTGGAGGAAACAACCCACAGCGCGGACAATCGGAGAAGCAAGACATAATCTGTGTAATTTCAGAATGCTTATACTTGGACCGCCCAGTTATAGGTTGGTGGATAGACTCCGGAGCTATAAGACACATCTCAAAAACCAATGAAGGGGCAATTGATCTAAAGGAATATCAACCCGGAGAACATCGTGTGTACATGAGAAACAATAATTTTTCAGATATTTTGGGTATTGGATCCTTTAGGATATTTGTACAAGACAAATCAATTGTACTGATCGATGTGTTAATTGTGCCATCTATAAGGCACAATCTGGTCTCGGTCCCTGCCTTAGTAAAGAAAGGTTTTGAAGTTAGGTTTGTACCTAACAAGGTGACTATGGGAAAACATGAGAGAATCTTGTTCTCGGGAGAATTTGATGTAGAACATGGACTGTTCAAGTTATCCGATAATGAAAGTCATCAATCTTCTGTTTATATTGAAAGTGTCCTTTATGTTGATGTGAATATGTGGCATAAATGCCTAGGGCATATAAGTCTTTAAAAGTTGAGGAAATTATCCAACTTTGACTTATTACCCGGATTTGAGGAAAAAACTTTCAACAAATGTGAAGCTTGCATACAAGAAAAAATGACAAGGAAAGTCTTTCCCAAGGAAACAAAAAGGGCAACAACCCTGTTAGAGATTATTCACACGGATTTATGTGGACCTTTTAGAGTAAAGACACATCAAGGAAATGGTTACTTTATAACCTTTATTGATGATTACTCTAGATATATGTATATATATCTTTTAGCACATAAATCAGAGACACTTGAAGCATTTAAAGAATATAAGCAAGAAGTAGAAAATCAATTGGGGCATACTATTAAAGTCTTGAGATCAGACAGAGGAGATGAGTATACCTCATCAGAATTTTTTAGAATTTTGTAAAGACTTTGGTATTACTAAACAAAATACAATGCCTAGAACACCTCAACAAAATGGTGTAGCTGAAAGATACAATAGAACCTTATTGAATATGATAAGGTCTATGATTATTGATGCCTCTTTACCAAGGGTCTTTTAGGGAGAAGCGGTAAATATAACTGTTTACGTGCTCAACAGAGTACCATGTAAAGCTGTGTTCACTACACCGTATGAGATGTGGTTTGGAAGAAAACCCAACCTAGGTCATCTCAGGAGATGGGGATCAATTGCAGTCTAGAGATAAACTAGATAGTAGGTCCTTTAGGTGTATATTTATTGGATATCCAAAAGGTTCAAAAGGATATCAGTTTTATCATAAGGACCAAGAACTCATTTAAAGCAGAGATGTTGAATTCTTAGAAGATTCTAAGAATGACATCCTAGAAAACAATGAAGAGTGTGTTGATGATTTGGTAGATTTTGACCAATCATCTTTTGAGCCCATAGAAGAACTTCCTGAAACTACCGATACCTTAATTGGACAAAAGAGGCCTAGAGTCACTCCATCCTATTTAAAGGATTATCACACTTATCTTTCAGAAGAAGTGTGTAATTAGGTAGATTTAGATGAATTGACTGATAACTTGACTTATCAGCAAGCAATGAATTCATCAGAAGCAACAGACTAAGAGAAAGCCATGGATGAGAAAATTGAATCCATTGAAAAAAACCAAGTCTGGGAATTGGCTGATTTTCCAAAAGGAAGAAAAGCTATAGGCTGTAAATGAGTTCTGAAAAAGAAATATAAGATCGATGGTACAATTGACAAGTTTAAAGCGAGATTGGTTGTAAAGAGTTTTTCGCAAAAGGAAGGGATAGACTATGTTGAGACATATTTCCCAGTTGCGAAATTTGCATCCATACGAATAATCCTAAGAATATCTGCATACTATAATTTGAATTTACATCAGTTAGATGTAAAGACAACCTTTTTAAATGGTGATTTAGAAGAAATTATATACATGCAGCAGCCCGAAGGATTTGTGATTGAAGGTTAAGAAGATAAAGTGTATAGGTGAAAAAATCCCTATATGGCCTAAAACAGTCACCTCGCCAATGGTATTTGACTTTTCAAAATGCCATTATAGAACTTGGGTTTGTGGCTAACAAACTTGATCACTGTGTTTATGTTTGGAACAGTGGGAGCCACTTTGTCATCTTATCATTATATGTCGATGACATATTGTTGACTGGAAATGACAATGAAATGATTGTTAAAACCAAGTCATGGTTGAACTCCAAGTTTGAAATGAAGGATATGGGAGAAGCATCCTATATTGGATATAAAGATCTCTCGAGATAGAAGATTTAGACTCTTATGCCTGAGTCAAGAGAGATATATAGACTATATCCTCAAGAAGTTCAAAGTGGGTGAATGCAAGTCTGCAGATACACCTGTTGCAAAAGGGGTGAAACTAAGTAAGGTTGATTGTCCCGGTGAAGGAGACGATAAGCCTAATGTTCCTTATGCTCAAGCTATTGGCAGCTTAATGTATGCTATGTTGTGTACAAGGCCTGATATTAGCTTTGCTGTTGGTCTTGTTAGTAGATATCAAAGTAATCCAGGTTGGTAGCATTGGATAGTTGTAAAAAGGATTCTAAGATATCTGAAAGTAACAGAGGACTTGAAACTATGTTTTCAAGCAAATGAACTGGAAGTGGTAGGATACTCAGACGCTGACTTTGCTGAGAGCAAAGATGACAGCAAATCTACCTCAGAACAAATATTCTTATTTGGAGGTGGTGTTGTTTCTTGGGCATGTAAGAAAGAGGGTTATGTAGCATTGTATACACAGGAAGCTGAGTATATTGCTTGCTGTATGGCTGCAACAAGTACCGTCTGGATAAGCCGCTTCATACGTGATTTGAAGCTGGAAATAACAGATGAGCCAGTGATTATCTATTGCGATAACAATGCAGCAATTACTCTTATTAAAAGTGGAGCAGATTGCTCAAAAAGCAAGCATATAATGGTAAAATACCACTATGTTCATGATATGGTTATGAGAAAGGAAATATCCATCTCATACATGCCAATGGAAGACATGTTGGCAGACCCCTTAACCAAAGGCATAACAAAAGAACTCTTCTCAAAACATGTTAGAAACATGGGTTTGAGATATGTTGTTATATAGGTAAATAACCATACAACGGATGATTTGTTGTGTAGGAAAATAACTACACAACAGGTTCTGATTACAATAGTAATCAAGAATCGACATAACTAGTGAAAACCCCTGGAAAGTGGGAGGAAAACCAGTATGTCGATATACTTGGCTCGAATGGCTAAGTGGGAGATGTTACAATGAAATGACCATTCTCGGCTCGGATAACGATTGGACTACTAAGGAGAGGCTGGATAATGTAACGAACAACCATTACCGGAAAATCCGGTAACAGCCATCCGTTACAGCTTCCAGACGAGGAAAGCCACGAGAGGAGTAAGCCAGACGATTTGGGGAGCGGTTGCCTATAAAAAGGTAGTCATTTCACAAGGTCAAAAATATATACAGATATACAATCGTCTGAGAAAACCCTCGTGTGGAAACCTCACGACAACACCATCCGCTGCGCTCACTGAACCTCCGGCGACCGAACAACAGAAAGGTAAGGGCCGATCCATCAGACTACTGTTAGCATTATATAGTAGTGAATCACTCATAGTTGGATCTTTCATTGTGCCACATTTCCTAAATAGATCAAGGAAAGGTAATCACTTTTAGAGGGCGTCTTAGCAGCATTATGCATTTGGTTACATCAAGTCTTGCATCGAATCACTTTGCATTTATTCCAGTATACAGTACATTTGGTTCAATTCTTCGGTAAAGATGTTGGTGCAAGATTCTGCACTAATCACTTTCAATACATATGTACATACTGTATAATACATATGTACGTACTGTATGCCACTTTCTACATGTATATTGAGGAACTTGCATGCAAGAGGTTGGCTAATTCCTTGCCACTATTCTCCGAATATCTATACAAAGTGATCAAAATAAAATAATAAATGCATGACGAAATTGATGATAATGTTAATATGGCAAGATAAGAAATATGCAGCTGTTCAACTAAATGCATCTTGAGGTGTCGACGGAGTTTTGTCCAGGCCATCCAAATAAATATATCTGAATAGTTTCGGTATACTGTAGGACAAAAACCATAGCATCCCTACAAAGAAAAACAAATAATGATCATATAGGGCAAGGCTAGTTGATCATAGTAAAGACATATCAACTTTAGTGAAAGGGATGAGATGGCTGCGAAGACACTGACATTAGAGCTAAAACTGCAAAGCTGCCTCTATGCTAGTTAGGGTTTATAGTCACTCTAAGAATGAGTTCGTCTCATTCTCTAAATCTTCATGTGAATATGCTATATGAAAGCTTGCCATGATTTTTTTTATGTGAGTTACCTAAAGAAGCTTGTATTCTCAAATCATATACGAAAACCATCTGCCATTTTCCTACAACCGCTCCTCAAATCACTAAGATGTTTTCTTACCGGGTCGTTGTTAACGACCATGCTGAAATGTTCCTCCGCTTATTTCAAACCGTCAGGTTTGGGGTTTGCTACAGTACTCTGAGAGTATATATATTCTTTTTCTCTATCTATCTATTTATTTTTATATTTATATATAGTAGGGTGAATAAAGAATGATCTAGTTTATATTGAGTTGGATGGAAATAAAAAAAACAATAGTTTATATTGAGTTGGATGGAAAAAAAAAAAACCACGTAGTTGTTGTTAGGGCGAATAGGCTGTTTAAGGTGGGGTAAATATATATTATGGTCACCGATTCAACCACGAGATACAATGTTTTTTATTCTCTTTTGAATTTTAGGTAGAGTGGGCGCCCCATTTTTATTCTCCCGATATATATATATATATATATATATATATATATATATATATATATATATATATATATATATAAGAATGATAAAATATTTTAAGAGTGAGAGTATACATGATAAGCCCCACTATGTGGTCAAGATAGTACTGTCTCTAATCATTCATCAAAGGTAATTGGATACATCTATTTATATATAAAGAAAGAATGTAGTAAATGCATACATCTATTTATATTCTTGAAGATTTCAACACCTCGATCATTGAGATTAATAGAAAGAATGATAGGTATTATTTTGCCTTTTGTTTTAAAGATTGGTGTTAAAGATTGAACGGTTAAAAGCTTTTAAAGGAGATTTTAAGCCTCCTTCACTGTACGCATGGACTATTCTCTCTATGTATATATCGTTTAGAATACTAGAGCTGCGCAATAAATATGAGTCCTGCAGCATTAGCACATGGTAGCTGATAAGGGGTGTTTCATTGTCCAACCGATGGTCGAGTTTAGGATTCAAGGATCCACACCCAACACGTAACACGAAGATAATATGATGGTTTAATTTACACAAAACATTACAGCTGGGTATTACCAAAACAATAGCTCCTGTTCGCACTTGCTGGTTTTTTAGAATTTGTTTGATATATCCTACCTTATATTTTCTTTTATAAGTTATTATAGAAGTTGTCATCTTGTTTATACCTGGTATTGCTAACATGAGATCGTGAATTGCGGGAGGGGAATGATAACGATAGTAGTAAAACCCTCCCTAAGCTTTAAAATGAACGACAAATTAAAAGACGCCTGAGAATTGCCGAGTCCTCCACCACTTCCTTGCACCACCAGCCAAATCAATCCAACTGTGACAGAAGTGAAGTGACCGTACGTGGAGTGGCCGGAGAACTCGATCAAACGCCGGATGGAGATGCTGCGACTCAACCCTAAGAATATAGACACAAATGATTGAAGATCATGGACATAAACAATGAAGAATGACACAAAAATCACTGGATGGAAACAATGAAGAACGACAACATAGAGACATGGGGAAGAACGATTAGGGGATGGATACAAGGGTTTTCCGTCGTCATTTAATCAGAATCCATATAATTCAGGGTTCCAACCCAAAATCCTAAACCAAACCCATTCATGTTTTATTTATTCATTTATTTTTATCTAGGTACCACCCAAAGGCTGCCGTGTTATGCTGACTAGGATGGCCGGTACGGTGCATGTCCGATGAAACTTAATAGTGGCAAAAAATTGACTAATATGATGATGGAGAAAACTACATGTCTTTAAATGATGTAGTTAAGATAACTTTGTATTAAATTTTATATTTTTGATACTATAGAATACTAAACTGAAAATAATATTATTTGCATTTCAATATACATAACTGAAGACATAGTTCTCGTTCAAATATCGGAAGGATCCAGCCTCATATAAAGTTCGTGCAATGGGAACCGAGCATGAATGAGCCCAGTACAAGCATAACTGAGCTGCACCATGAGTAGCTCGAGTTCCTTACCCCGATCAATAACCCCAAGTAATTTTCTTCTTGTATGTTGCAAAATAAGCACCGTGTACGTTGAGCCCTTGACCAAGAAAAGATGCAAGTAGGGGTGTTCAAGAAATCGCTGAACCAAACCAGAACCACCGTTATAAATAAACAGTAACATGAAAAAAAATCACAGTTCGATTCACTGTTTCAGTGTTGGAACAAAACCGAACTATTATATATATACATATATACATACATATATATACATATTTCTATATAAAGTTTATATACTCATATAGATATAAATCCCTGTAAGTTTATAAGTTTGTGCATGTGAGTTTTATAACCCTATATACATAAAAAAAATCTGAACAGTAGATCCAAAAAAATTTATTGCATTATATTTTATATTTGATCAAACCCTAATACAAGTACAACCATGATTCATAATCGAACCAAGTTGAAACCTGACAGTCAGTTCAATTTGGTTTGTTTGGTTCGGTTTTCTAAAACCTAAGAACCGAGGATAATGATTTCATTTGAGGTTGAAGCTAGAACCGAACCAAACCTAACCATAAACACCCCTAAATGCAAGCCTCATGAATGAAGACGGAGGTTTCTTCTTTGTCAAGGGTTGGCCTAACCCATTGAAAAATGATGCATATGAGTCTCGAAATGGCTCTTGTACTTGAACAAGGTAAAGACTCTTCATCTACACCATATGCACATTGTATACTAGGGCACTCTTTAGGCACCTTTCGTTACTTGTTGAAGTGGAGGTTTCTCTCCTGGTGGCATATTGGAAAAACTCGCAAAAATACACTGAAAAGTTTTATTAAGAAAATTGAAACTTAACCTATTCAATCCCCAATTCATATGATTGTGATCAAAGTTCGGATACTTGGCTGAGAATCAATTGATGGTGGTTGATCGTCCCCCATCAGGTGGCTTGCATCAAATTGAAATAGTGATGAATCTATACATTCAATCACATAGTAGAATCCATTAATATAAGTTGTTCTCAGTAGTCACCAAGCGAGGACTTATTTTTGTGTATCGGTTAGATGATCCAATGCCAATGTTTGCACCCTCCAGTAGGTCCAGCATGCCTCTCATGACGTTGAAATCCACCTCGAGAAAATTGTAAAAAAAAATTGATGGCTCTCTCTCTCTCATTATATATATATATATATATATATATATATATATATATATATATATATATATATATATATATATATATATATATATATGTATATGTATATGTATTGAAAACCGGATCTTGCTTATCTTTTATATGTTCATTTACGTCTACCTATTGTTTTTGGGTGGCACAAGTATAATTTAAAATTTTTAAAAGGTTTTAAAAAATATCAAAAATATTTTTATTACACTAATGCCTGCAAAAGCGCTTTCTTCTTTTGCTAACTGTGGCTGTCTTTCTCTATTGAAGTTGTACCCATCTGTATCCGCTGGTTTCTACCTAATTTGTTCATCACACCAGAATAAGTCACTCTTCCATCACTGAGAAAACTTCCACCCGATTACTGTGAACATTTGGGTGTGAGAGAGAGAGACTTAGTTTCTAAAGCTTTGCATGGAAACAAAAAATCTATGTAACCAACATGATGTAGTAGGGGGAAGGCTTAGTTGTTGTTGTTGTGTATGTATATATATATATATATATATATATATAAAATCTTAATACATCTAAACCAATCTCGACCCTTTAATTTTCTTTTTTTGTTAAATAGATACGAGCTTATAATGTAGTACAAGGAGACTTATCTCAGGTTGTGATGTGATAACAGTCTTGGTCTTTGTAAGTGCTGCACTGCAAACAGAGGACTATCGATTGAAGACCCAATTGTAGTGATAAGCTAGTTTTTGCCACCCAACTAGCAGTCCTATTGGCTTCTGTGAAATAATGTTCCTATTTAATCTTTCTTCATCCATTCTACTAGGTAATTGAATGCCATGCCTTTTAGGCTGAATCTTCATGGTTGTTCCTTAAGCTAGTTTTTGATCCTTTGCAAGTTTCGTTACATGATAATCATTCTAAATTCCCCCAGCCCCTCTCGGGTGTCTTCTATAGGGATGTTCATGGGTGGGACGGACTCAGAGATCAAAGTCTCCAATCCCATCCCCGTGATAGGGACTAAGAAGGCTCTCATCCCCACTCGTGTTTTTCATGAGTTTTGACGGGAACCCATTGAGAGAAAGATAAATACTCAAACCCATATTGAAACCTACTTTTAGGCCCTAATTTATACAAAATACATTCAAATTCAGGTATACTATTACGAGTAAATGTGTTGGATAATGATATGAATTCGTGAATTTAAATAAGAGATGACACTTTTTTATTTATCGCCACACATAGTTTGTCTTATTTTCAAATGAACCTAACTTTCTAGAACCAATGAAAGAAGGGATCAAGGCAAAGTTCACGGGATAGAGACCTATTGTCTCATCCTGATCTCTGTTAGAGATTTCCTTGCTCTTCTCGTTCCCTTCTCTGTCCTAGTTTCCACTCCTCAAATCTACCCATTTAGGACGGGTTTTCACAGAGAGTGGGGGATCTCCTCCCTTTGAACATCCCTAATCTTCTATCTCTCACTTTTCTCTGTCACACTTACCCTTCTTTTTGGGTTTGTTCCTGTCATAAGTATCTACAATAGATTGGAAAAAATGCTCAATCCCTTTCAAGGGTGCTTTAGCCAAATCTCATTATAGACTGAACAAAGTTTCCTTTCTTCTCCCTCTCCACAATAACCAGCAGTGACCCCAAAGTCACTCATCATTCAACTCCATGTCAGTCTGTCGAAGTTTGTCTAAGATTATATATAATCCCCTCCTCGTGTGAGTTGTGAAAGAGTTTCATTCTCTTATTTTGTCCATTTGGATATCAGTCCCTCTGCCTGCAATCTCTTATTGAGCATGAATCACAAGAAATATCTTATCAGCCTAAGTCATGTCCACACCCATGCACAAAGTTAATTTTTCCCTTCCTCGTTGCAATATATGATACATGTTTAAATCTAAAAATAAAAAGTATACTTATACTTTTACAATTTCAATTCATTCAAAAAAAAATTTGAATTTAAATCTCTACCATCATTTTTTCAAATAAGATAATTGAGATTTATTTCAATATACTAGCATGTAATATTGATATCATAAACTATATACTCATGTTATATACAAATAATGTGTTATATTAATAGGATAATGTGTAATTTCATATGAAGTACTCATACCTCCTTTTTTACTTTTGTCGGCATCAGCATAATAAGGTTATCCTTTGTATCACCCTCGTAACTTTCTAAATGATACCCATCCGCCAAATAGAAAAGAGGAGGCATGAGCGCTTATAGCTAGAGGTGTGCTAGGTCTAATTTTTATTATATATAGTTATAAATGCATGATGTCTTTTGATGAACATCACCATTGCTTTATTGATAAACTTGAATTAAATACATATAGTATTGTTGTACTTTTGTATGTCATTAAATACTTTTTTGTTTTATCACCTCAATTATTCATCACAAAGATTGAATAATAGAAATATTTATCACGATTATGTACAAAAAAATATTATGCAGTTAGAACTCTCTCTCTCTCTCTTTATATATATATGTGTGTGTGTGTGTGTGTGTGTGTGACTATAGAGAGAGTCAATAGTAAATACATAATGTTTAAATTGTATGATCTTACTAATACATTATCATTGTTCGATCTTTAAAATCAACTTTAGAGATTTGAATTATTTTGTATTTTAAATGTAAAGTACAAAAAATATAACAATACTTTTATTCACATTTCCATCATTGATCTTAAAGGTTGATTAGTGAAGATGTTTATGAAAGATTATATACCAAAAGACATCATGTATTTACCACTCTTCATATATATAACATAAAGTTCAATAAGGTAACTACAATGGATACATATAATAAGGTCATTAAGACCAATTATGTTGTTAAGCTTAACTAAAAGGCTCATTCCATATAGTATAGTTAGTATTAATATATTACATGTAGTAAACATATTCAATATATTTAATTGTATTTTAGAATAAAATATCTTTTTTATAATAGTGCAGGTCATGTTGTGGTAGGGCCAGTTCTAGAGGTGCAGGTTTCGAATCCAACGATCCGGGACGGAGCAGAGCGCGTTCACCCTTGGACATTCATGTGCGGGTTGGGTGCTAATCTGCCCCAACCTGCCTCATTTACATCCGTGTTCATGGCGACGAAATAAAAAAACATGGTATGTAGGCTTTTTTTATAATGTCTGAAATGCTGGGGAGGTTTCTGAATATCTTTGGTTCTTATATAAAGCCTGGATCCTATTAAATCAAGAAGCGATTGGATCCAATCCGGATGTTTACTCAATGTCTATCAGTAACTAGCAACAATATGAAAGTCTTGGTACAATGGATGGAACGTAGGTTTGGATCCAGTTACCCTGAGGGGCTTGATATGGATCCACTGTAATTGGTTCACCTGACCCGGTTCTGGATCCCATCTAAATTTATCCAGTAGTTTCTCTTATCCGCCAGTTCTCCCTGAGTTAGGTCACTTGTGTTCGATAGAGGTTCCAGGGAAACTAGATCTTATTTTTGGTGCTCGTAGTTTCAAATTTTGTCATACATGAAATGTAAAACTCATCGCTAGTGTCGAATTATGGTATTTTCAGCCCATGTTTGATTCAAGAGTATTGTTGACATTAGGTTTGTGTGCAAGGTGGTAACAAAATGAGAAAGAATTAAGCACTTGAGTTTTCATGTGAAGCCCTTAAGTCTATATGGTTAGATGCCCATTTAAGTCTAGTCCTACTACCTCAAATCAAATACACCTCTCTCTCTCTCTCTCTCTCTCTCTCTCTCTCTCTCTCGCGTGCGCAAATAACATTGATAACATTTTATCAGTTTATTCTTCTTTTTATTCCTTGTGTTAAATCTAAGTCACTTACTTCCCCACTTGTGTTACAAAGGCATTTGATTGTAATTACAAAGCCAAACTTTTTAAATGTCTATAAAAAGTGCACACAGTTATGAACCGACGATGGTTAGATCAGAAAAAGCGCAAAGATCAATGCATTGAAAGATTGAAACTTTCAAAGGTTTGGAAACACCCTTTTATGGTGCAATGCTTTACTCGAATAGAGTCGGTCAATAAACCTATCATATGTATATATGTAAGAGAGAGAGAGGGAGAGAGAGATAAAGGGATGGTAGTGCTAAATACATGCCCTTAGGTACATAATCTATTTTAAACATCTCTACCTTTCGATCATCTTTGAGATCAATAGTAGAGATTTGAATTAAAAGTATTGTTTGTATTTTTATATTTTACATTTAATAAATATAAAGTAATTTAAATCTTCACTATTGATCTTAAAGATCAATATTGAAGATGTTTAAACAAGATTATGCACTTAAAGATATTGTATATTTAACACTATCTCTCTCTATATATATTGATTTGATCATGTAACCAAGCTTTGACTGGTGACCAATGGTTGAACAAATGAAAGCATGTGAAAAGGGTATGGACCTCTCTCTCTCATATGAGCTAAGGCTTCACTTGTAGAGAGAGAAAGTTGAGAATTGATTCCAATTATAGGTCTCACAAATCTAATACTCGGTCTCTTAACCAATTGACCGCGATTTACCATCCCAAGTAAGTCTTACAAATTTCACATGTCTGCAATTGGATCTCACGAGATATAGTATTTTCGATAATAATACACCGGATTGAATTAGAATTCTAAAGTTTTAATTAGAAATGACATTACGATAAATGTTTTAAATACCTAGGGTCAATTTTTTAAAGCGATGGAAAAATTGATGGAGATGTTATGCATAGAATTAATGCCAGTTGGTTAAAATGGATAGGGGCATGTTTATGTGATAAGAAGATATCATTGAAGTTGAAAGGTAAATATTATATAGCAACAATTAGACGCCCTATGTTTTAAGGTTAGAGTATTGGGCAGTTTAATCAACAGCACGTGCAAAAGATGTCTATAACAGAAATGAAGATGTTGAGATGAGCGATCACACAAGAAAAGATCGTATACATAATTAGGTTATTATAAACAATTTGGGAGTAGCACCAGTAAAGGATAAAACGAGTAAAAATTGTTTAAGATAGTGTGTACATATAGAAAGATGACCAAAGGATGTCTCCGTAAAAATATATGAAAAACTAGATTGTAAAAATATTAAAAGAGAAAGAAACAATCACAAAAGTGTTGGAAAGAAATACTAAAGAATAATCTAACTTATATTGAGTTAATTGCTAGATGACACATGATAGAGCCCTCTGAAAACAAAGTATACACGTAGTCGACCCCATCTATTATTAAAAAAGGCTTAGTTGTGATTCATACTCTCAAAGAAAGTTTTAGCATTGCACCCACTAGTTTACCCAATTAATATGAGAAATAAGAGAAGAAGCTGGGACTTCACAGACCCCTATTGGATCCTCAACCCTGGGTATTGAACTCATGACCTTACACTCGAAGACCCTATAAGAACTCCATCTGCCACCTATTAAAACCCAAGTAGTCATTTTTGTGGGGAGTAACGGTTGTTTTTTAGGTCTCGAGGGAGAAAATCTGACCTTTCGATTTTTAACTTCTAATAACCCCCTTAGTAAATGATGCGGATGTGATAAATGAAAGACGTGTCCGAATGTAACCGAGTGGAACAAGGGACGGATAAAGAAACAAAATAGTTGAGAATTAAATAGTAAATGGAAAAAGAGAGGAAGGCGATCGGCTGCACCGCTGGCTAACAGGATGGAGAGATCAAAATGTCCTACACTTCTCGTTAAAGAAGATGGTGGGGTTGCACTTTGATCCACGATACAGATGAAGGTGATTCTCCATTCATTTGTGAAGACAATTTGACTTGTGATTTTTGGACACCTACATCTTGGTTTTGCTAATTAATGATCTGTATGTAGCCTCTCTCTCTCTCTCTCTGACGGTTGATTGTTTACGAGGCACGCCTCTTCCATTGTTTCTTTATCCAAAATATAATTTTTTTGCTATGGGTGAATTGCGTTTGTGATGCAAGACAGTGGGTATCGTTAGACTTTACGGAGATTGTTGGGTTCCGTCAATTTTGGTAGCTTAGAGATTTATGACATAGGTTGGTGACAGTTTTTGCCTTTGAAGGACCATGTCTTGTCGATTGAGGCTTTCGATTGTTGTGGTAAGACAGCTCTCTCTCTCTCTCTCTCTCTCTCGTTTTTGTTTTCAAGATTATTGCTCATCCAGCGTGGGATGTTTTTACTGTTTGTAAGAGAATGATGGCTTTTGTTTCTTCTTTCTCTCGTCACATCTTTATCTTATTTATGGTTTTGTGGGTAATTGGTGGTGACAACTGCCCTTCTAAGTTTTACATGTTAAATTCGGATTTTGGGTTGCATTGTTTGATTGCTTATGGACAATGAGGGAGATTGTTTCATTTAACATTTGAATTCATCAACAAAGTCCTTATCCAACCAAGCTTTGTTTAACTTGGTTTTAGAAACATCGATATTTTGGAGTCAGATCTATGCTCTGTCCCTTCTTTTGGGTTCTTCGTATCATATTGTTTGCATAGGATTTTCGAATAGTTATTTTAGGCCCTCACGAGTGGGAGATGTATCTTTCGTGCTTTTATAGGTTTTGACAAAGCTTTCATTGAAGATACTATCTTTTGAGCTTGTTATTTATTGCATATGATTTTTCATATTAGAGTCTGATCAGTTTGGTTAACGAGTCATGCTTGAATGAAGATCAGGGCGTAGATTCTGCGATACATCTTTTTCTGTTTCATGGGCAACGCATGCCGTGGGTCATTTAGAGGCAAATACCAGGGCTACGCAGAGCCCATCGAATGCCAGTCTTCTAAGAGGACCAACGGCTCAGTTGAAGATCGCTCCATCCCAGATCATTCTCCCCACAGCTTGCCTGCACAGCTAATTGATCAGGGTTTCTCAAAAGGAGTTCCCAAAAGAGATAATCCAGGCGACGGTAATCAAGCCAACAAAGATAACGGAATGAGGAGGGGTTCTGATAACCAGTTATATCATGTTTTGGGCCATCGAACAGCTAATATACACGAACTGTATACACTGGGGAGGAAGTTAGGGCAGGGTCAGTTCGGTACCACGTATCTTTGTATAGACAATGCCACAGGTAAAGAGTACGCATGTAAATCTATTTCAAAGAGGAAACTTATATCCAAGGAAGATGTTGAAGATGTGCGAAGAGAGATACAAATTATGCACCATCTTTCGGGACACAAAAATATTGTGACTATTAAGGGAGCCTGTGAGGATTCCTTATATGTCCACATAGTGATGGAGTTATGTGCTGGAGGGGAATTGTTTGATAGGATCATCCAAAGAGGGCACTACAGTGAGAGGAAGGCAGCTGAGATGACGAGAATAATTGTGGGTGTTGTTGAGGCTTGCCATTCCCTTGGGGTCATGCATCGGGATTTGAAGCCGGAGAATTTTTTACTAGTCGACAAGGATGATGATTCCTCCCTTAAAGCTATTGATTTTGGCCTTTCAGTTTTTTTTAAACCAGGTCTGAACCGTTAACCTCAGAAATGATTCCTCTTCTCTTTTAACCTAATGCAAAATCCAACTTTCCGTTGGACTTTTGGGATTACTGTTGAATTCTTTCATACTAAGTTCATTTTAGCAACATTATCTTTTGACTTGTTCTTGTGGTCTTTTCTCAGGTCAGGTTTTCACAGATGTTGTTGGTAGCCCATACTACGTAGCACCAGAGGTTCTTGGCAAGCATTATGGGCCAGAAGCTGATGTATGGACTGCAGGCGTTATACTCTATATATTGCTGAGCGGTGTGCCACCCTTTTGGGCAGGTATGTCTGGTAATTGGTTTACGATTCCAGTCAATTTCACCACAAGATGTGATCGATTGTGTTTGTTTCAGAAACACAGCAGGGAATTTTTGATGCGGTTCTACAAGGAGTCATAGATTTTGAGTCGGATCCATGGCCGCTAATATCTGATAGTGCTAAGGAGCTGATCAGGAAGATGCTCTGTCCTCGACCTGCAGAACGCTTGACTGCACATGAAGTCTTATGTATGTGTTCTCCAACATTTTATTTGTAGAACTTAGAGTTGCAACTAATGGACGTTTCTTTATGTATTAAGATATGTACATCATTTTACGCAACTCCTTGTAAGATTTGGGATCCTAGTTGCTTAGCCCATTTTGTTCAATCGGCAGACAACCTGCTGTAAAATTCTTTTGGCAACTAGAAACAGTAACACAAGCCAAGTTCAAAGTTTTCCCCTTTTCCGTAATTAAACATGGACATTTTTGGTTCAGTTTTTTTTGGTTTTGCTGTCACAGTGTCACTAAGAGAATAAGTTTCTCCTATGGGAAAAGTGTTGTGCTCTTCTATAAACTTAGTGAGACTGAATGATCTAGGAGCTTTTGAGGAGCCAAGATGAGCCATCTGCTTGTGGAGGTTCTTGTTTCCATTAGCTTCTTAACTGTTCCTAGGTGTTTTTGCACTGTTTAGTTAATGGAAGCAAGCTTCATCTATCTGTCCAGTTACGTCAACTTTTATTTATATTAAACTTTCATTGGACCAACTTATAGCGATAAAAGTTTATTTTGTTTTGAGACATTTTCTGTGTCATGTAGGTCATCCTTGGATATGTGAAAACGGTGTGGCTCCTGACAGACCATTGGATTCAGCTGTTCTTTCCCGCCTTAAACAGTTCTCAGCAATGAACAAATTGAAGAAGATGGCCTTGCGGGTGAGTGAAAATTTGAAGGAGAGATAGGTGGATACCCAAGGAAGGGTTAGTTTGCTGGTCTCAAAGGTTTAATTGACTGTTTATCCGATAAACGTTTTCCTTTTAAGCTTCTATTTTTCTTTTGCAATTCAATTCACCGGCTTTGGCTACAGATTTTCTGCGTTGATGAGTGTCTGGATCCTAGAGTATGCAAATTAACAAGGTGGAGGTTACTTTCAGAATGTAGAAGTTGTTCTTGTCTTGTTTCAGATCTCAGTGTATTTTTCCATGTGGATAATTGATTATTGCAAATCGCATATCCTCCCCTTGCCAGATTTTCTAGTCTTCAGTATTTTGTAAATGTCTCCAGGGTTTGCTACTATGATGAGATTTACTTCTTAGAGCCTCTCTCCTCTCGATGTATAACTTTTGCGTCATTTAGGAGCCTTTTTTTGCAGAACACCAGGAACTCACTGTATTATGAGGCAAGAATAATGCCTCATACGTTAACAAATTTAAGAGCTGGTTTACATATTCTTACACCAAAAATTTATTAGAAATTTGTTGCCTAATATGAATATAGAGTGTCAATACCATATTAAATCCTTACTCTGTTTCTAAACTTTCTAAATCTGGGTACTAATGACATGATTCCTTTCCATGTTCCAATGAAGATCTTGACTTGCTTGTCAAAGAGAAAGGTGTTTCTAACTGACCATAAGTTGTCCTGTGATGCAATCTGGAAATTGGTTGTAAAAACCAACCTATTTTTGTTTGCGAAGACAAATAGCTTGTTACTGGATGGTAGGCAGCCAAGCAATAATGTCTTGAACAAACTAAGGATGGTTCTGTGCTTTTTTGTAGTCCAGTTGTCATAGGTTTGTTTATCTTGAATATTGGCATACTTTTAGTTGCTTGTCTAACTTCTGTTCTTATGAACCCAGGTAATTGCTGAGAGCCTTTCTGAGGAAGAAATTGCTGGATTAAGAGAAATGTTCAAGGCAATGGATACTGACAATAGCGGTGCAATTACCTTCGAAGAACTGAAAGCTGGTTTGAGAAGATTCGGATCCAATATGAAAGAATCTGAGATACGTGCTCTTATGGATGCAGTAAGATTTTTTCCTTGCTTAAAATGCATTTCCTAAAGTTTTAGGTGACAATCAAAGAGTTGAGTGTCAAAATTATCATTTTGGTTCACTAGTGTTATCTCAATTTGACTGCACTCAGCTGCTAAGTGTTAAAAATTGTGACAATGTTCTCTTCTCTTGTTACAACGATTGTAGTAAATCAATTGCAGAGAGGGCTCTCACATCATGGACGGATGTGGGTAAAGAAGTTAGTCCCGCTACATTGTCTCGCTCAAATGTAGTGAATAAGTTCAAGCGAGGGTCTCTGCAATTTAGCATGGACGGATGTGTGAGTAAGTTAGCTAGTCCTAGATAATAAGATTCGTATTGGTACTTGGAATATCGAAACATCGATTGGCAAGTTAATGGAGGTGGTAGATACTATATTCAAAGAAAGATTCACATTTTATGTTTACAAGAAAAAGTGGGTTGGAGAAAAAACAAAAGAGATTGAGAATAAATGTTTTAAATTATAGTACTCAAGAAAGGAAAAGGCTTGAAATGGAGTTATTATTATAAACAAAGATTTAAAAGATAGTGTAGTAGACATACAACGATATGGGGACCAAATTATGATAGTGAAATTAGTGTTAGGATTTGAGGCTTTAAATATGGTTTGTGCTTATGCACCCAAGTAGGATTACAAGATAGTATAAAGTAGGCTTTTTGGGAGGAGTTATATAAGGTAATTCAAAGAATTCCACAAAAGGGAGATGATTTGTTTAGGAGCATACTTAAATGGACATGTCGGTAAAGATGCATTAGGATATCAAGGTATTGATGAAAACTATGGTTTTGGGGATATAAATGAGAAGGGTAGGGAGAGTTTAAATTTTTCTATCACTTTTGATCTCTTTATAGCCAATACAAATGGATTTACAGGTAAAAAAGTGGACAAAGAAGAATATAGTGCATAGAGTTATTTTAACTAGATGGTGGAACCTCAAATGTGAGAAAGCATATATATTTAAACATAAAGTTCTTCAAAGATGATGCTTGAAATTATATAAGTATACCTTTTGATGTGTGGAATAATATGACTATACATATTAGAGAAGTGACAAAAGATATGTTAGGCATATCTAAGGAAGGCGTATTGGCACAAAAAGAAGCTTGGTAGTGAAGTGAAGTAGTGCTAGATAAAATAAGGTAAAAAAGTCATGTTATAAATTGCATTATGGTAAGAAGACTTGATACTTTGGATGCGTATAAAAAAGTAAAGAAAGAAGCGAAAAAGGCCGTTAGTGAAGCAAAAGCTAAAATTTGGGAGGATTTATATAAAAAGATTAACTCAAAAAAAGGTGAAAGAGATATTTTTAGGATACCTAAGGTTAGAGATAAGAAAACTAAGGATCTTACTTTTGTTAGTTGCATCAAAGATGAGGATGCGAAGATTCTAGTAGCGAATGATGATATTAAAAATAGATGAAAAAATTATTTCAATAAGCTTTTTAATGAAAATACAGATGTAGCCAAATAAGAGAAGTATATAAACCACAATTTCTATCGGTGTATTCGGTGTATTCAAAGAATGAAATCAACCTTTCTACTGGTGGAGTGACAGCCAGTTTTGGTGAAATTAAAGGACATTACTTAAATGCAAATAAACAAATTTTTCTGAAGAAAAATTGCTCTTCCTTGCACAGCTGCTGACTTTTCTTTCTCTTTACGTTTCTCTCTGGTATACTCTTTGTATATATTCTGTTCTTTTGCTTGTCACTTTGGCTCTTTAATACGCATTATTTTTGCATCTTACTTTGTGCTGGTAACTGCTTTTTAAAATTGTTATGACCATGAACTATTTTGAAATCTGAATCAAGCTATAGATGCTAAACTGTAAGTGACAAATTTTCCTAAGAGGACATATTGCGCTGTGCTTATTTGCATGTTACAGAAATATATTTTTCATTGAGATCCCATATGCATCTTAGGAGAAGCTGATCGAGGGAATATGATTTGCTGTGCTACATTCTTCATCGGTCTTGGATTTATCATGTTCATGTTGAAAAGCTGTTTGATTAAAAACATATCAAGGGATTGAGTATGATAGAGAATGAGTAGATGGTTAATCAGCAAGATCTTGAGAGCAGCATAACTAACAAGATCGTGCATGTTAACTTAGCTTGTAAATTGTCAATTTGAATATCCATTATTTTGTCTCATGCCATGAGAAGACATATCTGCAGTTCCAAGTCAAAGGCCAAAATTAGAAAGCTTTTCTTGTAGATGGGATCGAACCTATTCCTGGATTTCTCCTCATTGAATGAAACTGTTCTTTTATTAGCATTTTACTAAATTAGATTTCAGAAAACATGCAGTTCCGATGAAAAATATTTCCTTTGTTTTTCTTCTAAATTTTGGCATGTTCAGTTTGTCCATCTGCATTGCAGTTTACATCTGATATGTGGACTTTGCACGTGTGACTGGTCTTAAAGTTCTCAAGAGAGAATATTAAAATTATATAACCTTTAGTATAGTGTTGTTCTATTCTCTAGACTCATCATAATCATATATTTGTTCTCACGACCACCATAGGTGTTGCAAAACTTTGGGACGTACGTTTCTACTGCCTAATATGAAAAGGACACCTATTTATGAGAGATTCTTCTTTTCTAATCTCTGTATTGTAATGATTGACCTCACCCGATCTCGATAGCCACACGAAGTGTCTTAAGCACTTCATGAAGATCAAGATTTCCTTATAGTGACAATTCATTTCAATGTGCTTTGTATACTCATGGAAGGTGTTGTTATGTGTAATGTACATGATACTCTCATTGTCACAGTACATCTGAGGCGGAGACTCCAATAGTTTTGTTGCTATTGCTCTGTATTCAGCCTCTATGGATGAAAGTGAGACCTTTTGATGCTTTTTATACTTCCATGAGATAAGAGTCACCTAAAAACACACAAAAACCTGTGGTGTGTTTAACATATCATACTATTCTCGTGACTGCACTCATGTAGACAGTAGTGGGTGCATGTTGAAATTGACTTAGTTTGTGGACAACATGCATAATATCAGGTCAAGTAATAGTCAAATAGGTTAAAACACCAACCATTTGTCGATATAGAGTGAGGTCTTGAAGTGGTTCCCCATCTCGAAGCCTCATTTTCTGCCCAAGTACTTTAGGAGTTTCTAGAAATTTTCATGAGATAATCATGATTGTTAACAATATCAAGCAAACTTTGTTTACGACAAAAAGACACAATATCAAGCAAACTTTGTTTACGACAAAAAGACACCTTTATCATTACGAGTTACTTTAATACTAAGATAATAATGCAAGAAGACAAGATCCTTCATATCAAATTATTTATAAAGCTCATCTTTAATGTTCTTAATACCGATATTATCACTTCCAGTGATAATAATAAAACCATATAAAACCTTTTTAAGTTTAAAAACATGGTTGGGTAGTTCATGATTTTCAAAAAACCTGGAGGTTGTTCAACGTATACCTCCTCTTGAATAAAACCATTTAGAAAGCACTTTTGACATCCATTTGATATAATTTGAAATCCATGATGCAAGCATAAGCAAGTAACATTCTAATAGCTTCTAATCTAGCTACAGGTGCATAGGTTTCTTCATAATCTATTCCTTCTTCTTGATTATATCCTTTAGCAACCAATCTAGCTTTGTTTCTAGTTATTAACCCATTTTCATCAAGTTTGTTTCTAAAAACCCATTTAGTTCCAATTATAGGGTGATTATTAGGTCTAGCAACTAATTCCCAAACTTGATTTCTTTCAAACCTGATTTAATTCCTCATGCATAGCTAAGATCCAATGTTCATCATCAAAAGCTTAATTAAATCCTTAGGTTCAATTTGAGAAACAAAAGCTAAGTGATTACAAGCATTTCTAAGAGAGTTACGAGTACTTACACCTTTAGATACATCACCGATAATTTGATCAAGGGAATGATATTTTGAAGTTCGCCATTCTTTGGGAAGTTCCAAAGCTTGCGAATCTTCTTGTCTTTGTTTATCCTCTTGCTCCTTGATTTCTTTTTCTTTACTATCCAAATGTGTTTCCGCCAAGATTTCTGCAACATCATCAATAACAAGATCCTTTCTCGATCCATTTGGGTCAGTTTCATCAAATGCAACATGTATAGATTCTTCAATAGTCATAGTTCTTTTATTATATATACGAAAAGCTTTACTATGATTTGAATAACCAAGAAATATACCTTCATCGACTTAGCATCAAACTTGCCTAAGTTATCTTTTCCATTATTTAAAACAAAACATTTGCATCCATTTCTTCCCTTATACAACCTATGTGGGTTTTCTTTAAAATGGGCCTTATAAGGGCCCTCTGTTCATTACATAACAAGCTATACTTACAAGATCCGCCCAAAAGTATTTAGGAAGAGCACTTCATTAAGCATAGTTCTTGCCATTTCTTAAAGAACGATTTTTTCCTTCTACAACTCCATTTTATCAGGAGTTCTAGCAGAGAAATTCTATGATTAATGCCATGTTCATCACAAAATTTTTCAAAAGCATTGTTTTCAAATTCACCACCATAATCAGTTGTTCCGCTAACATAACTCATAGTTTCTTGAAATATAAATAATTTTCCATGGTTTGTGTACATGTCTTATAGTTGGTGTTTGTTAGGCGGAAACAAAACCCTTTATCTTTCATTATAAAAACAAATAAACAAAGGTCTTACTTGAAGAGATGAGCAATCCACTGGATTAAAACCTTCTTAACACGCTTTTCGAGATCACCTTTTCTCGATCAATTGTCCTCGACGAGGCTCTAATATCATGTAATGAAGATCGGCCTTACCCGATCTTGATAGCTACACGAAGTGTCTTAAATAATTCACTAAGAATCAGTCCAACTGTATCTTAAGCACCAAATTGTACCGTCCAACTGTGCCTTAAGCACCAAATTGCACAATATAAACACTTTAAAGAAATAACACTTTATTATCAAGGTAAAGCCCCATGACTTGATATTAAAGAGTGAAGTGGAGGTATTTATAGACAAAAGAAGATAGAATACAATAGGAAGAGAGAGTAGGAAAGAGGAAAGAGAGAGGAAGAAAGAGGTTGTTGGTTGGTTGGCTGGCTGGCTGCAACGGCTGGCCCAGCCGCTGGCAGCAAGTGGTGGTGACAGGTGATGGCGGCAAGAGGTGGTGGGCAGCAGTCCTTCTAACATGCATCAGATTTAATTCATGATTTAGATGCCCAGCATAAAAGCAGAGAAAGGACTTCATATAGCTCCTTTTTCCCATTCCTTTTTGGTTTACGTGCTGTATTTAAGCAGACCCAACTGGTACAATGATTCACTTGGAACTCGCTAACTTTCACTGTGAGTATGACTGCAAATCATTTAATTATGGTAGTCTCTCAGGTGGCTTATTCTACAATGGAACCACATTTCATGCAGAAGCATAGACAGGATGGTTGTTTGATGTATCCACTAAGACCATTGAAACCTTTTGAAGGGGAAGATATGATACGTGATAATGTTAAACAGCTCTTTTAGATGCAACTGGCCTTCTCGGATTTTATTGGTAGCATGAGCTTCTTTTCTTATTATTTGTTTTTCATTCAATTCTCCTAGGATGCACCTCATTACCTTATCTCATTGCAAATCGTTAACGTGTACAATAACTATTCAATATACTTGTGAAACAGATATCACGAGAGTTTCTGCCACTTTGAATTGGATAAATGCATTCCTTGTAAATTTGAAACATTGCTAATTAATATCCCTAATAATCCAGCCAATGGGAAACATGACTAGTAATTTTGGATGGGGAACCCCTGCTTCACATCAAACGGAATTGAAGACAATGATCTCAACCGTTCCTTGTTTTGATGTCTGCGAACAATTAATGAAAATGTGTTCGGTCAGGATTATGTAGCTGGACTTACAAATCCTGATTATGTTTAGCTGTGCCTCATTTATCTGGGAATTTATAACTCAGCGAGAAGACTATTATGCGAACAAGACTATATGCAAACACTCAGATTTGTTTTAACTTTATCACTTCCACACTATCACGTGAAAAGCTACTGCGATTTTGACGTAGGGTTTTGTTTTTAATGCAGACTGCAGAGTTGTGGTTTCAAGCTATACAGTTGGAGATCTTCCCTTTCTGACTGTATAAAGGATGCTGATAGGATAAAATCGATTATTTGAATCTTGTCATGTTTCTCCGTGCTCTAATTTAAAACCCAGAGAATTGGCTAGTTTCAAGGCTTTTTGATGTGCATGTTGAATATGAAGGTATCTAAAATTTCCATTTATAGTGAAGTAAATAACCACAGCACCAGACACTAGCAAGTTTATTATTAATATCGTGCTACCAACCGTATCAATCAAGGGCCTAGTATGATCATTTCTCTGATGAGCCGTAACTTCTGAAAGTTGAGAGTCATTGTTTGTAAGCACCATTTTCCTATAAAGTTCCTCTCTGTATGTCCATGTGATATGCTGCATGCCCTTGTTATACGGTTTCTAAGTGTTTTTGTTTCAGGCTGATGTTGACAATAGTGGTACCATAGACTATGGCGAGTTCATAGCGGCTACAGTTCATCTCAATAAACTAGAGCGTGAAGAACATCTAGTTGCCGCATTTCAGTATTTCGACAAGGATGGTAGTGGTTATATTACCATTGATGAACTCCAGCAAGCTTGTGCTGAGCATAATATGGCAGACGCCTTTCTTGATGATATCATCCGGGAAGTTGACCAAGATAATGTGAGTGATAAGCTTTATGCGCTACTGCATACTGCTTAAAAGTAAAATGCTGTTTTAATCACGAACTTTCTCTAATCTGTGAAACTCTACAGTATTTTCAGGAACACAATCTTATGCAAAAAAAACACGGAAACTTTTTCTGTGCAAATGACTGTTACCATCCCCTTACCTTAGATGGTTTTGCTTGTTATGATTATTATCTACTTCCTTGTGTGTTTCAGGATGGACGGATTGACTACAATGAGTTTGTTGCCATGATGACGAAAGGCAATGGTGGAATTGGAAGGCGGACCATGCGAAACAGTCTGCGCATAATGTGAGAGACGCTACGGTGCCCATTGATATTCTGCAATTGCATTCACTTGTGGAGGTGCTGTCTTCCTTTTGTACTCCAGGTTCTTCCACCCGTTGATTGGATGAGTTCTTATGATGATTTCTTTCTGTTTATTCTCTTAGATGTACAGCTTATAACAATAACGACAATATGCTTTACACTAAATGGTCAGCTAGCTGCACGGAGCTTTATTGCCGCAATGTTTAATCTTGCGACCTTGGGTCATGTTAACATTTAATTCCAAAACAAGGTTATGTTTACTGCAAAATCATCACTAATCCTTGTATGACTGCTACAAACTTTGGAATGTTCAATGTCTTTAACTACTTATGAGTAGCACTACCTCGTCTCCCAGGAAAACCCAGTATGGTAATACTCGTGAATCAAACACGGAAGTATAATTACAAGCCCATGTGAGCTTAGGCCTATAGTTTTAGTATCAGGAACCTTACACTACAAATCAAACACTCTTAAATAGACCTTTCATGATCGAGGTAGAGGAACACGCAGGATGGGTGGAGATTTGGAAAAGAAATCTGGCGGTTATATGGTAAGATTTGAAGCACTTTTAGCTTGCCTTTAAAATTTCAGGCAAGATGGTTAGCAAGATCGGGATATAGCCGCTGCTTGGTAGCGCGGATCAATACGAACGGAGTCATCGCTGGAGTAGGCTGGAACCGAGCATAGAAGCCTGCAAAACCCCAGCTGCTGCTGCCCTTTTACCTTTTCCAATTATCTTTTCAGTGACCCAGGTGGCCGTCAGAGGAGGATATCGAGACGGCACGTTTGGGACCAAAACCGGCTGCGTTGATGGTCGGACGGCAGCGAAAAATGGGTGCGAAAGGTTGTCAAGTCATGGGCGCCGGCAAACTGGCCGTAGCCGGTTCCTCGGCATGTCCTACCAGCAAGTCCAGGTCACGAGTCCTATCTTGTTGTGAATAGTGTCTAAGTGATACATGTCGGCCCTGTGTGAGCAAATTAGTGACATTGGTATGATGATGACAACCTGATGTCATGTCGATGTCGTTACCCGTATGAGTTCATGTCTGTATTAGTTGCTCATTTCAGCATGTCTCTGTTTTGGGTTGGATTTAGGTTCTTATTTTGTATCAATTGATTACATGCCCAATTTTGGTTTTTGGGTTGTTTTGGGGTAATCTGGTGTCTGATTTGAAATTCAGCCTAGTGACATAATGAAATTTAATATCATGGGGGATTTATTGATTTTTACTCAGATTAAATAACGATTAAGGAATAAAGTTGGATCTAGGAGTCCTTAGTGGGATCAAGTTTCAGTATTTTGATTAGTTTGAAGCTTTAGACTTCGATTCCCATGCGGTTTTAACCACTAGTCTTGTTATGGAATAAGCTATCAAACAAACAACAACAACAACAACTAAGCCTTTTTCCATACTAGACGGGGTCGACTACATGGATTTTTGTTTCCACGGAGCTCTATCATGTGTCATGTTAGTTAACTCACAATAAGCTAGATCATTCTTTATTGTTTCTTTTCAACACTTTTGTGGTCATCCTCTACCTCTTTTAATACTTTCAAAATCTAGTTTTCATACCTTCTTACAAAGGTTCTTCTTTTGATCTTCTTTCTATATGTCCAAAGTACAAACCATCTTAAATAATATTCTTTTATCCTTTATTGGTGTCACTCCTAATTGGTTTCTAATAACCTCATTATTTATGCTGTCTTTGTTGTATGACTACTCATCCATCTTAACATCTTCATTTCTATCACAGACATCTTTTGTACATGTTGATGATTAACTGTCCAACACTCAGAACCATAAAATATGACAGGTCTAATTGATGATCTATAATATTTAACTTTTAACTTTAATAATATCTTCTTATCACAAAGAATACATGATACTCCTCTCCATTTTAACCAACCAACATTAACTATACGCGTAACATCTCCATCAATTCTTCCATCACTCTGAAAAATTGACCTTAGGTATTTAAAACTTTTCTTTTGGGGATGCAATGTATGCCAATTTTAATTTCTATGTCCTCTAAAGTAACCAAATGATCAAACTTACATTTCATATATTCATATATTCTGTCTTTGTTATACTAAGTCGGAAATCTTTACTTTCTAATGTTTCTCTCCATAGTTCTAATTTTCAATTAACTTTTTCCTTAGACTCCTCCACTAACACAATGTCATCTACAAATAACATACACCAAGGTACTTCATCTTTAATATGTTTTGTTAACTCATCAATCACCATTATAAATAAGTATGGACTTAAAGTTGATCCTTGATGTAACCCAATATTAACTTCAAAAAAGTTTGTCATTTCTTCATGAGTCCTCACACATGTTTTTGCATCATCGTACATGTCTCTTATAAGGTTTATGTATGTCAATGGGATACCTCTTTTTTCTAAGGTTCTCCAAATAACCTCCTTCGGTACCCTATTGTAAGTTTTTTCTAGATCAATAAATATCATGTAAAGATATTTCTTTTTTGCTCTAAAATGTTTCATAAGACGTCTCAAAAGGTGAATCACTTCAATAGTAGATCTGTCTGGCATGAATCCAAATTAGTTTTCTATTGTACTTGATACTTGTCTTAACTTACAGTTGATAATTTTTTCCCATAATTTCATATTATGGCTCATTAACTTGATACCCTGATAATTTGCACAATTCTAAATGTCTTTCTTGTTCTTATATATGGGTATAAGTGCACTCGCTCTCCATTCCTCGGGCATCTTTTGGTTTCTCCATATTTCATTAAATAGTCTTTTGAGCCAAGTAATTTCTGTTTCTCTTAGGATTTTCCAAACTTCTATAGGAATATTGTTTGGTCCTACCGATTTACCACCTTTCATATGTTTAAGAGCCTCTTTGACTTCATTCTTTTGAATACGTCGGTAGAAATTGTGGTTTATATGCTTTTCTGATTTGGTTAACTTTCCTAAGCTAATACTAACATCTTTATTTTCATTAAAAAACTTATAAAAATAGTTTTTTCATCTATTTCTTATATCATCATTTGTGACTAGAATTTTTTCATCCTCGTCTTTCATGCATCTAAAAGAATTAAGATCTTTAGTTTTCTTATCTCTAGCCCTAGCAATCCTAAAAATATCTCTTTCACCCTCTTTTGAGTTGACTTTTCTATATAAATCCTCTCAAATTTTACTTTTTGCTTCACTAATGACCTTTTTCGCTTTCTTCTTTGCTTTCTTATAAGTCTTTAAAGTTTCACTAGTTTTCTTAGCATAATGTAATTTGTAACATGTCATCTTTGCCTTGATTTTATTTTGCACTACTTCACTCCACCACAAGCTTCTTTTTATGCCGATACACCTCCGTTAGATTAACCTAAGAGCTCTTTCGCCACTTTCCTAATATGTATAGCCATATTGTTCCACATATCACAAGGTATACCAAAATAATTTCAAGCATCTCCTTGAAGGACTTTCTATTTAAATATACCTTCTTTTTCGCTTTTGAGGTTCCACCATTTAATCTTAATAGCTCGATGTACTCTTTTCTTCTTTGTCCATTTTTTTACTTGTAAATCCATAACTAAAAGTCGATGTTGGGTGGTTAAGCTTTCTCTTGGAATTACCTTGCAATCTTTACAACACACTCTATCATTTTTTTTACAAATAAAATAATCAATTTGTGTTTGTGATAAGCCACTCTTATAAGTAATTAAATGTTCATCTCATTTTTTGAAGATTGTATTGACTATAAAGAGATTAAATGCCATAGCAAAATTTAAAATCTCCCTACCTTCCTCATTTATATCCCCAAAACCAAAGTTTTTATGAATACCTTGATATCTTAATGCCTCCTTACCGACATGTCCATTTAAGTCTCCTCCTAAACAAATCATCTCCCTATGTGGAATTCTTTGAATCAACTTATCTAACACTTCTCAAAAAGTGGTCTTTATACTATCTTCTAGTACTACTTGGGGTGCGTAAGCACAAACTATATTCAAAATCTGTGCTCCTAACATTAATTTCAACGTCATGATTAAGTCACCATATCGTTGTATGTTTACTACACTATCCTTTAAATCTTTATTTATAATAATATCAACTTCGTTTCAAGCCTTTTTCTTACATAAGTACCATCATTTAAAACCTGTATGCTCAATCTTCTCCAACTCACTTTGTCTCTTGTAAACATATAATATGAATCTTTCTCCGAATCATAGTATCTACCACCTCCATTAGCTTACCAAACAATGTTCCAATATTCCAATAACCAATATGAATCTTATTATCTAGGATTAGCTTCCTTACCTCCGCATCCGTCAACATAAGCTACATTAATAGTAAATTGTATGCGTAAATAGGATAGCTTGGTGATATCACAAGTGGATTATGACATCTTGATATGAATGGGGATACGGGATGCTAATTTGTGCATCAATTGGGTAGGTATGCTTTCTTAATAGGAGTACACTGGGTGTTACCATGTGTTTGAGCTTTTGCATAAGAAATATTATTTGTGAATAAGGATAATAAAGAAGAATTAAAACATAATTTCATGAATTTGGTTCTATTATAGGTGTTTGTGTTTTGAGTCTGATACGAGGATGTGATCCTTGGACGTTCGACCAAGAGAAGGGTGGGCTTCCCAACATTATGGTTGTGTATGTGGACAACATTGAGGACTAGCCGCGTATATGAATGCTAGTGTATCCAATGCCATTGGTAAGTTTACAATAACTTATGCAGCCTTAGTTTGTGAGCATGGATTATAATGATTGAAACTAAATAATAAACTCTATTTGAAATTATAGACGTGAAATTTTCACTCCAAGCCTATGTAGAGACTTGGAATAAAACTCTCAACTCTACTTGATGCACGAGCGTACCAGCTAGTTTTCTAAAAACTAGCAAAAGTTAAATATGATGGGCGATTGTGGCTAAGTGAGCTCTTTTCGCATTAGACCTTCTTGAACCGATGCTCAAGGGTTAGTCTAATCGCTTAGGGATTCCAACTAAATAGGTGAGACTTCCAAATTCACGTGAAAAGCAAAGGTGTTGAGAATGGAAAACAAGTGCACTTGATTTCAAGTTTCTAAATGAACAAGTTTTGAAAAACAGAAAACTCTATTTTTAGGACTTGTTTCCTTAATCTTTTTAAATATCTTATAGACCTCAAAAAATCATCAAAATTTTACAGAAGACTGGGACATCTTTCATATTGTGATTCAGAGTTGTATTATTGCATAATTAAATCTGGGAAGTGCCTCTACTCAGGCACCCGAAACTGTTCTGTCACAGAAATACAGAGACTCAAAGATGAGCCTGTATCTCGGTGCTCAAAGTTCTAAATTTAATGAATTTGATCTTGATGGAAAGATGGATGTTAACTTTCCAATGAATCAAAATTCATCGATTTTGGATACCCATAGACAAAGTTATGAGATGAATACCCAGGGATGAATACCCAGACTCTGTTGTAGGAAAACTGGTTGGACAAACAGTTCACAAAAACTTTCCTGATTTTGCATAATTTTAATTACGATGTTATACGGCCATAAAATTCTTACAAATTTTATTAGACGTGGGCCTGTATGTGTAGAAGTGTACAAAGTTTCAAAACAATTAGAGTAGAGGTTCGAGAATTAAAAATCAAGCAATTCACGTATGCAGAGATGATGAAATCCAGATTTCAACTTTTTAAAATCATACATGATGCAAACTCACACGAATTGAAAAGCAACAACACAACATCATGAATTAAATTGCTAAAGGGAAATTAATTGAAATATACTTAATAGCTTAAGCATAGAGAGAATTAGAGAATATACAGTGTTTATAGAATATAGAGAGGTAGAATCAAGAAATCAAACACATAGAGTGTATAATCAAAGAAAGAGAAATTTCAGCAACATCTACTTCTATTATATCATGGGGGGGCACAAAGCTTCATTAATATAACCCCTTTTGAATTGAATATGAAGAAAAAATGTGGAAGAATTGAAATAGAATAACACTTACCCGGACTTACACCAAGATCGGCCTCCAAGGTAATGGTCGTCCCTTATTTGAACCCTTTCCCCTTTTGATCAATCAATTAACTCTCACAAAACCGTGGCCTAGATTCTACACACCTTCCCTCTCTAATGCTTTTCCCTAGCAGCTCTCAAAACTCTCAAAGTGCAGCACCCTTGTTAGCCTCTCTCTAAAGCTCCTCTAAGATGGTTCACGCCCCCACCCTTGTCCTCAATTTATAGGCCAAGGGTGGATCTTCTAAGCCATTCCTTGGGGCGGGTGATCCAAAGTCCAAACCCAGCCCCAAGACCTTCCATTTCACGTGGTCTTGGTGATCCCTCATGGTTAAAGGTAGACCAGCCCCATGTGGGTTGGTTTGAGCTTGAGTCATGTGCTTTGGTCCTAACCAATTGGACTTGAATGCACTTGACTAAGCTTGATTCAAGGCCTTTATCAACCTCCTTTGTGGCTCGTCCTTCCTTGCTTGATTTAAACTTTATATATGGGCTAGATGTGGCTTGATAAATCTTTGAAATCAGCCCAAGATTTGATCTATTTTATCTTGCAAAAGTCGGTCAATTCTTATCAAAATGTGGACCTTGGTTTAAGGGAATTGTTGACTGCATTTGATTTGATAAGATAAGCACTCGAGTTGTCTTGTGAGAGCTGGCCCATTGGATTTGATTTTGATGAAGATATGCTTTTGACATAGTCCACTCCTTTGCCTTCGGGCTTATCCTTCATTAGCTCGATCTTGGCTTGAAGTGGGCTCCACCGGTTCACCTGATTCATGCATATCCTTCGAGCTTTATCCTTTTAACTTTAATTTAAAACCTTTAATTTGAAACCTTTAAAAGAGATTTAAAATCTTCATTTTAAAGAAAAGGTTTTAAATCATTTGAGCTTTCGAAAGTTGAGAGTGTTAGGAAATTTTTTTTTTAGGGTGTTTACAGAAATCTGAGTGTGCGGCATGTGGGATGCCGATATATGTGTGTGAATTATATTACTTGATTATAAAACTATGGTTGTATTTATTGGTTTGATAATTGTGATCCTTGTAATTTCGAATACTTTATTGGAGTATCTATCTTTCTATTTGACACATGTTGGCATGATTATCCCATTATTATTGCTATCTCACATGTTAAATTACAAAGCAAGCACAGGTTAGAGATACTTAACTACACAAAGATTAGAGTTCCTTGTGAAGGTTGGAGTTGCTCCTCATTGGTGTAAAGCTTTGTTAATGATTTGTAATTATGTAAGTTAGAGATACTCACATGTAAATTGTCACAAAGCTTAGTTATTTTGAAAATATTGAGAACATATTGTCTATTTTTAAATATTTTCAAGCATCCCATACATCGAGCTCGTGGTCAGAAGCAGATCTACATTGAACCAAGGTGACCCAAAAATCTGACAATAACTTAAACTCTATAGTCTATGTGAGATCCATGGGCTACAATACATATTTGGGCCCACCTAAAACCATTCCATTCAAGGGCTATTCTCCCGCTTGAAAAGAGTTTCTAGATCTGTTACTGCTCGTGGTGTCATGTCAGACGGATCCGTTCTAGGGTTGATCGTGATGGATCCCACGGACATGACGTGTGTCCTATGCCAACTGTTGTAAGAAGTGTCTCTCCTGTCTTCATGGTTAAACCCGGACCGATGGGAGTAAGAATAGGAATTAGGAAGTCATGGGCGCTTAAAAGGACAAAATTTGGAGTAGGGTTGACGCCAATTTTGATGTGTCCTAATTATTAGGACCTACGGTAAAAGATCGGTATCCATAGTTCCATTCAAGATCGGTTTCAATGACACCATTTTACAAAAAGAAAAGAAAGAACCGTCTGAATCCGATGGAACAAAACTGGACTAAACATAATAACAGCAACAACAACTAAGCCTTTTCCCATACTAGATGGGGTCGACTACATAGATTCTTTATTTTCACGGAGCCCTATCATGTGTCATGTTAGCAGTTAACTCACAATAAGCTAGATCATTCTTTATTGTTTCTTTCCAATACTTTCGTATAAGCTAGATCAACTAAGTCTTCTACCTCTTTTAATACTTTCAAAATCTAATTTTTCATACCTTCTTATAGGTTCTTCTTTTGATCTTCTTTTTATATGTCCAAACCACCTTAAACGATATTCTCTCATTTTATCCTCTATTGGTGCCACACATAATTTTTTCTAATAACCTCATTATTTATATGGTCTTTTCTTGTATGACCACTCATTCATCTCAATATCTTCATTTTTATCACAAACAACTTTTGTACATATTGATGATTAACTGCCAACACTCATAACCATAAAACATAGTAGGTTTAATTGTTGCTCCATAATATTTACCTTTTAACTTTAATGGTATCTTCTTATCACAAAGAATACTTGATGCTCTTCTCCATTTTAACCAACCAACATTAATTATATGCATAACATCTCCATCAATTCTTTTATCGATCCTAGGTATTTAAAATTTTCTTTTGGGGATGCAATGTGTGTCAATTTTAATTTATATGTCCTCTAAAGTAACCAAATGATCAAACTTACATTCCATATATTCTGTCTTTGTTATACTAAGTCGGAAATCTTTACTTTCTAATGTTTCTCTCCGTAGTTCTAATTTTCAATTAACTTTTTCCTTAGACTCCTCCACTAACACAATGTCATCTGCAAATAACATACACCAAGGTACTTCATCTTTAATATGTTTTGTTAACTCATCAATCACCATTATAAATAAGTATGGACTTAAAGTTGATCCTTGATGTAACCCAATATTAACTTCAAAGAAGTTTGTCATTTCTTCATGAGTCCTCACACATGTTTTTGCATCATCGTACATGTCTCTTATAAGGTTTATGTATGTCAATGGGATACCTCTTTTTTCCAAGGTTTTCCAAAGAACCTCCCTCGGAGCTTTTACAAGGGCCAAAAGGTTATTTACAATTCACGATTTGAAGGGTCACAATATGTACCCATCTTTGACTTGCTTTGCCATCTCTATCAACAAAGCATGATATTGCCTTCCAAAGGAAAACCGTATAGCATTGGACTCTCTTACATGAGGTTAGGACTTTGGATCATTTGTTGGCATTGAGGTGTGCGAAATGGATGGGGTTCAGAACCCCAGCTTGTGAATACAAAAAAAAAAAAAAACAGGATAATGTTATTGCCTTCACTTTCTGTTGTTGATGAGTATCTGGAGCTTGGGGCCTTTATTCAGCCACAACCTGTTGCCAACCATGAAACCGTTTTTGTTGTGCATGTCTGTGTGTGTGAAGACGTGTCTATGAATGCATGGGCTGGTTGGATTGTTTACCCAAAGCACCGTCTTGTGAGTTGTGTGTTAGCGTGTCATGCACATGCACTGTCTTGGGAGGTGTGTAGTAAAATGGGTCCAACCCAGTCTTAGAACCCAACCCAACCATCTCAAACTTGGATCCCTTCCCACAAAACTTATAGATTATCAATAGCCTGTCGATAAGTCAAGTTATCAGTTAGCTCATCAAAATCTACTGAATTGCACACTTCTTGAGCAAGATAATGTGATAATCCTTTAAGTAGGACGGTGTGATCGTAAGCCTTTTATGTCCACTCAAAGTTTCAATTGATTTAAGAAGATCATTTATGGATTCAAATGATGATTGATATAGATCTATTAGATCATCAACATACTCCTCATTATTCTCAAGGATGTTATTATTAGTATCCTTTGATAATTCAACATTTCATCTCTATTATAGAATTAAACCGAGAACAAATCTGTAATTTTTTCTATAAATTTCTGCCATCGATAATTTCTCCAAACTTCAGGAGTAAACCAATAAATTTATCTGTCTTTCTAATTTTGTAATTTTTCAAAAATACTAGGGGTAAAACAATAAACTTGGTATCGTAGTTTTGAAAATCAGACGAGGCAGAACAAACTTTTCTGTCCGTTGAAAGTTTTAGAAAACTGTCCTTTTTTCGCTCATGATTTTCTAAAGTCATTGGGCGGATTCCAAGAGATATAAAAGATAAGAGAGAGAGAGAGTGACGTGAGAGAGGGGGAGGAGGATGCCTCCCTCTATCTTATGCCGATGGCCATCAGTCTTTGGCCTTAGCTCCCTTCGACTCCTATTTTTGGTCGACGGCCACCGAACGTTGACCTTCTGCTTTCTCTCTTCTTCTGGTCTTTGGCAAAATCTGGCCGACCTTCTGTTGCAGCTGTTTGACCTTTGACAAAACCTCATGGATATATGGGTTGGGCCTCCCAAAAACAAAGCAAGACTCATAGTCAACCAAAGTCCAAATATGAACTCCTTTACGCAAAGGAAGTAAGAGATGATCTCACGATCTAACCGGAACTACAACAGAAACTTGGATGTTGTCTTGGTGGATAAATTCACAAAGCACTCCTATTCTAGAAAGAGAAATAAACTAAGAAATATTGCATTTTCACGAAGCAAGTCCTTACTCCGAACCTATTGCAGTCAAATATTTCAGCAAAAAATAAAAGGTTTGATGAATATGGTCAAGGTTTAGTACAATAAATCCACAAGCTTAAGCAAGAGCTTACATGAGTTCAAAAAGACTCATCTAAAATTACTCCCCAAAAAATTCAAGGAACAAAACGAAACAACTAATACATTTAACTCGAAAGGGATAGATATATTAAAGGAAATTCCAACTCTAAAGGACATGGAGTCGGGGGGGGGGGGGGGGGGGGGGGGGGGTGAAACAAGAAGAGATACATTTAACTTGAACACCATTTTGTTGAAAAGAAGAGATACATTTAACTTAACACCATTTTGTTGAAAAGAAGAGTAAAAAACTATATGTAATCCAATGGTTGAGAGAGAGAGCACTGCCGGTCTGGTATGGTGCCACTACCACCGCCACTGTTGAGAGAGGGGGGGGAGAATTAGGGTTGGCATTCACGGTTCACGGTTGGGTAATGGGTTGGTTCGGATTAAATCTGAAAATCTTGTCCAAACCCACTATTATTAACACAAAAAGGTTTCAAGTTATTATATTTACGGGACGATGGTTATGACTCTAGTATATTCATATAACTACCTTTTCTTTTTAAAACTTTTTGAGGTGGATATGTTTTAGTTTTCAAAAAAATCTCAAGCATTCTTCCAAATTTTCAAAATTTCTGAGGGGGTGGCCGCCCTCCCTGTCGCCAATGTAGGTCTGCCATTAAATGTATGTATAAAGTAACAAACGTCCATGGATAAGTGAACCTATACAAACAAAAAGCTCATTTTACCTAGTACGCTCAGCGTATTTAATGCCGATTCACTTCGGTCAGGCCTAAAGTACCTTCGCTTCATCTAGTGGAAATAATCATCGTGGGGACAGTTATGTTGAGCAGAATTGTGTTTCAATAGTTAGTGCTGATGATAATATGGTTCGCGATTCCTCTATAAGGAAGACTCCCTTGTTAGAAAGATCATTGATGATACTGCAGCTTTTGGAGATGTTGAAAATGCATCGAAATGCGAGGGTGCTGGCAGTCAGCAACTTTAACCAGAGACGGTGGTTTTTGAAACTGAAGAGGAAGAATGCCCTAGACTGGCTTGCGAGAATATCGATTCTGTTGAAGCGCAAAGAAGAACCGACCGGAGAAATTCGCCGTCCATCAGCAACAAACAAGATCCCACTACAAGGGAACCTGTTTCTGTTAATTTCAGCTCTCAGGGTGTGGGTTCAGAGAATTCTGTTGATGAGCACGTTAATTGCTCACTTGAAGATACAGACTTGGGAACTTAAGGTAGTGACTATGAGTCAGATGGTTCTCAGAAGATTCCTGAACTTGCTGCTGTTGATGCATGCAATTTACTTCTTCCCATGAATTTATCCTTCTTCTGAATGCTATTCTTTCCCGCGTAAATACTGTGCTCATGACAACATTCTTTGCATCTTTTTCAGCTCCTATTTCAATGCTAACACCATTGTGCCTTTGGAACGTCATATTTATATCTGTTAAATTTCACATGGCTATAAAAATATCTGGAATATTTCATAAAGAACAAGTCATTATGATCATTCTACTATTAAGCATTTCTTTTCAAATTTAATGACCTGGTTTACATCTTTAGTACTTTGCAACCTATAAAATGGTTAAGTTCATGTTAGCTTGTTTAGAAGCTAGATGCGTGCATGTAACCTTGTGAAGTGTGTGTCTCTGCCTGCTGTGGTGTTGTGAGCCTGTTTGACAATTTTTATTGTTAACAAATATGTCCAGCCACTTATTTTATTTCCTCGATCTTTCTTGAAGTTTTTCCCAGCATACTAGTTTTGGCAAGCTTATGAAAAAACTGGCGAAGTTCCTGGGTGGAAATACGAGTTCAGGATTTCTTTTTAGTAATTCAGTATTCCAGGTTACTTGAAATTAGGAACCAACTCTGTTAATGGAAACAAAAATGTGCTTGCTGTTGTAGTTCAAGTTGAGAGAGCAAACTGATTCCCAAATTATGAGTCAGATGGTTGCAAAGGTTCACCTTTGCATGAATTGAACTCCCCGACTAACCTGTGGCCAACTACTTGATCTGATTCATCTTAGTTTCCACATAGTTGTACTAATGTAAATTTATTAGTTCTCCGTTGAGCAGTTTTCAGGAAAGCATACTGTTGAAATGCTGGACTTCTTGTTCCTTCTTGTAAAACCAAAATGGTTTATGCAATTTACTTCTTCCCATGAATTTATCTTTCTTCTGAATGCCATTCTTTCCCTAGTAAAATAATGCTTTGATATCTGCAGAAAATTTCTTTTTCTTATGAAAGGGTCATGATCACATATATCACAAACGTTCACGTTAATGCAAGAGAATTACCATGAAATCCGGTGTAAGTATCAGCATGCATGTAATTCATGATAGGTAGGGAGATCCATATGAATGTAAACATGGGATTCGGATCCGATGTAGCTTTACTGAATCCGATGGATTTGTTGGATATTTCATGTTGTGCATATATCAGTATAATAACTTGTTTGAGTTTGTTTAAATAGAGAGAATTTGGAGTTGGTCCAGCCTCTATCTATTAGAAATGTTAAATGGCTCAGACCTCCCTCAGACACACTTAGGTTTTGAGCTCCACATATCGGCATAATTGGATCAGGTCCAAATTGGCTTGGTTTAAAATAGGATATATACTACTTGGTTTTAGTTCAATGGATGACTTAGATCAAACCAAGGCTCGACATGAATTTTTTCATGCGATCGGCACGACATGCAATTAGGATGACTCTTCTCTATTTTTGGAGAAGAGACATATTGTTTTTTTTCTTACAATGGGGATGACTAAACATAAGAACCATGAAAATTAATACCACGAATCACGTCATTTTTGTACTATCCATTCGAGAAAACTACTTCTAATGTGAACTTTCATACAATATACATGAAGATCATTATATATATAAATAATGGTATATGCTCAATCTCATGTTTGTTTAAATCTATTCAAATATTTTTACTGTTTAATTGATACGATGAACGCTGAAGATTTGAATATAAAAAGTAGATTGTATGTAAGTATGAATGTATGTAGTAAGACGGAGATGTGGTAGACTGTTACTTAAAGATCACATCCAAACATGGCCGGCTCAAAATTGGTCTGGTGGCTTCAACTGGAATTGGAGACCACTTGGTTTGGTTTTGGCTCTATTTTTTCTGAAACCAGAACAAATGGTTCTAACCTACTGGTTTCATATTCTTTTTATTTTTTTAAGTTTCAAAATTTTTAGTAATTTTTTTAGTTTCGATTAAAACCAAAACCAGAAAACCTGTACCTTTTACGAAACCTGAACAAACGGTTCTAACCTACCGGTTTCATATTGTTCTTATTTTTTTTAAGTTTCAAAATGTTTAGTAATTTTTTATTTTCGATTAAAACCAAAACCTCTACCTTTTATGAAACTGGAACAAACGGTTCTAACCTACTGGTTTCATATTCTTCTTGTTTTTTTAAGTTTCAAAATTTTTAGTAATTTTTTAGTTTCGATTAAAACCAAAACCAGAAAATCTCTACCTTTTATGAAGCCCGAACAAACGATTCTAACCTATCGGTTTCATATTCTTCTTATTTTTTTAAGTTTCAAAATTTTTAGTTTCGATTAAAATCAAAACCTCTACGTTTTATGAAACTGGAACAAACGGTTCTAACCTACCGGTTTCATATTCTTATTATTGTTTTCAAGTTTCAAAGTTTTTAGTAACTTTTTTAGTTTCGATTAAAACCAAAACCAGAAAACCTCTACCTATGAAACCCGAACATACTTTTCTAACCTACCGATTTCATATTCATTCCTATATTTTTATGTTTCAAAAATTTTAATAATTTTTTTAGTTTTGATTAAAACCAAAACCAGCTGTTCCAAACCGAAACTGGCCCCGTTCCAATTCCTCGTGAACCAAACATATCTAACCACACCGAGACTTCGTCTTTTTCTTTTTTGGTACATCAGAGGCCAAAGCCCACAAGATGCATATAACTGAGACCTTGTTCATTTGCCAGAAGTGCATGGGGCCGTCCTTGGAATTTGAACGAAAGGATGAAGCCCTTTCTGTAACTTGACGCTTCACATGTCTTGGTGGGAGGCGTTTCAGGCTCCATAAAAATCCATCGCATTGTTTCCGTAACAAAGAATTTGCAGCCATGGCTTCCTTCTCGCTCTCCACCCATTTGTGTCTGGGAATTCCACCCTCCAAATGCAGAACCGATGCAACCCCACAAATTTCAGCGTTGATGTCTCGACTAAGGCTTCCCCATGTCAACCCCAACTTCAGGTACTATCTCTCTTTCGTGCGTGGGGGATTGCCACAAAGATGCTATTGTTCTTTATCTCTCCATTGTTTCCGCTATTTGAGAACAGGGTTCATCCCTGAGCCGTTTGCATGATCGAACTTTTGATGTAGAACTGGAATTGGTGCTTCCGGTGTCAGTTTCTTAATAAATGACTTGAAACATTAGAAAGTCCGGGTTCAACATAAGGTGAAAAAAGAGTCATACCCCCCTTTCTCCGAGCACCCATTTATCTCTCTCGTGTCAGTTCCAAAACCATGTGGGTACTATTCCCAGGCACGAAGTTCCTGGCTTTAGAAGTTTCTCGAGTCATAATTCTACGACACAAACCGGCCTACATGACATAGGATAACTTTGGGGCTACAAACTAATGAATACGGATTACATCTGATGGCATCCCCATAACTCAGGCAAGATATGGATTACTGCAAACTCGTATCCGGTTCTGTTACACTCGTATCTATCCAAGTTCTTTAATAAGAATAATATAATTATGGCTAAATTTCAATAGAACGTATGCGTTTGCCGTTTAAAACCTTTTAGTTCTACAATCTATGATGATCGGTCTGACTGAATTTTGCAGTGACCAATGCGATCGAGCTCAACGGCAACTAAGAAATCATGTAGTCAACCTCACTTAGTGTGGTGTAATCATGTTCCTCACAAACTACGCTTGGTTGCACTCAGCTATTTGACGGGATGAATCAATCCCATTTACAAATACAGATTAGCTCACAAACTTCATCTCCTTAATCCACTTTGGATATGCATCGCTAACTGTTCAAGATTCCTGAATGCAGGGCTATCAATGTTTGCATGAAAAGGTCAGGACGAGACATAACCATGGTAGCCTTCACGAAGGGAGCAGATGCACAACGGGACGACAACCAAACCACAAGAGAAGGAGAAGCAGAGGCTGATGGAACCGGTGGTGGTCCTCCCATGGCAACCATTTTAGCGGGGTTGGTGGTGTTCCTACTCTTCGTCTGGTTTGCTGGATTAATAGTATCGTGGATTTTCCATTTGTTTGTCAGATGATTGTAGACTGCCACTTCTCTTGTTTGATAAAGAAAACTAATTTGTATCGGCAGTATCCACTGAAAATGTTTGCAACTAAACAAATTAAGAAGAAACCTTCATTTTGCACTGGAAGCGCTCAGAACTAATCCAACATGCCGGAGCCTAAAAAGGGAGCAAGTCTCACCTCTCCAGGGGGTCGACCCAAAAGCACCTTCATGTTCAAGGCCCGGAGTTGATACCCGAAAGCCTGCACTCCGATCTGGGTCTGTCAGCTCCCAGCTTGCTTTGGTACTAAACCAAGAACTAGGTAACTTGTTCAACGGTCATCTGCTTAATTCAGCTTGCCGAAATGATAGACAACCTTGACAATGAGCAATAAGCACCCAACGCAACTATAGAGACCGTAAAATATGGCATTCAATTAACTTTCGAGATACAATGAAGGGAAAAAAAAGAAAGACGTACATGAATTAAACTGAAGGAACAGCCTTTGATTGGCGTCCAGATCTTAAACAATTTTTTCTAGAAATCATAGCATTCGGTTGCTTTGCTGCCTGCGTTACTTCTGAAATGCTCTCTAAAGTGTCGGTTATCTCTCCAGCAAATGTCATGAACAATTGCCAGCATTCTGAAAGTTTGAAATTAGATCATCATTGTTAGTGTGCAAGCTATATTAAGGTACTAAAATATATCAAACATGGTGCGTTGTTATTAGTGCATTATACATACAAGAGAGAGAGAGAGAGCCATTTGACCGAATTTTATCACGCAGGATATCTGTAGAAGCCAAGGAATTGTTTTCACTGACATGAAGAAAGCATTATACCAAAAACTAGCCTTAGACCATACTAAGTGGGGTACGCTACATGGGTACTCCATCCTATCATATTGACATCGACTCCAGAAAAGCAAGAACATGTTTTATCCGTGAAAAATGCGTTATGATAAATCAAATTAAGGCTTCTCCAGAGAGAGAGAGAGAGAGAGGCCACGGCCTCTCTTTTGATGCAAGGTACATCTAGACACTCAGGTAGTTTCTTTCACCACTGACATAAAAAATGCAGCATGGAAAAGTAGAAGAGAAGCTTCTAGCAGTATTAAGCTAGGGGAAACCATGGCTCGAAATAGTTAATCAGGACATAGCCAGGAAGGGTATTAAGGCGTGTAAAACATGTAACGTACTGCTTACTTGAGTCCTTGATGAAGTTCAGCAGCGACAAAGAAGCAAGTGCCTGACATTCACCTTTGTCATCATTCAACAGGCATTCCTTCAAGGTAGGTGCCAAAATCGAGAAAGCCCATAGTTTCATCTGAGCACATGAAAGCAAACCAATCGCACAAGACAGCCAAGTGACAAAGACGAGACACGCTCTTGCCAGTTCAGGAACTCCACAAACCAAACACTTGGAGAAAGTTTCCCAGAACACTTTCTTCCCGTTAACAAAAAATATGGATCCCATATTTCTAAGCCATTGTTGCCTTGCATCTTCTTGTTCCTGGTAACACAGCACAATAAGACGACTATTTTCTACTAGTACGTTTATTTACATTAAATCTCGCTTGAGATGCTATGGTCAAATCTTCACATTCTGTGAGCCGACAAGAATGTTGTGTATTATATATTTTAGAATGAAATTAAGGTTATAATATATATATATATATATAACAACAACTAAACCTTTTCCCCATACTAGATGGGGTCGGCAGTTATAACATATATATATATATATATTAATTATTAGGAAGAGAAAGAGAGTAATATTTATCAATTGGCCCCCTCCATCATGATGGAAAGCTAATGATGAACATTATTTGCTTATGCCCTCAGACAAGGACAAAGGGCGTCTGAGCAAGCAAGAGCTCATATTCATTAAGTTTTCCAACAAACGACTAGCATCTTCCACATCTTGATATTCAGGGACGTGGCAGATGCACAAATTTGATATACATGAACTTCTTGGTCCTAATTTGGCCAAAAAGAATCAAAATTTCATGAATGTCAATATGTGTGTCTGTACGTGCACAAATAAGAATTACAACTAGTCAGCAGTATAGCAGAAACATGACGAGCAAATAACAAAAACAAAGATTGTCAGCCAACTTTTCTTGCCTAAATCTTTGTGGGAGAAAAGACTTTCGGGTTGCATATGCAATACAAAAGCGAACACCTGTGGTGTGACCAATGATGTAAAATTTTGCAGTGGCATGTTAAGAAAGCACTTATTGGATAGCGTTTATAGTTTTTCTAATTTTTTCTGTCACTCTAGCTTCAACCTACATGGTTACTTCTTCAAGAATGATTACCAAATGGCTTACAAATGTGCATACCTGCAATGAGACATCATTTTGTGGCCCCTTATTTTCATTATTTAATGATGAATCTGTTAGAGGATGCTTGAACCCTGCCAATTTTAGCAACCAAGCTTCTGTGTGTCCCTCGCCCATGTAAAAGATTAAACCCTCCAATGATGTAAAATTTTGCAGTGGCATGTTAAGAAAGCACTTGTTGGATAGCGTTTATAGTTTTTCTAATTTTTTCTCACTCTAGCTTCAACCTACATGGTCACTTCTTCAAGAATGATTACAAATGGCTTCCGAATGTGCATACCTGCAATGAGACATCATATTGTGGCCCCTTATTTTCATTATTTGATGATGAATCTGTTAGAGGATGCTTGAACCCTGCCAGCTTTAGCAACCAAGCTTCTGTGTGTCCCTCGCCCGTGTAAGAGATTAAACCCTCCAATGATGTAAAATTTTGCAGTGGCATGTTAAGAAAGCACTTGTTGGATAGCGTTTATAGTTTTTCTAATTTTTTCTCACTCTAGCTTCAACATACATGGTCACTTCTTCAAGAATGATTACAAATGGCTTCCGAATGTGCATACCTGCAATGAGACATCATATTGTGGCCCCTTATTTTCATTATTTGATGATGAATCTGTTAGAGAATGCTTGAACCCTGCCAGCTACGTGTAAGAGAATAAACACTCAAAGATGAGCAGAGCTCTGCATGTCTGTACTTGGGCCTTTTCATCAAGAAGACTACCCTCTAAAGCTTCCACTAAGGCATCAAGTGCCTCTTCCCTGTAGATACTGCATCCTTTATCCTCTTGCTGCAACAGAAATTTTTATGAAATTATTAGGGGACCTAGTAGTCCAATTTTATTTGCTTGATCTATTGTTCTTGAATAGCTAAAAACAGACTAATATATTTGCAAACTGCAGTTAATCTTTTCTTTTTGTACTTTATCTATGTAACAGTTGCCTTAGATATCAGGCACTGTTAGAGACCAATTACTTATTTGAAAACCACAGGAAGTGCCAACAAGGTTATGAAATCATAAACAAATTTCTAAAATTTTCTATAAAAGATCTTGAGTATTCAACATTCACAAAATTTCATATCATGATGATCTTGACACCACAAAAGGGCACATGGTCAAAACTGATAACAGTTTTCATGATTAATTATCTTTTCAACATCTGAGCTTTCTCATTTATTTCCACGTCACCTTTCTGGTTGTTGTCACTGGTCAACTCCAAAATTTCCAAGTACAGGAAAAGGGTGAAATTGACAAGGGAAATCTTAAGGTGAGATTATGAAAGCTTCTTTACTCAGTCTCTCGTAGTTTTCTAATGGCTTCTAATGGTTTAGCTGGTTATATTTATAGCTCCGATTGTGTTCCTTCTTACCCAACTAAACGGTACACCACATCCTGGTAATGCTTCTTCTGGCCTAACAAGCTTACAACATATTGTTCTAGCTTTAGTGCAAGAAGGCATTCATCGTACCAAGTGATCCTCATGATTCGTCCTCCCACATTGAATTCAAGGACTGCATCCTTTTGATATATACATGTAATATAGCTGTTTACGTTTGGTAGTCGAATGATCACCTCAAAAATTACGTGTTACTTATATTGGTAGTCAAACAGTCGCATGGTCAGCCTCAACAACTCATTTGGCATTTCTGCAAAAAGAGGAACTACACCTAGGCCACTGCGTATGCGTACAGATTTGCAGTTCATTAGTATATTTATTATAATGAGCCCCTATTTCATGAGGAGCATAGAAATCAGTGGTCTCTGCTCTGATTGATAGCTCTGGAGATCGACAAGAAGACAGTGCATCAAATTTATCGCACCTTCTGCAAGCCATGCAAAAAATTTGTAACAGCCAACCTCCTGCAATGTACTAAAGGAAATTTCAGTATTCAAACTAACCGGCAAGATAAAATCAGGAACAAGAAAAAGGAGTATGGAAAATACAGCAGGGATGCTGCCTCCAATTTAAGACAAGTGCAAAGAAGCAGACCTATAGTGTGTTTTATACAATAGCATGGACAAAATTTGGAAACAATTAACAGGTGAGGGGAAGTTGCTATCTCTGGTACGTTGACCATGAAGAGAAGCTTTGACTACATGATAGCTAAGAAAAGGTGATGGGCTACTAAGGGAGAAAATAAAGGAAATGAATAGAAGTTAGAAAACCAGGGAGACGGGAGCAAAATGGTAAACAATGGGTATATTAATTTCCATTCACGTGGCATATGCAAACAAGGTAACAGAGATGAGACAACTTCTTCATGACACATGAACCCAATTGCACCCATTCTCATAAACGAAAATATGGTACCTTTAAGGTACCAAACTTTTATATTGAATATTTTTATTTGACAAAGGTTCCCTTTTTTTTACTGAAGTCAAATTACTTGTATATCAGACTCAGAATCATACTTGTGATATGAAATCCAGGAAGAACTAGTATTTGCATATAGACTCCAAGTAGCCAGTTTCTATTGCTAAATCACTTCAGCAGGTTAGTTTCGGAGCAACCGACACATGAAAATAAGGCTCTTTTTAGGGATATACTGAAAGAGGGAGACAATGTCTCCAACCATAAATAGCGAGAGTAAACTTCCGTTATTTGAGAAGCAACGGATGTGGATGCAAGAGGACGAGGATGACAGTGGAGCACTACTCTTCTTATTTATGCCCAACTGCATCAGTTGTTCATCCAAGTCCTGGCTTTGACAAAATCTACCTTTTAGGTGGTGTTGGAAAATCTAAATTGGGCATCATTTTGCATCACGAAAGTCATCACCATCCACTACTTCCCGATAACTGACATTTCTCTTAAACAAACACAGCCATATGGCTGGAAATGCTGCTGTTCCATGGCTCCAGCCTTCCCAAAGAGAGAATGTAGAAGCAAAACATGACTTCAAGAAAAACGAACCTGTCAAGGCAAACCAGCTCAGTAAGCAATACCATCATCTCCACTCTTGATTGCGAGCAATGTCACATGGGTGCGGGTGCTAGTGCGGGATACGGCAAATTTTAAAAAATTTGAGTGCGGCGACACGGCTAAGGTATATAATATTATATATATTATATATTCAAGCTAGAACAAGTGAGACATCAATTAACATAAGTATATGACGACAATAGTAAGTACACAACTTTATATTAAAGCAAAACAAGTAAAAAACTACTAATTTCATAATAATACACATCAATCAAAAGAAAATCAGGATTTGCATATCAACAATATTATCAAATATGAACAATATTAATGTTTGATAAATGAAATGAGCATATACCTGATAAATTATAGATCTTCACTATCAACAATATTATCAACTGAAGGGACTATTGGATCAGTGAGTTTCATATTAAGAGTATGCAAATCTTGATTGTCATCTAAGTGATATTCCTCCGGGTCCAATATTTTGATTCTCCTTCACTGCAATATATTCAAATAAATAAGAAGAAAAGATCAAATATAATCCTCATGATTAATAGAAAAAAAAAACAATTTTGAAAGATTAGTAATTTTTATCTGTACTTAGCATTAGATCGTGAAACCAATCTTATATTTGAGTGGACATAAACCAAGTCTTCAGCACAACTACTTGATAGATTGTTCCTTTTGATATTGTGAATTTAAGAATATATACTCCAATTTCTTTCACAATAAGATGAAGTAGCAGGTTGAGATAATAATTTTGATGCAAGCTTTTGAAGAAGAGTCATCTCAAATCCATAAATGCCCACTAATCTAGTGGATCTTGATAATCCCTTGCTTCTAGTGCTTCTAGTGAATCAAGTTTGGCACAAGAAAACTTTCCATATTCAGAATTTACTTGCCTAAGTAGGTATGAGTCACAATAAATCCTTCCCAAACACATTTGCCTATTCTTTGCTATTTCAGGATCTTGATTAAGAGGACTACACCCAATGCTCTCATGCAACCATTTCTTCTCATAATATCTTGGATTTAAAGAATGTGCTAAACAATGCCAGAGAGTGTTGCTTTTGTCCTATCTTGAAACTAATATAGAATGAATATGATCATAAAACAATGATGTCTCATGAAGTTCTTTTTCCTCGTGCTTCAAAATTATTAACTCAACTTTTTCAATCATGGTATCTCACATTTCATAAACTTTATGAAGCATTGGTTCATCTTTATCAACTTCTCTCAACATCTCCCAAATAGGCTTTGTGAATTTAAGAAAATATGATACCTTGTCCCACCATAAATCATTAAGAATAATAGTATTCACTGCTTGGGCCTTTACTTGATCTTCAACCTTGTTACTACGGTATGAATCCCAGCTTAGATCAGTAACCATTTAAACCAATGATGTTTTGATTGTGTTGAATCTTTTTACCATCACAATCAAAGAAGCAAAACGTGTTAATGTAACCTTCAACAACTTTAAATGAGAATGTCTATTTAATATGGCTGAAATTAAATGGTGATTCATTATAAAATTCCTTATCTTTATACAATCTGTTGTCATATCTTTAATCCATGAACACAATTCATATGCACGAAGATTATCTTTATCTTCTGATATCTTACATATATGAGAAAGAGCTAAATTTAAACTGTGAGCTACACAAGGTGTGCAAAAAATGTGTAGATAATTATCTTCCAAACTTAACCATGCACTTTTACAATTAGCTGCATTATCAGTGATTATTTGTACAATATTATCTGGTCCAACACTCTTAATAACTTCTACAAATAAATCTTTCAAGTAACCTGCAGTTTTAATTTCTCTAGATGCATCAACAAACTTCAAAAACATTGGCCTACTAATTGAATAAGCAATAAAATTAATGAGTGGATGCTTTTGAATATCACTCCATCCATCAGAAATAATAGAAACACCATTAGTTTTTCATAAAAACTTCTTATGTTTTAAAAGTCTTTCAATATTGGTTTTTTCTTCTTTAAGAATAATTGTTCGTAATTTTTAAGAACTTGGAGGACCATAACCATGTAAATTACAATTAGCCAATGAAGTGACAAGATCTTTCCAATATGAATTTCTTGCTACAATTAAAGGAAGTGAACTTGAAAAGAAAAATCTTCCAACCGATCTATCCATCTCCTCCCTTCCAGCTACATTAAATGATTTTTCAATTCCTCCTCCTCTAAAACCTTTAAATTCACTTTGCATTAACTTTTTTTTCTTTTTTACATCTTTGTATCCACCAAATAATGGAATATTTGTTCATTTTTCACTCCTTTCGTTCTTTTTTTCATACTCATCTTGTTTTTTCATTAATTGTCTTCATAAATCCTCATCCACATTCGGACATGCTCTTATATCATATTTTGATAATTTTAAAAGATGTGCCTTCACTCTGGTATATGATCTTGTAAAACTCATGTTACAAAATTTACACATAAAATGTGTATTACCTCCATCACCTTCGTATAATTCTCCCATTTATATGTACATCCACAATGGTGCATTATCACGAGGTGTTGAAATTGAAGATTTTGTAACTTTTGTTGTTGATCCTAAACTTGAAGGAACACTTCCACCAGAACTCCCAATAGGGTCAGTACCAATTGATACTCCTTTTCCTTTTCTATTGTCGGCCATTTTTAGGATCAACTCAATTCACAATTTCACGATCTGATTTGAAAAATAACAAATAAGAGATGGAGTTAGTCATAACATTAATATACCAACAGAAGGCTTAATAATACAATAAACAAAAACAAAATTTTGGAGTTGCAATCATCAAGAATTAGAGCAAAACAATCACTAGATAATTATCAAAACCTATCAATCTGTGTGCAACTATCACAAAAGGATTTATTGTTAGTGGGCAAGAGCTTAAGAATTAGAGCAAAACAATCACAGATGTTGGGTAGGAATATTGGAAAAGAGCTTAGAGCTTGGTCCTACTTCAACAATTATAGCAAAAGGATTTATAGAGCTTTGGATTCTTTCTGGTTAGTGGGCAAGAAAAGAGATAGAAGGGTCCTTCAGGAAATTAAGAGATCATTTAACTTTTAAAATGTCATTTTAGAACTTGAATTTATGGCTAATGAACTTGACGACTATGTATATTACTGGAACAGTGGGAGCCAATTTGTCATTCTATCTTTATATGTAGATGACATATTATTGACTCAGAATGACAATGAGATAATTATAAAAACCAAGTCATGGTTAAACTTAAAGTTCAAAATGAAGGATATGGGAGAGACATCCTATATTTTGGGTATAAAGATTTATCAGGATATAGAATCTAAACTCTTATGTTTGAGTGAAAAGAGATATATTGAGTATATACTTGAGAAATTTAGAACGAGTGATTGCAAACTTGCAATTACAACTGTTGGTAGATGGGTCAAATTGAGTAAGACTAATTGTCCTAGTGAGATGACTCTTTAAGGTAATATAGAGATTTTTCCAGCATACATGCTTTATCTTTCTGGCCTTCAACAAAATATCATTCTGGTTATTGCATATAAATGATTTTGTCTAAATCATCATTTAGAAAAGTGATTTTTACATCTACCTGATGTAAATCTAAATCATAATATACAAAAATAGCTAAAATAATCCTAATGGATACAAATTTCATAAGGGAATATGTCTACATAATCTATCCCTTCTTTTATAAAAATCATTTTGCAACCAACCTCATCATAAATTTGTTGATTATTTTATTAACTTTATATTTTTTTAAGAATATATTTACAACCTATAACTTTTGTTCTTTTTGGAAAATCTGTCAATTCCCAAACTTGTCGATTGTTCCATCAATTTTATATTTCTTTTTAAGAACTCATTTACAACTAATGACTTCCTTCCTTTTGGCAAATTTGTCAATTCCTATATTTGATTTTTCTCAATGGATTTAATTTCCTCATTCATTGCGTTTTTCTCGTCTCTAGATTCAAATGAGTGAATAGCTTGTCGATACATCATGTTATTAGTGAACACATCTAAATCCACTGAATTACACACTTTATCTGTAAGATAAGTATGATAGTACTTTAAGTAGGATGGTGTAAACCTAGGTCTTTTATGTCTACTTAAAGTTTCGGTTTGTACAAGAAGGTTATTTGAATCAAAATCCATGGGTTCAAATGATGATTGATCTAGATACATAGATCATCAACACACTCATTGTCATTTTCAAGGATGTTATTCTTAAAATCTTCTAAGAATTTAACATCCCTACTTTCTATTAAATTATGGTTTTTGTGATAAAACCTATATCCTTTGAAACTTTTGGTGTATCCAATAAAAACACACCTTAAGGACTTATTGTTTAGATTATCTCTATACTAATCAAGGATTTTAATGTGTGCAATAGATTTTCACCTCTTGAGATGACTTAAGTTTGGTTTTCTACCAAATTGTAACTCATATGGTATAGAAAACACAACCTTAAATGATACTCTATTTAATATATATACGACTAAGCCACTACATCTCTCCAAAATACCTTAAGAAGAGAAACATCTATTAATGTGGACCTAATGATATTAAACAATATCATATTATATCTTTCTACTACACAATTTTGTTGAGGTGTCCTGGGCATGATATTTTATTTATAAATAACAAACTTTATAATATTTAAGAAATTATATAAAAGTATATTCACCACCTCAACCAGACCTTAAGACTTTGATTATTTGCCCTAATTGATTTTTAACTTTCTATTTATATTCTTTAAATATTTAAGTGCCTAAGATTTATTTGTTAAGAGATATAAGTATATATCTTGAATAATCATGGATGAAGGTTATAAAATAAACTTTCTCATTATGAAAGTTTACCCAAAAGGGTCCACATAAATGTGTGTGAATGATTTATGATAGAGTTGTTATCCTAATTATTTTTTTGAAAATAACTTTCTAGTCATTTTTCCTTGTATACAGGCTTTACACTTATTAAAAATATTTTCCTAAAATTCAGACAATAAGTTAAAGTTGATTAATTTTCTCAATTTATTTAAACTTATATATCCTAAGCATTTATGTCATACATTAACATCAATAACAAATGAACAATCAATATAAGCATAAAAACTTTCATTATCACCAGTGTTTAATTTAAACAAACCATGCTCATAATCAAATAAATAAATAAAAAATATCCTATCATGTTTTTTTAGAGTGACTTTTCTAAAAACAAACTTGACATCAAACCTTTTCTTTACCAAGGCACGGGCTGACACAAGCTTGCACCTAATAGAGAGCACAATTAATACATAAGTAAGTACAATTGGTGTGTCTTGTACAAAAATCCTAAAGGTGCAACCTCAAGAATATAAAAAAAAATATTATTTCTCATGTAGACGTGATGCTCTCTAGTTTGTATTCATTCAAGTTCATAGCTCCCTTCTTGCTCTTAGAAATATGTCGGGTGGTTTTAGAGTCGATCCACCAACTAGTCACAGGGTGGTCCATATTGAACCACTCATAAATCATGCATATTATGTCTTGTTTCTCTGTTGAGCCACAATGTTGAGTGTTTTCACCGTTGTTCCTCTTGTTGTGGCAGTCCCTTTATAGTATCCCATCTTGCCACAATTGAAACATTTGATCCAAAAGTGGTTTCTTATAATTTCTTAAAAAATTGACCACATACTTGGTTTTCTCTTATTCTGGTTATTCCTATAACTTACCATAAATCATCCTAAGCAACTAGCAAATTTTCTCTTTTATTTTTGTTCAAACAACAACTAAGCCTTTTCCCATACTAGACTTGGTCGGCTACATGAATTCTTTGTTTCCACATATCCCTATCGTGTGCCATGTTAGCAGTTAACTCACAATAAGCTAGATCATTCTTTATTGTTTCTTTCCAACACTTTTGTGGTTGTCCTCTATCTCTTTTAATACTTTCCAAATTTAGTTTTCATACCTTCTTACAAGTTCTTCTTTTGATCTTCTTTCTATATGTCCAAACCATCTTAAACGATATTCTCTCATTTTATACTCTATTGGTGTCACTCCTAATTTGTTTCTAATAACCTCATTATGTATACGGTCTTTTCTTGTATGACCACTCATCCATCTCAACATCTTCATTTCTGTCAATGACATCTTTTGTACATGTTGATGATTAACTGCCCAACACTCAGAACTATAAAACATGGCAGGCCTAATTGTTGCTCTATAATATTTACCTTTTAACTTTAATGGTATCTTCTTATCACAAAGAATACATGATACTCCTCTCCATTTTAACCAACCAGCACTAATTCTATGTGTAACATCTCCATCAATTCTTCAATCACTCTAAAAAATTGACCCTAGGTATTTAAAACTTTCCTTTTGGGGGATGCAATGTGTGCCAATTTTAATTTCTATGTCTTCTGAAGTAACCAATCAAACTTACATTCCATATATTCTGTGTTTGTTCTACTAAGTCGGAGACCTTTGCTTTCTAATGTTTCTCTCCATAGTTCCAATTTTCTATTAACTTTCTCCTTAGACTCCTCCACTAACACAATGTCATCTGTAAATAATATACACCAAGGTACTTCATCTTGAATATGTTTTGTTAACTCATCAATCACCATTATAAATAAGTATGAACTTAAAGTTGATCCTTGATGTAACCCAATATTAACTTCAAAGAAGTCTGTCATTCCTTCTTGAGTCCTCACACATGTTTTTGCACCATCGTACATGTCTCTTATAAGGTTAATGTATATCAATGGGATACCTATTTTTTCCAAAGTTCTCCAAAGAACCTCCCTCAGTACCCTATCACAAGGTTTTCTAGATCCATAAATATCATATGAAGGTTTTTCTTTTTTGCTCTAAAATGTTCCATAGGATGTCTCAAAAGGTGAATCGCTTCAACAATAGATCTGTCTGGCATAAATCAAAATTGGTTTATTTATTTTTGTTCATATAAGGAATTTAATTTTGCCATCATGCTTTAAAAGCATTTACTAAAATAACTTTTCCTCTCTTTTTTCACATTCATAAAGTTTGTTAATTAATCATGAATTGGTGGTACATGCAATAGGAATGTGAACTTTTGTCTTTCTAAATGGGTCTTAAGAAATGAATAGGTCCGGATTGATTCTCATTTGTGTTTTACTTGGTGACCATTACTTGCCTTAGATGTATTGCTATTTAGCGAGTAGCTCTTTCAAATTTAAGAGCAACCATCTTATTGCTGTTTGTTCATTTCCTTTATTTTTGCAGATGTCATTGAAGTTTGTAACGGCTTGACCTTCCTTGATTTGATTGTGAAACAGATTGAGGTAATCTAGGATACATACAGATTACTAATGTTCTGCTGAATTTGCAGTTCATTTGATTTTTGTACGATTGAGACCTTTCCCTGGTTGTAGTCCTTGAATGACAAGTACGGATGCAGTGTTCCCCTTGTTCTGATGAATTCTTTCAATACACATGACGATACTTTGAAGATATTTGATATTAAAATTATGATTTGTTTGATCAGTAAAGTATAAGTGAAGTCTCTTTGCTAAATCTAAGAACTGTTTCGTGTTTGAAGATTGTGGAGAAATATGTCAATTCCAATATTGATATTCATACTTTCAATCAGGTACTGATTTAAGCCCTTTCTTTTTGTTTCTGTCATCTGCCATTTCGGATTGGTGAAACTCATGACATATTTTTCTCCTTTCAGAGCCAATATCCTCGTTTCGTTGTAGAAGATTTTCTTCCTCTTCCATCCAAAGGGCAAACAGGCAGGGATGGATGGTATGCATTTATAATTTTCATCTCTCCAGCTCCCCGTAGTATAAAAGAATGGGTCATTAGTGAGATGAAGCAGAGCACGAAATGATTAGAATGTGTAACTGAATTGGTTCGTTCAGCCAGAGTGTGTGGTTGTGCACTTTGCCTTGCAGTGCGAGTAAAAACTTCTCTTTGAGGATAAAAGAAAAACTTAAACTAGTAGACTGGTCATTTTTAGGCTCATGGAATGAAAGTAGTTTACGCTTGCTTGCAAACAAGTTATCCAGTGCAATGGTTTTTCCTTCTATAGCTTTCCTAGTATTATTATATTCGAGTTGAGTTGAATAAGATTTTGATAGATCGGGTTAGGAGTACTAGCTTGTAATTGATCTCTTATTAAATGGCTCTTTTTAGCTTGTGAGGCATATCTTATATTTTTGCTTTAGTTCATTCGCATTCAATGGTACATGGCAAACATTAAAGTAGATACGTTTCATGATGCCTCATGCAAAAAGACTCATTGAAGTTCCTCACTGACTTTGACGTAAATACATAATTTAAGGTACCCTCCCGGGCAAGGTGACGTTTTCCCTGCCTTTGTGAACAGTGGCAAGCTTGATGCATTTTTATCACAGGTATGAACAGAATTTGGAAATACAAAAATCCAGAACTGAGATAAAATTACACGTTTCGTTCTATATCTCTTAGCTTCTGCATTCTTTGCTCTTCTGTGGTGCTAGGGTAAGGAGTATGCTTTTTTTTGCCAACTCGGATAACTTGGGAGCTATAGTTGACATAAGTACCCTAAACGTTCACTCAACATTATTTTAATTTTTATTTGATTACTTACCATTTCATTATCATAAGCTTTTCATCTATCCACCTAAGCAACAAATTGTTGGTTCTCCTTGACAAATTGTCACTGACAACTTCCATCCTTTTGGTAAATAACCAGAATGAATACTGCATGTCACTGACAACTTCCATCCTTTTGTGTGTTGCATATTTATCTTCTCTCACATCCTCTTTTTATCACAGGTGACCCCCAAAACCCTTGCTGATGTCAAAGGTGGTACCCTTATTTCATGAGGGAAGAGTTCAGGTATGCATTTGCAAAACTTCGAGTCACTTGTGTGTGTCTGCACGTTCATCGGCACTTCAAAATTTTCAACACAAATAATTTGTAAGTTTTCTGGTTAGTGCTCCTGATTGTTTTAGATTATATACACATATGTAGGTATTGACAATATATATAATCTACAGGTGGGTGAACTTGAAAGCAATTAAAAGGCTTGTTGAAGCTGATGTCAGTTTATAACTATTAACGGAGTGGCGCTCATTATCTGATCTTCTTCAGTGAAGGCAACCTCTGATCTACTACTTGTTCAAGTTATCTGTTACATCTCTTGCCCAAATGGTATTGCATTTTGCAGACACTGTAGGTGTTAATATGTTTGATGTTGTTGTATTCGGATCTTTATACTGTGGAATATTGCTTTGTTACTCGAAATGAAGCAAGACATAATCCAGCCAATCCATCGATTGAACTGGGCCCTGAATTTAAGAAGGTAACGCTGTTCTAATTTTCCATTCATCAAAATGTTCATTTTTTCCATTTGTTTTATTCTACATATTTTTCTTATTGTTCAGGTTAGCAACTTCTTGAGTCGCTTCAAATCAATCCCTAGCATCATTGAGCTCGATAGCTTGAAAGTATCTGGTGATGCATGGTTTGGTGCTGGTACAATAATGAAGGTAATTTTCTTATGTTCCTTTAAAACTAAGTATTTTGAGTCCTGATGACTACTCATTCATTCATCCTTTAATTTTTTCAAAAATGATAATATTACTACACATATGTTGGAAAGAAATATTGCACACCTTTTTTACTATCTACACTCTTTTTTTTCTAAAAGACCGAAATTGCTCCCCAAGACTCTTTCTTGTCTGCACACCGTTCTCCGGTCAGATCCGAAGAGTTGTTTGGCTGCGGAGAAAGCAACACGTATGCCAAAGCAACCTTCGAGCCGTAGGTCACCAGAGAAGCCATGTAGGACAACGGACGCGGTGGGTTGCAGAAAGAGAGATTCAACGCCGAGGAGTATTGTGGTTATTTTTGAAAAAGAGCACGACCAATTTCAGAAAAAGGGGAAAATGGGGTGCAGGTATAAAGATTGGGTGTGCGAGTAACAATAATCATCATTAAATCCCACCACAGAAACATAACCACCAACCGCTAAGCTCGTTGGACATCGATGGCATTTTTGTTTTTCTGTTTCTGCTTATGACACTATCTGCTGACTGTTCTGCTTGGCTATTTTGTTGTTTTCAGTGAAGGGGAATGCGAGTATAATAGCGGATGCTGGGGAGAAGCTGGAGATTCCTGATGGAGTGGTCATGATAAGGTACGTGCATACATAGCCTCAGCACTTGAGGAACAAGATTCAAGTATTCTAACCAGCACATCCTTGCTTTTCTTCAGATCGTGAAGAGCCTTGATGACCTTTGAGAAAAGCATAGAAAAATATCAGAAGCTTTGTAATTGACCCAATCCATGTCCATGTCCTTCCTCCCTTTTCTAACCCAATTTGCTTCATTTTTGTCACACTAAATTATGGAGACAAGATTTGCCTTGTATTTGTGCGCGAAAAACTTCATGATTGTGTGCATAAAGGAATTGTCTTTGGGCATGTACAATATTGCTCAATAGATTTCGACTAATATCGTGCATATTGTTCAGTATGATCACTCAAACTATCATAAACGATGTGTGTGAGAGAGAGAGAGAGCTGGGGACACTATATTCAAGGCAAATCTTGTTGAATCAGAAAGGACATCTCCTATATGTATAATATAGGAAATCTGAAAGTGACTCACAAGGCCTGGTGCACTGACTGATTGAAATGACGCTCATATGGCGGAAATTGCATCGTTAACAAGGCATATTACATTGGTCCAGTAAGATCAGCCATATCTTCCGTGAGGCGAATCGTTGTATCGACAAGCTTGCATCGACTGCCCCTGGGACATATCTGGGAGGCACCACTGCAAGAAATTGTTGTTGACCTTCTTGTAAATAAGATTAGTGTGTAGATAACCTGCGGACTAGAGCCTCCACATTGTACCAAAAGCGAATGTATTCAAGTCAACATTTTACAACAAAGTCCCATAAATATCCGACTTCATCTACAGGATCACATCTCTCTCTCTCTCTCTCTCTCTGCATAAAGCTATGCTTTATTCTAAAACATCACAAAGGTAATATGTAGATGATAAGAACTTATAAACATTCATAAAGCCGATGGCCGTTCATGTACGGTTGGTGCGCCTACCAACGGCAAGAGCAAGCTCCGTGTCGATCTTAAGTGAGATATCAAGCGCCTTCACAGAGTGCGTCAATGCTCCACTGCCAAGTTTTAGACCACCACCACCACCCAAAAAAAACAATATCACCATTAGTTACAAGTTCAACGTTGACATAAAAATAGCCGTTTCTAACAGTTCAAATTTCCTTTGGTTTCTCGAAATTATAACTTAATATGAAACTTTTAATCAGCATTACTGGTGCCTTCTGCCAATGGTTAAGCACCAAGGGTTTAGCATGGCGGACGGGGCCTCGGCTTCTAGAGGGCAGTGGGGAGTTCAATTCCAGGTAAGGCTCGGGTCAGAGTCTTGTTGTCAGAACCATTCACTATGTTGGAATCTGTTTCAATCAAATCAAATCCGAGTATATAGATGGATTTAGCATGCTTAAATGAGTGAAGATCAAATGTCAAAATCCTAATCAAAGCACACCTGCTTGAATAGCAGCACAAGTTTTTTCTTAAAAACCCTACTGAAGGTTGATTTCTACCAAAATAAGCAAGCTGAATACATTTTTGGAAAAAGAGTTGAATCCAACCACATGGTTCAACTTGATTGAAACGCTTGTAATATAGAGAATCTAAGGGTTCTAACTGAAGGGCCTTCCAATAAGGGTGTGGCCTGAGCCCTGCCGCTCATAATACGGCCATACCTCAAGGTACAGTCTTCTTTCCACCTTGATTTTTAAAACAAGGTGGAGCACCAATTTCCACCTTGATTGTTACATTCTGAAAAAAATCATCCACAAAGTATGGATTTTGACTATTTGAAAGTTGACTTCGTTAATTTAAGATGTCAGTTTAATCCACTGATACGGTTAGGTTTCATTGAAACAGCTTGCAACATAGTCAACGGAAGGGTCTCTAAGTGTCTGGCTTGACCCATGCCATGTTATGAGACATCTTTTCAACGATAAGGCATGAAGGTCTACATATGATAAACGGGATGACTATTTCATGATAATGGTCACATACATGACCATTCTGCACTTGCGTGTGTGTGTGTGTGATGGCATTCATCTGAACATAAAGTACCCAAAGTAACTTGAAGTAAGGTTCTCAAAATTTTCATACTACTAAAAGCTTTTGCCAAGCAATCAAAGAAATGAAGTTGTAAATGGGTATTTCCCACTTATGCAAAGAAAAGCATCGTAGTCTTACCTTGAAATATAGGTCACTCCAGTTTGTCCAATTGTTTTAACCGTTTCAATGGTGACATTACCAGAAGCCTGCATGACAAGAAGTTCAGTAAAAAATTTACTTGTTTGCACATAAACATGGATCAGACCAGTACCACCAATGTAGTTACTTTGCTAAAGACATCATAATTCAACCAACACCCTAACATATCACAATATTTTCTGCTTACAGAAAATTTATCAAATAAAGAGGTAGAAATAATGAATTCCAGAATTTTTTCTTATAAAAAACGGAAGAAGTTACCCAAAGGAACTGTTGATGGCTTTTCCAATGTTTCAAGATTCTAAAAAATATTACCTTTCCATCAAGTTTTAATCTTGAGGTTCTCTTCGCATTTTTCACTGCTTTGACAAGTAAGCCCTTGTATTGGAAGTGAGCCATTTCTGGAGACCTACAACGCCTACATCATGTTCTGCAGAGATATAGACGGTACCAGTTCGTGTGCTTGTGATCTAGGCATGTTTATGGGCAAAGGACCATGGAAGCACAAACTGAACAAGGCACATTCTCGGTTTAAAGAACATCAACCTAATGTTGATGGTTGAACTCCAAGACCACTGAAATGGTAATTTACATGGTCATCAAGCATTCTTCATACGATAAATATTTGACATAAAGTACATGATTTCAGCTCACCGATATCCTACTGAACAATCTATAAGTGTGGCATGTGTACCACAGATTCATGCAAAAACAATCAGGAAGCACCTTAATTGTGGAAATCAGATACCATGTTAAACTGTGGGAAACTATTTTTGTGGTAAAAACCAGTGCCGCCCACTTTTATGTGGGGACCCTTCCTCACCCACCACTGATTTTTCATGAATAAACAAAATGAAACCTGCAAATGTGCAGGAAGGTGTATTTGTTCTGGACTTCATTTCTGTGTAAGGAGATTAATCTTCATCAGGCCTCTGATTAGATACTTCCTAAATATCACAATGAAGAACTAGGTAACAACTCTAATATATCTGATCAGATTGACAAAGTTCCTACAGATCCATACCAGATTTGGTTAAGTTTTATGTAAAACAGAAACATGTATGGTCATGCTAGTGAGGTATTTAAACATTTGAAACCAACTAAGAGCATCTTACATCTGATATAGGTATAGAGTTGATAAATTTATGTATCGAAACCCCAGTTGAAAACCTGGCGTGCTGTTCGTTTGGTTTCTTTTGCACTCTACTATATGTAAGTATGAGTCTAATCAGACCCATTTGAATGTCAAACAGAATTATCCTTTAACAACAAAATATTTGTTAATTGAATACACATAGCATCAACAAGGCAAAAGAAGCTCCATACGCTAGTATTCAATAAGCTTATGCCCTTGTGAAAGTCAAACTCCATGCACAAACAACAACAACAACAACTAAGCCTTTTCCCATACTAGATGGGGTCGGCTACATGGATTCTTTGTTTCCACATATCCCTATCGTGTGCCATGTTAGCAGTTAACTCACAATAAGCTAGATCATTCTTTATTGTTTCTTTTCAACACTTTTGTGGTCGTCCTCTACCTCTTTTAATACTTTCCAAATTTAGTTTTCATACCTTCTTACAAGTTCTTCTTTTGATCTTCTTTCTATATGTCCAAACCATCTTAAACGATATTCTCTCATTTTATACTCTATTGGTGTCACTCCTAATTTGTTTCTAATAACCTCATTATGTATATGGTATTTTCTTGTAAGACCACTCATCCATCTCAACATCTTCATTTCTGTCAGTGACATCTTTTGTACATGTTGATGATTAACTGCCCAACACTCAGAACTATAAAACATGGCAGGCCTAATTGTTGTTCTATAATATTTACCTTTTAACTTTAATGGTATCTTCAAAGTCTTATAAGAAAGCAAAGAAAGAAGCGAAAAAGGTCGCCAGTGAAGCAAAAGCTAAATTTTGGCAGGATTTATATAAAAATACTCAACTCAAAAGAGGGAGAAAGAGATATCTTTAGGATAGGTAAGGCTAGAGATAAGAAAACTAAGGATCTTAATTTTGTTAGATGCATCAAAGACGAGGATGAGAAAATTCTAGTGACAAACGATGATATAAAAAATAGATGAAAAAACTATTTTTATAAGCTTTTTTAAAGAAAACAAAGATGTTAATATTAGCTTAGGAGAGTTAGCCAAATCATAAAAGTATATAAACCACAATTTCTACACACGTATTCAAAAGAATAAATCAAAGAGACTCTTAAACTAAGGATCTTAATTTTGTTAGATGCATCAAAGACGAGGATGAGAAAATTCTAGTGACAAATGATGATATAAAAAATAGATGAAAAAACTATTTTTATAAGCTTTTTAAAGAAAACAAAGATGTTAGTATTAGCTTAGGAGAGTTAGCCAAATCATAAAAGTATATAAACCACAATCGGTAGGATCAAACAATATTCTTATAGAAATTTGGAAAATCCTAGGAGAAACATGAATCACTTGGCTCACAAGACTATTTAATGAAATATGGAGAAACCAAAAGATACCCAAGGAATGGAGAGCGAGTATACTTATATCCATATACAAAACAAAGGAGACATTCAGAATTATCAGGGTATCAAGTTAATGAGCCATACTATGAAATTATGGGAACGAATTATCGAACGTAGGTTAAGACAAGTATCAAGTACAACAAAGAACTAATTTAGATTCATGTAAGGCAAATCTACTGTTAAAGTGATTCACCTTTTGAGACGTTTTATGGAATATTTTAGAGCAAAAACGAAAGACCTTCACATCATATTTATTGATCTATAAAAAACTTATGATAGGGTACCAAGGGAGGTTCTTTGGAGAACCTTGAAAAAAAAGATATTTCATTGACATACATAAACCTTATAAGAGACATGTACAATGGTACAAAAACATGTATGAGGACTTATGAAGGAATGAAAGACTTCTTTAAAGTTAAATATTGGGTTATATCAAGGATCAACTTTAAGTTCATACTTATTTATAATGGTAATTGATGAGTTAACAAAACATATTCAAGATGAAATACCTTGGTGTATGTTATTTGCATATGACATTGTGTTAGTGGAGGAGTCTAAGGAAAAAGTTAATAGAAAATTGGAACTATGGAGAGAAACATTAGAAAGTAAGACTTAGTAGAACAAAGACCGAATATATAAAATTCAAGTTTGATCATTTCGTTACTTCAAAGGATATAGAAATTAAAATTCACACACATTGCATCCCCCAAAAGGAAAGTTTTAAATACCTAGGGTCAATTTTTTAGAGTGATGGAAGCAGTGTTGTCTGACGCGTATCGTATCATGTATCGCTGGGCTCCACGATACAGGCGTATCATATCGTATTGCCCGTATCATACTTTAATATTAAAATAATATAAAAATTAATTAAAAAATCAATAAAATTTAGTAAAAATCTGAAAAAAAATCAAGAAAATCTGGAAATATCTGGTAATTGTTTTAAATTCATATAATGCAAAGTTTAGTACAGATTGACCATTCAACATTAAACAATTGCATGATTTGCTTCCAAATTTACATATTTTGAAGCAAAAACTGAAATACATTTACATTTTACATATTGTAATCAGGATCATCAACTAAATAATCTTAATCTTCTCCTTGTTGAAGAACCTCATTCTCATCATCACCACCTTCTGCTTGAAATTCAAAATCTTCATCTCCTTCATGATGTTATTGCAACTTGCAATCCTTTTAAATTAATCCATGCAATGTCTTCTTCGGTAAGGAGTGCATTTTCTTTGTTATCTTCCATAATCCACTCATCTACTATATCAAAATTAACAAATTGCTATCTTTGTAGGTCATATTTGTTAATTTTCATATGTGAGCAAAATGATGAGCTCCATTTCTTTGATTATAGAGTCTATGACACCTCATTGATGTGATATTGTTACTTGATGATATCCTCTTTTTCTCTTACTGGAGACTAGCTTTTTAACTAATGCTTGAGCTCCATTTCTCTCTTCACAGACTGAGTTAAGCCTCACACATGTTGATCATGTTCGACTCAATGGAAGTCAATTAAGGTGAACCCTAGAATAGTGAAGTTGTGAAATGCCCACTCAATGAACCGAGACAACGAAATTGTTCTTCATTGTTTGTGATTTTATGAAATTAGAAACTGGTAGCACAAATATATCTAAAAGTTGGTAACAGAAAGGGAAATGATTTTATTACAATTTTTATTTGTTCATAAATTATTCTTATTCAATAAAATTCTTATAAACTAACCCGAATTTACATGTTACATACACATTTTGCAATCCCAAACAAGAACATCAGAGGATGCCTTGGAGAGAAGTGAAGAGAGGTTTAAGAGAGGCCAGAAACCTTCAAAAAAAATTGAAAAAAAAATTAATTTTTTTTTGAAAAAAAGTAATTTTTTTGGGCGTATCACCCGTATCGTACGATACGGAGTGATAAATGTTCATTTCCGATACACACTAGATGGAAAATTTGATGGAGATGTTACACATAGAATTAATACTGGTTTGTTAAAATGGAGAGGAGCATCAGGTATTCTTTGTGATAAGAAGATACCATTAAAGTTAAAAGGTAAATATTATAGAGCAGCAATTAGACCAAGATGTCTGTGATAGAAATGAAGATGTTGAGATGGATGAGTGGTCATACAAGAAAAGATCGTATACATAATGAGGTTATTAGAAACAAATTAGGAGTGGCACCAATAGAGGGTAAAATGAGAGAATATCGTTTAAGATTGTTTGACATATAGAAAGAAGATCAAAAGAAGAACATGTAAGAAGGTATGAAAAACTAGATTTTGAAAGTATTAAAAGAGGTAGAAGACAACCACAAAAGTGTTGGAAAGAAACAATAAAGAATGATCTAGCTTATTGTGAGTTAACTGCTAACATGGCACATCATAGGGCTATGTGGAAACAAAGAATCCATGTAGCCGACCCCATCTAGTATGGGAAAAGGCTTAGTTGTTGTTGTATTAGAGCTTTGCATTTTTGGGCTCTGTCAAACCTACTCACCTCTATTTCCAAACTATCCATGTTCAGTTTACAAAGTTATCAGTTAAATTGAGCTAGTTCACACAGGTTAATCGTTTAATGCACATGAGGAAAAAGCAGTTATCATTTTATTATATTAAAAATTAAATTGTTAGATTGAGATGTAAGGCATACCAAAACCGTATCCTTAATTTCAATATTGTTATCCCACTATACTTGTATATACTTTATGCTAAAGATTTACCTCTGTCTCAAATCTCCCGTTTATCAAGTCAACAGCTTCTTTGAGCATAGAAACATCCAGCCCCCCATCTGGAAGGGGTATAACCATATTATCCAACATTATGCGTGTTAATGAAGTTATTCTCTGTGACGCACAATCTAATACTTCCTTTACTTCTTGGATTGTCCTTGTCTCAATCTGCACGAAAAGGCATTCCTCACAATTAGGATCGACCCAAACAAATCCAATCAACACTGAACCATATAAAATATAGAAGAACAATGGATGCATAACGACATCATTTGTCATTTCATTTTTCTCTTGTCTCAATAAATTGCCTTTTGGAAGCATGCGGGTTAGAGCCACCTGGAACAGCAGGATCCTTATCCCAGGTCTTATATTGGGCTTTGGCTTTTGATAATGGGATAACTTTCATGGGGATCAAACCCCAACCATCAGAATGACAGACATGGATACTTTGGGCTGACCATTGGCTATTTTCTATGAACCGAACAAATGTACACATGAAAGTACATGCCATATTATTCTGACTCAACTAAGATGTGGACAAGAAGAATAACAGAACTAATAGTCTAACAAACTCCTATGCAACTCACAAGATCATTTGAATACCCTTTAACAAGAATGTACACATGAAAGTACATGCCATATTATTCTGACTCAACTAAGATGTGGACAAGAAGAATAACAGAACTAATAGTCTAACAAACTCCTATGCAACTCACAAGATCATTTAAATACCCTTTAACAAGAAAGTGCCTCCTGAGTCCCGATCATTATATTTGGCAATTTTGAAAAAGACAAATTTACCTCAACACCCATTTGAAGATTGTTATGTTTTAAATATTCATCAACAGATCTCAATGCACTTGTAACACCTCCAGCAGTTGATATATGATTGTCTTTGATCATGACCATGTCAAATAATCCCATTCTATGGTTCTTTCCTCCTCCAATTAGCACCTGTGACATAAATTGGTACAAAATCAAGCATTAGCAAGTGAACATCGAAGAAAGTAATGATCTTATGAGCAAGAGATGTGGTAGACACCGCCCACTTATCCACCAAACGTAAACCTGGAGCAGTTTTCCTCGTCTCTAGAATACAAGCAGGTCTTGCAGCATCAGCCATTGCCTTCATTATAACCAACATACAGAGGAAGCTATTATCAAGGAGGTAAAATAAAAGAAAGAGAAATATATACCTGTGAGTAACATGATGAATGAAAGTGTACAACAACAACTAAGCCTTTTCCTATTTTAGATGGGGATGACGAATGAGTGTGGGAATACAAAAATGTCTAGAATGACTACAGGTCCTTTTGTACAACAAGCAGCACAAGAAAGAAAAGTGTAAATCAAAAAGAACTCATGGAAATCTTGTAAGCATTGTATGAGCCAGGATATTGCAGAATTGAAAAAGTACTCATGCGGCCAAAAGTTTTACGGCATCAAAAGACCATTGCATAAGCAATTGAAATTTGAAACAATTCACCAGTCTCAATAGTTCTCCAAAATTCCTGCATGAAATCAACCTTGAAGCAAATCTCTTGACAAACAAAATGCATCTAGAGCTGGACGATGTTGGAAGAAAAAAGAAAACCAGAACATCTTTGGGCATCCACGTCAACTAATTGCAATCACCATTCTCATTCTAAAAGTTAATTAATAATAAGAGATGCAGAAGCACACCTTTGTTTGTGTGGCAATCCCACTCATTCTTTGCATAAAATTGAGCACAACTCTCTCTGCAACAAGTATACTGTGAGCACGTCCTGTACAAGAAAGCAGAAAACTTTAGAAAGATGAGCAGTTCCATTCCTATCAACCATAAGAGAACCAACAAAATGTTCTGAATCATCTTAAAGGAGAAGGTAGAAGACATTCCATGTACTTGACCAAATATCATGCCCTTCTGTACACAATCCCCATCTCTAACATACCATTCAACCTGAACCAATTCACTATAGTTATGACCGAACCCATTAATGCAATAATCTGCTTTAAGAATCTCTAAAATTGCAAAATGTTACTATTTCATGTACACAGATAATGAAGGGCTCACAAAGCAAAAGATAATATTTAAGTGATACCTGTAACGAAGGATCAACCTCCTTGAAAATCATGTCAGCAAGTGCAATTCCAGCTACAATACCATCTTCTTTTGCTAAGAAGCACGCTTCTGCCTCTTTATTAAGTGGAATTGTAGCCAAACAAGTAACATCCCCTATTGCAGAAAAGAAAGACTTTTACTGAACAAATAAAAAAACTTACGATTTGCAAAATTGAACAAAAATTATAGGAGGAAAGCTAGAACGTTAGCACAAAATAGAAACAGGTAAAAAGTGATAGGGCAGACAACAAAGACATTGCACGTTATTTTGTCAGACAAGTGATATGCGACACTTGGGTTTCTTGAATTATGAGTATCTCTTTATGATTTCAATATATAAATCTTAACCACCACATTTCGTCATTGGTTCTATTAAATTGTCTATTGCAAGAAGCATAACATTCTTTTGTTTGCCAGAAACTGGAAAATTGTCATTATTGAGAAACACAGATAGCTTCTCTTTGTCTCACTATCTTCTTTGGTTCATAAGTGAAATAAGATCAGCACCTTCCACAGCCAAAAAGTAACGTTGGTTGTTACTATCTCCAATCCAACCTTCAACAACACCTTGTAGTACGGCACCAAGATGGGTATGACACTTTTATATGTTAGTAGATAGATATGATCCTGAGTACTGAAGTTCATGAATGTCATTTCTGAGGAACAGGCTGATTCTATTTTGACTCAATCATCGCACTCCTTCTCCAACAGATATGAAGATGATAGAGCTCGATAAATTCAACCAGTGTGAGAAAATGTTTCTGCTTTCTGTTGTTTGCAACATGATAGTCCTCGGAGTATCATAAGGGCTTTTTGTGCACAAGGTTTCATTTTTCTCATAACTGCACCCAAGTTGGGGCGTAGACTCTCAATTGAACTCTGAACAATAAATTCCAATTAAATAAGTGACACAACAGGAATGGGCAGCCCAAAATGTATACATGTGTCCACTTAAGCATTGACTTATTTCACCAAAATCTGCTATAAAAATTATCTGCCTAATTTCTCCAACACACACACACAAAACCACGTGTGTGTATGAATTTTATATATGTGCATATATATAAAAGATTATTTCTACTTCATTTTCCTTTATCGGCACTACAAACCACAGATGCAGTAACCAATCCGTTCTTGCTTGGCTATAAGCTAATGCCAATAGGCATTAAACCTCAAAAAGAAAAAGGAAGCCAATTGAATTGTGAGGCACGTCTTCATCAACAAAGAAAAGAATTATATTCCCAATACTTTTGCGAATAAAACTAAGAAAAGCGGAATACCGAAATTCCATTGAATGCATATTAAAGTAATAATGGATAAGCACCATAATCAGGAAACGGAGTGAATCGCCGGAAAAAGTGATCGAGAAGACAAATTCACCTCGATCACCGGCATCTTCATCCAGAGCGAGTCTTATGACACCCTTGAGGTCGTAGGTAGGGTGGGAAGGAGCGGGCACCAGCAATGGATCGACGGGAACGCTAGAAGCCACTTTGGTGGTCAAGGAAGCCATTGTGATTCCTCTCCTGCAAATCCCAAAAGACCAACAAATCAACGAGCTGCACAATGGAGAAGATGAACAATGACTATGTCACCTTCGAAGCGGCAGAACGCGGGAGGGAGAAAAAGAATTGAGGAAAAGGAGGGAAGATGATCGATGCGCTAAAGCAAACGACGATGAGTGCTTCAGCATCGACGACGGTGGTGGCGTCGGCAAGGGGAACGTGCTCGGCTTTTAAAGGGAGATAGTTTTGGTAACGAGAGCAATCATGAGTGAGCTCCTCCGGGCGGCCGTGTCTGTACCCCGATAGTAAGTCCTGCTGGCGGACCCAGAAACACTTGTTTCGGATGGGGCGCATTTCATGTTCAGGTAGGACGGGTTATTAAAAATTTCAACACCTAATTGAGAATTTTCAGAATTCGGGTAGAGAACCCTCCTACAATGTGGATCCACTACTGAGCCAAAGTATAAGTTTTTTATTACATTAACTCGGTCTCGAAAACTCCAAATTACATACCAAATGACCTATCCGAATGACCTGAATATTTTGATCCCAAGTTGACAGCAAGCACCATTTCACCTACTGGAATAAATTTCCAATTATGCATAAACATGTTATTACTTTTCTTTGAAAAGCAAGGAGAGAGAGAAGAACCGGCTTTGGCTTCTTCCATTCTCTCCTTAATTTTTTTCTTTTTTGTGTTCTCTCTTTAATGAGAAAGAGAGATGAAATAAAACAATCAGAAAAAAAATTTTATTCAATGCAAGAGCACAATGGCTATTAGAGTTTTCGTTAATCGGTTCTTTTAAAAAAAAAACTTTCTTGTTCTTTTCTTTTTCTTCTTCTCTTCTAGGATGAAAAATCTAAAGTAGAAGGAGCATATTCTTTTTTAGTTGGTGAAGGTTTTGATTAAGTTGCTCATGTGTAAAATACTATTGAATAGAAAAGTTCATATTATAATCATTTGCAATGTCTTATCAAAAGGCCACTTGAAATGATAGACAATCAATCATTGTTGTGTGCATAATTTTCTTTTTCTTTTTAATTGATATTTTATATTGATCCCCTTCAGTGATTATATGCTTTATAGAGTGTCTTTTCTAAATGAAGTTCATCTCTTTGATGGAGAAAAAGAAGATTATACAGACTCTTGAATCCTACAGAATATGTATAATAAAAATTATATGAACATACCAGGAACTAGATTAAGGGATGATCCAGATGAAGATTTGATTATACTATAGCATGTAGAATATCATAGTTACCAAAAGACATTCAGATGGCATGCTCAGCGTGGTTGACTTAATGAGATAACACTGAAGATGTAACAGACTATTTACTCTTACAAAATTTTGTTCGATCATGTTTGTCCACTCTTGACAAATGCAAAAATGGCATTTACCATAAGAGACACATTGTTGGGAATCAAGCACAACCACTGATACAATTTAGATAATTGTTCTACAATTGTTCATTTCACGCCTATAATTGTGTTCTTGATACTCTCTTAGTTCCACCAACTCGTTGTTCAGTACTCCAACAATCTTATTTCAGTGCAACTCTTGAAACAAATCTGGTCATCTCTTTAGCAATCAGTATATTCTTCATGTTTATATAATCTCCAAAATCGGCTCTACTGACAATACTAAATATGTCTTGTAAAAAACATTTTACAAGAGAGAGGACTCCAACAATGGCCTCTCAATCCTCATTGACCTAGACCGAAATGCATCTTCACGTTATTCTTTAATATATCATTCTCAGTGTACAACAATTAGTCTCTCTCTCTCATAATCATGCCCTTAAGTTATCTTCATGAAAAAAAATAAAGCATGTTTACAAGGAATTGTTTTGGTGCATGCTATTTGCAAAATGGCATTATGTTAGTACATAAAATTAGAGGAGTTAAGAAAAACTTGAAAAAGAAACCATAGAAGTTAAGGGTTCCTAAGGCTAGTTAAGACCAAAATAGGTCAAAGACCAAAATAGGTCAACCAACAAAAAATATGGTTCCTAATTCTTTCTTTGTATGGCTCACCATCACGTGGCCCTACGGGAAAGAGCCTATTAGACTCCAACCTGCCGCATGGGTCTTGAGGATCCTTCCCCAAACCCGTTCCACACCCATTTAGGTATAACCCGCCCCATTTCAACCAATAAAAGTATTTTTTAATCAATTAATATCATGCATTTCACCTAAAACAAAAAATTTACTTTATGATATTTCAAATTATGTAATTAGAAATGATTATATATACAAATTATGTTTATATAATATATGCATGTAAAATATATACTTGTATATAAAATATAAATACATAGACACGACTGGTTCAGAACCAAACCAGTCCAAAAACCATGGGAAACTGAAACCAAAGACCTCTCTGTTCGGTTACTGTTCATAGGTTTTGGAAACCGGTCCGAAACCAAAACCAGTTTGAAGATGACGGTTTAGTTCCGGTTCAAACCCACCGAGCTAGTTTTGAATTGAAGCCACCGGTTCAAACCCACCGAGCTAGTTTTGAATTGAAGCCACTGGTTCAAACCCGACCGTTCCAAACCACAAAAGGATAAAAGAAAAGCAACAAGTTCATTTGGTTTTCCGAGGTGTGCGTGTTCCATGATGCATAAATTCCTGTAGAATCAGACATCCACTTCCTATAATGTTGGAAAACACATCCCTAGAGGTCTGGTTCTCTTACCATTTATTCGTGAGAAGAATTTTATTCTTGGAGTCGAATTGAACAGCTTGAACTCGTGAATCAACCACATCCCTTAATTTTGAGCTTGATCAAAATGCGAGTCTAGTCGCACTTCTTTGGCGAAGAAAACACCCCTCTCTCCGTGCTTGTGTATGATGCGTAAGTGCTCGATCATGCGTGCGTTGAAGGAAACCATTTGATGGGTACGCATTTCAAGATAAAGGAGGTAACATATAGACATATAGTATGAGTGGGCATGATGGTTTGTCTGTGTCGTCTGTAAGATTTCTAACTTGACTTTTCACAAAGTGCATGACAGATCACAAGCTGGTCTCTCTACGTTATCGAACTGCAAGCGCTGTTCAGAACATCATTGCCTGACTTAGTCCCGCTCATTCGCTGAAAACAATCTTTATTCATTTCCTTGTCCTTCAAATTTTACATCATAATGAACTCAACATGGGACTATATGCCACTGTTTTGGTGGTCCGCCTTTCTGCAATTTTAAGTATCGGGTTCCGCCAAATTGTTATTTGATATTGTGGCTAACACAAACGGTGGCCTGTATGTCTGAATAATTGCCTCCGTAAAGGTATTCTTGATACATAACTTGTCCATTGATAAATTATATCAACTCTAAGATGGAAACAGCTGACACTAAATGACAATTAAGTTGCATTCAAGCTACTCTTTCAAAGAGTACCTTCATCATATGATGCTTCATTGTCTCTGGAGGGCAATAGGCTGTGTAGTAGAAAGACTTTGTTACGTAGAGGAAAGTCCGCTTGATTCCATTATCCAGCTTTTGAGAGTTTCGGAGCACGCACTGGATGAGTTCCTTCATTTCGGAATCCACTTCAATCTTGATCAGCTGCCTTATTTCAGTATCTTCAGCAGCATCCTGCATCTGTTACAAGTTAAACAAATGTCGTGTAAGCCTGAAAGACAAAGCGGTTAATTGTATTCAGTTAGACCACAAGCAAATGAGAATTGGTTATAAGGGCTGACGGGTGATTGTGAGGCCGGTCAGTGACAGTTGGGAGAGTGAATTGTAAGTAACAAAAGACAAAGAATGATAGGGTCAAACTCAAAGACGATCACACAATCGTACAAACGATAATGCAAGATTTCAGTGAGGGACTCCTCCTAGATCTCCTGCAGCCACAGATTAAGTATCGACTCTTTTGACGATCAATGTTGCATCTTTCGAGAAATGAAAAAATATTGCAGTTGCGGAAAGAATGCACCGGACAACGTATCAAACTCCAACATGATGTTGACAACTTGACATGCAAAAATCCTAACAAGCACAAAGCTTGATGTGGGCGTGTCAGGAAATGGGTTGAGTTGGCTTCCAACAACTTTTGATACATTCATCACCCATTGTCATACTGGTACAGTAGAAAGATTTTGCTAATGAGGCGATTGAAGGTTTTTCAACTCTTTGGCAGTTGGCACAGTCCGAGATGTGCTTCAACTCAGAGCCACCATCCCCTTATCGGCACCCCATCTCTATGGATCTGCAGACAATCCTTCCAACATTGACTCATTTGCCAACAAGACAAGGTTGGAAGGACTGTCCGCATGCCGAGACATGGGGTGTCGACAACGGGAATGCTGGCTATCTTGGTGAGTTGAAGCAAATCTAACGAGTTGTGCCAAGTGCTCCAGGTGGAGGTGAAGTCGTGAGATTGCCGGGGATGACAATGGATTTATGTGAGGGATAATGTAACGGTGAATTGTTTGTTGGTTTTTTGTTTCTAAGTAGAAACCCTCTTTGTGAAACTATGCATTAGAAAGATAACATCAAAAATTAAAGTTAAATAATATAAATGAGATTGTTCACTTATTGCAAGTGCAAAATTTATAGCCTAGAAGAACCCTCGTATGGTACTTATTAATTTAAGGAAACCTTTTGATCTATTACTAAAAAAATATTTTTGGAGAACCCAGTAGAAAATGCATCAACCCGAATTATCTATCTATCTATCTATATATATATATATATATATATATATATATATATATATATATATGGGAAGACAATATTAAGACTCATCACATAATAAGTAATTTATGTTTTGTTTAGTTCAAATTATACCAAGAGAAATTACTAAGTCCATATCTCTTTAGTGTATATATATATATATATATCAACTAATAGAGTTTTTGATGAAGTGTTGTGGTGCATAACATTGTAGACGAGATTGTACTAATAAATTAAGTAAAATAGTTAACAAAGATATAAACTATGGAGAGAAACTTGGTTTTCAATTTATTTAAAAATAATAAATTATATAGAGCAACAAATGTGATATAGTTAAAATTTGGACAAGATATTGAAGAAAGCCAATGTCAAACACTTGGGTTTGTATATCAAAAGGATAAGCATGTAATACACATAATTGATGCATGTTAGGTAAAAAAAATTGGTACATCAACTATTTTTGTGGAAAACATCACAAAATTAAAATGTAAATATAAGGTGTCACTAATACCAACAATACTCTACAGTTGCGAGTATTGGACAATCAATTATGAACATATACAAAAACATTCATTACATAAATTAAGATAAACCCTCATCACATAAATGAAGATATTGAACTAGATATTTGGTTAAGTAAGAAAACAAAGAGATTATTACGGAAGAGTTGATACGAAAATTAATAGAAAATAAAATAAGAGATAACCACAGTCAAGAATGGTATGGACATTTGGAGAGAATATAGCATGGAGCTCTAATGAGAATGCATGAGATAAATAGATGATGAACACCTTAAAAATACAAGACCTTGAAAGTATTTGAAAGAAATAGTTAAATACAATATTTTATATTTGGAGTTAAGTGTTGGGAGTTTAATGAAAATTTGGAATCTATATTGGTGACCCTACTGAGCATGGAAAAACGCAATTTTAAGTTTGGTGTTAGTAAAGCTGCGTTCAAGAGACAGAGTAAAAAGTTCAAGGCTGCAACCTTCCTTCATGGTCTAATGCTAACCATTAGCTTTTGTTCACACCTGATTTTTAGCAGCCAAATGACTTCCTCTGCGGCTGCCCCTCCTTCGGTGGTTCTGCACAAAAGCTACATCTCTTTGTGGTTAAGGAGTCGATTAAGAAAACCTTTTGTACTGAAAGGTTCTGACATTGATATCTTGGGGATCACATCTAATATGGTATGCCTAACCCAATAAATGTAGTGTCTTGCCGTTCACCTAGGAGTCCGTTCTTGATATAAAAAACTCTCAAAAATTATATAAATAATAAATATAGACAGCTTGGAACCACCGATTCCAGCTACCGGTGGTTCGAACTACAGAACCCGTTTCAAACCGGCTATGTCTACCATAGCTTTGCCAACAAAAACAACTATCACAAAGCTATATATATTAGTATTGTTTGAAATCTTTCAAAACAATCTACACCGTCCGATCTTTAAGGTTGATGGTGGAGATTTCATTCTAGTGTATCATCTTATTTTTATACTTTATTTAATACACATGAGTGTATTAAATGCAAAGTGATTCTAATTTCCACTGTGGATCTCGAAAATCAAACAGTAGAGATGTTTGTGAAAGTTTATACACCAAACACCATTATAAACCTTATATGCATAATCTTAAACAATGTTTTGTACTACTTTACTTTTCAAAACCACTTTGTATGGTTACGAAAACCACCATAAAAATCAGAATATATATGGTTTTGACTGATATAATATGATTTTAGGAAATAGATGAACAGTAAAGTGATTATGAATGATTATGCACCATTAAAATTATGCACATCAGATTCTCTCTCTCTATATATATATATATTTATATATATGAGAGAGAGAGAGAATTAAAATACGCATCATCCTTGAACGACAGCCACCACTACAGAGCCTTTCGTACACTAAAACATCCATCTTTTTGTTTTTGATATAAAGGGAATTCAGAGCCTAACACACACGTATGCAACCCTGGAGCATCGAACTCGCCACCAAGAGGCCTGCCAGTTGAGCTAACGCTCTGGGTGCAGAAAGATCCATTTATTATCAGGAGATGACATCACGGACCGACGCAAGCTCGAAGCCCAACAAAGGGCCATCTCAACCACACAGGATCCAGAGAGCAGCCGATCATCCCCCCTATAGCAAACCATCTTGCTTCGGACAGAATGGGAAAAACAAGAAAACGACTGTTCTCCACGCCTCCTTTGACGAATGAAATAATATGTCAACTGCTTTTGCCGTAGTCCCGAGGGCGCAATAATAATAATGATAAGGTGTGTGCAGGTTGGGGTCTCCCCCTTGCATAAGTGGAAGATTCATCCCTTCTCTTCTCTCTTCGCTCCGTTTGCCTCTCGCTCTTCACAGGTTGGGTTGGTTTCCGTTCCCCTTTTGCCCCAAAACGAGCGTGTTTGTAGGCACCAACCGGTGCAGATGTCTTCCGGCTTTTCTCCCTCGAATTCTGATTCTGATATCGCTCATTCTTCTTCTTCGACTCTCTTGCCTCCATCTATGGTAAGCCTTTTCTTTTTCATTTGTAGTATCTGAAACGCTGAGCATTTTACGTGGTGTGTTTGTTTTAGTCCTTTTTGTAATGGATTTGGCGAATCGGATAATTGGGTGCAACAAATTTCCATTCTGGTGGTTGGGTATTTTTCTAATTTATGAATTTTGGCCTCATTATGTTCCATTGTAGAACTTGATTTCTTGAGTATTTTGCCTATCAACCCTTATGATATCTTAAACATCCTGAGTGATTGACCGTTTACGTAGGTGTCTGTTTTCATCCTTTTCTGATGAATAGGGCCAGTTTGGTATTTGGGTATGACTAAATTGGCAACTTTCTTTTTCTTTCGTAGATTTGCCTGGTTAGGTTTCACTGACGAACTCAGGTTCTTCAGTGTTTCTCCTATCGAACCTTTAGCCTTTCGTTCTCTATAGGTTTAACTGATGGTGTCCGGTTTTACAGCACATATCATTCTTTGTAGGAAACCGTGCTTTAAGTTAGTTCTGTACTACACTTTGTTTTTTGTTCCCATGTCCATTTGTGATATGGTTATTATCATCTGATTTGAAAGTTGAATATGGATTCAACTAATAAATGGTGTTTTGTTTTATTCAGCTGGCTTTCTTTGTACGTGATCAGGTTTAAATTAGTTCTTCACTGCATTTTGTTTTCTTTCATACTTCTATTTGTTTTATGATTATTGTCACCATTAGAGTTAGAGATTAAATCTGGAAACAGATTATATTGATAAATGGTATTGATTATATATCTGATGGCTTTCTCGAGGAAATTGGTTTAACTTTTTAAGTTAGTGTTGCACTATGTTTTTATATGGTTGTTACCATGTCTTTTGAAGATTTAATTCGATTTTTGTTATGAGTTCAATTCCATCTTTTGATAAAATACGAAATTTTGGGATTTGGGAATTGCTTGACTGGAGGATAATTTTGTTGCACGTTCACTAATTATATGCACGCAAGATTTATCTCAGAGCTTGTTTTGCCTTAATACATTTGCTAGTGAAGTATGAGTACTCTGCATTTGTTCAACTGCATATTCACTAACTGAAACTCTTATTGATGTATTCTGCTTGTAGCTTCATAAACCAAAGATCAAGTTTTGTCAGTTGTGTGGGGGTCAAACTAAACATGTGGTGCCCGATGGTGAAGAGAAGCTCAGAGCTGTCTGCACACAGTGTAATAAGGTTTACTATGAGAACCCAAAAATGGTAAGAAAAATGCAAACGCTGTTTATCAAATTGATGATCTTGGATTTTAAGATTGTGATGGTTTTCATGAAGTGATGTATACATTGTTTATCTAATTGATGAACTTGGATGCTAGAGAGTATGGTGGCTTGTCCATGTTGTTGTCCCTGTCATTGCTGTTGCCACCATAATCATCATTTATGTGAATGTTTTTGTTTGCCTTATATATTCAGTTTCTGCTGAATTGGGATGTTTTAGTGTCTATTGTTACTTATTGGCGAATGCTTTCCTTTAGCATGTATTTTCTTTATTTCCTCCCCTTCCACTGTGTGTTTGTGTGCATCACAATAGGCTATCAAGATCACCCTTCCGAATTCCAAGAGCTAATTGGGCTCTTCCTTGCTATCCGTTCTCATGCGTATGCAGGCTTGTCTGTGAAGTACTTATTAACCTTTTTTGTTCACTTTGTTAAATCTTAGAATTGCTTCTGGTTACTCTTGTTTGTAATGTTTTTTGCCATCGTATGCATATTGCTTGCATGGCTTGTTTGGGTAGTATCTGATTTTGTTATGCTTAATTTTTTGAAGATCATAGAATGAGTATCACTTGTTCTTCATTGATAGTATCAGTCACATACCGTTTCTTTCTTTGGTAAACTAATCTTTTATACTTTTGGTGGAATTTGTCTAGGTTGTTGGCTGCTTGGTTGAGAACAATAAGAAAATTTTGCTCTGCAAAAGGAAGATTGAACCATCCTATGGGCTCTGGTAAGTGTCGAGTTGTACATGCTCTTCCGTCTATTGTTCTGGGAGTACTCTTTGTCACTTTGGTGTAAATTGTTGCACCTGATGCAATTATATGGTGATCATGGCATCAAATGTCCATTCATTTAACATTAGCTGGAGTTTCCCTTGCTTATCTTTATGTTTCCCCTTTGTTGACAAACAGTAGAGGTTGTTTTCATGCCTACCACCAAACCACGTGCTTGTAGTACAACCACATATAATATTTGCAGGTGAGCACGCATACTTGCATGTAGGAATGTGAGTGGTTATGCTAGTCTAAGGATGCTAGCTTGGATCCTTGGGAGATTAAATTTAATCCAATTTTAGGTCTGGACATATTGTGCAATCCAAAGAAAGTCTCTGTGCTATATGCTGATAGTGGCATGTTAGTCTGGTTCTTAGCTTCTCAAGGGCATACTGAAATATTTTACTCAATGGTTATAGTTGTAATAAACTCTGATTGCCTTTTATCTGTTTTATTATTCTAAATCATCCAAAGTTATTATGGCACATATATTAACCTTATAAGAGACATGTATGATGGTACAAAAACATGTGTGAGGACCCATGAAGGAACGACAGACTTCTTTGAAGTTAATATTGGGTTACATCAAGGATCAACTTTAAGTCCATACTTATTTATAATGGTGATGGATGAGTTAACAAAACATATTCAAGATGAAGTACCTTGGTGTATGTTATTTGCAGATGACATTGTATTAGTGGAGGAGTCAAAGGAAAAAGTTAATAGAAAATTGGAACTATGGAGAGAAACATTAGAAAGCAAAGGCCTCCGACTTAGTAGAACAAAGACAGAATATATGGAATGTAAGTTTGATCATTTGGTTACTTGAGAGGACATAGAAATTAAAATTGGCACACATTGCATTCCCCAAAAGGAAAGTTTTAAATACCTAGGGTCAATTTTTTAGAGTGATGGAAGAATTGATGGAGATGTTACACATAGAATTAATGTTGGTTGGTTAAAATAGAGAGGAGCATCAGGTATTCTTTGTGATAAGAAGATACCATTAAAATTAAAAGGTAAATATTATAGAGCAGCAATTAGGCCTGCCATGTTTTATGGTTATGAGTGTTGGGCAGTTAATCATCAACATGTACAAAAGATGTCTGTGATAGAAATGAAAATGTTGAGATGGATGAGTGGTCATACAAGAAAAGACCGTATACATAATGAGGTTATTAGAAACAAATTAGGAGTGGCACCAATAGAGGATAAAATGAGAGAACATCATTTAAGATGGTTTGGACATATAGAAAGAAGATCAAAAGAAGAACCTGTAAGAAGGTTAGAAAAACTAAATTTGGAAAGTATTAAAAGAGGTAGAGGATGACCACAAAAGTGTTGGAAAGAAATAATAAAGAATGATCTAGCTTATTGGGAGTTAACTGCTAACATGGCACACGATAGGGATCTGTGGAGACAAAGAATCCATGTAGCCGACCCCGTCTAGTATGGGAAAAGGCTTAGTTGTTGTGGTTGTTGTTGTTGTTGTATCCGAAGTTATTATGGCCAGTCCTATCGAGTATCGACAGGGCTGGCATAACAGTCAAGTTGTTGTCTCTTGTGTTTTTGTATGGTTGCTTTCTTCTTTCACGAATTAATTTCCCTTCTGAGGGAAACTGCTTCGGTAAAGCTGAGGACCTAGTTTGCATATTGAGAAGAATATCACGTTATGAACCTTCTTCATTCTTTTGTTAGCCGTATATGTTTTTAATGTCATTCATGTCCAAACTTTGCAGGGTGCCCTTGCGTTTGAGTTTGTTAAACCCTCAATTCTTCTTATGTTACTACTGATTTGGGATTTGTTTGGGTTGGTTTTCTCACTGTCCGTTGAAGTTTGCTTGCCATCATGGATTAGGCAACTCTTCAATTTGATATCTTTTTATTTTGTTTTAAGATCACATCACAATCCAATTTCTTTCTGTGGCTTCATAACGTAGCGGATTACTAAGATGTCCTACAATCTTTCATGTCAGAACATTTGTATGTGACTACTAAATTCATCTTATGTTCACAGGACACTTCCTGCAGGGTACATGGAACTTGGTGAGTCAGCAGCTGAGGGGGCAGCCAGAGAAACACTGGAGGAAGCATGTGCTGAAGTGGAAGTGGTTTCTCCATTTGCACAATTAGACATTCCTCTTATTGGCCAAGTAGGAACTACATAATTTTCTGGTGTGAATCTACATTGTCATGCATATTTGCTAAAAAATGCTTCACTTTCTTTGGTGTGATATGCAGTACAGAGCTACATCATCTTCCATGCCAAATTGAAGAAACCATACTTTTCTCCAGGACCTGAATCTCTTGAATGTGCATTATTTGAACTCAATGAGATACCTTATGATTCACTTGCATTCTCTTCAGTTTATGTCACACTGAAAATGGTAAATCACTGCCCAAGAATAAGCTTTATCTTATTTCATATGTTTAATTTATAGTGTTCTCTTTTGTCCTTGTTTTGGCTTTTCATATAGCTAGTTTTTATCTGTTGTTACCACATTAATATCTGAGATTCTGAGACATTATTATAAAATATCATGTTTCTTGGACTTCAAATTATTGACCAGTCATGCAGCTTATATGCTTGCTTCTGTTCGGTTCCCACAACTTGCTACTTAGTTAAGCCTTTTTCACCAGTTGCATGCATTGAATTGATGTGAAGTAGGGCAGTTTGAGTTGAAAGTTGCAAACGTTCAAGGTTTCAGACTTCAATGCAGTTTCATTATTGTTAATGCTCCTCGAAGTACCTCCAAGAATATCAGTGTTCACTGTTTGTTAACTGTTGAATCTTTAAGAAGTAATTTATTTGTCCTTTCTACTACTCGTGTTGCAGTATGCAGATGATGTCAAGACTGGAAAACTCAAGTTTCACTATTGTACGATAGACAAGAGGTAAAGATTTGTTCCTAGGGTATGACTGTTTTTTAGTTTTTTTTGTTAGATTTTTGAAGTCCTTGTTCTGTCTTGCCTTTTGATGTTTGATAAGTTCTGCTGTCAAGTCTGCCTTTTCAAAACTGTTGTTTTACTGATCAAAACTACTGTTCCATGTTATTTCAAACAGTGAAAACAGAGTAAGATCTTTCAATATGTTAACACCCATCTTCTGCATCTACATTCTAGAGTGTTAAACTTGGGGCGTTAACTTGGGGGAAGGTGCTGCAATTCATCTGGCGGGGTGTATACACATCATGTAATCACTTCGGATTTTGAGGATTTCTTGAACTGTTGTTGCTCTTCTTTGGCCTTGGACCAGTTGATTTCTCTAGCTCTAAGCATCCCTTGGCAAAGAAAAAAAAACAAAAGCATGAAAGATAATGAGAGGGGTCCTTTTCTAATCTGAATATGCTTCAGTTTTACCGTAACTATTAGTTTCTCGAGCCATAGCTTTCAAATGGAAATAACTGCTTGCATGGTCATTCTTTTTCCTTTTCTTTTGCAATTAAAATATGCGACTTATTGAGGCTTGGCTTTTCAATACATGGGAAAACTGGCGTTTGTCATCAAAAGGAGTGTCTTGGCAGCTGTACTTCATGTGAAATTGATTCTTGTAGTGTATCTTGGTAACTGTCATATCAGATCCTCAGATGTGAAACCATTTCTTCTGGTGATAACCTGTCTTTTGGAGTTCAACTTAGTATTTAGGTTGCAACTTTCTTTGGTAGGATCTCTTTTGCTCTTTTCTGGTGTTCTAGCGCCTAACGTGTCAGCATACTGTCTTGATGAAAATAAGGGGAGAGGTTCCCTTATATTGCTTGTATTCTCTTATCTGTTGTTGAAAGCTTTTCACAGAAAGTCAAATTTCTGTTAAAACTTAATGACAAATTCTATGATTATTTTGGCAGACCGGGTGCAAGTCCATCTGATACCCAAAGTTTTGCTGTCCATAATCATTTGTGCATGTGAGATATTGGCTGCTGGCTTTAGATAGAAATGCGAGACTGATGATTTATGGAAGATGAGTGGCTTGCTGCTGCAGGCTTAGTGATGGGAAAATATAAGGTCCTTTCTTTGAAGTGTCATGGAACAAATTCAAGTGACTCGTATTCCTCTCGAATGTTATGCTTTAGGCTTTTTTATTTATTTCCCTCAGTCGGTTGCAAACCACATCATTTCTTGCAGTGTATTGATTTTGAGGTGCAACCAATGTAATTCTCATTGCTTAGTTATCTGAGAACTTGTTACGGTTGAATCCATATTGATGAAAACCCGAATCTTTTTACAGGGAAGCCCAAGAACAGCTTTGACCCATATATATATATATATATATATATATATATATATATATATATATATATATATATATATATACGTGCGTGTGTGTAATAATGATTGATTCAGAAAAAATTTACCGTTTCCAGTTTATCATTGAACCACATAACGTGTGAAGGTTGGATTAAATTTTACCAATTCAACTTTACTAAATCCATGTGAACAGATGAGTTTGCTGAAGAAATCAAATCCCTGCTGAATGTGGAGCCTCATGTAGGGTCTCTCTGGATCATTTCGGCATATATATGGGTAGTGTGATTCGGGACCTTCTACTAGTGAATCTTCCTATGGTTGTATAACCAGTCTCTTGCATGAGAACATTATGATAATTTGTATTGAGTTTTGGGCTTTCTTATATAACGAACAGCATTCTTTTTGTAGGTACTTGTAAGAGCCCCGTATTTTAAGTATTTAGCTTGTTAGTGGGTCACGCAACTTTTTGCTTTTATTCAGGTTCTATGCTGCCTCTTTTCTTAGAACTTCTCGCATGAGGTGTGCCTCTCATATATGTTGTTGCACAGTTGCACTTCTATCCTTTTTATTGAAAACATTCGTTATTTATCCCAATAGCCATTAAAAGAAATACTACTACTTGAAAAGGCATGAAACCCACTGTCATGGTTCAAATTTCTCCTCAAACAACTGGAGAAAATTAAGGCAGGAGCTCCTCGTATCAAAGTTTTCTCATACTTTGACGAGAAAGGAGAAAAGTATAGACTTGTTATCATTCACCTTTATAAAATGATTATTAGGCGGTAATGTAATTAACCGATACTTTTGAACGACTTATATTTTCATTTTTTCTTATTTTTCAGTATTTCAAAGTTGAAAGTTCTATCTACTAAAAAAATGGAAAGGTCTTTATTTTTTGGGAAGGGAAAGAATCAAGGGGATGGAAGTGATTGTTACAGTACATACATAGAAATGTGCACATGAACATGAGCTTTTAGTAGGGAGACAACTACAGCACCACCAATTTGTGTGTGGTGTAACCTGTCCCTCTCCCGTAGCCTTCTCTAAGCCTTGCGGTTCAAGTTCAAGAAGCCTGCAGCTTGCTTGTGTACACCAGAGAGAGAGATGAACCAATAGCGAATTATACATGCGGAATCTTCAAATCGATCACAGAATCCAGGAAGGACTTTGCGTACTTGTACTAATAGATGTGTTGTCACGCTTCTCCCATAATTAGGTCTGACTCATAATCTACACAGGTCTGGTAATTGAACCGGGCTGCTCGTAGTTCAGTTCAATTTGCTTTGTCCTGGCTTGTGTGTCTCAGTTAAACCATCCGAGATCGCAAGCTGAACATGTTATGTTCAAGAGAGCTACTTAAACGACATTATCAATGTGTTTACCTAGCCATAATCACAAGGTAACTGTACTAAGATATTAAAGGCAAATGAAGGACCACTTTTTTAACTTTCCACTTGGGCAAAAGAAGGCCATTTCATTTATGATGTTGAAATTCTCCACCCAACCCCCACAAGCTTCGTTCACCGAAGCAGCACAGCAAGCCATTCGTGGAGATGTTCAAAGAGGCTATTTCGCTAGCGGCTACCTTGGCTCATTCATACAGAAAACAAGCCAAACGACAAAGAAGGTAGCTTAGTTCGTTACGTTTACAAGCCCTACCAACGTCCATTTTCCATTTAATTGCTAATGAACTTTTGCCATAAATCACCTTAATCATATTTAACGAAAGCAGACAGAATTTTGAGAATTTCTCCGCAGGACGTATAGAGTTCGCACAATTCCTTATTGGAAGAAAACAGCGAAAATGGAAGAAAATTGGTCACATTTTTCACAGGAACATAGTCATACAAACATATAATCCAAAGGAGGAAATGCAAAAACGGAAACCAATCAGCTAATGCATCGAATGTGAATCCCTCATCCTTGTCCGCAGCAACCTCAGAAGCACTTCCTGTGCACAATGGATGGCCCCGACTCATCATACTCGGCTTTCGCAATCCACATCTGCATCATTGATCATAAAAACTTTATAAATAATATAGTCCCATCAAGATCTCGTATAACTATCTTTTATATTGATGCAACTGTCCGTGGCAGCATCATGTCTGCAACTTGTTTAGGGTTATCTACTGATCATGTTAATGATGTTTACGGTGCTGGTACTACAATGCAAATAATAACAGCAACTCTCCGTTTCTCTCTCCATGTACGTGTGTGAACTGAACTTATTGAAAGAATAGTTTTGTGCTTTACCAACCTGTTGGAATGTGCTGAGGGATGCCAAGATAGATCCTCCAATCCAGACACTGTATTTTCTCTCAGGTGGTGCAACCACCTTGATCTTCATGCTGCTTGGTGCCAATGCAGTTATCTCCTTGCTCATACGGTCCGCTATACCCGGGAACATGGTGGATCCACCACTGAGAACAATGTTTCCATACAGATCTTTCCTGATATCCACATCGCACTTCATGATAGAGTTATACGTAGTCTCATGAATACCAGCTGCTTCCATTCCAATCATAGAAGGCTGGAAGAGGACCTCCGGGCAACGGAAACGCTCTGCCCCAATAGTGATGACTTGCCCATCAGGCAGCTCATAGCTCTTCTCGATCGAAGAGCTGGTTTTGGCAGTCTCAAGTTCCTGCTCATAATCAAGTGCAATGTAAGCAAGCTTTTCCTTCATGTCACGCACAATTTCACGTTCAGCGGTAGTTGTGAAAGAGTAACCCCGCTCAGTAAGGATCTTCATTAATGCATCAGTCAGATCACGCCCAGCAAGATCAAGACGCAGTATTGCATGTGGAAGAGCATAACCTTCATAAATTGGGACAGTGTGGCTAACACCATCCCCGGAGTCCAACACAATACCTATGTGAGAGAGGATAAATTATTAGTATCGAAACAGAGCATCGGAAGAACTAACTTTACATTTGAAAAAACTTTATCATCACATTCAGGCATTAAGAAAATCTGTCACTCTCATCTACCCATGTCTAGTTTTTTCATAACGTGGAGGCTTCATGTCCCAAAATTCATATCCGTATGCTGTCATGAACGGTATGAGCAAAAGAGGAAAAGAAATGTACCAAGTGGATATTTCTCCCACAGGAACAAATGAAACATATTGTGATCCTGAAGTCTGTAATCAATAAGGCAGTACGAAGCAACCAACAATTTGATTTGCAATATACTTGTGCATACAAGCTTGGATAAATACATTGTCATATGACAAAAGAAGGTTGCAATTTAAAAGTAAAAGAATCAAAATCGATGTTATATAAAATATGATTCGATATGTGTATCATGTGTATCGGTACATGAACCGATACGATTCAGGTAGTATATCGCAATACACCATTTATTGCACCGTATCAGGGTGTATTGTATGATATGTTGTGACATGAACACCATATCGTACGATACACCCCTATGCAAGTTTCAAAAAACATGTTTTTTTAAATCAAAGCTTAGGTGTGCTTAAACCCCCTCTTACATGTCTACCCCTTCCTCTCTTTAAGACCAACCCTTTCTCTATAAAAATCTCATCAATTCTACGTTCATTAATATTCATCAAACCTAGGGTGATGTATACAACTGATTTGGTTTGTTTTGATGTTGAATTCATTTTCTTTGGTGTGGTGCATATTGTACAATTTTTTCATGATTTAAAAAAAAAAGTAACGTTTTTATGAAATTTTTTAAAAATAATTTAAAATTATCTTACCGACACAGGTATCGGTGCCTTGTGCAGTACGGTGTGCAATACGATATTTACAGCATTGATCAAAATCACCATAAGAAATAATAAACTAAATATTTGAGAATGAAACAAAGAATAAGAAATAAAAAATGGAAAATAAATCACAATTTAGTTCCTACAAATCAAAGCATCAAGAAACATATTCCTCACCTGTAGTACGACCACTGGCGTAAAGGGAGAGGACGGCCTGGATAGCGACATACATAGCAGGAGTGTTGAACGTCTCGAACATGATCTGTGTCATCTTCTCACGGTTGGCCTTTGGGTTGAGAGGTGCTTCTGTGAGAAAGGACAGGGTGCTCTTCTGGAGCCACACGGAGTTCATTGTAGAAAGTGTGATGCCAAATCTTTTCCATGTCATCCCAATTGCTAACAATGCCATGTTCTATTGGGTATTTTAGAGTCAAGATACCCCTCTTAGACTGAGCTTCATCACCAACATATGCATCCTTTTGGCCCATTCCAACCATGACACCTGTGTGGCGTGGGCGACCAACAAACCCCCATCTGGAGAAAACAATTTTTCAACAGGACAATATCAATCTTGATAGTAAGAAGGGCATCTTAAACTTGAGCCAACTTAAACTTTGACGCTTATTTGCTATTTTCATTTGCATGATACAAATTTTATTGTTACCTTCACCATTCCAGTTCCATTGTCACAAACAAGAGGCTGAATATCCTCACCGTCTGCCATCTTTACACTTTAGCTGTGCAATTCAATTGAAAATCAACTGGTAAGTAACTGCGAATCTTTCACTTCAAACCAAAAACGAGAAATTCATTTATATCCCAAACTGCCTCATGAAAAGGGAAAACGTAGAAATTATGTCCTTGTCTCAGTGATTGTTTCACAAGTAAATCACAAACAGAATATAGCTTTCTGAAAATTGAAGCTCTAAAAATCATTCAAAAGATCAGTCAAGGAGCCACTAATACTGCCTCAAATTATTAAAAGTTCGTGTATAATTAAACATTTCATTAAGTGGATTAGTTCAGGTATTCCATTTACAGCATTGACTTGGTTCCCAAAGTCCAATTTCGAGAACAGGAGAACTCAATTGCATTTCGTGTGAAATGCTTCATATGTATTAGATTTATGATCCTTTGCAATTATCAAGAGCCCGCATAGCTAATATCAACAGACGAAATACGAAAAGGGGAGACCAAAATCAATAAAGATTTCATTACTATACAGATTAGAAAACTCTGTCTAAAGTTTCACAAACTAAAGAAGGAAATGAAACAGACAACATTCTTCCAAAATCTAATACTAAAAACCATGCAAGCATGTTCCTGGTCACCCTCGAGATAGATGGGACAGCAAATTTACAATATACGTTGGTGGTTATACGATTCATTTGCTTGTAAAACCTTCTTGAAAAGACTATGATAACAAAAAGAACTTCCTCTTTATAAGGCCAACAGATCGGTGAGAAAGCCCCCAGCATTCTCATTATAAAATGCAACAAAAGAAAATTATTCAGTTTTAGCTGACACTAAACAATGGCGCTTCTGAATCGAACAGTTTCAAGAACCAGAAACAATTCACGGCTCTTGTATCATAAATCTGAGAGTAATTCGCATTTCGCATATATATCCCCGCTAGTAAAGTATCACGTGAAATTTGCCTAATCTTTCGAAGTAATACTGATAATAGCAGAAATAGAAAATCAAATGGAAGGTCAAGAACAGGAAAATGGTCGCGCAATGGGCATGAAGATTAAAAGGAAAAAGTCGAATTTGTCTTAACTCGCAAAACCAAATCGCCCAACCGTAATCTCATCAATAAAAAAGAATCACATTGCTTTACTAATTACTAAAATAGATCAAACCCAACAGGATTCCTACAATAATTCTGCCGCAAACCCTCCAAACGCATGAAAATAAGTCGAAAATCAATCAAATCTAACTCCATCATATGTTGGCAACCTGTTCTCAATCGATCCTTGGGTTCGACAATGATCACGAGAAAAGGAACTCATCCGCCATCAATTATTTTAACAGAAAACGAAGACCCAGAAGTGCAACAATGAGAGATCGATAAATCGCCTTCTGACGAAGCCTCAAAGATCCAGAGAGAGAGAGAGAGGGACACAAGCTTCACCCCCGCCCTTCAATTTAAACGAGAAACCACCCCTGATATGAAAACCCCCAAAATTTCTCCCAACAAATTCGCTCGCCGAACCAATTCTAGCCGTCCATCCTTCCCAATTCCCTCGGATCGAATCCTCGCCGTATGAGCATACACGTGACCATCAACCACCCTCACGCATCTGGAAAATGAAAGAGGGGGCCAGCTCGGATCATGTGAACGATCAATTCTTTCCAACGATGCGGATTCGCATCTTGAGTCACGCACATGCAGACTTGCTCGACACGTGCGAGAAAGGAGGCATTTGCCAACCAATCCCAAACGAAGCGTTCAAGAGGAACCCTCCTGTTCTATTTTTTCTTTTTTATTTTATTGTAATGTTCTTTTTTCTCTTATGTACTCACAAAGCCAGCGGGTTTCAATCATTCATGGCAGTTGTGCCCCTTTTTGTAAATTCACCCACCTCACAACGAGCAATAGCTCAGAAGTTAAAGGTCATGAGTTTCATATGTACAAATTGGATGAGATTCCATTTAGATGAAATTGTCATAAGATATGATATCAGATCCGATTTAGACTTAGACCTCAATTAAAAGGAAAAACAAAAGAAAAAATCCTGATGAAGATTGAAACCCACCGTATTGTTTAGAAAAGGGTTTCCCTACAAAAATCATATTTTCACTGTAATGCAATAGGATAGAAGGTTCATTTGGACCTCATCAAAACCTTACAAGTCAAAAGGGAATGAAAGTCGCTGCGAGGAACCATTAAATTGGCGATAGCATCTAGACATGTCCGGTTCCGGGTAAACCATAATTGAACCGTCCAATAGACAGTTCTGGTTCCAGTTTTAGTGGTTTTGGATTTGAGTGATTTTGAATCCGGTTTTGGAGTGGTTCCATATATGGTTTTAGGTGGTTTGGATCCGATTTTTGGATGCTTTTGAATTCAGTTTTGAGGTGGTTTTGGATCTGGATCAGTTTTTGGTTTTGAGACGATTATGGCTTCGTTTTTTAATGGATTTAGATCCAAATATTAGTATTACATTGTGCATAAGTTATATGTAATTCGTACTTATATTATACAACTACATAAGTATATATAATTGGACTTGGATCCAATATTTTAAAGTATATAAGATTAAGAGTGATACTATGTAAGATTATAAGTTATATAACTATATAAATTTATAACTATAATTATTATATTATACATGCATATATATTATATTAAAAATGGTATAATTACATTATATAAGTTCTGATATGCATATATGATATATTACATTACAAAATATATGTGGACTATGTAATAATAATGTAAGTATATATTAATATTACATAATATAATATTGTAACTGTGTAAGTATATATCACATTACATATATGATATTATGTAATGTATTATGTAATATAAATATTACATTATATATATAAAATAATAACACATTAAATTTAAGTTGTAATATTATAAAATATAATACAATATATGTATACAACTTCATACAAGATGAAATATATAATAAAAAAACAATGGACTAGACCATAATTCACTTACCTATGAATTATGGCTCTTACGTGTACTCTTTAAGTAGATAAGAATCAAAGTTCATATAGTTATTTTACCTTGTTCTTTTTCAATCATCTAATCAAGCATGAGCTTCTAAGGTCTCGGGTTGTAAGTTAGAGAGTGTTCATCTAATATATTACCATTTGTACTGAATACTTCCTCTATAACAATAGTTGATGTTGGAACAACAAAAATATCTTTAGCCATTAAAGATAAAATTAGATAAATAAGTTGATGGTCTCACCACCATTTTAAAACATTTAATTTCTCTCTACTCTCATCCTCAAATTCATGAATATCATAATGAATAGCATTATATAACTCAAACTCAGTTGAATATATAAATTTTGGTTGTTTTCTAAGTTTAGATTTTAAAATATGACTAAAAAAGTTACCGTTAAGAGAAGTGAATGCATGACTGTCGCTATTTTTTTCTTCTACTTGTAGAATAAGATGACTATGTGCAGAACTATAATCAATATATAATTGATTAATGTTTAATATTTTATCAGTAATTATATTATTGATATCCTTAAGCCCGTTTAATGAAAGATTCTTATAATAAGCATTCAAAAATAATTTTAAACCTTGTAATATTAATTTAGGATCTAATACAAAAGTAACTATAAAATTAATTGTTGAAAATTTTATTCGTCTTCTACCTTTTTATTTACAAAAATCCATCCATTCATTTCTAGCACTAGGATGAGTCCAAAGCAATTAAGGTTGTCTTTAATAGGTTGTATTTCAGCTTGTATAATCTTCAAACTATCATGTACACACAAGTTAGGTGCATGACAAGCATATTGAATATGAAAAAATTTGCCGTCTAAAATAAGTTGATATATTCTTTGTAACTCAGAAATAGTACACATATTTGCAGTAATATTACCAATTGAAATTGAGTTTTTTTACAAGATAACTTATATTCTTCAAAAATAGATTTTAACATGTAACAAATATTTTATGAAGTATATGATTTATCAAAACAACGAAGTGTAAGAAGACGTTTTTGAATTGACCAACTCTCATCTATCTAATGAACAATAACTCTCATATATGCATGCAACTATCAATTATCAGTTCATAAATCAACACATAGTGACATACTATACTCAAATGAACTAAAAAATGTAGCTAACTGTTTTTTCTTTTTATATAATTTATGAATACATCTACTAACCAATCGCCTAAAAATAGGTGAGCTAAAGGATTATGAGAATTTTTTAAGTAATCAATAAATCCACACTTTTGACCAAAATTGAAAGGAAGATATTCTATTGAAACAAAATGTACAAACTCCTCTCTATCTCGAGTGAAGTTGTAGTGAAAAAGCCCCATCGAAATAGATCCACTAGTAGAGAAACTTCCTTATGTAGAAATTTGAGTTTCATGAACATCTAAACCCATTACTATGGGATACTTTTCATAACATGATTTCTTAGTGTGTGATAACTATCTCCTGACTTAAAATTGTATACCTTATCAAAGTAATTGCACTATGCCTAATTTATAATGCCTTGTTTATTATATAATTTTAGAAAGTGAATCTTAAATAAATCATATCCCTATGACTTAGCTTTTGGAGGGCATCCTCCATGTATAGATTGTATTTATTGAACGTCCGATGACAAAATGGTTTTTTGCACAAATGATATGTTAGTAACACTTATGCTACTTACATTTATCATACTTTATTGACTCAATGACATTGGCATCATAAGTCTTTGAGGAATATAACAACTATGACTTTTGTTTAGAGCAACTTTTCCTTTACTTTTGAAGCTGAAAGAACTATCACCATGGTAAACCATTAACATAGTAAAATAAATTGAATAAATAAAAATAATAATAAGTTAAGAATATGATAATATGAAAATAGAGAAATTAGAGATAGAAATTGAAGGAACATTTAAATACACTTGTGTAAGACTATAGACTAGTCTTTATTTGTTATTGAAATAAGAGTTGCATAAATGAAAATAAAACATTGAAATGAAATGAGAGCGAGATTGAGGGAAAGAGAAAGAGTGAGATTAAGGGCAACTGAGAAAGAACTTTTGAGTTGTATGATTTTTCAATTTTGACAACGTCAATTTATAGATGAAAAATACTATTCATCAACAATATAATTTTTCAAAAAACATTTTTAAAATTTTAATTAAAAAAATCATGTCAAAGAGTCAATCAAATAATCAACTTGATTGATCATCAGCAAATAAACGGGCACCGTGTAGCATCCGTTTATATTTTTTAAAATTTTAAGTTAAAGGTAGTGAGTGTGGCACTCGGGTACATTTTGATTATTGCAGGTGCCACATGGCACCCATTTACCCAGCTAACAGTCGGCCTCACTGACCGCCTGGTTCACTATCCAAGCGCCACATTGTGCCGATTGTCTTCGGTTGTCAACGTCAACAAATAAACAAGCTCCACGTGGCACCCACTAAGTTTATAAATTTTTTATTGTCGGTTCGAGGTTGGAACCAACAATTTGGTTGTAGAACTAGCCCAATAGTTTGAACTAAAATAGAACTGTCGATTGCAGTACCAGTTCTGAATCGGTTCGAGGTTTTTAGTAGGATCCAATTAGATTATTTTGGGGATTTCGGGGTTGTTCAGACTATGATTAGTGCATGGTTTGAGTCGTTGGTCATGTTTTTAAATGAGTTATATATTAATATTAATTTTATGCTTAAATAGGTATTAAGAGATGATTTGATGATATCACATGTGGATCATGCCATTTTCATATGGATTTTCATATGGATCTATGTTCCAGTTGAGGTGTGAGATATGCTTTCTCAATAGGACTATGCTAGAGGTTGTTTTGAGATATTTTTAATGTGTATGTTTTATAAGGTTTGCTACTGCTTTGATAAATACTGAGTTGTTTATGATATCAATTGAGAATTCTTTGTATAATGTGCATGTTTGATAAGAGTCATAAATGTGTGTTGTTGGTTGTGTGCATGCGTTGGTGGTTGATGATGATAAGAATAAATATGTTTTTATTATGAAAGGCTTGTAAATATTATGACATTGTATTAAGATTTGTATTGAGATTGCTGTGAATAAGGTTTGTGGATATTGTGTTGAGCATGCAATATTATATTAAGAATAGCAAAGATGAATTGAAATCTAATTGTTTGAAAATATTGGTCTTCTTGTGTTTGCTTATTGTGTGGGATCTTTAAATATTTGGTTGAGAAGTGAAAACCTTAAACGCTTCAACTAAGGGAGTAAAGGGCATGCTCCTAGGCACTTTATCCGTATGTGTGGATGACATCATATACTCAAAGGGTTGTTGGAAGGTCCGAACGACTCATAAAACCTTGATTTTAGCACTATATGAATCATAATTATCAAAATTAAATAAGTTATGTATGTGGGTAAATGTGAGTATGTACCAATGCGTAAATGTGGATGTGTGTGTGGATTTGATCAATTAATAGTAAAATTATGTGGTATTTACTTATTTTAACAATTATGATATGCATTGTTATTTTAAATATGTGCCCTTAGACATTCGATCAAGAGAGTGTAGGGTGGGTTCCTAGGCACTGTCGTATTTGTGGACAACACTATATACATATTTGTGAACGACTCGTGCAACCTTGGTTTTAGCACGGTATAGGCCATAGTTATCGGAACTAAATAAGATGTGTATGTGTGGGGTAAATGTGAGTGTGTGTTGATGTGTGAATGTTGATGTATGTCTGAATTTGATTAATAAATAGTAAAGTTTGTTTGTATTTACTTGTTTTAATAACTATGATATGCATGTTTCTTGTATATAACTCTTTTAGGGTATATCTTCCTACTGAGTACATGTTGTTGGTGTTCGCCTCTTTACTATTACTATTTTACAAGTTAAGATGACACATTGAAAACTTTGGTTGAGATTTCTCATATTGACTTATTGAGATGAATAACTATGCAATAAAGTGAGATTGTTATAAGTTTTAAAAAGATTGTATTAGTTTGTAAATAATATGAATCATAAATGTGGTTTATAATTCCTTGGCATATAATCGTGAGTTCGGCACTGAGTTGCTCCACTTTTCCTCAAACTACTCCAAGGGAACCAAAGTCAGTCCCCAAACTCTAAAGATTGGCTATATAACATACGTTTCTTTCTCAAATGATCCATATGGTCTAGAACAATGTTAGGTGATTTTTAAAAATATTTAGTGAAGGTTATGGTTAAAGTCATGTTATAGCATTAAGAGTCACTTACTTTATTGATAATTATACTCATTAGTAGCACATATAGTAGGTATAACTCATAAGTATTTAACAATCATGTCATGGATATGAGAGGAGAAGGAGGATGAGTCTCTTGAAAAAGTTTGCAAATAAAAAATGAGACAATGATGATTATATTTACATGAGTCACATTCTCAAAGGCATATCAAATGCCTTATTTGATATGTATCAAACATCGAAATGCATAAAAGATATATGAGAAAAACCTGAAACAAGGTGCATGATGGAGGATGTTACAAGTAAGAAAATTTTTATTACTCATGTTAATAATATAAGATCGTAGATGATAGATCCGTTATAGAGTAATTGTAGGAGCTCAAATGGATCTTAATAATTTCAAGTAACATAAGATGAGTATGGATGAAACCATCATTGCCTTTTTTATTATAGACAAGGTTATTCTTTCTTGAAAAGATTTTAAAAGAACTTTGAAACATAAGAAGTAAGATATTTCTCTTAAGCAATTAACAAATCTATCTTAGTTTAAAGAAGAGTAATGAAAGTAAGATGATTTTAAAGACCAATATACCGAAGAAAAAGTCTATATTATGGCCTAAGAAAAAAAAGATTGATGCTACTCTGTAGAAAGCCTAATCATTATAAGAGAAAATGCTGATAGTTGAAAAAGTTGAATAAAGACATTATATCTTTTGGACAAACTCTGATATTACTCTCAATGTGTACGAAAATCAAAGTCTCTTCAAAACTTTAATAGAAGAAGACATATTAGTTTTATTTATAAGTAATGCTTTTACAACTCAAGTGAAAGGCAAAAGAATAATTAAAGTCAAATTTACTTTAGGTAAAGTTTTTACTTTTAATGATGTGCTCTTTATACAGAATGTAAGGAAAAATTTGGTGTCGATTTTCTTACTTAATAAGAATGAGTTTAAAAATGTATTTGAAGGGATAAGTTTATTTTGGGGATACTATTGATACACCCATTTTACTATCTACATATCCCCTTTTCAAAAAAATACCAAAATTATCCCTCATCGCTTTCATTCTCCTCTTACACTCAATTCCATCATTTCTCTCTCCTATCACACCCAATTCCAACAAGAGTCTCTCTCGTCGGATCTATGTACTTTGACGACCAACATTTCATTCATGTTTAGTAATGTTGTTTGCTTCACAAGTGGACAACCCATACTCTTATGAATCTCATTGAAGAAAAATAAAAAACAAGAATAAAAAACAAAATAAATAAAATAAATAAAAATAACACAACAACAATGGCAACAAGAATCAAGAAAACAAGAAAAAGAAAAAAAAATCAAGAAACATATGAAAGAAAAAGAAAAAAATGATGTCAAGTACCATGCATCAAAAAACAACAATGACAAATCAATGAAATACTCTACCAAATCACTGAAACCCTTTTCGAATCGGCCTTCTTCTCTTTCTTTCTCTTCTTTTTCCTCTTCTTTTTTTCTTTTTCGATATGATTTAAAGCACTATGAGACGGTAGATGATTGAGCTTGGAGTTATGGATCACTAGAGAAATAATGTGGGATGATTGACAATAAGGTGAGAACTTGCGATAAGAGAGTTCTAGACGCTCAGGCGCATTGAGGTAATATTAATATTTTAGCATGCGTAAAATGGGAATCACAGTAAAAAGAGGCATGTGGATAGTAAAAAGGATGATATCAATTTGTTTATTTTGTCTAAGGAATGCATGTCTATTAACAAGGGTTATTTATGTGAGTCTATGTTCAATTTAAATCTCAATAATTAGAATAATGTTTTTGCTTACACTATTGATTTATCTAATTCGTGGTATTTTCGTTTATAGCATGTAAACATTAAAAAATTGTATGACATGGTTAAACCAAATTTAATTCCAAAAATTGACAACTCAATGTATTTATGTTTTACTTACATGCATATCAAAATCACTAGGCTTCCATTTTTAAGAATTAAAAAAAGTTTCAAAATTTTGGATTTAATTCTTTCATATATTTGTGTGTTGCATGGTTGTTTAGGAGGAAAAAAGATATTTTATAACTTTCATTGATGATTGTACTAGATTTTACTATTTATATTTTATATATGCAAAAATTGAAGTTTGGAAAAGTTTAAGATTTTCAAAACTTAAGTAGAACTTTAACATAAAACTTTCATTAAGTACTTGAGAACCAATAGGAAGGAGTCCACATAAATCATACATCAAAATACAACTTCTTACTCTCTACAACAAAACAGTATGATAGAAAGGAAAAATAAAGTGTTATAAGAAATGATAAATTCTATGTTGTAATATTTTAGTTTATCGAATGATTATTAGGGTGAAACATTATTAGCTATTTTTTTAATTTTAAATAGAGTTTCAAATGAAAGGAACTAGATTATCTCATATGAACTCTTAAATAAGTTATCAAAGTTTGGGGTGTTGGATAGTAAAAAGGGTAAAAGAGGAATTGAATGTAACTTCTTGGGATATAATCAAATGACTTATATCCTGTTAATATGGTGATAGAGTTATGATCTCAAGATTTATAGAATACCCCAAACTAAGTAATTTATGTGATTTTATCCTAGACTTCTTGGGATATAATCAAATGACTTATATCATGTTCCTCATATGACTTATATCCTAGATCTACAAGTTATGTTCATGAAAATGAACATAGTCTAGAAAATAAGTAATGATCTCAAGATTTATATTTCTAGTTGAAAGAACTTATGACTCAATTATGTGTCGTATGTAATTTTATTATAATACCAAAATTGATTCTAAGACTTATGAAGAGGCTATGAAGCCTCTTAATCCAGCATGTTGGAAGGAAGTTATCGAAGGCGAGATAGACTCAATAATACAACAACAACAACAACTAAGCCTTTTCCCATACTAGACGGGGACGAGATAGACTCAATAATGAGTAACAAGATTTATAAATTAGTAGACCTTTCTCCCGATTCTAAAGCAATTGATTGTAAATGAATTTTCAAAAAAAAAAAGTGTTGGTGGAGCAATTGATAAATTTAAAGCTAGGCTTGTTGCTAGAATTTTTTCTCAAAAAAAAAACTGATTGTTTTGACACACATACACTTATAGCTAGAATAACATCAATTAGAGTCTTTTGAACACTTACATCCATATATAAACTTGTTATTAACTAAATAGATATTAAAGTGATATTTTTAAATAATAAATTAGAGGAGAATGTGTATATAGAACAACCCAAAGGGTTTATTGTATCAAAAGAATAACTTAAAGTTTTCAAATTAGTCAAATACTTACATGGTTTAAAGCAACCCCCAGCAATAACATAAAAAATTTGATCAAGTTATTCTTACAAATAGTTTCAAAAATAAATTAGATAAATGTGTTTATAGCACATTTCATTATTAAAAATGTTACTTGATTTGTTTATATATTGATAACATACTCATTTTTGTACTGATTTAAAAGAAGTTAAAAATGTGAAAACATTTTTGTCTAGCAATTTTGACATGAAAGACATGAGAGAAACATGTCATTTTAGGTATTAGAATAATAAGAGAAAAAAATAATATAGGACTTACATAATCTCATTATATTGAAAATTTTTAAAATTTTTGATTATTTTGATTGTTATCCCATCTCTTCTTCATTTGATGTAAATGTTAATTTTTTTTATTATTTTGATGTAAATGTTAAATCTTTTGATTGTTATCATTGGATACTTTATACATGCTATAACATGTACTCGACCTAACATTGCATAAGTAGTGGGCAAATTTAGCCAATATATAAGTAATCTATGTATAGACTACCCGTATGGTATTCCTCAAGTATTAAAATACTTGAAATGAACAATTGACTATAACTTAGTCTATACTGAAAGTCTTTTGATTTTAGGAGGATGTTCAGATGCTAGTTGGGTTAGTTACTCAGAAGATCATACCTTTACAAGTGGTTTGATCTTTACTATTAATGGGGTATTATTTCTTGGGGTTCTAAGAAACAAACATACATAGCCAATTTCATCATGATTGCCGAGTTTATAACTTTAGCTTCACATGTAAAGAAGAAAAAAGACTAAGAAATTTGCTTCATTAAATTTCAATATAACCAAAGCGTATAACACCTATATCAATGAACTATAATAGTCAAAGTACATTATTAAAGGCTTATTGCCAAACATATAATAGAAAATTTATACATATTGATACAAGACATAGCTATGCCAAATATCTTATAAGATCATAATTAAATCTTTCAAATCCTTTGACGAAAGGTTCGACAAGGGATTTGAGGTAAAACGCGCCAATTGGGATGGGTCTAAGCCTGATTTATAAGATTAGCAATGGTAAAACCTCGACTCATATTTTGAGTAATATCAAGTCTTGAGTTTAACAAGTTAAAGTATATAATTAGAGTGATTGCAAGTAATAAATAAATAAATATCTCAATGAAAAGGTATTTGATCCCATAAAGCAAAAAAACGGGTTGAGCTTTACTCTTAATAGACCTATAACATATATACATACATCTTAAAGTGCTTATATGTGGACATTTTTTTATAGAGTTTACCTATGTGGGTGTTAAGTTGGCCTACTTCTCAGAGTTTCGGGATTGACTCTTAAAGCACTCATGAGAAAAGATGTCATACACAAGGCCTATACATATGTGTCAATTGAAACATGACATATAACGACATTAGAATCTTATACGATGAAACATGCACACTCGTTGAATCGGATTGGATAGTTCAAAGCTTGTCTATTGTTCAATTCGGATGAATGAAATCCATGTTTTGCTAACTAAAGTGATGATTTTTCAAATGTATTCACAAAATGGTGGAAGATTATTGGGGATTTTCAAAATACCCAAAAATATTTGGTGAAGGTTATGATTGTAGTCATGTTGTGGCATTAACAGTCACTTATTTGAATAATAATTGTGTTCATTAGCAACACATGTAGTGGTTATGACTCATGAGTATTTAATAGTCATATTTTAGTATTAAGAGTCACTTGAGTAATAAAAGTGCTCATTAGTAGCACTTGATAGTGATTATAACTTATATGCATTTAGCAGCCATGTTATGGCATTAAGAGTTACTTTCTTGAGTGACAATTTGGTTCATTAGTAGGATATCATGAGTTACATCTTCACCATGTCTATATAGTGGTATTGTAAACAAGATTTATCCAACTTTTCTCTCATAATGTGTCCTTTTCTACTTAATTTTTCAAGAAAATTTGTAATCTTGTTGTAGCACTAATTGGATTTGTAATATTATCATCTTTGCTTTGTTGGCTTGTTTTACACTCAGTTACATTTGTGTAAGAGGAATTGAGGGTCTTCGTTAGATCCTAAAGGTATTTGTCGGGGTTTAAGTTATTTGATATCGGTAGTGGCAAATAAACCTAAAGGTTAATGTTTATCACGCTTCAAAAAATAGTGTTATGCTAACTTTTTTTTCAAGATTTAAATTCAATCTCTCATGTGCCAATCACTTAGGACACTGTATCATCTACCATAAGCTCTACACCAACAATCAACATATACATCATTAACCTTATTAAAAGAATAGGAGTATATATCGTTCAAGCAATCAAAGATCAAACTGGGATCCAGTGTCCAAGTCTAGACCCAAAGCACTATATTTTCTAGGCTTTTATTTATCTCCCTACACAAGTATATAGTTGGCTGAATCTATCAACAGGAAGGCCCATATCCTAATATATGATTTGGATCTACTACTAATGAATAGTGGGTCATTACCCATTCTCAGTCTCTATGGAGTGCCATTTGTGCATGAGCTGGATCCACATGGACCTGTTTTCTGCGTTCAAGCATGTGCTCCTTTCACAGCCATTTCTGCTTTTTCCATGCGTCTCAAATGTGTGTGTTTGTAGGGTAGCCATTTGTTTTTCTTGTTCAGAGAGAGAGAGAGGGGAACCATTTTGTTGCTCTTGTTTGTGTGAATGAGAAGAATTTCTTAAATTAATTTATGCAGTTATCATCATATTAGTTCTGTGGCCTCCCCCCCTTCTCTCTCTCTCTCTCTCTCTCTCTGGTTTGTGGGTGGTGTGCATATTCTTAACTTCTTAAAGATATCTCGTTCGAAATATTTCAGGCCTTTGAAAATCAAGGCCAGAGGACTCACCTATTTAGTATGAAGAAGTGTGTAGTTCAATGGTCCATATCATCTGAGCTAGATGGGCACTGAACTCATGGAGCCGCTATTCATGGCCTTGTGCAGTAGAGTTCAGGCCTGGACCAGGGCTGGTAAACAAGGCAAATGAACCGAAGAGGGACTAATTCATGACTCATGTGTTGACTCAAATTCTTTGTTTGCGTTCCGGCCGTTAGATCGTTTGAGCTGATCCAAACACCAGCTTTTGAAGCTAAAAGCTTTTAACATGCATTTTTTGTTAGATCATAGTAAGAACTAACTCAACATTTTCTTCTATATAAATTTCCTTATAGATTTTAAAGATGTGATCGTTTAGCTATATTATGCACATACAATTACTTTGGTTAACATGGTTTTCTAGCATATAGGTACATGCCAATTACATACCCACATATATGCATGCATAATTAAATGAGATTATACAGGCTAAGCTGAACCGAATTAACAGTGTTCAAGTTCAGCTCGTGAAACTTAGCAGGGCAACTCGTTTATGTCAAAATCGAAGCACGGACGAGCTTATCGCGAGATGAACTAAGATAAACCAGGAGCATCATGGTTCATCTGCCAGGCCTAGCATCGACCAATTAACCCCTTTGCTCCCCTGCGTTAAACTTACTCTCGGCTGGGTGCACCCGGCAGGAAGGTGTGCATGATAAACTGCCAATGTACACAGTTTGGTTCCCACTGCATGTGAGTGGAGCCTTCATCAATATGGGCCTCCTATTATTATACAAAACATCCACTCAAATTGACAAAAGGTCTTGCATCCCCTTTGTTGGACCTTAGGTCCGGCTGGCCCGGCACCGCCCGGTTCACCAAGATTATGGGGACCCATGGAAAGGACACGCTTGTCATGAAGAATCAAGGTCCCTGGTTTATCACACTGACACGGTGCCAGAAGGTGCGTTGGGTTATTCAAGTTACGTATTCGAGTCTTACTTTTGTGATAAGAACAGTAAGATCAGGTAGACCCCCCACGAGATGCACACTCGGCTATTGAACTCTCAAAAAATCTGACCCCCTCTCAAGTGAGCTATTTCCCATTGAGACTCCTTAGTTGACAATGATGAACTTTTTATTTTATTATTTACATATAAAAATATTATTACTAAATTAGTTTATATCGTACGCATATTATTATAATCATGTCGCTCTTGGCACCTTCGAACTGACCAATTTGCAGATATGACTGGTTCCAATTCGTCCATAATCATGAACCGTAACCAAACAGGGTTTCACCCTGCTGGTTTCAGTTTCGGTTCTGTTTGAACCACAAACCAAAGAAAGAAAAGGTAAAAGAAAGTTCACATTAAAACTTATAAAATGGAACTGGGTCAGCCCGGTCAGGTTACTGGGTTCTGGTTTCAGTTGTTTCCCAGACCGATTAGTTCGGTTATAACTACCAGGCCGCTTCTGAAACAGCCATGTCTACTAACACAGTCTTGATTCAGAGTCATCAAAACTTACAATTAAAGTTGCAGTCTCAGTAAAGAAGTTCATCTGTGGTGGTTCAATGCTAGCATAATCATAATTAATCAGAGTTTAATTTATACTGTTTATATAACCAAACAAGTTCAGACATCTTTCTATTTTTCTGTTTCACTTAAGCAGAAAATCTGCAAATCAGTTGTTCATGTTTAGCGTCAAACTTTTCTACATAAACCAACATGTTCTTCTTGTTTAACAATGTTTCATCCAATTAATGTTGCTCAATAACCAAAAGCTAAATTATGCGAGAGTCCAAGTAGATCCGATAAAAAAGGAATCCTTATATAGTCTTCCTCATGTTTTTGTGAGGTCCAAAACCATCGACTCCAAACAACCAAAACCTAGCCTTCCCCCTACCTTGCTTTGCATGAAAACCCAAGCATCAGTGCCACTTGCAAATCAAACACAAGACGATGATTCATGAGGGTCCAAGTTTGCAATAGTTTGTGGCCATCATCTTTTAGTAGCTGGTTTAGTAGGACCGATGTCATTTGCAATGAATGAGGAGCTTCTTTATCCAAAAGAGAAATAAATGGAAATACCTTTACAGGTCTTTGTTAAAGCATGATGAGGTTAGGCAAACATTACCAGATGCTTTGCCGTGTGTATCGAACTCGTGAACTTCCAGTTGACCCTAGCCAAGAGAGCTTGTAATCTCTGAAAACTAAGATATCTACATAACTTTTTTCACTGGGAAATCATATTTTGCAGCCTTGCTTTATAACATACTCCTTTCTGGTTGTAGTGCCTGGTGGAAAGTGCCTTTCAGATGAACTTTTGGTGAATGATATTGCCCTGCCAAGAAGGCAAAATCTGGTGCAGTCATAAAGTTTTCCTTGCTTGAAAATTAAATCAGCGAGGTCCCAGCCAATATGACCTTTTCAGTGAAGGGTTTGTTGCCCCACTGTTCAATTATCACATCAAATTGAGGTACCAATTTCAGACTGGACCCAATATAGACACAAGCTGAATCTTTTGGGTCTAGGTCGGGGATTACGAACCTTAGGTCAGGTAAGGGGTCATCATCCTTAACCAACCTTAGCCCAGCTCTCTCTCTCTCTCTCTCTCACACACACACACACACACACACATTCATACATATGTACAGGCATGTATACCTACAGAGAGAAAGAGATGAAACAATTTAAAATAATTGTTTGACAAAATCCTTTAAATTGGATCTGACAATCCAGTATTTGAAATATTCCCTCATCTCCATAATTCTAGAGCGTCTTAAGTATTCCCTCATCTCCATAATCAATGGCGGACCCAGGATTTTTTTGGGGTGAGGCGCTCTTGTATGAGTGTTCACTGCTTAATTACTTATCAACTTTGTTATTTTAAATATTATTATTTAAAAGTTATTGACTTTTTTTATTAATTGATTTCATGGTGAAGAGTGACGCAAAATAAAAAGCGTTTGGTTTGGTTTGGGACGGAATAGCACCAGCATCTTCCTTAGTGCTCGGGAGGAATGATCAGCATTGTATGCCTAAGGAAGAGAAAACTACAATGACACGTAATATAACTATTTACAAAGAACGATTAACATTATGTACAGTTGAGACCTTTAAGTGGTTATCCGGCAGTCAGAGGCAATGGCAAAACAGAGGTCGTGTGTAGCTGGGTCGATGGTCACACGTGACTGAAGCACCACTCAATTGAGTTTGAAGTTGATTTCTTCGTTTTCCTTCTTTACTAAATTTCTTTTTTTTTTAACTGGAAATCATGTGGTTGGATTTTGTAAACTCTTTACTTGGGTTTGGATTTATTTGTTGAATCGAGTTTTCATTGAGAGAACTCGGAATCTGATCAAGTTTTTAAAATTTACAGCTTATCTAGCTTAATTAAGCTTTTTGTTTTCTGTTTGAAAACTGCAGGGCATAAGGCCATATCCATCAGATCAGTTCATCAGTAGCCATGTCTTTCTCTAACAATGTTGTTAACTGTGTTGGTACTATAAATCTGCACAATAATTCCCTTTTCTGTATGTAATTTGCCATTCCTTTTGCAGCCACAATTGAATTTTGCAGCCACAGTTGAGATTGAATAAAAAGAAGAAAGAAAAACTGAAAGAAGATAAATGATCTATTCTTTGAAGAGCTATTAGAGGAAATAAAAACTTTTGAAAAAGATTGCTTGGTGATAATTGGATTTTCGGATTTTCTTCCATGCCCAGTGTTTTTTCCTACCTCTTTTATATAGAGCTTTAGAGGTGGTTTCAGAAGAGCCTTTTTATATTTTGTCAGTTTTCTTTTCTCGTTTTCAGCTTTAGTTTTTCTCATGTTCTGCTTTAATCGATTAATCGTGAGCATGATCTCTTGTCACCTATTTCTGTAAAACCTTATCCTTATGACCAAATTTCTTGTTTTCACGAGTCTCTTAAATTCCCTTCTGAAGCCTCAGTCTAATTTTCAACATTAACCCTATAACTCGTGCATGAATCCTTTGAGGAAACAAGTCATATAACATTAGTTTCAAGCTAAAACTCTTGGCATACTGAGAACAGGGCCCTCCCCGTAAATCTCCTTAGAAAGGAATGTAAGATCCCGCAAAAACTCCACAACTATTGAGAGCAGTTGAATTCTCTCTATGACCAGCGGGCCATTGCTTCGCTATTGGAGTGAGGTTTTTGTCAAATTTGGCAAGGTGCCCTCTAGAATAAGAGAACTAGACGAGTCCATATTTCCATCAATGCCAAAATCATCTGCTTGGAACCACGACTAAATACCTTGTACAGTCGTTGGTGTAGCATTTTGGGCAACTTGGTTAGAATGTCCCCCAGCTCAATACATGGCCATTGCAAGCTGCAGGAGCCGGTGCAATGGAGGTGTGTGTGGCTCAAGACTGCACCAGAACCTCTAACGAGTTGCAGTGGATACTGTCTCCACAATAGGAGCTCAAACGGGATGCTAACCTCGATATCCTTCACTTCAACGGCCTCAAGGACAGTTGGATGAGATTGGGCATAGTGTTCCTAGGAAAGTCGGATGACTAATAGTCATTGTATGGAGAAATCCTGATATTAATAAAAGAAAACTATTTTTTGTGTCATTCTTCCTCTCTTCTTTTGGCATGCTCTTCATTTATTTCTTTTATGCTATTGTTCCTGTGGTTCTCATTATGTTGAGGCCTTGAGGACAGGTAAAAATGCCTTTATCAATTCTCATGCCATATGATTACACCACCGCTTCGAGAAGCTGAAATCATGCGTACGGAAGATTGAAACGATGCCATTCTCTCAACAAATCCACTTTAAGACTTATCTTCGCAGTCAAAATTTTCCCAAGCTTATTGTGCAAGATTCTAACCTTCAACCCATGGCTCCAAAAAGTATTATTTCTAAATTGTAATGACCATAATCTCTCACGATCAGGGAGCTTGTTGGAGGAATGAAGGAGCCTCTGTAATCAGATTGAAGGTGAAGATTGGTCCGTTCAATCCAATCTCTTTATCTGCTTTCCATCTTTTGTCAAACAATTATCATATGATCGAGTTGGGTACGAGAGAAATGGATTGACTAAGGATTTGGTCCGTTCTATATATACTCCATCTATATTATACAATGACAGGGAAACAGAAATATACAGAGTGCGTGTCGCATTGACCAAGACCCGACCACGGTCAGGTCTGGGTCTTGAAAATGGACCCAAACAAAAATGGTCAGATATGGGACAACCTGCTTTGACTCGGACCCAAAGTGACATGACCAGTTGACACGATTTGCCACCTCTACGTGAACCCAACCTGCAGAATGGTTCATCGTAAAGTGCCGATCAAATAAATTTAAGATGCTTGATGTAAAATTGTTTATAGAAGATAAAACGAGGGAGACATTCTTAAGGAAGCTTGGATACCTAGAGAAATGATAAAATAGAGGTTCTAATGGGAAGAACAAGCACAACCGTGACAAAGGATTCATATAGCTAATCCCACTTGGTGTATGTGAAGGCTCAGTGTTGGTCTAGGTTTCTGTTCTGGAGTGAAAAGGTTATAAAAGACCTCAAACTGTTATAAGGAAACCATAAAAAAGATATCACTCTTGATAGATCAGAAGAGTAACCTAAGATCCAGTCATCCTCACCTAGTGTGAGAAAGGATTTAATCTTCCTCTGCCCAATTCTGGACAAGGCATTGTTTTCTTCTTGACTATCATTCCACTCATCCATAAAATTCAATGCATGAAAAAAGCTACCCTCGGACGTCCTTACATTACATTCCAAGCTATTAAGCTTTTCCTGCTAGTTCTCTGACGGCCCTCATGCCCCTTGTATAAGGGAAATCGAAGTTTATCTATGCATAACTCGAATAAACATGCTCATCAGGAAGGAAATTATGGTGGAAGACTCTTTTGCAATAGATGAAGAAAAGAGCATACAAAGGAATAAACAAGTATGATGAGAGAGAGAGAGAGAGAGAGAGAGAGAGAGAGAGAGAGAGAGAGAGAGAGAGAGAATTAAGACTGCAGATTATTAAGGTTCCTGTCTGCCAGACAGCTGTGAGAAATTCAAACCAAATCCAGCTCATAAATATTTCAATTCATTTTAAGGGGCTTGACACTTCTCACCCTGATCTATCATACATGCCAGATTGATACCAGCTCGATACTCTCAAAATATAACTAAGATCATAAAAAAGGTTCAAGACAAACATTACAATCATTTTATTACACACGCAATCAATAAAAGCATATCAAAATCTTGAGCTTTTGATACTAACCATTCCCAGCATGTGTCTCCTCGTTACTTTGAACAGAACTATCAAGGCCCATGGAATCTGGATAAGAAGAATCCACATCCACTAAATAAGTTAAAGAATCAGCCATTACACCTTGGAGCAGCTAAAAGCGGCCATTGACAAGATAGATTGGCTGGCATAATGTTGACTCGAAAAAACATAGAATCCTTCAACGGACATCAAGAGCCGTTAGTAGAAGACGCTGCCTCTGCAGCTTTCTTCTCTCTCTGTTTCTCCCTTTTCTTCTTATTTTTCAAGGCATTCTTACTCATTTCGCTAGGGAAGCATCAGGAAAGATTGGTCGTCAGAATGGGCACTACGTTCTTTTCATGGAAAAAACAGAATATAAATAGGTTGATTGCTACTTACTCAGATGAACTAATCTCGCCAAAAAGCTGCAACCAGGAAAATAAGTAAAAATCAGAACAAAATTGTTAAGACCACTTAGCAAGTAAAATTTCAGCGTTCGAGAAACTTTCTACCTCAGCCTGGACACCAGCAGCAGCTTTGGCATGTGGCGGGCGATAAGCAGCAGGTTTCTGTTGAGGATTATTGGCCTTCAGAGGAGGCTGCAGAACTTGTGAAGGTTGAGAAGGCTTTGAACCTTCAAGAAAAATAGAGCATTCAGGAATTGTATGAAAAAGAGAATGTGAGAATGAGGCCAATTTGATTAATTTTGTTACATGTGTCGATCTTCAAACTCCCTTTGACCAAATTTTGGAGTTCTTCAAGATCACCAAACTTATCCAATGCCACTGGTCTCCACTCTGCCTGCAGGCAATTATAACAATATGGTTGTAGAAAATGGCAATGATGTCATGGAGAATTCCACATCATAGTTGAAGGCTGACCTGGTATAGCTTGTCATACATTCTTTTGTAGTACAGAGACCCATCACGGTGGAAGATCTTAATCCTGCAAGGTCAACAAGCACTGCTTCATGAAACATAAAAAGGTGGTTGATAAAGTTTGCATACGGTTGGCAAAATTAATTCAATACACACCCATTGTCTACTTGCAATCTTGGAGCAGTTGTAGCAGTCATCAAATATTGCCCATCCGGAGACCATTCGCATGTTACAGAGCATTCAGCTTTTGTTGTCCCAAGTAATTTCTTTTGTGAGCAGTCCCAAAATGCCTATAGATTAGGCACATATTGAATTATTAGAAATCAAGTTTCAGCTTCAAGAACCTACTTCACCAGCACATAGTACTTGAGCAAAATTCCAATAGTTGTAGTATAATGATCAAGGACATGTAGGAAAAAACTCACCTTTTGATTTTGAGTGTCATGATTCAAGCATTCAGGGATTCAAAACCAAGATGAAGAATAAGTGTACTAAAGCGACTATGCTCTAAAAGGAAATTCTTACTAAACCAGATTTACTAATTAGAAGCTTTGTGGCCTCAGTCTAACAAAACATAACAAAGGATGGATGCACACATACACACCAGATTCAACAAGCATAATGACAAACGTGGTGTAAATACTAAAGCATGCTATACATATCTGACAAAAGACAGAAGTCCAATCTGTCACTGTACCATTTCTGCAGATAGCCTCATATTGTAGCATATCACTCAAGCATGTGGGGTTACTATTGCACCAACTGAGACAACCAAAGAGTGCCCTCTGTTAGACATTCCAACGGATTCATGCTTGTTTTGCTGCGAACATTTAGAAAAGGATTCTCATTTTTGTTTTTAAGAAACAAACTCTGTCAAACCAAAAGGTGAACACAACCAACAACAACAACTAAGCCTTTTCCCTTTCTGCTTACCATGTGACAGGTTTCACTCCCTTTCTGCCGTTTGGTATAATCTTTCTTTTGTAGTTACATCCTATTGTTATTAGGAGTGGGAGGCATAACAGGGGTGCTGCATAGAAGTTAGGGTTAAGAGAAAACTGAGAAAGATTGTGAGAGGTCATTGGTTGTATGCCGTTCTTTTTCATAATAGTGAAAACTCTCTTCCTGGCTTTGCCTCTGGAGTAGGCACACCTTGCCGAACCACGCAATTCATTGTGTTATTTTCTTTTTTCTCCTGTTTTCATTTTTGTTTTCTGCAAATAGTAAGTGATTGTGTACGTGCTTCTGCATTGTTTAGTAAGTCTTGCGCAACAATATTCTACCTTTCATGTAGCCTCAAGTTACTCAGGCCAAGTGAAGAAAACCATAATTTACAAGATAAAGAATAAGCCAGGCTAGTTCGTCCACAAACAGCACCCTTATGCTAATTGAAAACCTCTCCTCTAGTACTCTTATGGTGTATACCTTGGGGAAGCATACAAGGGGAGTAGATAACCGTGATCAAGCCTATACATGGTTTATTAAAAGCTTTCATTGAGGACTAGATTAAGAGTCAACAAAGAGATAGTGGTTAGGAATGAACCTTTCCTTTATCAGTGCCTTTTATTGATATCAGTGTTGTTTGTACCATATCGTATCGTGTATCGTTTTTCTCCATGAGATGGGTGTACCGTATTTATCATAATTTTTTAAAATATTTTAAAACAAGAAAAACTAGCCGACCCCGTCTAGTATGGGAAAAGGCTTAGTTGTTGTTGTTGTATTTTAAAACAAGAAAAACAGTAAAATAAAGAACTATTCTAAGTTAGGCTAATTTTTCAATTCGTGAGCGGAACTCAGTTGAAAGGTATTGAGCTGCCCTTGGAGTTACCAAACTCGGGTAGAGACAATTATGCAACCTACCAAAACTGGACGTGATCATAATTCGTAAGTTATTGAAGGGAATTGCCTTTTCCGTTCATGAGAACTTTAAAAACAGCTTATTCTTATGAGACTTGGTTGCTATTCTTGAGAGGCCACCCTTCACGGCAAGAAGTTTCTCTTACCAAAAGGAAGAAGATCAAATCAATCCTTGTCTATTCCAAGTGGTAGAAGTATTGATTTTTATAAGATTAGAGTGTATCACCCATATCGTACACATCTCTATCATGCAGGCCGATACATAACCAGCCTATGATACACCCCTTGTATCGTATCGTGATTCCTTATGATACGATACAGGGTGATACGCATAACACTGGTTGATATAATCACCTAACAGGTAGATGTTAATTTATTCTAGTCAATTTAAAATTTTAAACAGCCATTGTGCAAACAATTCCCATTCTAGAAATCTTCCCCTAAAATGTGCTTATTAATGACCTTGAAATTCCGTTTCGCTTATTTACATTTCATCCTTAAAAGATGGCCAGGGAATACAAATTATTGAAATAACTTTTCAGATCCCTTTGAGTAGCTAAGGATCTCAAAAGACTAGTGTTGTCTTAGCATCCTAACCTTTTCTAAATTTTCACCTCGAGCGCATTAATCATTTGGAACCATGTTGCTATCCTCACCATACCCTCCTAAATATGTCACATGGATGCAGGTGCAGACAAGGTGTGGTTTGGGTGCTAGACATGGTATTTTCCAAAAATTATGGGAGTAATGACAGCTATATATAGGTATGCTTTATATATTATATACATCAATGTTGTAAAAGAACCGAATCAAACCCCATATTATAGGTGGTACTGATACTTGATATACCATATCGTTCGGTATGATACACTGTATTTTATTATTTAATAATTAATCTTCAAAGTTATATCTAAAGAGTTTTAAGAAAAGGCAAATAAGGAAAAATGTTTATATATATTCTGCTTTTCAACAATATCTACTGCATTTAAGCATGAGATGAATGCTTTCTTTTAAGATTTTCATTGTACCTAGGACAAGCCAGTCATTTTCATTTGTTGTCATTTCATTACAGGAAAATTTGCATGGACAACATGCATACATACATATATACATTACGAACAGTGATCCGTAAACTCATACTTAGGTATGTCCATAATCAGCTCATTAACTATGGGGAAAGTCTGAGGCCCTTGTTCTTTTCATTTAAATTGCACCTTATTGTTTCTATGGAATGACGTTTTTATATACCCGTGAAACACACTCTTACAATCCTATATCAGCATGCAGTTGTTAGTGATGTCAGTCCATAATGTACTATGTAGCTTCTGGAGTTTAAACTCAGCAATAAATTAACTCAAGAGTTAGCCACTAAATGTGACTCGAATTTTTTTCTTTGACAATGACCTTTACTACCTGAAGAAAAGTTTACTCCACCAACCTCATAAGGTTTCTGAGGAGATAACTGCCAGCAGAGTCGAGAACATATAATTATGTCCCATCAAGAAGTAACTAATATCATGAAAACTTCAATATATCAAGCCACCTGACACACGTTGACTGAAGTTTTACTTAAACACATAAATATTATTACTTTGAAGTAGGACATATCCTGTATCTTGATGTGATCATAGGCAAAGGTGTCAACAAACACAGGTATGAAAAAACTGCTATCAATAAAATCGAATTTTATTGGATGAACTCTCCCAAGACAGGAATTTTACATAGAATCAAGCCATAAGGCTTGTCTTACGTATACAAGAGTGGAATTTATAGATGAAAAATAGGAGAGAAAAGAGTGGTATTTATAGATGAAAAATAAGAGAGAAAGAGGAGAACACAACAACATTTGACAGTAGTTAGGAGGGGTCCAACGGCTAGTTATGGCTCTGGTGGCCCTTGGTTCTAGTGGTCCTGATGCCTCGTGGCCTCAATTGTCCCTTCTTAACACCCCCCTCAAACTGAGGGTATCAACTGACAAATTGCTAAAGAGTGATTGAAGCCTTATCTCTCCAATGCTTTTCTTTTTGTTTCTTTGCCAAAGTTTACGTCTGTTTTGCAATCCTTTATTTTAATACCACAAAATTCACAAATTTTGATGAAAGCATCTTCCTCCATGAGCCTGATTTTGACGAGGATTGTGTAGTTGTCCCATACTCTTCAAACTTCTCAAAATTATGAGTGTCTAACTCATCATTGACCTCCGGTGTGAATGTGGCTTCCATGAATGAGCCTTTAACTCATTGGCACCACCCTTTGTACCCAGTCGTTGTTCAACATTGGAGAGCAATTAATTGATGAGATCCTTAGATTCAGGAGACAACTTTGCTTCCTCAGGGAATCTCAAATGAGTCCTCCAATTCACAAACTTTCTAAAGTAACCATTGGTTCATCAGAATAAAATGGTGGATAACCAACAAGCATTTCATACATGATAGCACCAAGCGATCACTTACAAGAACAAACAGCATGCTTTCATCACAACCATGTTATAATTATAAAGAAAATACATCTCAACATCGGGTTCACCATTTTTAAAGTTCTTTAATGGAAAATATCGATCATCTACGTAGTGTTGTCAAATATAACAAATAATTTCATGAATCACCACAAACTCGTGATATTACAAAAAGACCTTCGTATACCAAACAAACTTTAAGGCTAAGCTCAAACCATCCAAATCAATCAAATGACAAGGCCCTTAAATAACTCAGAATCTCAAATGTGATTATATGATTCCAAGGATAAGATAATCCACCAAGATAATCAAAATATGTTTTAAATATATACGAAAAGATAATCAACTTAATATTTTCCAAGAATCTTTTCAACATAAAATGTTTGTCTCAAAAAATAATAATTCTTTAAATACAATATTTTTTAAAATGCTTAAAACATAACAAATGAATAGTCGATACTCAAGGCAAAACTCTTTTATGCATTATTTTCAAATACTTTACCAAGCACTAGAACTCCGCCCATGTAAGGGATCACCCTTGCATTGCCGGTCCCAAGCCTGGATAAAGGAGGGTTGTGTTAGGCTTCCGACAGCCAGCGTAAAACTTCATCGGATTTTATAACATGGATTACAAAATATATGAGCTTTGCTTTGGGGCGTCCCCGCCTAGTGACGTGCTGCAGAGCCCGAATGCAATAATAAGTAAGCAAGGGCCACTATATTTTCACCCGAATGTAGTAAATCAATTGCAAAGAGGGTTCCCAAATCATGGACGGGTGTAGGTAATGAAGTTAGTCCCATTACATTGCCCCCCGAATGTGGTGAATAATTTTCAGAGAGGGTCTCCGCATTTTGATTATGGATGGATGCAGGGGTAAGGAAGCTAGTCCTAGATAATAAGATTCGTATTGGTTCTTGGAATATCGGAACATTATCCGGTAAGCTAATGGAGGTGGTAGATACTATGATTCGAAGAAAGATTCATATTCTATGTTTACAAGAGACAAAATGGGTTGGAGAAAAAGCAAAAGAGATAGAGGATGCAGGTTTTAAATTATGGTACTCAGGTAAAGAAAAGGTTCGAAACGGAGTTGGTATTATCATAAATAAAGATTTAAAGGATAGTGTAGTAGACATACAACGATATGGTGACCGAATCATGACGTTGAAATTAGTGTTAGGAGTAGAGGTTTTGAATATAGTTTGTGCTTACGCACCCCAAGTAGGACTAGAAGATAGTATAAAGACAGCTTTTTTGGAAGAGTTAGATAAGGTGATTCAAAAGATTCCACAAAGGGAGATGATTTGTTTAGGAGGAGACTTAAATGGACATGTCGGTAAAGAGGCATTAGGATATCAAGGGATTCATGGAAACTTTGGTTTTGGAGATATAAATGAGGAAGGTAGGGAGATTTTAAATTTTGCTATGGCATTTGATCTCTTTATAGTCAATACAATCTTCAAAAAACGAGATGAACATTTAATTACTTATAAGAGTGGCTTATCACAAACACAAATTGATTACTCTATTTGTAGAAAAAAAGATAGAGCGTGTTGTAAAGATTACAAGGTAATTCCAGGAGAAAGCTTAACCACCCAACATCAACTTTTAGTTATGTATTTACAAATAAAAAAATGGACAAAGAAGAAAAGAGTGCATCGAGCTATTCAGACTAAATGGTGGAACCTCAAAAGCGAGAAAGCAGATATATTTAAACAGAAAGTCCTTCAAGGAGATGTTTGGAATTATGTTGGTACACCCTGTGATATGTGGAACAATATGGCTATACATATTAGGAAAGTGGCGAAAGATGTGTTAGGTGTATCTAAAGGAGGTGTACCGGCACAAAAAGAAGCTTGGTGATGGAGTGAAGTAGTGCAAAATAAAATCAAGGCAAAGAGGGCATGCTACAAATTATATTATGCTAAGAAAACTACTGAAACTTTAGAGGCTTATAAGAAAGCAAAAAAGGTAGTGAGTGAAGCAAAAGCTAAAATTTGGGAGGATTTATATAAAAAACTCAACTCAAAAGAGGATGAAAGAGATATTTTTAACATAGCTAGGGCTAGAGATAAGAAAACTAAAGATCTTAATTATGTTAGATGCATCAAAGACGATAATGAAAAAATTCTAGTGGCAAATGATGATATAAGAAATAGATGGAAAAACTATTTTATAAGCTTTTTAATGAAAATAAAGATGTTAGTATTAGCTTAGGAGAGTTAGCCAAATCAGAAAAGTATATAAACCACAATTTCTACCGACGTATTCAAAAGAATGAAGTCAAAGAGGCTCTTAAACATATTAAGGGAGGTAAATCGGTAGGACCAGATAATATTCCTATAGAAGTTTGGAAAATACTAAGAGACATAGGAATCACTTGGCTTACAAGACTGTTTAATGAAATATGGAAAAACCAAAAGATGCCCAAGGAATGGAGAGGAAGGACACTTATACCCATATATAAGAACAAGGGAGACATTCAAAATTGTGCGAATTATCGAGGTATCAAGTTAATGAGCCATACTATAAAATTATGGGAAAGAATTATCGAACGTAGGTTAAGACAAGTATCAAGTACAACAAAGAACCAATTTGGATTCATGCCAGGCAGATCTACTATTGAAGCGATTCACCTTTTGAGACGTCTTATGAAACATTTTAGAGCAAAAAAGAAAAACCTTCACATGATATTGATTGATCTAGAAAAAGCTTATGATAAGGTACTGAGGGAGGTTCTTTGGAGAACTTTGGAAAAAAGAGGTATCCCATTGACATACATTAACCTTATAAGAGACATGTATGATGGTGCAAAAACATGTGTGAGGACTCATGAAGGAATGACAGACTTCTTTGAAGTTAATATTGGGTTACATCAAGGATCAACTTTAAGTCCATACTTATTTATAATGGTGATGGATGAGTTAACAAAACATATTCAAGATGAAGTACCTTGGTGTATGTTATTTGAAGATGACATTGTATTAGTGGAGGAGTCTAAGGAAAAAGTTAATAGAAAATTGGAACTATGGAGAGAAACATTAGAAAGCAAATGCCTCCGACTTAGTAGAACAAAGATAGAATATATGGAATGTAAGTTTGATCATTTGGTTACCTCAAAGGATATAGAAATTAAAATTGGCGCACATTGCATCCCCCAAAAGAAAAGTTTTAAATACCTAGGGTCAATTTTTCAAAGTGATGGAAGAATTGATGGAGATGTTACGCATAGAATTAATGCTGGTTGGTTAAAATGGAGAAGAGCATCAGGTATTCTTTGTGATAAGAAGATACCATTAAAGTTAAAAGGTAAATATTATAGAGCAGCAATTAGGCCTGCCATGTTTTATGGTTCTGAGTGTTGGGCAGTTAATCATCAACATGTACAAAAGATGTCTGTGACAAAAATGAAGATGTTGAGATGGATGAGTGGTCATACAAGAAAAGACCGTATACATAATGAGGTTATTAGAAACAAATTAGGAGTGACACCAATAGAGGATAAAATGAGAGAATATCATTTAAGATGGTTTGGACATATAGAAAGAAGATCAAAAGAAGAACCCGTAAGAAGGTTAGAAAAACTAAATTTGGAAAGTATTAAAAGAGCTAGAGGACGACCACAAAAGTGTTGGAAAGAAACAATAAAAATGATCTAGCTTATTGTGAGTTATATGCTAACATGGCACACGATAGGGATACGTGGAAACAAAGAATCCATGTAGTCGACCCCGTCTAGTATGGGAAAAGGCTTAGTTGTTGTAGTTGTTGTACGTTACCAAGCACTAGGTTATCAAGATAACCATAAGTGCATTTTCAACATTGACTCATCTCTAACCAATAGCCAATAGCATGAAACACCTTAATCACAAAGGTCTTCAACAAAAGGTCAACAAAAGTGACATATAGCCACAATATGAAGATCTTAATCATACAAAGATATGCAACTTATTGTCTAACAAACAACAAATAAGTTATCTTTTAAATGAGACACGAAACAATTGATCCAACAAATGTTAAAAAAAAAAGTTAGAAAGAGTACACATGGATTTACTCAAATCTGAATACCAAGCAAGATCAAATTGGATCCAAACATAGTCCTGTGTTTGGATCCAAAACAAGCAAATACCTCATACCTAACACATAATGGGTCCGGATCTAGAACTGAATCCTTGACCCGTCTGCATATAAATGCCCCATTTCTCTCTTTCTCCTTCTCACGTTGTCTCTCTAACTCTCTCTTTCTCTCTCACAATCACTATGCCTCACACAGAAGGGCTTCTCTCTATGCAACACCACAACCTGATCGGCCACATCTGCTTCCTCGCTTTCGTTGCAGTCATGATCTTTGCCTCTGAAGCACTCTGACCCAACGTCGTCCTCCCGACGGCTAGAACGGTTGGTTCTGAGCTAATCAGCATTGAGCGACAGGGTGTTCTAAATCAGAACATGCCAAAATTCATCCTTGAGGTGGTCCATAGCGACCTAGAGCACCGATTGTGCTCATTCAAGAAGCTCGTGCCTTCGTTCGCAAGTTCCAATTTCTTCAAACTCTCTCAATCCAGTGACCTCATCGATGGCATTGAGGAAATCCTTAGTCTTGTCGGGGCAATCACCCCAGAGAGAGCATTATCGACCGACAATCGACTCCATATCCCACTACATCACCCTCATCTCGGATGCCTCAAGGTGCTCCTCCATCTCATTGGCGCTACTTCCCGTGAGGAGATCCATCATCATCGATAGGCGATTATCAAAACTCGAGAGTATCATGATCATGTCCTTTGTCGTGTTCTTCATTGTCCCATGCTCTTCACGATTTGTTGCGCCGCCTCGAACACCTGCTTATCGCCTTCCACGACAGCCATACTTTCATCCTTTTACCTCCATCGGCAACCAATCTACAGTCGTCGTCGATTCCGCACCTTTAACTCTATGATGGAGTGACACCATCACCGACGAAGGTGATTTAAGCTCATCCTTTGTCACGACCAGCAACCACCATCGTTGACCACCGCTAGCCGAATCACCACCTCATCTCGGTCATGTTGCCGATGTTACCGTTTAGGCTATGATATCATGTTAACAAACACAGGTATGAACAACCTACTATTCAGTGAATAAAATCAAATTTTATTGGATGAACTCTCCTAAAAGAGGAATTTTACATAGAATCAAGCCATAAGGCTTGTCTTACATTTATTGTACACAAGAGTGGTATTTATAGATGAAAAATAGGGGAGAAAGAAGAGAACACAGCAACAAGTAAGAGCCGTTGAGAGGGACCCAACAGCTAGTAAACTAGTCGTTGGACCCTCTCAAGGCCCGGGTGGCCTTAGTGGCCCTTAGTTCTAGTGGCGTGTCTGATGGCCTCAGTCGTCCCTTCTTAACAAAAGGAGGCCTAGCTTCATTATGCATTTTCATAAGCTTTCACTCTAAGTTTCAAAGTTTGAAGAGAAGCAAGAGATTTGGAACAAGTGAATGAGAGTGAGTCCTAACTGAACAGAAGATAGACATGTTCTTATATATAGGCGAAGGCCAAGGCTTTACAATCAAGTAAGGACAATCTAAGTATACATGTCTTAGAACTAAACCAATACCATCAGCCTACTAACCTGTTTCTAAATCCACAACTAGGCTAGCATTTCTAGGAAAAGATTTGAAAAGGAGGCACTAAAACAACAAGAATGCTGATTATCTAAACACTACCATTATATTCCAGAAGAAGCTAAAGCAACAGCTTGAAGATCAAGAACTTACCATATCACCAGGCAAATTACCAAAACCTGCCACACACAGGACTGTACAAAAGAGGATCAAGGACTACAATTCATTCGATGAATGGACAAACAAGCAGCATCATGAACAATGGATGGGATAATGTCTGAATGCAAAAAAAAACAATAACGTGCACTTAACAATTAGGCACTTGTTCAACACTCCACAATCTTATAGAGTCAGGATAACATAGAACAGAACATACTAGAGGAAACAAATTATGTGGACTTGCTGAAGGATACATTTCTCTCTGGGGTTCCATCTGAGAGTGTTATATGGCCCGATTCCAAGCTCAAAAATCGGATTGCACTTCTTGTCAAATAACGTCACCTTAGCAGGCATAACTAAAACAAGTTAAGAAATCCAAGGAATGATGGCAGAAATGGATTCCCATCTAAATCAACACAAAAAAGCAATCTTTCATATTTTTAATTTTAAAGAAAACAGATAAGGAAGAGGCCGAAAAAACGAGGATACATCCATAGACAACTGCAAATTCAGTACCCGAAGGGGACCATTGAACATCATGAACAGGTCCTTCTTTCCCTGCAAAACCACCACAAAATCATTCACAGTTCAAACCCTAACGAGTTCAAAAGAACCAAATTCGAGTACTGAAAACAAGAAGCAATGCAGCATAAGAAGAACCACACGAAGCGGAACTTGTCCTTCGTGACTCCCATCCGTTGTCAAGTAGTTCAATTTGGACTCCCCGTAGTAACTCTGGTTGCTTTTATCCACGTCTGACTGCGCCACCACCAGAAGGCCTGTGCCGCTGCGGTTCCATAGCATCTGCACCGATGAGCAGCGGAAGAAGCTGCGCCGCGCGACAGCCTGGCTCTGTGCGTTCTTGTTGCAGGAGAAAATCTGGACGCTCGCCGGAATTCCCTAAACAATCAAGTTGAATAAATGAAATACAAGACAGATACGCAAGAAAGGAAGAAAAATTTATCGGCAAAACAAAGAGGCAAACCTTGGATTCCGGGACGAAAGCTGCCAGATGCGACGCTGACGACCGAGGAAGCTCGACCGCGGCGAGGCCCGGGATCCTGAGCTTGTAGAGCACGCCTTTAGAGAAATCCTTTGGGTCAAAGAAGTGTATCTCATTCGTCGCCATTCGGCAAGCTACGGATTCGTCGTCGCTGAATCGAATCAACGGCCTAAACAAGAAACAAACAGTCACTAGCGAAAATGAATAAATCCTCGAGCAAAAAACGCGCATAGGCAATGGATGAATTCGATAGGCGGCCCTGATGCAGATTCAAAAAGATCAGCAGCGAAAATCAAGAAGTTTTCCGATGCAAAAAGCCCAAAAGAGATTGGGATGAAGCTACAGACCATGTAGTTTTGGAGATGTTTTTCTGGAAGAGTTGGAAAACGGGGGCGGAATCCGCGATGCTCCAGAGAGTGACGTTCTTGTCCTGCGAGTCCGCCGAGGGCTTACGGAAGGTAAGGACGTAAGTCGATCGGGGAGATATGGATGCAGAGGAGACGGCGGCGATTTGAAAGCAGTGTTTCTCTGCCGCGGAAGAGCAATCGTAGAGCTTCACGGCGGAGTTGCCATCGGTGATGGCGAGCAGAGACGTGCCGTCTGAGCTGAAGGACGCCGAGGAACAAGACGGACCATAGATCTTCGCCTGGAACTCGCCGCCCGCGAACGGTGGTCCGGAGATGAGAGAAAAGCCGTTAGGCTCTCTCGCTGCATATCGAAACGCAACAGATTGAGAGACGGACAGACACACACACACACACACAGAGGGAGAAAAAGATAGAGAACCGAGGATGTTAAGAGACGGCGAAGAAGATGAAGAATTCATATCTCCTCGTCGTCGGCGTCTGGCCGTTGTCCCCTGGACGTTACGCGATCCTCTCGCTAGGGATGATCGACGACGACGCCGGCGGGAGTCGCTCTAACCCTCCATTGGTCTAACCGAATCGGACCGACCCATTTACGCAATGGGTTGAAGACATAAAGGAACCGACCCGTTCTAGTTTGCTCTTATATACAAAAACACAGTGATAAACATCTAGTTAATTAGTTGGATAAATTAGTTAATTTAAGTCATGGTTAACAAATCCATACACGGTAACAAAACCCGACACGAATACCACCGAGAAGACCAATGTGCATATTCATTCCAAGTGACACGAAAAGTTTTGGGGTTAAGTTCATGGGAACCTGTTTTTGAACGAACACAATTGCATGAGACAAAGTCCATCCAAAACACTTCTGGTAATTCAAGATGAACATAACCGATTCGCCTCGTGTTGATTTTAACTTGCCTTTTACACGACTTGAAACTGGGAACTGCTGCCACGACTCGAAACACGAATGAAAAGAAATCAAGTTGAGTACAAGTTTACTAGTGGGTTAATCCCTAATTAGGTCTATTTACAGACGTCAATGAACTATATAATGTAGGCCTTCGTTTCTGATGACCTAGTCATTAGCTCCACCCGAAATTCTGAATTTTTTCAATTACGTATTAAAACTTATAATAGCACATCCCACCTGAAACAAGTTTCTGAATCCACCACTGAGTGACAATGTTTCTTTTTTTTTTTTTACTTGTAAATGAACATAAATACATATAGCTCGCCGATCACCACGACCAAACTCGCTTGTGTGCGCCGCTGGTCCCGTTCATGTATGTGTTAGGTTCTGGTAAAGGGACTCACAAAACCGAGCCAAACCCCGAAGAGCTCACTCACTTTATAGAGCTAAGTGAATGCACAACTACGCAAATCTTTTCCTTTGATCCAACTCGGGTACAATCCTTTGATTAACCGGTTTCTATCATGGAATTCAGAGTAGAAACGGGAAATAGTCCAGTAACTGCTCGCCGTATCAACACCAGAAATTAGGTATGGTGAACTCATTGAGAATATACCATTAAAACTATGCTTACCAATTAGATCACCCTAATTAGGAGAAGAAGAATTGTGCCTCTCTCTCTCTCTCTCTCTCTCTCTCTCTCTCTCTCTCTCTGTGTGTGTGTGTGTGTGTGTGCGTGCAGACTGTCCCTTCTTGATTCAAGGTTCTCTGTGTATGGGTGCATGCATGTGCAGTGTAACAGCACTTCACCAGAACAACACTAGCTTCATTAATGCATTAATTATCAACAAGTTTATAACCACAGCATCAATTCAAAGAGACCCAAGTTGTCTACCAGACCTGATCCCGAATACAGTTTTTTCTATAACGTGCAAACGATTTCTCCAGGTTTTGATGTCAAGCAGTGAGCCCAAGCAGCACATGGTACCGAATACTTCTCTGATTTACTTTCTTCCATCGTAAAGAAATGCTGATACGAAAAAAGATCGAGCACAATGACCACAATGAACTCAGTAACTGGTACACTCAGTATGAGAAAAAGCTTGGCTCTGGTTTTGGTATGCCAAAGTAAACCAAGTGCTACCATAATGCAGATTTACATCACTTTCAACTGTGTTTACCGAACGATGATAAGAAGCGATTGCCACCAAACAAAGAAGAAAAAGAACTCGGAAACAACTCGAGGAAGAAAACACATAAAAAGAAAAACTAATTTCCAAATATATTGACTTTCTCGAGTTCCCAAATAAGGACTTGTTCCCTTCAATATGTCAATTATGAGACATTTTTAACCTTCAGTTAAAAGTTAACAAGGCACAGATTGACCCCAATGACAACTTCGAATCCATGTAATCTGCAGATCCCAATTACGGAAAAAGCTAGGTTTTGGTTTGGTTTGGTGGCAATCAAAGCACCGTGGTGCAACTGCATAGAAACATATTGATCATACAGAAGCTTTCATATCCTATATTGTTTATCCGTAATATGAATATGGGCACGAAATCAAAACAGCAAATGGCAGTTGAACAGTCTTGCACAACCACGAACCAGTAGTGTGTGCATCGGCGTGCATCCATTAGTTCACATATATTGCACAAAAGCACACGTGGAAAAGCAAGAGAAGCCATTGAAATGTGAATATTATGATTTAGATGTTGAATAAATGTGTATCGAAAGATTTACAGGGAGCGTGACTTGCCCTGAACGAAGCTATCAAACAAGAAAACGTGCAAAAAGGTTCTTAGAAGTCCAAAGATATACCACCTCCTTGAATGCCCTTACAGATGGTTTTGATGCCTATGAATTCCCTCCAACACCAAAAAATCTGACGATTCAACTGAGTCAATAAATCCTTTCACTGAGAGAGCCGGCAAGGGAAGACCTTTCCCGAATAATTCATGATCTATGAATAACACTACAACACTGATATCATCATGGAAGAAGCGGCGGATTCCTTTGTCAACTTTTTTCAGATCTGGGTATCTCATTTCCCTCTTCCTAGCAGCTATCTGCAATGCGGTCCTCACAAGCTTCCTAGCGATTCCCTACCACATTCCAACACCGAAAGGAAAATTTTATGAGCTATAAAAGGATTATTGTTTTAATAGCTCTGGCTAATCCAGAAGAAAGTGTGTTTAGCAAATGAAAACCCTATGTAAATGATGAATTGACCAACTTGAACCAAGTCTGCCCAAGCACTAAGGCACCAGATCAACTCCAATCAACAAATCATAAAGATCAAGCCACAGGCATGGACTAGTTGATACTCCAGAAAACAAGAAAAAAGCCTTTTTTTGTTTAAACAGCAAATACAAGGCATGCATTTCTTGTGAGCAGTGGTACTTACTTTCCGAGGGTAACTTTGCACAATTTCAGCAGCTTCCTGATTGGTCAAGTGCTCCCAGAGGCCATCTGATGCAAATATCAAGAATTTATCTTGAGGCCGTAAGACTCTGGTAGAGATCGATGGTTCTGAAGACAACGCAGGTCGCCGAAGTGGTCCTTGGAGCTGGAACCGTGTGTATGATGGATCAAGAATAAACTCTGGACTCTTAAGATATGCATCCCCAATAGATCTAGACACCTAAAGGCCCCAGTGGGTGGAATAAGCTACCACATAATCTTGTGAAAAGTCAGAAACAATCACTTCATTATCATCAGCCACTCATGGAACACGAGACCAGAGTTTATATAAAACTATTACTATTCCAGAAATGGCCTACTTTTATGCATGCATCACAAGCGACATGCAAATCATTTTCTCTTTTAAAGGTGTAACATGACAAAAGGTGAGCTTGACGATAGACTGACACAAGAAGTAATTACAATTCAAGTGTTCACATATACAAGTAAACAAAGGGAAATGGTCAGTCATTCAAGGTCATCTAACTTCATCCCAGAAGGTGTGGGGAAGACCATTTCCCAAGAAAACGGGAAAGTTCTCAACACAGGATGAGAAGAGAAATCAAGCAGGAAAGTGGGAGTCAAGCCCATTCATTGTATATGTGTCCACCCTTTCAGACCCCATCCTTAATAAGTGCATCCCCATCACAACACGGATCTTGGGTTTTGTGATTGCTTCCAAGAGATACTCAATTCCCTTTGGTTATACACCACATAACCAATTTGTGTTTTCTAAGGTTATACACCACATAAAAGATAGATGTCCGAAGTACAGCACAAAGATGTGTGCTTCCAATCATATATGACCCATGACTTATTATTACTTAATATTGCAGAAAAAGAAATTAGATGCATGCTTCCAATAGCATATAACACATAATAAATGAGTTGAACATGTCAACTCAGTTCCAGGTTCAAAGAAGACTATGAAGCAACAATCAAATGCTCTAGACTCAACTGGATGCACACCGCAAACATACATGCAACGGATGACCCATAACATGTTCATTTTCCACTCAGGCAAAAAAGTACGTACCTGAATGATGCCTTTGACACGCCAGACCCCATTTTTCAGGACAACAATCTGCGGATCATCAGGATGTAAGGATCTTAACTCCTGCCTAACTTCCTCCAAGCTTGCATTATGATCTGTAGTTAACTGTTCAGCAATAATATTACCAGACCTGCCTAGACAACCTAAAACAGCACGAGAATCACCAAGATTTGCAACGTATAGTGTTCCATCCCAAATAACTCCAACTAAACAACAAGATCCAGTAGCTGAAATTAAAGGTTTTATTGCCATGGTTCGACGAACAAATGTAAGAAATCCAGATTCAGTGGCAGAAAATGCCCTTCTAATAACATCTTCAGTTATAGCACCACTTTCTCGAGCAACTCCTGTAACACATGGTGCATACATATTAAACAAATCCTTTCATGTCCACAACAAGAATGATACAGAGGATAAACAAAGCAAGAGAATGCACAAATATATACTACAACTACAACTAAGCCTTTTCCCATACTAGATGGGGTCGGCTAGAATGCACAAATATATATTGCTCAAAAATACTGCACTGTGTCTTTCAACATTATTGTGCTTGTATGCATCCCTGCGTGTGTGGATGTATGTCCCAGCATCTAAATACCAGAATTCGAAAACAATCCAAATGTTATTTTCATCTATTTCATAGACTAAGAAACCTAAAAGATACGCATAGCCTGACAGAAAATATACATCATAATCAAGAGTCTCAGCATATTCCTTTTTCCAATATAATATAAAAGACTTCCATTTTATTAACAAATCAACTGAGCTTTTACCAATGGCTTCCATTTATGATGGTGGAAGATTGTTATCAAACAGCTGAGGGAAAATGTGAGATGATTTGATTGCAAGGCAATGGCAGAGGGCCCAGCAGCCAGTGACAAGGCAAAGCACAAATAGGCAGCGCCTGCAGTCTATGCCGACAGCCACCTTTGGTTCTCTTTTTCTTTTTGTGTCTTTCTCTTTTTCCTTCATTTCCTGCTTCCCTCTTCCTCCTTTCTTCTGTTCTCATTTCTTACTTTCCTCTGTTGTAAAATATTGTCAATATTTGTGCGCCAGAAGCAATTTCTTTAAATTTTATGGTGGCTGCATTTCTATTTGTTCCTGTTCAAGAAGCATCATTGCCTGACTATTTTTCAATCTTTTTATAATTGGAAGTTTCAGTGTAATGATGGGATGAGCTACTTAATATTAGTATTAGAATCCCAGGAAAACTTTCTTGATTCTTGAACGTATAATTATATAGCTTGATTTCATTCAACTGTACATTGCTAAACCGAAATCGAAAAACCCAGTTGCACAACCATGGTTCATAGTCCACTTACCAATCCCTTATGTGGAACTTGGTAAAAGAAAAGTATTTGCCTCTTTTAAGGAGGGGTGAATGGACCAGTATTCAAGAGAGTAGGGCAGCTTGAATAATAAGTGAAGACTTTGGTTTTCATTAAATACAAATACATGCTGATATCTAATGAAATTGTAACAACTGTTCCTTCCCAGGCAAAAAGAAAACCACCATGAAGTGACCAAAATTTGATGAATGGCTATAAAGAGCAGGGTTTCAAAACCATATGCATGATCATATTATACAGGAATCGATGACTGAAGCATATCCAGAGAACTTGAATGCTAAACTGAAGGTTCTGTCAAAACTAGCGTCAGCGTTCAGCTATAAATCATTACAGAAAATGGATATTTTTCCCTTTGGCCAGATTAACCTCTAATTCCTTATAATGAAGGAAGCCGAAGAAAGGTGAAAAAGTTAGGATTAAGTTGGTTCCCAATCTGATCATGCTAGTAGGCTTAATACACAGGAATAACTACTGAATATGCAAACAAAGCTGTCAAGCGTGGGAAGCAATAAACCTTATCATTATATGTGTCAGACCCATTATGCGTACTCCCAAGTCAATTGCCAGATGTTTGTTCTGACAAACTTATATGGAAGCAACTCAATCATTGATTCCTACTTCGGGTAGATATTATCCACTCAGCTAGTGATGCATGACACAAACCTTTTCAGCTACATACAGCTTCCTGAACATGGTCTCTTCGAGTTCCAGGTTTCAAGGTAGCAGCACGTTTTGTAGCCTGTTCACCATTCACCTCTTGATAATGATAAACCAGAAAGTATGCTGTTACAACCAATTTTCAGATTGCATGATAAAAGCAAGCTCATTCAATAATCACTTCCTGTTGACGAAACCTCACGCTTCTTTCCAATCTAGGCATTGGTTGCATCTAATTCTACATAAAACAAAAAAAATCTAACCATTGATGAAATCTCAGGCTTCTTTACAATGTACATATAGCTTGCAACTAAGTTTACCTAATAAAGAAAAAATTATCTATTTATGGACCACTAACACCACCTATTCCTCGCCATTTTGACAGATCCTAATATGTGATCAGAGCCTCGAACATTACCACCAGCTCGTTATAGGTTGTAACATGTCCCTCGATCACTTTAAGCAGCAGCCATTTCTTCTCTGAACCAAAACTTCAATAAGACCAATTTATTTTCAACATACCCTACTTATCCAATCCATAAGCCTAAAAGTTGGCCCATACAGCTCAGTCTCCAACCACCTTGTGATGCTTCTGCTGCTCCCAGGAGATGATACTTATGTGTCATGGACAACAGCACTAAGTTAAGCCAGTTGTGAAGGGCCATTACAAAATGAGGTTATTCCACACAATGTTCCCATCATTAGAACTCCATGACCTTCACTTATCAAAGAATACCATTATCAAACAGCATTCAACACATAAATTGTGGTGAAAGCAAATTATTTGTCATCCATGCCAGTGTTGTTTGTACCATATCGTATCATTTTTCTCCATGATACAAGTGTATCGTATCGTACCATATCGTAAATTTAAAAAACATTTTAAAAATCAAAAAAATCAAGAACGGTTCTAAACAATTCCTATAAATCAAAATTTGAGTAAATATTAACATTAATTCAAATTATAAGCATCAGTTTCATCATTAAACAAGTAGCAAATATTCTTTAAAATTACAACTTTCATAACTAAAAAAGAAGAACCACATTATTTTGAAAACTATGTTGTTAAAATTGTCACATTCATTGACTTCTAAAAATACATTGAAAACCACTGTCCTCTTGTGGCTTTGATCTTATTTTAGAAATTAAAAGATAAAGAAACATATTAAGTATTTTATTTCCACTTTCATTGGCATAAAATGAGATTAATGTTAATATCATGCATATTGCTATTGACTCCTTGCATTTACATGATGCTCATGTTATTTTGATGGGAATCAGCCCTGGTGCCTTTCATTAATCTGCAATGTCAGGAAGAAATAGTTAACGTGCTAAAAATATATATAGTTATCGTTGCTTACTATATTATTTTAAAAAGTTTTTCATGTGATTTGGTCCATGCAAAACTGTATATAGTTTGAAACTGAACATCATATTTGCTAGCAAGTCCTAGGATATGGTGCTGGTAAATCATTATAAATTGTATAATTATGGTAATTCTTGTTATTTTAAGAAAAAAGGTGTATCGTCTGTATCATGTGGTACAGCAGGTATCGTGCGGTACAGCTAGTTTTGTGCGGTACTATAAAGGCTGATACACTGCCAATTGTGATACAGATAACACTGATCCATCCATCGTCTAAATGCAACAAACACCTTCGACAGCATAGGTATCCCACCACAATGTCCGTGTTCCAAATGCATTTATGAAGTCAGGCAGAGTAGCGCACGACCATCAGTTGCTTCAGAAGTTACTTAAGCACCACAAAAAATACAGCCATGCTTTTCTGTACATTGAGAGACTGTGGAAGGATTTTCATCAAAAATTAGGGATTAGCTCGCTAATAACCTTCTGCTTCAGGAATAGTTTAAGACGCCTGAAATATCATCTGCCCTAAGAGATTGCACAGTCCTAAAGTGGCTTTAGCGGCTGTCAATAATGCACAGCTTATTTATTCAGCATCATCTTGTATAACTCCAATATATATTCAGTCAGTCTACTGATTATGTGTGGCAAAGTTTTGTTGTATCATCAGATCAACAGATCTATTCCTTACCTTATATTTTAAAGTATCCTATATCCAAAAAGAAGAGCAAGCTTCCGATCACTGAGACAAACTCTAAAGCAAGGACATAAAATCAACCAAAAGCTCTTCGAATGACAAAGAAAATTGCGCAGTGCGCACTCTGATGAAATACCCAAAAAAACACATTTGAAAAAGAAAATATCCAGATTTTGCAGCTATGCAAAAAAAAATTGAAAAAACGGCGGAATTCAATGTTTTACACTTATAAGGTGTAAGTGTTTAGGCCCCAAATTGTTAAGCCCTTTCTATGTAGACCCCGATACTTCTAGAGTTTTGCTTTAGTCCTCAAGTTGTGTTGAGCCAGTATGATAATTACAATTACGAAAGACGAGAAAGAGAGTTGGGCTTACTTATGAGGTGGGGGAACAAGTGATCGGAGATGAAGCGAGAGGCATCAGGGCCGCCATGTCCATCATATACACCGACGAATGTCCCACCGGAACCCGTCTCAACCTGGCAGTGGTCCTCGATGACTTCGTTTGCCTGGACGACGGCAATGGAGAACTCTCCTGTGGGGTGCCGGCATAGATCCCTATGCCAGAAGAGAGAGTCCTCTCCATCTCCCTCATCCTTGCTCGTACGCGTGTAGCAAAGCACAGGCTGGATGCAGGCCGATGCGAACTTAGCCAGAGAAGACAGCATCCCTCATTTCCTCGCGTCAATTCGTCTTTTTCGAAACGCCGACGGACACCGACGACGCGCCACCGACACGCCGGAGAGAAAAGGGAGCCCGCCGGAAGGACGATGGCGATGGAAAGATGCCCGGGGGCGACGATTTTGCCGGGAGGGTTTTCCCCGGATCGAGACAGAGAGAGGAAAGGAAGAAAAATGAAAACAACCCTCGGATGGCTATTTAGGGTGTCTTAAATTACTGGAGCACCCTTATAATCATCTCAGAATTTCATTTCTCCTACTACCTTGAAGGCGGATACGAGTCAGGTTTAGAACGAATGACGGATCGACCCGAACATCTGCTTATTCGGGTCGGATCTACGTGATGAAATCTCCGAACCTTCAGCAGTTGACGATTTTTTATTTATTGATTAAAAATAATTTGTATGTTTTAATACACGTTTTTTCATTGGCAACTAATACCAAGGTGGGTTGCTTGATTGTACACAACGGTTCTCCGAAACCGGCGGTTTTCTCTCAAAACTATAAACTAGAATCAAACTTGATTCAAGCTTCTTATAGTTAGGATTCAAAACCATCTGTTCATGTTTGGTTTATGTTAAAAACGAACATGTAAAACCATGAGCTTACGGCTCCATCGGCTTTCACTCCCACGTGGCGGTGCCTGACTGGTAGAGTGGGTTGGAAAGAACTCTTTAAGCTCTTGTTTACTTCCTCATAGAAAATCTGCAATCTGTGCTTCTCCTTTCTCATACTACAGGGCAGACTAGTTGGAAGAAGATTACTCCTAGACATGACTGGTTTGGAACTGAAGGGCGGTTTCAACCGGAACCAAATCAGATAATAAACCAGCTGAAATCAAAAGCAACCAAACAGAAGACCCCCTGGTTTGGGTTTGTTTCCACCTTACGTTGAACTGAAACCGGGCAAGAACCGGAATTGCAATTTTAGAAGACAGGTTCAACTACTTTGTGATTTTCCCTCTTTTGAAATTCTTCCTTTTTCTGACTGTATTTGCAGATTTTTGGAGATTTGGATCACATACCAAAACCAAAATCAGAACCGGAAATTGCTTGGTCCTGGTTTGGTTCAGTTTCATAATTCAGGCTAACAAGAACCCGCGGTTTAAGAGTACCAGTTCCGTTTTATATTTTCAAGCCATTGAACTCGCATTGGACCTTGAGAAAGGTTAAGAAAGATCAGCCAACTGAACTAATTTTTTCAGTTTTCGGTTCTTAAATTTCCAGTTATTACAGCCTTTCAACGAAACAATCCTGGATCTAGTAGAGGCAATATTCGGGTCTTCAGTAGGAGACACCGTTGACTCGGATCCGTTTCAGGATCCATGAAGGCAGTTATTGCTTTCGTAAGTTTGATGGATCATGAGGGTAATTTGGACAATACAAAGTGTTTGGTGGCCGAGAGAGTTGACTGCCCTTGTGAATGTGGTTAGGGTGCAGAGTAAATGCACTCAAGAGGAGTCAAATGGTATCTGCTGAATATTCAAATTCAAGTGGATCTGGATCTGGACCCACACTGGGTACTAGGCTCTTTTCCGTGCCCAATAGACCTCACCCAGGAATGGACACAAGCTAAGAATTGGCAGTCCAGCCTGTGTTATGCCTGATGATCGTGGTGGATTCAGGGCAAAGTTCAGTTCGGCAGGGATTTGACATGAGCCGGACCACCTACTGTGGTTCCTATTGGGTCAAAGCATGAACGCTTGACGAGCTCACCACAACAGAGTTGAACATGTCCAACTGTGCTTTTGTGTATGTGTGTCCATCCAAACCACCCTCTTACGCTCAAGCGTTCTTTCAGTCGGAGAACCTTTATTTATTGGTGGTGTCAAAAATTAGTTTTAGGATTCAAGCGATCATGGATCTCAACCAAGAGCCATATGAATTCTTGTAGAGGACACAAATTCTTGAGTGGTAAGTATCGAGAGATCGAATTTAATATCTTCAAAAAAAATGTTTGGATAACACTATTTTTCGAGGAGCTATAAATACTAATCTTTATATTTATTTTCCATCACTGATGTCAAATAATTGAATATAATAATTTTCGATAAACACCTTTAAGATAGAATGATGATCTTTGATTTCTCTTAAACAAATGCAACCGAATCATAAACAAACTGGCAAAGCATATAAACCAGCAAAACAAAAATATGATGACGTTATAAATTTAATTAACACTACAATAGGACTTTAAGACTTGTAAATTCTCTTGAAAAATTAAGAAAGGATTCACATTATAGGAGTCCATGGATACTATAATCAACCACCATTCGACATCAGGGTATGAATGCCAACAAAAGAAGACAGGCTATTAAAGTGGCTACTCAAGAGATATTCTAGTATTTGACACATATACTGGAAATTATAACATTTCAGGACCTCCGGACCCGAGTTGCAGTATGGACAAGTTAATATCGCTTGAAGATCACCCGTATCTTTGATCCTGATTTCATCTTTTCACACCATTGGCTCAGGTCAATACCCAATGTTGAAGGGAATATATTAGGTACCTCATCCTACGGTACCACCAATTACTCAAAACTGCATGAATGCTCAAGTAGTGGTAGGTTTTATTTCATTTGTATAGCCAATGGACTTTGGGTCCCCGGTTTCCCCACAACTGGTGAGGTGCATCTGTTTCAACATAATCAAGTATTGCCCCACCAATACATCTTCGGTATCAAGTTTGACAATAATATGTTGAATCCATCCCTAGAGTTAAAGGATACACTGATGAACGTTGATGGAGTCATCAATTTGGTATGAAACACATTTGGGATTGAGTTCCAGGCACCCAATACTGAAGTCAATCGTAAGCCATACCCTTAATGGGTTGAGAGGCTTACACCTATGATGAGAGGTTTTAAGGTCAAATTTACCATATTTTAAAGACAAGATAGTAAATATCCAAGGGAGCAATTGACTTGATTTACTCTCGAATGTGGGAAATTAGGAGACAATGAGTTTTGTCAATTCAAACTCTTTATATTGTCTCTCACATGCGAGGCATATACTTGGTATACGTTATTAAAGTATGAGTTAATCCAAACTTGGGATGAAATGTAAAAGACATTTTTAAGTACTATAATAAGATTCGTCTACATGATGAACCTCCATAAGAAAATTGAGGAACAAAGTATTCTTTGAGAAATTCCATAAATTGGTCACATGATGTCAAATGCAGTTCATCGAGGCTCAACATATGGCCTTGGCACATAACTGCTTTGTATATATAGATTAAGAAGGGTTTGACAAGGTATTTATGTCCAACTCTGGTCCAGTTGACTAATCAAGTAGCAAAGGTTGAGCACATTTTGAATACCTTGAGCAGGTCATTCAACAAAAGGTCCAAGGTGAAATTAGTGTTAGGCTATTATTTCTCGCTTTGAGGATATGATGACGTAAGATATAGATGATGAGTCTGACTTGGAGAAGCTAACACAATGACCTCCCTATGTCTGTAATATTCTGCAGTCCCCAAAAGAAAAATAAAAAGAAGTTGATGAGAAGAAACCATGGCTATTTTATACATCAAAAGTCAATCAAATCTTCAATCTATTTTTAAAGGATTGACAAATTCTGTCTCCCTGAGAGACATTCAATACCCTTTTGAAATGAGTTTAAGAAGATGTCATGATAGTGTGGATGACATAACACGACCTCCTATGACATAAATCAATCCATAGATTTTGCTCTGTCATAGAATAAGCTATCAAGGATGGTCACCTTAAGCTTACATAAAAGAAGTTTGGTACTGATGCAAATCCATTTCCATCAATATCAATTATAGTTGAAGAGGTCCTATATTATCGTTGTGCACTGCCATAATGCACCCAGAAATACACATGTAATTTAATTGAGGCAAAGGGAGTAACCATCATGTATCTCTTGGTCAAGTGGGGTCAAAACCCTTACAAGGGAGGCACAAGTTGACCCACTTGAATCATTACAAGGCCATAAGTCTTGTCCATGGCCACAAGGTTATTCCCATCATCAAGAATTTATCCCATATCCAGGATGGGTAAGGCATCCTATTGTTTGTGACCCCGAATCAAGTTTTGAGGTGAAGCTAGGCCAAGATCAATGCCTTGTCATTGTCGATGACACCCACTTTGGGCCATTGAAGTTTGAGTGCAAAACAGTTTAACTTCGTTGAATATCTCACAAGAGAGAATCATTCTCCATTGTGAAGCTGAATGATTAAACCTCATACCAATTTGTTGAAAGTTGAGCAATGATTAGAAAACTCCCAACCAAATAGGCAACTCTGATTCCATCATTAGCAAACCATGCATACCTAGAAACAATGAGTTCAATGAAGAAGGGTTCAATGTAGAAGGAGATTGGAATTCGATAGAATTCATGATGGTTGGGTGGGGCATCTCTCGAATGATCACTTTCGGGTTGTATTAGACTCTGATGAGGAATGAAAGCATAATTATCTATAAAGATGAAAAAGAAGTCATCATAGTATTGATTTGGGTATATCTCATCCTATCATAGATAATGAACTCTCATCTAAGTCCCATAATTATATGAAAGAGAGCCATACAAGGTGGTCGTTGTTAAAGACATTAAGCCCAAGGGACATCTATATTTTCTTTTCGAAGATTTGGAAGAGTGGGTCGAAGTCGTACCCAATGAATGGAGGAAGAGTTGGTTGGTTGCTTGTGATCTTGATCATGAAAGGGTAAATAAAAAGGTTGACACTCTTACTACCCTTTGGAGAGAAAGACTTCATGCATATATTGTCGATCGTGCGAAGAAAGTTGAGCAACAAGAGTCATTTATTATGAATTTTAAGGTATAACATGCTTTTGAATCTTGACCAAATGCATACGAGTTTTATGGCTCCACAATGATTGTAGTGAATTCGAATAATAAGGAGTTGGTCAAGGTTATCGAGGGTCCACAAGTTCGAACTATTAGTTAGCAAGAGTTAGAAAAAGTTATGGAAGACAATCACTTTTTAGATGAGACATACATATCCCATGAAGACTTCGGTGATGACATATTATATTGACTAGAAGGACTAATCACTATTTTGCCAACAAGTTTTGATTTGGTGTCCTTGAAGATGAACCTAATTGGACAACTTCGATGAGTAACAATGATGTGCTAATAGTATTTGAGAAACCAACAGAAGTCATCGCTAGACATCTTCAACCATCATACATCATCATGATGGTAAACAATCGTTCTTTTAGTTGGGTGTTCATTGATGTCAATGTGGTACTAAAGATGATGCCACACAATACCTTATGACAAATTGAGAGGACACCTTTTGATTTAATTTCGACAAATCTTAAAATGTGTTATCTTACGAACTTTCAGTTACAATGGGGGTAATAGCTAATGAACTCAATGTTGGTTCAAGAACTTAGGCCGCCCATTTTTTATGGTCGATGTTGACCCAAGTTATTCCCTACTACTCTGAAAGAGATTGGATACATTCAAACTATTTTGTACCATCAACATTACACCAAAAATTGATATTTTGAATTGACAAAGCAGTTGAGATCGTTAACGTAGAAGAGGATCCTTTTACAACTATTATCAAAACAACTTAGGCTATTTTTTATTCTCCTTGGGTAAGTTTGATAGTCATGCCTAAAGCCCTGCAAGAAGTGAGATCATGTCAATTAACTACTCAAAAAATCACTTGATTAACCATTACCTAGATTTACTCATAGATAGTCAACTCCAAGCTATCAGAGATTGCTTCTAACGATTAGAAGTTGCATATGTTTGGGGGTAAACTAAGTGTTTTCTTATTTTTTTAGTTTTGCCACCCATGAGAGAAGGAGCAGAGTTTAATTGCCCCAACAAAAATGATGATCCAAGTTTTATTACAATAGATCCTTTGGTAGAGGTGAATTTTAGTTATGAAGGAACAATGAGACCAACAAAGATGAGTACTATTGTGTCTAAAGAAAATTAGTTAAGATCGATTTAGTTGCTTAAGCAATATAAGGATTTTTCTCCTTGAGAATATCATGAGATGCCAAGGTTATCTCAAGAGTTAGACAAGTATGATTCTCTTGAAAGCAAGGACGAAATCTCACATGCAACCACTGAGAAGATTTAAATCTCAAATGTTTATGGAGATCAAACAAAAGATTCAACATTTTTTAGAGGCCAAATTCATCAACTCGGTACGTAGACTGATTAACTAATATTTTCTTGTAGTTAAGAAATATGAGAAGTTATGAGTGTGCATTGATTATCGTAATCTCAATTTGCCCCTCCAAAAGATAAATAATCGATGAAGCAACTACTCATAAGATCTAATCATTCATGGATGGTGCCTTAGGGTATAACCAAATCAAGGTGAACCCTAAGGATACCAATAAAACAATGTTTCAATGCCTTGGGACATTGATTATTTACGAATAGTAGTTATGCCATTTAGACTCAAGAATGTTGGAGTCACATATCAATGAGCGATTGATTTAATTAGGAAAAATATGGAGATATATAGATGATATTGTGGTTAAGTGTAGATTTTGAACCACATTTGTTTGATCTTGAATAAGCTTTTCAGCAAATGCAAAGATAATATTTAAAAATGAATCCTAACAGACGTGCTTTTGCAGTTTTTGCTCAACACTTTTTATGTTTCCTAGTACAAATATTGGAATTGAAGTCAACATAGGTATCATTGATACAAGACTTCCTAAGACAAAGGAGTTGTGAAGTTTGATTCGACATGTTAGTTATATGAGACGCTTCATTGTTAATGCCTTAAGATAGATGACTGCTTTAACAGTGTTACTCAAGTTGAAGGATACATGTGATTTTATTTGAGGGGAAAACAACAACTCACATTTGAAAGAATAAAGAATTATTTAGCAAAACCTGTGGTTTTGATGCCTCCAACTTTAAATAAGCCATTGAAATTGTATATAGTTGTGACAAAAGGTTTCATCAATGCCTTTCTAATACAAGATACCAATAATAATACTAAGTGGGTTAGTTTCTATTTGAGTAAGTTACTTATCAACGTAAAATCCCAATATTCCCCAATTGAATAGATAATGTTTGGTCCTGTATCACACATGCATGAAATTAGAATATTATCTTTTGTTAACTGAAGTAAAGGTGATAGGTAGAATCAATATTCTATGTTACCTTCTCGGTCGCTCAGTTCTCTAGGATAGGATACTAAAATGGATTATTAAGATATGCCTTTTGGATTTGAATCACCTCCTTCTCAAAGTGGTAATAGGTAAGGTCATGGATGATTTGTTGGCATGTTTTGAATGTATCGAGGTTACCAACCCTGTTTGCACAAGACATAATTGTCGAAAAGCCATGGATGATTATGTTTGATGGCTCAAAGTGTGGTAGAGGTATGGTGGTTGGTGTTTGTACTATTTCTTCTAGGAAAGTGGGAATGCTTACTATGTCCTTGGAGTCGAGCTTTATCAATAACGAAGCAAAATATCATGCTTTGATCTATGGTTTGAGCCTGATATATATTGTTGGTGTGAGAAAGATGGAAGTCTACAGTGACTCTCAGGTACTGCTCAAACAACTTATAGGAGATTATCAATGTGATAGTTACAACATGCCGCCTTTGTACCAACACACAACAAGTTGTTAAAAGCTTTTGTTGAAGTGAAGTTATTGTATATTCCCAAAGACAAAAATCAAGTTGGAAATAATTTAGCTTAGTTCGCCTTGAATTATAAGGCAACATATGAGCCACATACATCAATGTCTTTGATTCACGAATCAAGTGTGTATGATAATTAGAGGGACTTACCGGTAAAGTGCTTAAATCGACCATCACAATACCAAATGTTAAAACTTGGTGCAGGGCACTAAATTACACTTTGTTGAATGACAATTTGTATAAGCATAGTCATTAGGGCCTGCTATTGAAGTGTTTGAGTGCAATTGAAGCCCAAACAATAATGACTGAGGTCCATAAAGGAATATGCGGGGCCCATCAATCGAGGCTTAAAATGAAATAGCTAATATACAAACATGGGTATTATTGGCCTGCACCATGATTGTATTAGTTATGCGAAAGGATGCTAACAATATCAACATTTCATATCTTTACAAAAGGAGCTAATGTTATAATTACACTTTATCATAAGATAAGTCATGGATTTAATAAAAAAGATTTATCTAAAGTTATCAAAAGGACATACTTTTATCATAATGGCTATAAATTATTTTACCAAATAGGTCAAAACATTGCATTAAAAGTAGCAACCCAAGAGGATGTGATCAAGTTCATCAATGACTATCATTTTTTGGTTCGGTATTTCACAATCAATTATAGTGGATTAAGGAACGATGTTCATAGGATAAAAGGTAATGACTTTTCTTGAGAACTTTAGTATTAAGTGGGTGCATTGAATCCCTTATTATGCTCAAGCAAAAGCTACTAATAAGGTGATCATCAATTTGATTAAAAAATCTCTTAAGGACAACCCAAAAAAATGGCACGAGGTGTTGCATGAGATTTAATGGCCACTATTAGTTCTTGATAGTGTAGGGTGAAGTGGTCATTGAGGGAGAAGAGATATATAGTGAAGAAAGCAACTTCTCAAAAAAGAGAGAAAGACATATCCAAGTAAGTCAATTTGCTTGCGAGCTCCTCAATATCGGTTCATGGTTTCATGCAAGCCAGTTGCATGAAATTGAAAATTTTTAGGAGATACATTTAATTGAGGCTCTTGTTATGCAAGACGGTCTAACCTAGAAGGAGATCTAATAGGCATTAACAGTTTGTAGAGATCCTTAGTTGTTGATAGAGAAGTGAACCAAGACGAACACACAAACTTTCTTTTATTTTGATTGTGTAAGTTTATAGTGTGCCCGAATGACATAGTAATCCAAAAGGAGTATCATGTTGTTGTTGAGTACTTTCTTTCAATTTTTGTTCCTTTTTCTTAAATACTTTCTTTTAGGGTATATGCACCTTTATTACCCAACTTACGAATGAGAAAATACTTGTGCCAAAATTACTATGACATACATTCAGTAAAACTATCATAACTCAGTTTGTATGTATCCAAATACTCAAAAATGGTTTCGTTGGAAAGCTAATATCCGTAGCTTTCTAAATTGATAATTTTCATATTTCACATATTTTGGCATATTTTGTGGGTTTGTGGGTGCATGAATATGATTTGATGCATGGAATGCATGTGAATGATTTACCGATCCTACACTAAGAAGGGGAGGATCGAGTAGGGAGTTTTGGGGAAATGAGTTTTAAGCATACCTTTTTCGAGTTTAACTGCCTTCTCATGGTGAGAGCAAGCTTCTTTCTAATAGTGCCAAGGTTGCTCTAGCTCATGCATTGCTTTGAGCTTCCTTTGCTTTGCTAGGTCTTGAGCTTCATCATTCAAGTCTATACTTGTGCAACACTCATTTTCTTGTGTATTTGTTTCTTTGGGAGGGAAAACCTCCAAAGTGTATGAAGTGGTGTTCATGTGAATGGAACCCATTGGAGCGCATGTTTTTGAGAATTCTACGATGACTTGAGTGAAAAAGACCTCATGCCCCTCTCCATTGTTTCTTTTTTTTTAATTTTCACTTTTAATCTTCAAAATTTCATCACTTTCAATTTTTAAATCTTCAATTATTTTTGATTTGTTAATATTTTCTAAATATTTTTGGTTTTTACAAATATACATTTTTTAGAAATTTTAGTAGAGGAAAGTGTATTAGGAAGTGATGGATCAATCCTAACACTTGCTACTTTTGAAGACTTGTATCCTTCATCGAATTTTGATATTGGTTTGGTTCTCCAGGCATGATTTGTCTTCCTATGAACCCGAGGTTGTTTCTCATGAGAACAAAATGACTCAACTACATCGACCTCTTGACTTAAGGCGGCGATCTCACTTTCAATTTGTAACTCTCTAACCTCTCTTTTTAGAAAGGTGGTCCTATTCTCTCGGGCTTGAGATAGTGATTTGAGAGAGCTTTGAGTTGTTTTCGAAAACAAAATTATAGAACTTGAGGATGATTCACTTGACACATCCCCGAAGAAACCTTCCAAAGATGTATGTGCTTAAAAATTTCAGACCTATGACCAAGTTTTTAAAAGATTTTAGAACAAGGTTTTGAAATTAACTTGTTTTAAAAGAATGTGACCAGATCAAAATGAATCCTCTAAAATCTAAGTCCCATAGGGCATGTCATTTTATTTCTGTAAACAAAATTTTTCGTTTCAGTATAGGCTACAAACTTTTCTTGCAAGAATTATGCACAAGCATTTCAACAAGTTTACTCAAACTTGTAAAGAGATTTATATGACTATTCGATGATTGTAGATAAGTAGGTACTTGTCATCATAGGTCTTCTTCAACTGATGCTCAAGAGTCAGCCTAAACACTTAGGATGAGTGATTTTAGAATCTAGAGTTTTCTCAAAAACAATTTTCACTCAAAACTGTTTTTTCAAAAGGGTATGCATTTCACTTGGTTCTTTTTCCAGTAGGGGAGTTTATATTTTTGGTTGTTTTATGTGGATCCAAAAATCTCAAAATTTTTACCTAAGTGAGAATTAGGTATGAAGTTTTATTTATGTTTTTGGGTCTTTAAATGATCTAAATAAAACTTGAGAAAATTTCTAACCAAATGCTATTATGAAATTCGGGACAATATTTGTGACTGAGATATAGAGTCTCAAAAAAACACTCATATTTTAGTACATATGGTTGACCCACCTACCCATTTCGTGTTGTTGATTGTAAATTTTTCATGATTCTAAGGTGGGAATTGAGGGTCTTGATGATCTATCCTAGCTCAATTTCTCATTTTCTGGGTTTTTATTTTAGGGATGGTTTATGGTTCCCTAACAATCTATTTTGCGATTGTAAATGTGCAATGCATCTATATGGGTGTTGGTTTACCTTATTTAGTTTTGTTTGAGTTTTGGCATTTGAGTGACTTGATAAGGGTTGGAATAGCTTTGCCCTTTTGTCCTTGAAAATTGGTTTAATGTAGATTGGTTATTGAGTTAATCGTTGCTTCTTTATATGTAGATTTTGTTTGGCTTGTTTACTTATCAAGATATTGGCTACCATTATGAGTTTGCCATGTGAATTCTGCGAGTCTTTACTTTTTGGTTACTTTCAGAATTTCTTGGGTTCGATTTGTTTTGGGTAGTAAAATTGATCTGAGCGATAATGTTATTTTGGTATTTTAAGAACCGAGCCTTTTTTCTGGTCATATGTGGTGATGGTAGGAATATGCGATATCGCAGTAATATCAGTTTGTCTTTTTGCCATCTCATTTGTGGGAACCACTTTTTCTTATCCTTAATTTGGCAATGTTAAATTGTATGTGGATTAGATGGACTTATTGGTGAGAAACATGGGTTCAGTTTGATTATTGGAACATTTTGTTGGTTTATTGCTTTTCCTTTTTTCTCATGGAAACATTAAACTTTTCTGTTGCACTTAATATTATTGTATGTTTGTATAATATTTGTATTACTGAGTTAAATGAACAGATTTGGCTATTTGATCCGATTCCGCTATATATGGTATTCAGACTTAGCCCATCCAGGTGTGTTCCTTCCAACTTAGTTATATGCAATATTAATTGTATCAAATTGTTTGTTGGCATGTTTAGAAGAAAAATGTATTGTGACATTTGAACGATTTCAAACTTAACTATTGATAAGATCTAAAATATATTTGTTAGAAAACAATAAGTTTCTTGTATAATTCAGATCCATGTTGTTTGCCTTTTGTTAAAGACCTTTATGATTAAGTACTTCATATTGGTGGACTTTTGTTGAAAATTAATTGTTATTTGTAGATGCACTTATTGTTATTTGAAGATTTGTGATCTTGATAACTTTGGTTGCTTTTTCATGAGATTATGATCTATGTTTGTTAGCCTTTTATTGGAAATCTTTGTGATTAAGATGCTCCATGTTGTTGACCTTTTGGTTGGAGAGTAATCAATATTGAAAAAGACTTATAGTTATCTTGATTAGCTTATATTTGAAAAAATTGTTTTAAGAAAATTGTGAGACAAACCTTGTGAGACGTTTTGAAAAACATGAAGTTTATTCCTTTTAACTTGTTTTGATCATCTTCATGGATTGTCTTATTTTTGAAATCATAAAATCACTTTGAGTTTAAAGCATATTTAAGGACCTTGGGAATTGTATATTTGAATGTTTTGATCTTTCTCCTAAAAAGCTTGTTTGGGTTCGAGTTTATCCTCAAAACTCGGGTTTGAGCTTAGCCTTAAAGCTTGTTTGACTCGGTGAGTTTTGAGCTTCACCTTAAAAGGCTTATTTTATTTAAAGGTTTTGAGTTTTGCCTTAAAAAACTTTTGATTCAAAGGTTTTGAACTTTGCCTTAAAAGCTTGTTTAACTTAAGGTTTTAAACTGTCTTAAAAAGCTTGTTTGAGTTTGTCCTTAAAACTCGAGTTTTTAGCTTAACCTTAAAAGACTTTTTGATATACAAAGGTCCCCTTACAATATCATAAGTTTATAGTGATTTATGAATCTAGTTGTTATAATAGACAATCATATTTGGATGATATCAATATTTTCTATTGAATGACTTTCTTTAATTAGAGCAAATCAATTTCATGAACTTATTTGACTCATTTTTGGTTTGCCTTGTTTTTAGAAAATGAGCAAATGTACGTATTGATATTTCATTGATCTTCAAGCATGATGAAAAATGAATTGATATGTTGGTCATGAAAAGATGATTTGGAGTTGTTTCAAAGGAAGCTACGACAACTTGGATACTATTATTATAGAAATTTTTGTTAGAAGCAAACATAAAAATTGAGTTGTATTTGATTTATGATCTTGTTAGACAAACTTTTAGTATATACACCATAAGTTTGAGGGGGTGCTAATTGTAATAGGTGTGGCACATGCCATTACGACCCTTGCACTTTTTGTGTATGACAATGGGCCCTAGCTGTTGGAGGGTCAGAGCCTCCAACGACATGTTGGCCAACGGCTAGTGTCTGGCCTTCAACTAGCTGTTGGATTCTCTTATTGTCTTTTCTTCTCTCCTTGTTGTAATGTTTTTGCTCTATAAATACAGCCTCAATCAATAACAATAATACGCTGTCTTGAACAACCTTTGATTTGTGGTTTGACTCTTTTGTTATTCACTCTTGTTGTGTTCTTGGCGTGTGGCATCCATATTCAGATCTTTGATATCTTGGCGACTCAATAAACTCTTTGACGTTTTGCAACTTGCCGATTTAGCATTTGATTGTCAACTATTATTTATAGTTATCATATTAATCAAATCGTGTGACCTTGTCCACCATTACTGTAAATCGATTGGAGCTCTACTTGCTACCTTATCACAGGCTGGTACTTCTCCTTACGTGATATGATTGAAAGTCTACTTCCTGGGTTAATTTTCCACAAGTCCCAGATTGATGACCAGGAAAGTTGTGCTGAACCTGGAAATGAGTTAAAGGCAAGTGATGCTGATCCGAACTTAGAGTTGGGATCAGAGGAGGTGGAGGAGACATCACCTAAAATTTCAGTAGCTGAACAGACAGCAAAGAAGACAAAGATTGAGCTAATTCGCATCCGAGGGATCAAACCTAGATTGGATTTGCCTCTCTTGGGCCTATCACAATCTTATGCATCCTGAGCATTTTCTTCATGTATGTATATATCTCCAGTAGCGAATGACAGCAGCTGACAGACCCGTAAAAAGCTCTTCCACTGGGTCAAATTAGCTGGACCAGATCTTCACCGCAATATTCTGGGTTGATGAACCTACCATGTTATAGTGTTTCCTACTGACAGAGATGATCACTTCCATACTTTTCTCACCTTTCAACAGAGATCCAAATTCATTTAATCTTCTGGAAATCTGCAGTTTCCTTGTGTACCCTGAAACTCGATTTCCCTGCATCATACACCCGAGCCATCAAAACCAATATGTGCTACTATGCTGAGCGCTACGGTAATCCTCAATCTCCTACTTGATCATGTCTGGATTTCAGTAGGCCAACATGTTTTAACATTTGTCTTCTTACAATACTCGATTTGTAAATTATAAGATGTTATTCTTTCTGTGGGCAAGGCTGATGAGAATGTTTTTGGATGTACAAAATGAGTTCGGCATTGCCGATGAACATAGAACTTGGCCTCGCTTGGTCATAGAGACTGTTGATTGGTGTTCAACTGGTTTTGTGTCCTAGTAAATGCTCCTTTATTATGCATAACGGTTCTAATGAAACTTGCATGTTAATAGTTCATGTTTACTAAACGTGCACCCCAATTTGATATGCATACATCCTCTCATTTTACCCTTCTATTCACTCACTCTCTCTCTCTCCTATCAAGCTCTCCTCCACCGCCACTGTATTGCCGCTACCACTGCAGCTCCCTCCGGCTCCAGGTGATTGTCTCTCTCCCGCCCCCCCCCCCCCCCCCCACCCACCCTCGCACACAGCACGGGGAGAGGTAGCCAGTTGTGTTTCCCCTGGAGGGAGACACCGCCAGGCTACCTCTCGCCTTGAGGGAAGACATAGCTTGGTTGCATCCCCCTCACTGGAGACGCACCTCAACTATGTCTAGGTTTTCAATTATGAGAGAGAGCGGGTATGGGGGAGACAAAAGAGAGGATGAGAGGGAGAGGGATCACCTAGATTAGACTAGAGAGGAGACACCATCAGAGATCTGAATGGAGTGACAATGTGCCAGATATCGAAGGAGATAGTCATAAAGTGAGAGAGAGGGAGACGTATATAGGAGAAGAGAGAGAAAATGAGAGTCGTGGAGAATGATAGTTTGGGAATAAAAGGGAGAAGAGAGTAGAGTAGTGCTTTCAACTTTGTGTCGAGCTTGTTTAACTCGGATCTCTTTGGGTTCATGGTTTGCTCAGGTGAATACTCCAAGGAGTTGAAAACAAACTAATAATTTGAGTTCGAGAATGGTTGGTTGGTTTGCTTGTTTACCGGCCTTTGTTTGGTTAGTTCACTTCTTTTTCAGCCTATTTGGTGACCTAACAAGCCGTGCTCTTTGGTGTAGACCTGGGTTGATGAGATTTAATTGCAGAGTTCTTGGGTTTGTTACCTTACGATCCACCATGAACCTGGAGGTGTTCATGGAAGTCTTAACATCAAACAACAACAATAACTAAGCCTTTTTTTTTCATATTAGGTAGAGTCGCCTACATGAGTTCTTTGATTGAATAAGGTTTGATCCTGTTATAAACATCACGGGCACTATGATAAACATCCACCTTGTAAAGGCGCTACCATAACCTTCAGTCGTGCGGATGTCCGCAACTCCACTCTTTGGTTTTCAAAACACACACAAACTTGCCCAAAGTTCTTCGGCAAGCACAAGAAACCTTTCACGAGGCACGAGAAATCCTCTCGTATACATAAAATTGTTCCTCTTTGCTCTACATTTCTCTTTGACCCTAGAGGGGATGGGAGAGAGAAGAGGAGAAAAGAAAGATTAAAGGAGGTTGATCGCCAAGAACCCGAACGGCTACCCCTCCCTCTCGTGGCAAAGGGAAAACTCCTTCATCACTTCACTCCCTCTCTCATTCATCCTAAAGAAAGAAGAGGAGTGAGAGAATATGATTGATACACACCTTTTTTTCCTATTCACATACTTTATTTTTCTTTTATTTCTCAAAATACCTCTAATAATTTTCAGTAATTACTATGATATCTTCTTCATATCAACAAACTCTCTCTCCTCCTACACGAACCACAATCTATTGTTCCTTTTTTCATCCGTTCTTTACTCGTTGGTCTACTATAGTCACCCATTGGTTGATCAACATCAATTTGCAGCAAAGGAATGGATCGAAATCCATTGAAAAATAAAGAAGAAGAAAAAGAAGAAATAGGAGACTAATTTAAAGGGGATTTGGTAGTTTGTTAAGGTATGTTGTTGATTTGTTTTTGTTTTTTTTATTGTTTTCATTATTTTTTGGCTGGATTCTTACTTAAAAATCCATCAATTTTTTGTTTCGAGAAATACCCTAAGTTTGACTCTCTTGTTTCGATTTAATTAACTAATTTTACTTTTTGCTATATATATGTGTGTGACTTATAGGGAACGAGTAGAAGAGCGTAACATCACTGCTTCATTTAGGAGACTAAACGTTGTATCGTACATAGAATGACCCTACATACAACAATGAGGAGAAGAAGATATTTTGGCAAACACAAATGTTGTTGAAGTTGAGTCTTCACGTTATGAGGATGATATATCAACCTAAGAGACTAAGATTGATATTGCAGAGAGTGAGGATGAGGGATTCCTTGATATGTCAAGATTACTCGTTAGTTTTGAAGGTCACATTTATTAGATATGAGAAATAAGTAATTTATAACTTTAATGAAATTGTACGTTTAATATCAATACTCACTAGTTCAACTGACTTTGCAAATGTAAATATGTAAACAATATGAATGGTGATAACAATCTACACATGGTATGCTGTTAGCAAAGCATGATTAATAAAGAGAAAGGATGTGAGGCCCAATCATTGGGTTGAGATTGCATATAAGAGTGAATTGATTGAGCATAAAGGTTTGTTATATGAAGTTATCAACCATGCGTTATTAACTGGATTATCAAGCGTTGACAACTAGACACAAATAGGTTTCACATGCCATGGAGTGAGGTGATGGCTAGAAACAAGGAAAATATTTCGAATGCTATATTAAGTATGAGCATCAATGAAGTAGTAGTGTTAGACATTAAATCCAGAGCTATTAAGTTTGAGGTGATCCAAAGTAATTTTTCAAGAACGATAGTTAGTAACAAAAATAAAGCTTTATTATATTTGTTATATCAGCTAGGTTGTATATTATATCAAGATAAGTTTAGAGATAGAGTGTCATCTATTGACACATAATGTTTCAAGAGTTGACAATTATGTTTGGATGCAACAACATTACCATATTTGTACATACAACTAGAAATGACACCCGAACAGAAGCATAATAACTTAGTAGACATACTTCTTTGCTAAAGGTAATAACTTGTATTATTATTGAAATGGAAAAACGAGTACGAAAGGGCGGTCCTAGGGAGGCTTCAGTTAAGGGATAGTACCTTGCTGTGGAGCATAGAGAAGCTGCACAGGGTAGTCCCAAGATGGTTGCAAACATGAGGACAATACCCTTGCTGCGGAACATGGGGAGCTATACACGGGTGGGTTCCCTGCCAAGGTATTGTCTGTTGGCTAGGATAGGATAGTAAGTCAGTCATTAGGCAAGGCTTGGAGAGTGTTAAAGAGAGAGAGGCTCTTGAAGGTTTTGGGGAGGAGGATTTGAAGGAGTTGTTGAGGACTTCTCATAGAGGTCTTGGGGAAATCTAAGAGTGCTAAAGACTTATAAGGAAAGGCAAGGAGTTGCATGGTGCATGACTCTTTGAGTTGACCTCATTATCATCAAAGCCACTGGTGGTAGATCCAGGCTGCCAAAGGAAAAAACCGTAGTATAGTTCCTTTGAGCAGTAGCGTGGATTCCCTTCGGTAGGTTTTGTGGCAAGCCAAACATGGTTTCGACTCAACCCCTTTCAGGGCCTTACTTCTAATGAAAAGTTAGGGCATCCTCTTGAGTTTTTCTAACATTGCCTTAGAAGACGTTTTCATTCAAGGGTGAAGCTGTGAGTTAATCGATTCTCAACACACTCAGACTGATTAGTACTGGAGTGCCAACACCAATTACCAGTGTGAGTTTGGTAACATAGATTGTGATCTCTCTCTATAATATCTATCTATCTATCTATCTATGTGTGTGTGTGTGCGCACAGACACAGGTCGGGAGAACCTTTTTAGTGTTTAGCCATTTTTCTCATGTCACTTCCGTGAACAGATTTTGTGTCATCTTCACCTTGGATTCTCGTGTTAAATATGAAACTGCAAGCAAGTTCGTGTTTTGAGCCACCATTTCATGTTTCTATGGAAAACAAAGTCAACTTGAAGACGCACCAACAGCATTAGCTTAATGACAGGACACTGTAGCACCATTGCTGCAGGTGGGGAGCTCGACTTCCTAAGGGTGCATGTGTTAGGCTTCCTCCTCTTGTAACAAAAAAAGAAAGTCAACTTGAAGACGGCCTGATTTTTTATGTCGTTATAGGGTTTCTTGATCATTGTTGTGCTGGATTTTCTTGTGGTTTATGAAGTCAGCATCCCTAGTTCGAATCCCTGTGAATTTCGCAACCGTATTTCTTAAAGCGATTGCCGTAACCTCACATTTCCCCCCATCTTCTATGTGGAAAAATAGAAACCCAGTCGCTCAGCAATGCTTCAAGGTCTCGAGTTCGAATCTTATGAATGGAAAAACGAGTGCGGGGAGAGCTCTATCCTTTAGTGCACTGAAATGGCTCGAGCCGGATTAGTCGGAGTTCGTATGACTTCAGAAATACCGGTGGTTTAGATGGAAGGAAATGATTAGGCTAATTTTAAATTTTGAATTAGTAAAAAAGTTGGCACTTTTTCAGATGAGTAGCTGTCTATGACCGGTTCGAACCAAAACTGCACCGGCCACAAAACTGGCACTAATCGGAGCTGGCTGAACTGGCCCCATAACCGGAGATCCCTCGGTATGATTCCGGTTGATGATATTTGAAAACTAACTTAAAACAGGAACCGTACCGGCAGTTCGAAGCGATTCTGGAACCATGAAATGGTTCGGTTTTAGTTCTAGGTTTGAGATAAAACCGAAATCAGAGGATTCAGTGCTAGACAAAAAATCTAAGCTTTTACTTTTTAAAAATCTAAAAATGATGGAATCATACCGAGGTTTTAGTTCTTCATTATATCAATGAAAAAAATCTAAAAAAGATGGAATAAAAAATTTCCCTCTTCAACAACAACAACAACAACTAAGCCTTTTCCCATACTAGACGGGGTCGGCTACATGGATTCTTTGTTTCCACAGATCTCTATCGTGTGCCATGTTAGCAGTTAACTCCCAATAAGCTAGATCATTTTTATTGTTTCTTTCCAACACTTTTGTGGTCGTCCTTTACCTCTTTTAATACTTTCCAAATTTAGTTTTTCTAACCTTCTTACAGGTTCTTCTTTTGATCTTCTTTCTATATGTCCAAACCATCTTAAACGATGTTCTCTCATTTTATCCTCTATTGGTGCCACTCCTAATTTGTTTCTAATAACCTCATTATGTATACGGTCTTTTCTTGTATGACCACTCATCCATCTCAACATCTTCATTTCTGTCACAGACATCCTTTGTACATGTTGATGATTAACTGCCCAACACTCAGAACCATAAAACATGGCAGGCCTAACTGCTGCTCTATAATATTTACCTTTTAATTTTAATGGTATCTTCTTATCACAAAGAATACCTGATGCTCCTCTCCATTTTAACCAACCAGCATTAATTCTATGTGTAACATCTCCATCAATTCTTCCATCACTTTGAAAAATTGACCCTAGGTATTTAAAACTTTCCTTTTGGGGAATGCAATGTGTGCCAATTTTAATTTCTATGTCCTCTTAAGTAGCCAAATGATCAAACTTACATTCCATATATTCTGTCTTTGTTCTACTAAGTCGGAGGCCTTTGTTTTCTAATGTTTCTCTCCATAGTTCCAATTTTCTATTAACTTTTTCCTTAGACTCCTCCACTAATACAATATCATCTGCAAATAACATACACCAAGGTACTTCATCTTGAATATGTTTTGTTAACTCATCCATCACCATTATAAACAAGTATGGACTTAAAGTTGATCCTTGATGTAACCCAATATTAACTTCAAAGAAGTTTGTCGTTCCTTCATGAGTCCTCACACATGTTTTTGCACCATCATACATGTCTCTTATAAGGTTAATATATGTCAATGGGATACCTCTTTTTTCCAAAGTTCTCCAAAGAACCTCCCTTGTGCCCTATCATAAGCTTTTTCTAGATCAATAAATATCATGTGAAGGTCTTTCTTTTTTGCTCTAAAATGTTCCATAAGACGTCTCAAAAGGTGAATCGCTTCAATAGTAGATCTACCTGGCATAAATCCAAATTGGTTCTCTGTTGTACTTGATACTTGTCTTAACCTACGTTCGATAATTCTTTCCCATAATTTCATAGTATGACTCATTAACTTGATATCTCGATAATTCACACAATTTTGAATGTCTCCCTTGTTCTTATATACGGGTATAAGTGTACTTGCTCTCCATTCCTCGGGCATCTTTTGGTTTTTCCATATTTCATTAAATAGTCTTGTGAGCCAAGTGATTCCTATTTCTCCTAGTATTTTCCAAACTTCTATAGGAATATTATCTGGTCCTACCGATTTACCACTCTTCATATGTTTAAGAGCCTCTTTGACTTCATTCTTTTGAATACGTCGGTAGAAATTGTGGTTTATATACTTTTCTGACTTGGCTAAATCTCCTAAACTAATACTAACATCTTTATTTTCATTAAAAAGATTATAAAAATAGTTTTTCCATCTATTTCTTCCTCTTGCTAGACAAAAAATTAATTTTTAAAAAGCGTTGGGACAGAGCTCAATTCCATGGGATCCAATGCTTCGTCAAACCGTTTACTTCAGTTTATTTTTTTGTTAAAATGGGGAGGCTGAAACCAGGTATGTGTGCCCCTCGTGTTGAACACACGACCTTCAATTGTGAGTCGAGCCCCCTAGCCAGGTGAGCTATATTTCAGGTACTTTTCCCTTGATAATTCAGCGTTTTTCAATAGGTATTGGTGCACATTATTTAATTTGATGATTGATTCATACCCCATAGTATGCGAGATTATCTTGGCTCATGTAGTCGCCACAACAAAGATATACATGATACAAGTCCATATTTTACAAACTTGAAATTATGTCCTTGACATCATCCAAAACGCAAGAAGGCCATGCATATGAATATTTTTTGGTATTAAACTTCTTAGGGTGGGTACACACACACATAGATAGTGTTATATGCATAATGATGCATCATGATATACAATCGTGTATAATCCCACATTTTATATGGTTCCACCATTTAACCACTAGTCGTCGTCCTTTACCACCTTACATTACTCTTCTATCTCCTATAACTACTTTTCGCTCATTTAAAACATAGCCATCACCATCAAAATCACCTATACATAAATTTTTAGATTTACTGGGTGGTTTAGGTGTTGGTGTTTTGATCGATAAAGGATAATGGATCATGACAGGGTGGTTGAAGTGGTAAAATCATGTCAAGTATGGGATTGTGCATGATTATGTAGAAGATTTGAGGCGAGCCTGAATGCAGCCGAGTTGCAACAGAAGCCAAAACACAACGAAAAGAAGATGAAGAAGATTCGAGGAAGGTTTCTCCCAAAGGGTTTTCAGCTCAGAAGATATCTCTGCATTTTTCTTTTTCATATATGATAAACAAGTATAAGCTTGTTTATATTCTTTGGCTTTTTCATTCCCCGGGTTTTTCTTTCTGAGCTTTTCGTTAAAGCCATTTTGTTTTTATCTTTCAGATGTATGTTAAATCCTTAAAAAAACAAAATGCTTTATGTTAAAACATATTTTACTTTTTCAAAAGAACATCTTGGAAAATTTGAGAAGAGGGTCATTCCAATTTTATGAGTGCATGTTATCTATGCCTCAAGAGGTTTCACTTGGTCACTTGAGCCACTTTAGGATACACTAGTTTTACCTCCTACTGTTTAAGCGATTTCACAAGTGGTATCATTTTTAGTTGCAAGCGAATTGTTATTCATACTTGTTATGTGGTTTTATGTAATCAATATGTTTTTCCTACCTAACACTCGTCATAGTGTGTTTTCACACTAAAACTCTAGGCATATCTCAAACTCATGTGTGTAACATGCTTCATAAAAAAAATCTTCTGAAATGCCCTTTATCAAGAGATTAACCAACATATCATTTGTTGACATATAAGATAGAGATATTTCATTCCTTTTAAGCATATCATGAATATATTGGTATTTCACTATTATATACTTATTTCTAGAACTATATGTTATCACAATAAATAACAACTGACTCAATGGTTATATCCAGCTTCAAATCATGAATGAAACAGTTTATCTAAATATACTTGTTGCAGTCATACTGCAAGCAATATACTTCTTGTATATGTAATGTATACAACCCCAATCCCAAGAAACAACACCACCTTCAAATAAAAATATTTATCTGAAAGTTAATTTATTATCTTCTTTGCTCCCAACAAAGTCAGCGTGTGAGTATCCTACCACTTTTAGTTTATCAACTTGAAAACATAATTTTAAATCTTTTGTTCTTTTAAAATATCTCAAAATCTTTTTCACATTTATCCAATGTTATCAACAAGGATTACTTTGACATCTACTCACAAGACCAACAACGAAGATGATATCCGGTCTTAACACAACATAGCATACACCAAGTTACCTATAACTTATGCATAATGAATATTAGACGTGTTTTCGACAAAGGTCAAGGCATGTGTGGGGAAGGAAGAAACAGGAGGGTTGCATGAAGAGGAAGCTGGTAACGTTTGTTAGATAGATAGTGAGACACATAAGTAGTGTTTGACAGGAAACTTCACATAGGCCCAATAACGAACACGTCCAACAACGAAGGAGAGCCCAGCAACGAAGGGAGTCTCTGTGGCAAGAGGAGCCCAACAACAAACGCGTTCAACAACGAAGGGGAGCCCAACAACGAAGGGAGTCTCTGGGGCCGCGGCAAGAGGCTTGATGTTGATGGTGATTCTGTTGAATCGCGAATAAAGAAGGAGGAGGGTTCAACCAAGAGCTAAATCGCGAAGGAGTCTCTGCGGGCCGTAGCAACGAACACATCCACGAAGGAAGGCATCCAACCTTTTATAGATCCAACCTAAATAATTGGACGAAAATGAACATCGACACGTTGACCACACCCATTCTCAGCCTCGACACGTTGACCATGTCACAATTACACGACACCGTGTCAGTGCCACACCGACACGGTGTCAGAGTCAGTGTCACACCCATGTCGAAGCCGACACTTCACCTCCTAGAGGTGTCTATGTGACATAGATTGCGAGTGGAGAAGAAGCTGAATAATAGTTGATTTATTGATCTTAGCAACCAAATAGTTTCTGCAGCCCGCATCAGCCTTAATACAATTAAGGATTAATAAGATTGCCCTCCTTTTTTCCTCTAAATTTACAGATTCAAATTTCTGAACCAGATAGAGTAAGCCTCCAAATGAAATAAAATGCTTTGCATGATCTTTGTATTCTTCAGCATTGGAACTGCTTACAAGTTGCTCTAATAGGAATATAGCTGATTCATCTGCATAATAATCATGTTCAGGCATTGCACGACTTACTGGTTGAGTAAAGTAGCCCGGAGATGTTTCCAGTTTTTGGCTTTCCATGATTCAAAGGTGACATGATCTTCAAATAACTTGGATGTTAAAGGACACATGAAATCATCAGAAGTATTTGAGAAAGAGTCCATTCCAATCAATCCTGTACTGCGGGTAAAGTGATCAAAAATATGTTGAGCAACAGATCATTAATGAAAACTTATCAAAAATCCTAGAGAGCAACACCTTGGGTATGGAAAGAAGGGATTTATACATGCAGAAGCTATTTCAGTACCCCCTATACCAGATCTATATATTCCATCACTCTGCATGTCAGGTAAGACTTCTCATCAGTTCACAAGCTCGACAAATAAATTAACTCAAAGACAAAAGAGGTTTCCTTCATACCTGAGTAGCTAAATCAGGAGGAATCACATCCACAGTAGGTGGTACAGGAACCATAGGTAAGTAGCAGTCAAAAGTCTCCTTTGGCTGCAACCTGGAAAACTGTTTCAACGAGCTTCATCTTCAAAGCAATACATGAAGCATGTTGATTAGCCATTAGCTCCTTAGCAGCCACAGAATCTGCCATTGGCAGTCTAGATGGATCCTCGGGCATCAGCAACAGTCCACATTGTTGGAGATCAACTTGAATCTTGATTATCTAGATTAGGAATTTAATTTTATATGTAGATTTAGTTATTCATGTAAGTGTAATAGATTTAGTTATTTATGTAAGTGTAATATGGGTCCTAATGGATCAGTTTTGGACCCATTAGGACCCGTATCCTACCAGTCACTTATTAGGGGTAGTTATATCTTTCAAGTTGGATTGTTAGTATATATAATTAGTGAGTCATTAGGGTTTGTTAAGTGAAAGAAAACGTGATTTGGAGCAGGGCGGCAGCATGTGGCCGACCAGTCCCTGTGGGCAGTTCTTGATGTAAGTATTTTCCATTTAGCAATAAAGTGAAATTTTTCAATGTTAAATTCAACACACATTCCAGCAAATCAGAGAATAAATCAAACATGAAGCATCAAAATTAATTCTGCTAACCATGAAAGGAAGAACCAGCTGCACATAATTATATACTTGAAACATTCTGTCTTTTGCATATATTTTGTCATTTTGTTCAAAATATATCATGGTACCTATTCCATGGAAGAGAACATTGTTTGTATGTTTAAGCCCGAACAGAATCTGGACAACAGAAAACAGTGACCTAAGCAGGAAAGGAACATTTGCTACTTCTAGTAACAAGACTCCCGTTCACTTTCCACTATTTGTACTGACCGAAGATTAAGATAAGGCCTTCAAGTCCCTATTCTGTATTTCTGTCTTCATGTTCCTCCATTCTTATCACCTTTCATTTTCTTTTGAGCACACCAGTTGTAACCCCATCTAATATGGGAAAAGGATTAGTTATTGTTGTTGTTGTAAGCACACCAGTTGTAAAGCAAGATCTACTGAGTTATAAACAAGATTTAGTCCTAGAAAGCAAGTGCCAGTGAGACTCACATGGATTGCATCCTCAGTAGGAATATCAATGGCTCCATTCAACATGATGTGTTGCATGCCACCTGGAGTAGTTGAATAATAGCTATTAACTTCATCATTTCTTTCAGTTACACAGTTGAAGCTTCTACTGCAAGAACTAAACTTCCACTTCTTCTTCCAATGTCTCCGTTCATCAGCATAATCATCTTTACCAGAATAGCCAAATACAGACTCAAACCTATCAATAAATAAGTTAATGTGCAAGTAAGTTCAACGTTTCTCAAGTGGGAGAGTATGTGTGTGCGTGCAGGCAGGCAAGCTGGTATCCAGGTAACACAGATATTTGCACAGTCAATTTTATTGGTAGTATAGAATTCAGTAGACATCTTCAGACTTAACCACCATCTCCCTTGAAACAATCTCCGGGAATTTAACCAAGCAATTAGTTGATGGCAGCAGAAGGCATGGATAGATTCAGCAACATTTACTCCATCTCGAGATTATTTTCTAACTCAAACTTGCTCCTATAGCAACATATCTATATGCAGTACGTTACACATCTGAAGACCCGAAAGCTCACACTTACAACCCATTTAGGGAAACGCTGTCAAATAACTAGAAGCCTCAGATACACAAGGAAAGAGAAATTGAGGAAAGAGCAGGTACAGAATGCTAGGCATGTCTTGACTAACACACTAGTTCACATCTTGATCGTCAAAGCCCATATGCCCATGCTGATAATCTCACTATTTTCTTGGTTCAGGGTAGCTAAGGGTTTGATTTTCTTTGACAGACAAGATTAAATGATTTGAAAACCACATACTCGTAACTGCCAAAAGAATGACAATTGCATTTTCCTCATGAAAAGGAATTTTCCAAACTAGATTTCTCATTCTCATTAACTTGTAAGAATTAAATTTACTAGCTATTTAGCAGGATAAAAGCAGGAATTTTGTATGACAATCACATTTTCCTCATGAAAAAGATTTATCCAAAATAGACTACTCATTTTCATTAGCTTGTAACAACTAAATTTACTAGCAATTTAGCAGGATAAAATCAAAAATTTTGTTAGCTTTGCTTCTGTATGCATAAATAATAGGTGAAATAACATATAATGTTCAATATGGCAGAAGCATTGAGCTTTATGAAGCAACTTCATAATATTAAAGATTGACAACCTCTCAATCATTGTTATTGTGACTCAACTTGCCGTTTATACCAAAAACTACAGTATTGCAGTTCATTATACACAGGAATTATCAGGAACAAAACCATTGAGTTTCTTGGTGTTATGCAAGTACTTCATCTTTTGCTCTTACAGTTGAGTCCTCGTAAATCCTGCACATCACAATTCTATCTAATAATAACTCACCATGTCCAGCTAAGAGTCTATCACAAACCAATCATTCTAACATGCTGAAGCATGGAATTCTCTAGATATGGAATCAGACAAAGGCAACTAAGCTTTTATCTGCTATCGGTGAGCAAAAGCATGCAACTGAATATCAATCTGGGTTATCTGGAAAGAAAGTTATGCTTGGTTTTGAAGATGTACATACAAACTTTTTCCATCTGTTGGTTGCAGATTAGATTCCTTAGCGATCGATTTTTCCTCAACTGAGAATGCCCCATGGAACTCTTCATTTGAAATCCCATACGCCAACCCATAAGAGAGCCTGACGGAAGGAATAGTAGGAACTTCAACTCTGTCACCCAGCCACTCTTTGTAGTAAACTGCAAGTCTGCAAGCTTATAAGTACCATCATCCAGCAGCTTGTTGTAAGCCTTATCAAGAAGCTTCATTTTCCTTGACCTATCCAAGTCATAGTCTGTGCTTTCCAATTACTGACTGTACCACACTCTCAAATACAGAAGATGAGGAAGAAAAAGATAACCCCATAGTTCAACCAAAAGAAGTGATCGTGCTTGGAAAGGTGAACTACAGAAAACTTGAACGATATGTTTTGCAGCAACTTTCCCCTTCTTTTGAATCTTAAATAGGACACCAAGGTAGAGATGTGCGCATGCCGCCAAACAAGAATTCAAAATCCCACATGTACGGCCATCTTAATCTGCAACCACAGACAGTTGCAGTTTGGCTTTCTTTAACTCATCATAAGTTTTGGATCCATCGACAACTCTTTCAACAGAATCCATTGCCCGTTTCAAGGTCACCACAAATCCATCATTGTGAAGGTCGAACTCTTCTTGTTCACTGAAACCCAAGCAGAAATACCAGTTGCGAACAACTGTCTTCCGAAAAGATTTGTCTCTCATGAACTGACCAATGTAAGCGCTAATAATTAAAACCACTGCCCGAAAAGCAGCTTGATCGAGGAAAGGTACACTCCCGTCCTGTTCAAGTTCACTACTACATTTAGGTAGTGATCGTTCACCTTTACATTTATTCGGTGATTCTTCAGGTATCAAATCTAATATGCTATTGGTGAAACTCTTAAATCTATTGTCTAAGGAAGAAGATTTCCTTGGTCGGTCACCATATCTGGTGCTTGCCCCCAGATTGTTCCCAGTCTCATCAACAAATCGTTGGTTTCCATGCAGGATTGTTTCATACGCATTCTCAAATGTGTCATAGGTAAACGTTTCCTTCTTATGTTCTTCAGTATCTTATCTGGAGTTTTTTTATCTAAGTCTATCATAGAATCTTCTTCTACTCGTAAAACTTGCTTGGTCCTGTGAACAGATCCAAGTCGTCCCTTTGAAGCTCATATTCTTTTTCTGATGAATCAATAGTTCATTACTCAAACTTCCACTCTTACACAAACAGTCAAAGTTCTCTTCTTCAAACCCATCATTCACAAAATCTCCGCCACATTCTTCAAGATTAAATGTCGTATCCCCTCCAGAGAAACTCGTTTGTCTACATTTGAGCATCTCATCTTTCACCCATCCACTACCGGGTTTGTGCATGAAATACCCATCCTCCCCAAAATCCATGGACCGACCATTGGATATCTGGTGTCCAGAGACCCTATTGTTGAATTTGAACCTAGAAATCTTATTTCTCTCGTGACTGAGATACAAGTATTTCGGAATGCTATCCTTCTCCGCTACACAATCAGCTTCCGTGCTAGCCAACGATGTCCATCTTAACTTTTCCTCTGCAAGAAGGGCACCCAGAGGCAGCGGTCCTTCCTCCATAATGCTCATCTTTGTTTCGGATAAAAAAATGGACTTTACAGTACTAGAAGCAGAAGCTATAATGCGAGCGTTCAGGAAAAGTACTACCACGTTTCTCGTGCTCCTTCGTAGAGAACAGCTCTCACGGATCAAACCCAGTTCCTGCGTGATTCCAATTGGAAAGAATGCGAGATTCATAAACCAAAACAAGGAGCGAAAATGCCAATAAGGTAAAACCATAGATAGTCTAAAATAAACTTTTTGAGTTCCAGAGAACCAAATTCATCAGAATAAGAAACGATGATCCCTCATTGGTAATCTTTTTCCAGGGGCGGAACCTCAAATTAATAATCTTACTTTTGGCTACAAAAGGCAAAGCAGCCACGTAAATTTGAAGAATATAGGTCTGAGAGAATTCCTGGCCATGATAAGCACAAAATCGAGTTCTATGAGAAAAAAGGTGGGCGTTTTGGATGAAACGATGGATAGCTTAAAACAAACCTTTCGAGTTCTCCAGATTAAAGTTTTAACATTAACCACTGTGAGTACTACTATCTCTGATAGCAAAAGAAAAGAACAAAACCCACAATTTTCAAGAATACAAAGAAGCAACGCAGGGATAAATTCCTCCAACGCTATCCAAAACTGGAGTTATTAACACGTCCAAAGGAAAAACTCAAAGTTCCACGACAACGAACCCCTAAGAAGGAGTACCGATCAATCCAAAAGGAAACCACGCCAGTGACAAAGCGCGGCAGCATAACAAAAGCCAAATGTTCGGACGATCAAGTGAAGAAATGCCAGTTTTCTCCGTCGATCGTAGTGAACAATTACGGTTCTGATCGGAAGACGGGAAAACAAAGGTGACCGAATTCAAGAAACACGAAATCGGATGAGCGACGGAGAAGAAGCGATTTCGAGAAGAAGCGAACGGGGAGAATTAAGAAGGATAATATGGCGGGAGCCATGATTTGAATTCTAGGGATTCTTTTGGCGATTCTCTTCCGCCGGAGAGAGGACGAAGGAGCGCGCAAGACGGCTAGCGGAGAGAGACAGAACGGGGAGGCAAACGGGCGATTACGTCGTGAAAGCGACAAATTAAAACGCCGGAAGAAATACCAAACACGGAAACGACGAGCCAGGCTTTTGTATTCTTGTCTGTCCCCGCTGCACCGTAACAGTACGCTTGTCCGTTTCATCCACCACCGCATTGCACCAGAAAGCGGTGGTCACTTATGGGAAATTCAAGTTGTACGCTTGCCCTCACTCGTTACGATGCGCTATCCAGCACGTCTCCTCACCGAGACGCCGTAGATTGGCAAGAGATACGCCATCTTTCCCCTCCTCGAGTTGACACGCTTACGGGACGATATGATTACAATCGGTGTCTGGTTTTGAACACTACTGGTCACGCATTTTATCTTTCTTCATCAAACTTATTACCCCCTCTTTCCGATTTGTGAAAAAAATTTGACATGAGTTTCTTCTTTTTACCGGTCATCCCTATTTTCAGGGAATCTACTGAGGATTGTTGATGAAATGATTATCTTAAAAACCCTCTATTTCTACACAAGTTGGTATTGATACCATCGTTTCGTAAAGGTCCTCACACTTAGCCAAAGCCTTTTAATAAATAAGTTGAATCGAGTGAGAGTTCAACATGCAGTCGACTAGTGCTAGTGGAGAATCTTTTACCTCATACAATTATCTTGAGTTATCTTCTTTATTGACATCTCTCTTTAACTTCTTAGGTTTATGGTCTAACAAAATCAATTATTTTGTTCTTAAATTGAGTATGATTAGTCCCTTGATGTTCATGCTATCACTCGTCTCCCTTCTGATGGTCATGAACTTAATTCCTTACATTCTTCCTCTTTTTGTTTCTCCTTTCTCTCTAAGAATTTATTTTATAGATGATTCTTAGAAATCGACCTACGATTTCTCAGTCTAATGAAAAGTAAAGGATAAAGGTATAAAGGAACAAAATAAAAAAGGTGTGCATGCATATATGATTGAATATTTGATATTAGTCACTAAAGAGCAATGATGACATCAAGATCACCATTATATCCTTGACCTACCTAGCATATCCCAACATCCTCCTAAGAGTCACTTTTAAATTCTCTCAATATTCTTCAAGGTCGAGAGCATTGGATTGAGCATCTTTTTGTTAGCTTCTCAATTGACAAGTAGAATATGGAGTTCTTGTGAGTCTTGAGTAAGCTCTCGAGAAGTTGTTACTTTTGCTTCACAAAAGGTGGATGCTCGAGTTTGCAAGGAGATGAAATCAAATTGCATTGAGAAGCATCATCAACGAGTTTGTGGTGATGTTGATAGAGAATCTCAAATTGTTCTTTGAGAGATAAAATTTTAGTCCAGAGAGTTGATTTCTTACTCTCGAAATCATAAATGCATGAAGACATCTCTACCAATTAGCTAGCAAAACTATGGTGAAGTTTTTTAACATTGACAACTTATCAAGAAAAAGAATAAATATGCTCTTGGCGATCAACTATGGAAGCGAGCTAAGTTTGAGTAGCTACTTGGCAACTATGGTAGATGTTGAAGGGTTCACGGATCTTAACACAAATACAAGAGACTTCTTCCATTGATTTCTCTAACTCAAAAGGAATGTTTGTATCCTAAAAGGTACATATCATACGCAGACCATGATTAACCACATTTAAAGTAGAAGAATGAGAAGGAAGTTCTACATAAAGTTGTTGAATCATCAAGGATAGAATATCCCACAATACAACATAGGAAGACTTATCTATTATATAAGAAGATGTGCAAGAATCCACTATTTCTTGTTCAAGGTGTTGTGGAACTTAATCATTGCATGGTTCAAAGGAATACAAAGATCCTTCACACCAACTTCGAGTATAGAATCTTGAATGTTATTAGTCAAATCCTCTATCGCAGTGGGTTAAGAAGTCTTATTCTTCACTCCTAATTGTATCTTGCTCCTAGTAGTCCATGTTAAAGAAATACATTCTAAGACCCTTTTCATGATAAGGGAGGCAAGGTCGATAAGACCCAAAGGATCAGCCGAGAAGGTTGAAGAATGTATAGAGTGATGTTTGTGTTAGGATTATTTATAATAACTGCATCTATGTCATATCTAGTGATTCCCAATTAATATTTATTAATCAAAACCTTGATTATCTCCATATGAAGAGTCGCCTACCAAGAAGAGAATTATGGGGTCTCTCAAAATCAAGGGAATGAATCCATAAGTATAAAAGTGAGGCATTATTGATCATCCTCATCAACCAATAATTCTCTCATATCTGGTAATCCAGAGCAAAACCCTATATGGCAGGCTAGACAATGTGAAAGGTAGGGTTGTGTGATAATTGGGTTGAAACAAGATGATCAAGAGGTACTACAAAATAAGAATTGGGGAGAAAAGGTTCTAGTTATTCCAATTTTGTAGAGATATTTCTTATAAATGACAACAAAAGGGGACTCGTGAAAACTAGAGTATAAAGAAAGAAAAGTGGCATCACTAGGCTAATAGACTACAATTGAACAATGATATCCATAGGATAAATTGAGGTTGGAGGGATGGGGATTAGAGTGAGTCCTAGTGTATTAAAAATGTTTTGTTGAAAGAGGAGACACGTGAATCCAAACTCTAGAAAATATAAATGAATGAAAGCACAACAGACCTCCTATAAGGTATGTAGAATCATCACTCTAGAGTGCCTCGAGAGTTGAAGTGGTCGAATGATAAACTATGTCCAAGAAAATAGGGGCAATTGATAGCTTGGGATCAAACATGATGATGGAGATATACTATGCATACTTGTCATCGTTGATTTTGGTTTCACGAATATAGGTGACAAAACGACATAATCACAATAGTAAAATGCATAGTGTTCTTCGTATGTCATAAGTCAAGCACATGAATATCAACAAATGAAGTCATTTCAAGAAAGTTGCAGTATAAGTTTGGGAGTATGAAAATCCTAGTCAGTCAAGGAGACAACATCAAAACCTTTGATTGGGAGACCCATGATCGCTAGAACATTTAGAATGGTGAGAAACATCATTCCAAAAGAGAATTGGAAGTGATTTACCGGAAGATCCAAAAAGATAAGAAAAAATAAAGAAATTTGTCATCAAATTATATAACCAGACAAGATAGCATCATGACATCCTGGATTTCACATTGCATGTAGAGATGGTGTTTCTAATTCCTATCACTATCTACCCAATCAATATACAATTGATTGATTGTGAGCTAAGAGGAGATAAAGTTTGGATAATGGGACATTACAAAATTATCTGGAGTCAATGATAGCTTATTAATATGAAAATCAGTGAGACTAAGAGTTGATTATACAATGAGAAGAAGGACATCATACGAAGAAGATGTCATGGAAGCAAGAAGATGCAAGAAAGGGTTTTTTTGAAGGGGTTTGATAAACATGAAAAGGCTTTCACCTTTATAGATCCCAAATGCAGGAGACACGCTAAAGAAGTAAATATGTTAGTATCCTTTTTTGTATGAATTCAATTTGTGTATGACTTATACCCTCAATGACTTCAGGCATGGAGTCATAGGGGACTTGTGTTGACACTTAAAAAAATAAGACACGTGGCAAAAGGTCAAGATGCTCATAGAAAGAGGGACACATGGCTCTTAAGGGGTCAAGAACCCAAATATGTAAAGTAGACTCATTACCATGAGCTGATCGATTGAGACCCTGAATGTGTGAAATAGGTCCACTATTTTAAGTTGGCTTTTAAAATAGTGGATCATGAGTTAGTTAGCGCATCCTAGTCGGGATGGTGACAAAAAGAGATAACATAATCGTAGAAATTGAGAGTTTAGGGAGTCATGCCCAAGAAGATTGGTACGTCTCTAATGTTTTGATGAAAGTCTATAAATAACACTTATAACCAAGAAAAAGACATCAATGACACAATAAAAAATGTTTTCCTTACTTTTTATTTGACTTATTTCCTTAGGAGTAGCAACAATGTAGTTCTCTCAACATTTTCTCGAGCACATTGAGAGTCAGTATGGTGAGATTATGAGATGGTGATAGAGACTGTATAAGAATTTTCTCAAGTCTTGGAACCGCGAGAGCCTTGTCCTAAGTTTCCTCTTTAGGATCCTTCTCTGTTTTGACAGTTGGAGTCAAAACTTAAGCATGTGGTTCCTCTCGATGGGTTGTATTAGTTCCCATAATCAAATCGGAGATGCGGTCTTCCTCTTGAAGGGTTGTGTCAACTAGTGTAATCAAACAGAGGCTTGGAGTTCCGTTTGAGGAGTTGTTTCAGTTGTAGCTATGTTGGTCGAACCAAAGGTCATTAAAAGGAGACCTCCACTCAAGTTGAGGGGTAGGAAGGAACATCTTTTGCAAGGAGTTTCATTCAGGGAGTCATTTGGATTATAGTTGCCTTGGTCAAATCAAAAGTCGTTAAAAGAGACCTTTGTTCAAAAGTGAGGGGTAAAAAGGACCTTCTCTCACAACAATTACCTACAAAAAGTTTATGGGTGATGAAAGAGGTCGACAAAGGAAAGATGAGAGATTAAGTTAATAGGGAAGCCTATCCTTTTCAGGCATCAACTGGACAATGGAACATCATCCTCGAGATCTTCCGTAGTTGGCCTTGTGGCAAAAATGTCGAAACAAGGACACCTTTATGGTAGAATGTTTGGTTTTGTTTGTACATGCTTATTGCTCAATTCAACACACATCAAACTAATAAATATTTATAAAAATTCCTCCAACTCTTTATTTGAGATGGTATAAATGACCGAGAACCATCACTCTTCATATGAAGTCATTGAAAGAAATTTTTTTACCAATTGATGGTTAGTTTCAGCCATTGTAGTGATTCTTGAAGTTGAGTTGCTATGCCATCTGGTAATACTTTAACCAAATAGATGGGTCAAGGGATTCCTTGGACAAGTGCTAATTGATGAGCCAATCATCGAAGAAATTATCTTTTGGTTGTTGCTCAGTTGGTAAAAGCAGAAACTGCACCAACTCCGTTCGAAAATCCCAAGAGCACATGAATCATTGCCATTATAGGAGAGATTTGAAGGGAACTAGATAGTCTTTCCCATACCTACAAAGTCACAAAATTATCATGACTTAATAAATGAAAATCAGAATTATTACCAAATGTTAGATGGAGCATTTAATCAAGGCAAATTGATAGTGTCCTAGTTTGAGATTGAAGTTTCAATAAAACTCTACCTAAAAAGAACTCTTATTATTTGAGGTCAGCAAGATGATGACATGAGGGAGAAAAAACAATTAGTCAAGAAAAATATAGATATATCTAATACTAGAAGAACCACCATGGACTAAGGGTGATGTTAGGTTGTAAACAAAATTTTTCAGTACAATATGAGCTTAAAACTTTGCTTGCAAAAATTATGTGCAAGCGTGCCAACAAGTTTATTCAAAGTAAAGAGATTTATCTAACTGTTCAACGATTATAGGCAAATAGGTTTTTGTCATCATAGGCCTTCTTGAATTGGCGATCAAGATTCAGCCTAGATGCTTAGGAGGAGTGATTTCAGAATCTAGAGTTTTCTCAAAAACAAATTTCACTCAAAATTGCTTTTCAAAAGGGTATGCATTTCACTTGGCCAAACCAGTTAATGTTCTGTGAAAATAAAATTGGTTCTATTTTTCAGTAGGGGAGTTTATATTTTTTGTTGTTTTATGAGGATCCAAAAATCTCAAAAAGTTTACCTAAGTGAGAATCAGGTCTAAAGTTTTATTTGTATTTTAATCAAACCTACAAAAATTTCTAACCAAATGCTATTTTGAAATTTGTGACAGTATATGCTAAAGTATAGAGTGTTAGAAAAACACTTGTATCTCTATACGTAGGATTCCGATTTCTATAAAAATTATCAATTTAGAAAGTTATGGATGTTAGCTTTTTAAGAAACCATTTTTGAGGAATTTGGATACATACGAACCAATTTATGAAAGTTTTACTAAATGTCTTTTATAGTAATTTTGGTACACATAGGCTAAATTTTGGGTTGAGTCTGACCCTTAATAAAAATGTTAATCAATCTATCCCGTGTCTAAAACTAGCAAGAATTTTACTAGATATTGGCCAGTATATGTACCAATCCTAACAAAATTTTAGGATATTTTTCTTAGAGATTGGTAGCTAGAAAATTCGGAGATCATATATGATTTGTGCAATATGTTGAATTCTGTAGAAATTTCTTTATAAAAAATAATAATGCATCTTCTTTGAACTTGATGATTCAATAATCATTGAAAGAATTTTATTGAGGACTTCTACTCATTCGGAGAGGAACTCATCTACATATAAATCCTCGGGGCATTTCTCACGAGGAAGATTACTCTCTTGGAAGATATATGCGATCATGCCCAATGTCCTCCCGCAACACAAACTTATGGGTACTTAATCCACTATAAGAGTGATTACATACTCAAGACATCATATATAAATGTGACAATTATGTCCCTCTTATGGTTTCTTGAATTGAATTGAAAGTAATGAAGACAAAGAAGAAAGGGGAGAAGGGAAGAAAGGAGAGAAGTAATGAAAATGTATAAGATATAATGTATATTAAGGTAGAAGAAACAAAATGTCGCATGAATGATGGGTTCCTCTTACCTATGGCTTTCCCCTTTCACGCTTTAAGACTTGGATGATCCTCTTTCATAATGGTATTCCACGAAATTGCTATAATTCATCAGCTTACAAAAGGTTGGAGATGAAGACTCCAAGCATACAATAAGCACAAACCATAAAATGGAGAAGAAGAGGGGGAATTGGGGCTTTTCTCCTTCTTGGGCTGGCTTCTCCACTCATGGCCTCTCTCTCTTTCTCTCTTGATTTCTTCTTTTTATTTCTCCCTTTTATTTATCCTTAATATCTAGCCCAAGGCAGGCATTTATAGACTTCTTGGCTGGCCCAAGAACTTTCTAGGCTAGGGAATTTCTTAGGAATATTCCCTTCTTTCTTGTTCCATGGACTAGCTGGTCACATGGCTTGGTTCAACCCATTACACCTTGGTTCAACTAGCTTGTTGTACCTTGGTTCGGCCAACTTGTTGCACCTTGGTTCGACCAACTTGCTATGCCTTGGTTTGCTTATTATGCCGTGGTCAGGTCATATTGCTACACCTTGGTTGAGGCTTACTCACTTGGATTGGATGGACCTAGTCAGAACAAACCCATTCATGACTTACACAACTCTATCCATCACTTATGCATCCTAATTACAAGTGATCTAGGTTACCTAGCGTGGATCTACATGAGTCAAATCTCAGTACGGGCAAACGCAACATTGTTGTTTGCATGATTGAGTGACATCCCTATTATGCCTCATGACCTTTGCTCTATGAGTTGATCATTTACCTTTTCAGTCTGCTTTAAACTTCTGATGGGTATAGGGTCGTTTAGTGTAGGATCGTCCTTGATCTAGTGCATTTTAGGTTTTCTATCCAATGCTTTGACGTAGGCCCGAACCATCGCCCAATTTTGAGTCTTTTTTAGTCCTACTCCTTCTCCTTACCCGATGCTTTTGTAGGTAAAACTTATTTTGGTTTTAAATACTCTTTTATGAGGGAGAAAATTCTGAAAAATCTTTTTGACAAAATTTTTGGGTGTTTACAGATCCCCTCTTTGTCATTAATCACATTTATTTGGTTAATGGCAAAGAATAATACTGCTATTTTTTTTTTTGAATATCAAAGTTGAGTTGGGTGAGTCAAGATTTCATGAACTTTCTCATTCTTTATTAAGTGATTCACTTCTTGAACTTGGGTTATCCTAATTCAAGTGGAGAGAGAACTTCTAACCAAAGGTGACTCAACATGAATGGTAGCCGACCAATATGGGGACCATATACAAACAAGGCTATATGAGCATGAGATATGTGAGATGCAATGGATGAATCAAGTGTTGGAGACCTCCACAAACTATTTTGGGAGCTTGGTGATATTCCATGAAGGTTGGTTGCCCTAAGTGGCATGGCCTACATGCTCATCTGCTTGATGTCTTGGGTTTTGTAAAAATCTTTTTTAAAGGGTAATCTTTCTTAGTTTACATCCGACAAGACTTTCAACTCTTATATTTTCATTAATGTTGGTCTTAATTCTCCATTATTCTTGTAGAGGATTTTATTGTTGGAAAACTTAACAATATTTCAAAATTTTATTTTTTACACTATAAGGCCTAATCCTCAAATAAAATAATATCCAAATTGGTAGGTTTTATTCCTACTCTAGGACTATAATGATAGAGTTTTCTCCTTTGGGATAAATGGTATGAGGTATAGGGAGAATTCTCACGGCTCCTTCTAAAGCACCTTGTAATATAAAAGAGAAATTTTGAGAAAAGACTCTTTTCTCTTTTCTCTTTTGGTTTTTTCTTTCTTTCTTTGTTGGTAAGAAGACCTCTATATTGGAGGTTTATTTTCTTCCTTTTTTGTTCTTTTCTCTTTTTCCTTTTTTTTTTATTTTGGCTTTCGAGGTATTGGTCTTTTGCCAATTTTTTTGGAGAGAATGAGATGGGGAACTTATCTCTCTAGATACTCGGTCTCAGTCTAACCAAGTGTGCCCTATTTTCGTAATAGCACTTACTACTTGAAAATATTATGTTGTTTTGAACTAGGCCTTATTTTGTAAAATAAGGACTTTTGAAATATTATTTAATAATTTTGAAAATACTCCACCTTTTCATAGAGTGCTAATTCTTAACTAAGAGACATATATTCAACTTGATTCCCTCTTCAAGAAACTAAAGACGAACCATTTGTAAAATCATTTCAAAAGAATTGGTGGTAGACACTAAACACAATATCTTTTTATATATTGGGCATTTATAGGGTCTACCAAGTTTATTCCCTCGATATCAATTAACTAATATGCATTATGCGTAATTCATGGCAAGGATTCTTTTATCATCAAGTAAGTCGGGCTTGGCTAGTCTAGCTTGTTGTAGGGTCTCTATGGATGAATGATATTCATGGGATGCAAGTCATGTAGAAATGTATTCTTATAAGAGATGATGGAAACGTACTTAATGAAATAACTAATGTATTCATGTCTCCATAAAAGGTGCCTAAGGAATGCAAGGTACATGCCCCTAGTTTGGAGGAGACGGACGACATGAACATTCACACACCATGGCCGACACATGTTGTGGCATGCGATAAATGGTATTAAGTGATATGCATGAATGACCTATACATGCACAATGTCATTGGATATCTTGGTTTTTAACATGACCTAGAAATATGCATGATACGATCTTAGCCTCTGATGCATGTAGGGTTAGATTTGATTTTTATATTAACCCTAAGCGGTCACCTTCTAGAGAATTCAAGTGTTTACCTAAATCCAATATTTTATTGATTTTGAGAAAGTTCAAGTAGATCTTCATCACCCAACTCATACCTAAGGGATTGGTATACTTTTGACAAATGGTTTTGAGGTTTCTTTCTTTCTTTTTTTCTTTGAAATTTTTTTGTGTGTAGGTGTTTCCTCTTTTTCAGATCTTTAGGATTTTGGAGAACATATACGCAATACACAAAATCCGGAGTTAACATCATATTCAAGGAGGATTCGGGGGTTTGGGTACATTAAGTATGCGCACCTGGGGTATAGAATGATTGATATTTTTATGATGGACCCTAGGTAAAACCCAATGTATTCCCCCTAGGGGTAGATGATGTGAGTGTATGTATATGCCAAGGGAGAACATGGTTGATCCCTTGCTAGATGGGAAGGCATGGTATGACCAACCCATTAGGCATGCATGGACTTCGACACGAGCCCAAGGTTGGTGTAGGTGTGGATATGGTCACACCCAAAGGACGAGATGCACTCATAGGAAAGGAAAGCCCAAAGAGGTCACACTCCCATGATGCAATAGGAGAGGATGAGGAATGGTCTTGAAGGAGACCAAACCCAAGCATATCACATATGATGTGAGCTTGACCCGAGGTTGGGTTTGTGGTCCCATTTGGACTTGAAGGACTCATGGAACCTAGATGAGTCATGGCCATAAGCTTGGGTTTATGATGCAAACCTAAGCTCAAAGGAATTTTTTTATCTATGGTAGGGTTAGGTGTACCTAGGATATCAATGTTTGCCTAATTAAGCACCGACAAAGATTGACAAAATAAAAATAAGACCAACGAAAGACCAATTGGGTGAACCTAAGCACCTTCCAACGGGGAAATTTTTAAATAAAAGGTCATGCTGAGAGGACCCCAAAATTATAAAAGAAAGATACCGAAAACACATAAGTTGAACACACCGACAAACAGATAGTTGAAACCAACAAAGAACAATTAGCACTGAATCTGAGGGACCTAACAAATCAAAACACAGTGATTTCTTCAAAATCCAAGTAATTATTCAATCACTATTTCAGAATTTTTCTAATAAACATGCTTCAAGAATTCTTAAGGAACCATATTTGCACCAAAACAAATTAGGATTTGTCATAGAAAGGGGAGATAAACAAATAAACCATCTTTAAGCCAAAAATAGATCGCGTAATGTTCTTATAACAACCATGAACTAAAAATTTCAAGAGACAACGACTATCAAGATTTATAGCAAAAGAAATATCATTAAGTTTTTGCTTTTTTGTATTAAAACTTTAGATGTTATGTAAGGTTTCCCAATAAAATAGACAAATACAACTATCTAAACCATCAAAAGAAAGCAAATTTCTACATAAAACGAAGGTATGAATAACTAAACTACTATTCATGGACCAACAAAATGAGAAGATGGAATTTGAGAAATGAAGCAATGCAATGTGAATGATCTAATCTATCGTCTTCTTCAAAAAACAACAAACTCATTAAGGGCAAGACATGGATCAATAACTAAAGACAATAATACTACACAACTTTTGAAAAACAAGAATGTCAAACACACTAGCCTAACTCATGTCTTTTCAAGTAATACGGTGAGCTTAAATTATCATGTCTTAGAGCATCTAAGATGTTTCAACAAAAACAACTAAGTTTTCAAATGTTCCTAACATATCAAACATAGCCAAAAATTTATTTTAGTCAAAAATAGTTCATTAAAATCACAAGATCAAGTTCAAAAATACAACAAGCATTTATACCAAAAACCATAATCATATATTGCTAAGAAAAGTTATAATTGATATTTTCATAATAAACACATCCAAAATTATCCAAAGTCAAGAAATGTTTGGGAGAATTTTTTAAGTGAACACATTCAAACACAATGTTATACTAGCAAGATTCAAGAGAAGACTAAATTTACAAGAAATTCCAAAATTTCCATGAAGACAACATAATCAATTGATAACTTCATTCTTTTTCTTTAATTTTCAAAACAAACATATTTTCTAAAGTTACCTTGAACTTCGCAATATCAAAAAACAAGAGTCATAGATTTTTCAAAATGAGCATGCTTCCCAATGTGCTCGTTTTCTTCAAAATGAGGCTATGATACCATGTAAATAATAGTTGACAATCGAATGTTGAATCGGCAAGTTGCAAAACATCAAAGAGTTTATTGAGTCGCCAAGATATCAAAGCATCTGAATATGGATGCCACACGCCAAGAACACAACAAGCCGTTGGAGTGTCTGGCCCTCCAACGGCTATGGCAGCGGACCCTAGTGGCCCGCACCATACACAAAAAATGCATGGGCCCTAATGGCCCGTGCCACACCTATTACAATTAACAATAACCAAATGAAGCACATCTACATCCAACAATCGACTATGCCGAAAAGGAATCAAAGGAGCATCTAGAAATCTGGCATATAACAAACTAATGTACATCGATATCTGAGGGACGAATATTTTGTCAAGAAGGATGAGGGGGGTATCTAGAAATGTGAAATATATGCACAGCCTTTTGTCGTCAGGCATGATGTCAATACTTTATTCCATTCTTCAAGGAAAACTACAACAGAAAATCAGGAAAAGAAAAATAACAAAGGAAAAGAGTCTACAAGGGAATGCCGATTTGAATATGCATAGAGTTCCACAGAAACTATCAGAGATCAGAATTGCAACCATAACAAACAGGGAAGGTTGAATTTTCAGAACATGCATTCATGGAGAAGAGACCATAAAACCAAGCCACAAAATTAGACGCAACACATGCAGGTTTCTGATGTTTTATAATAGGAAAATGGAAAACAAGAAAAAGGATTTCCAAGTATACCTTCGTACTTTTGAATTTCGATTGGCTTGTTTATGTAAGTGAATTCATCCCAATTGCATAAACAACAACAACAACAACTAAGCCTTTTCCCATACTAGACGGGGTCGGCTACATGGATTCTTTGTTTCCACACAGCTCTATCATGTGCCATGTTAGCAGTTAACTCACAATAAGCTAGATCATTCTTTATTGTTTCTTTCTAACACTTTTGTGGTCGTCCTCTACCTCTTTTAATATTTTCCAAAATTAGTGGCATGTTGACCTTCCATAGATACAAACGAACGGGAATTTGGTCTGCCAAGGAAATTTAACTATTTACCAAATGTTTGACTGGATGTAAAAGAAAAGGAAATACAAAACTAATCAAGGTAATAAAAAATGACAAAAAGAAGTGCACGTTGATGCATAAGAAACATGTAATTTTGTCCATAGATCCATGAGGACTAGAAACGTGTAATTCTGATGGTCTAGTATTTGAAACTAGAACATCAGAATTCAAAAACAATTCACCTCATTCACACTCAGGAAAATGAACTGAGACAAACACCAAAATCTTAAAGGCACTCTAGAAGTATCATGCCTAGACTGTGCATTTTGATCTTAGGTTTTAGGGTTAGAAATACGTTTCTTGTGGAGCATTACAATTTTATCCAGCCAGCAGCGTCGTTGTCTACAATCGTCTCCAACATACACCATATCACTCCATTTGATGCAACAACCAGAAAAGCTGACCCTTTTGAAGTTTATCCATAACTGCCGCCATTCAGAGCCACGTAGAAGTAAAACCATAAATTGGTCCTTCTGGGAATCTCCCAATGTTCCTAACTGAAAGCTTTTCCTTTGAAGCACCTATTTCATGGTGATGTATATGAAATCATAATATCCTGTCTAAGACTCCCAAAGAAGAGATGGCATGTGTTGAAACCTGTTTAGGACAGTAAACATAATCTGCTCATACAGCTTAAAACTTGAATATAGTGTTGTATTGACATCTGAGAGGTAGATTGACATTAATAGAACGATCATCAATCACCGAGTTGCAATCTTATGTTGTGTTTTAACCAGATTTTATAGCAAAATATGTCTCGAACGATAAGGCAAAGCAGTCACAAGCTGTCCCAGACAGCTTAGCTCCTAGCTTATTTCTACAAATATCTTCAATATAGAGCTTACTCAAACTAAATGTGCATGACTTGACCTGCATTAATTTTATGCTTGGTACGGTAAGATTGAAAGCCAAGCCGTTGAAGCCCTGGTCAATGTGATGGCTTATGAATGTATTTCGTGTTAACTGTACAACTGAATGTGTTTTTCCTAAGCAGGAGTTGAATGACAATAAATTCCTAGTAACATCTACGGACCCACACTTGAAACAAGAACAAGAAACTAGATCTAGAAAGTATCGGAATCAGATCAAAGATGTTTCACAAAGATGCCGCGACAATCCACAATAAGATTTCCTCGTAGAAACAAGAATACGCCCACCAAGAAAACTCTTTTGGGTGCTCAAATTCATGCAACAATAAAGGAAACGGCATACATGCTGCAATCATGGATTCGAGAAAAGCCAGCAACTCGATACAGAAACCGATTAACTAGTGCGTACCAGTGCAGGAGGAGGACCGGGAAGTGTCGTGAGTTCGGACTCGTGGAGAGGAATCGCCCCTTTCCACACGTAACTTTGGGCTTCCCTGCACTCCATCTCTCCTACCTAACGCCGTTTCATGGACAGATTCCTGAACGAATAGATTCAACCTGAACCAAACTGCAATAAACCAGACATAATCTCAAAGCAATCAGAAATAGTACTTGCAATCTTCACTATAGTCAAATACCCACCAATTTTAACAAGCACCCATCTCCATTTTCGGTACAACAACCCAATAGAATTAAAGTTTCGAACTAAAGGGAACATCCATCCATAGAGTTTCAAACTGAATGAAAACCGATAATCGCACCAAATTACGGCAGGTAGAGACAATTTGGATTGGGGGGAGAGAGAGAGAGAGAGAGAACGAACCATATCCTTCGATTCAGGAAACGACGAAACCAGAAGACCTTAGTAAGCACCAAGAGAAAACTTCAAAAAGATGGCCATAGTTTTCAATGCGACGTCAACTAGTGAGAATCTTGTTTTTGCCAAATTTGGGTGCTTTAAGCTGAATCGATCGAAGCGAAGAATAAGATCTCGAATCTGTGTGTGTGTGCGTGTGTGTGTGTGTGTGTGAGAGAGAGAGAGAGAGAGAGAATACTAGTCGAACTCGGGGAGACTCAAATAAGTTCGGGTCCGAACCAGCATCGTGGGAGTCCATAGTCTAGGGCTGCAATACGAGATGAGCTGCACATTCTTCGGCCAAGCTCGCCGTCTTAGCCCCGCAAGACGGGCTTGTATTGGGTCGTGCTGTCGAGCCCATCTGTATATAAGATCACCTAGTGCACCTATGTTATTACTCTAATCTCAATGAGTTGTGCTTGAGTTAGATCTTGTACCATATTTGCTCATTCATCTTAGTATGTCAAACATGGACGTGTCCCCAGATCGAGTCGAGCAACGAACAGACGATGCAGCTCCCTGCCGCCTCATTAAGTTGTAGCTCTTTTGAGGCTTGTGTTGATCGATCATGATGGCCGAGTTGGTCTAAGGCGCCAGATTAAGGTTCTGGTCCGAAAGGGCGTGGGTTCAAATCCCACTCTCAACATTCGAACCCTTAGCCCATGGGACAGCACTCTAGAACCTAAACTAATTCTGCAACTCTAAGTAAGGTCTCTCTCTCTCTCTCCACACACACACACACACACACACACACACACATATATATATATATATATATGTAGTATTTGATGGAGTGGATAACATACATATAGCATTTGATCTATTTAATTTACCCCAATTGCCTAGTTCAATTTTTGTATCAGAGGTGATGATTATCCCGATCAATGAATTTAATGAAATACTTCCTTCAGTGGACCGGCCCTTCAAGAAAGCTTGTTGACTAGTAAAAATAATACAAGCAAGAGCATGTCTCATTGATAGTCAAGGTACCCACCTTCTTAGGAAATAGGATGGTGGTGGTGGCTTTTGCCTCCTTGAACAACCTCCTACGTTGAAGCATGCTCTTAATGGCATGGCTCACACCTCAGTGCACTATATGCCACAAATTTATAGAGAAGTGGCCAAAAAAATCCATATGGTTCAGAGGAGTTGTTCATTTTTAGGTCGAACACTTCGCATCTCATTAGAAATACACATTAATAGGTGCTTATTCTCCTCTTAAGAGCGACGATAGAAATCCTGAGAGGGCAGTGACATCGCCATGGCTAAGAGCTAAGCAGCATTTTCTTTGAGATTTTTGGATCTCTTAGGAGTCCACGAAGCGGTAGTTCTCCCATCTCTTTTATAAGGCCTATACTGCTCCATGGGCTTACCGATCATCATGAGCTTTGGGGGATCATGGCCTTTAGTGGCTCCTTCTTGTCTTTGCCACTGCTCCTTAGATACTCCCGGTTCTACCACACCTTCTCAAGGATTAGAATCTACGTCTTCGTAGGTGAAAAAGTTGTGAAAATGACAAGTGCTTCTATGATAATGCTGTCTAGATCTTCACATAAGGTTCACTTCACCTATTTAAGAACAATGATGCTATTCAACTCCATGTAATGTTTGTGCCTCATGTGCAAATAGCATGTGCATGAAGATGAGATTAGAGTTCTCGGCTCCCTTGCCACCAAAAGACTCTTTAAGGTCCTCTTGGCTCCTCACATTGATAACAATGTTAATTCTTCTTCCTTTGAGACCGACGAATCTCGTGCATAAGGATGAGATATGGAGTTCTTCAAGCCAATGTTGACATTGCACATGTTGAGGATTGTTGGTGTTGGAGATTTTTATTGGAGATGGTTATATATAAGTAATTGGCCCTTTTTAGAATTGCCAAACGGTATTTTATAGACGGTATCAGTAGTCAACCTTTTTTGGGTATATGGAAATGATGTTTTCTCTAAAATGTTGATAATTTTATATTAATTTGTCTTCTTGAGAGACCTTTTTATTAGGGAATGCATTATTATTTTAGGTACAGTAAACTCTAAAATTTAGGTTTACTGATTATTTATTGTTATTGGTGTCAAATTATTTGATGCAATAGATTCCGGTGAACTTCACAATATAATGAAAACCTTTAATTTGTTTTGTACAAACACAACTGAATTATAGACAACACTGACAACAAACTCAAGATGATGAGTTTACAAGTCCTTTCTATTAACACTAAGATAAGACTTATAAAAGGTTTTTAAAGCTTGGCAAATGAAACACTAAGCCATTGACATGGATGCTAACCCACCCTTTACCGAATTATAACTGAAGGTCATAGCTCAATCAAAAATTAACCGATAGCAGAACCATGAATAAATGCATTCATTTGGAAAATTGACTCAAATAATGTCACAAGAATTCAACTGACATGGACATAGGGTTCCTTAATGTCACCTGGTTGATTCCTCTGAAACGTTTGCAATTCAATGACAAGTCAATGGTACTTAGGTAAAGAAAAGGCTGGAAACAGAGTTGGTATTATCATAAATAAAGATTTAAAGGAGAGTGTAGTAGACATACAACGATATGGTGACCAAATCATGACGTTGAAATTAGTGTTAGGAGCAGAGGTTTTGAATATAGTTTGTGCTTACGCACCCCAAGTAGGACTAGAAGATAGTATAAAGACAGTTTTTTGGGAAGAGTTAGATAAGGTGTTTCAAAAGATTCCACAAAGGGAGATGATTTGTTTAGGAGGAGATTTAAATGGACATATCGGTAAAGAGGCATTAGGATATCAAGAGATTCATAGAAACTTTGGTTTTGGGGATATAAACGAGGAAGGTAGGGAGATTTTAAATTTTGCTATGGCATTTGATCTCTTTATAGTCAATACAATCTTCAAAAAACGAGATGAACATTTAATTACTTATAAGAGTGGCTTATCACAAACACAAATTGATTACTTTATTTGTAGAAAAAAAGATAGAGCATGTTGTAAAGATTGTAAGGTAATTCCAAGAGAAAGCTTAACCACCCAACATCGACTTTTAGTTATGGATTTACAAATAAAAAAATGGACAAAGAAGAAAAGAGTGCATCAAGCTATTCGGACTAAATAGTGGAACCTCAAAAGCGAGAAAGAAGATATATTTAAACAGAAAGTCCTTCATGGAGATGTTTAGAATTATGTTGGCACACCCTGTGATATGTGGAACAATATGGCTATACATATTAGGAAAGTGGCGAAAGATGTGTTAGGGGTATCTAAGGGAGGTGTACCGGCATAAAAAGAAGCTTGGTGGTAGAGTGAAGTAGTGCAAAATAAAATCAAGGCAAACAGGGCATGTTACAAATTACATTATGCCAAGAAAACTAGTGAAACTTTAGAAGCTTATAAGAAAGCAAAGAAGGAAGCGAAAAAGGCCGTTAGTGAAGCAAAAGCTAAGATTTGGGAGGACTTATATAAAAAACTCAACTCAAAAGAGGGTGAAAGAGATATTTTTAGGATAGCTAGGGCTAGAGATAAGAAAACTAAAGATCTTAATTATGTTAGATGCATAAAAGATGAGGATGAAAAAATTCTAGTGGCAAATGATGATATAAGAAATAGATGAAAAAACTATTTTTATAATCTTTTTAATGAAAATAAAGATGTTAGTATTAGTTTAGGAGATTTAGCCAAGTCAGAAAAGTATATAAACCACAATTTCTACCGACGCATTCAAAAGAATGAAGTCAAAGAGGCTCTTAAACATATAAAGGGTGGTAAATCGGTAGTACCAGATAATATTCCTATAGAAGTTTGAAAAATACTAGGAGAAATAGGAATCACTTGGCTCACAAGACTATTTAATGAAATATGAAAAAACCGAAAGATGCCCGAGGAATGGAGAGCAAGTACACTTATACTCATATATAAGAACAAGGGAGACATTCAAAATTGTGTGAATTATCGAGATATCAAGTTAATGAGTCATACTATGAAATTATGAGAAAGAATTATCGAACGTAGGTTAAGACAAGTATCAAGTACAACAGAGAACCAATTTGGATTCATGCGAAGCAGATCTACTATTGAAGCGATTCACCTTTTGAGACGTCTTATAGAACATTTTAGAGCAAAAAAGAAAGACCTTCACATGATATTTATTGATCTAGAAAAAACTTATGATAGGGTACCGAGGGAGGTTCTTTGGAGAACTTTGGAAAAAAGAGGTATCCCATTGACATATATTAACCTTATAAGAGACATGTATGATGGTGCAAAAACATGTGTGAGGACTCATGAAGGAATGATAGACTTCTTTGAAGTTAATATTGGGTTACATCAAGGATCAACTTTAAGTCCATACTTATTTATAATGGTGATGGATGAGTTAACAAAACATATTCAAGATAAAGTACCTTGGTGTATGTTATTTGTAGATGACATTATATTAGTGGAGGAGTCTAAGGAAAAAGTTAAATTGGAACTATGGAGAGAAACATTAGAAAGCAAAGGCCTACGACTTAGTAGAACAAAGACAGAATATATGGAATGTAAGTTTGATCATTTGGTTACTTCAGAGGACATGGAAATTAAAATTGGCACACATTGTATTCCCTAAAAGGAAAGTTTTAAATACCTAGGGTCAATTTTTCAGAGTGATGGAAGAATTGATGGAGATGTTACACACAGAATTAATGCTGGTTGGTTAAAATGGAGAGGAGCATCAGGTATTCTTTGTGATAAGAAGATACCATTAAAGTTAAAAGGTAAATATTATAGAGTAGCAATTAGGCCTGCCATGTTTTATGGTTCTGAGTGTTGGGCAGTTAATCATCAACATGTACAAAAGATGTCTATGACAGAAATGAAGATGTTGAGATGGATGAGTGGTCATACAAGAAAAGACCGTATACATAATGAGCTTATTAGAAACAAATTAGGAGTGGCACCAATAGAGGATAAAATGAGAGAACATCATTTAAGATGGTTTGGACATATAGAAAGAAAGATCAAAAGAAGAACATGTAAGAAGGTTAGAAAAACTAAATTTGGAAAGTATTAAAAGAGGTAGAGGACGACCACAAAAGTGTTGGAAAGAAACAATAAAGAATGATCTAGCTTATTGGGAGTTAACTGCTAACATGGCACACGATAGGGACCTGTGGAAACAAAGAATCCATATAGCCGACCCCGTCTAGTATGGGAAAAGGCTTAGTTGTTGTTGTTGTTGTTGTTATAATTTAAATCCAACAAAACAATGGTAAGAAAAGTCAAATCTATAAAGAACCTATCAACTTCTATCATATCGCAACGGAAGTCAAAGTTTTGCTCTCGAAGTGTTCCAAATGACTTAACGCATATGTTGATTAGTTCCTTAAATTTTTAAATAAAACTTGAGCACCACAACTATGCTCGTAGGTGAATATGACCTCTCCACAAAAAACATACCAAAAACATGCATAATTTAAAATTATACAATACGATAAAATTTTATCACATTTTAAAACAATAGTATCATTTCAAACATGCATACATAACCAAACACTCAACAATAATATAAATTTAATTTTTATCTCAGGACCTCTACCGTTTCCAACCACTAGCAACACCATAGGAGTCCCCAAACCCTCGTTTTGTCCATCCACGTGGCCTCCAACCAAGCTCTTAGCACGTCGGGTTAAGGACCTTAACGACCAAATCACTAGCTTGTTCAAGTTCAGCCCCTCAAATCTACGGGGCAAAGTATTTGGATACCACACTAGTAAAGTCATATATTCAACCAATTAATGTCAACAATATCATATCCCATATCCTTGAGATCCATTGGGGGCCACCTCCCAAACTTAGTATCTCAACATTCACATCACATGTCTAACTTTTAATATTTCAAACCACACATTCATATCTAGTATCAAATTTGTTTTACTACACAAACTATCTACTCACATTAACTAGTTTCACGTGTCCTTAGCCTAGGCATGTCATATAACCCAATATTAGTTGCTCAATGTAACTATAAATGGAACTAGCTTAATCAACGAAGTAGCCAACACAACTCAACACATTTATAGGTTTGCACTACCGAGTATGACCATCTATAATCCAACGACGTCTCATAATGCCATAGAAAATAGATCCATACTCGATAATATTTTACCCACCTATAATGACAACCAATGAGTTTGTATTAATAGGTAAGCCCATCTACAGTCCAACAACGTCTCATACTGTCGTGAAAGATAGATCCATACCTATTAAATTCACTCGCACACAAGCACACTCATGTTATGCATCCATATATTAAATAAAGCATTTTCAATTCTATTTCACAAACCAATACATGTATAATCATTTCAAAATATTAACAATCATTTCGCAATCTCATGCATCGTCTTAAAAGCAATTAAAAGTACTTTAACATGCAAGCGGAAAGAGAGCAAATCCACCTACCTAAAATGTTATAAGGATCCAAATATTATAATACAAATCCTTTCTAATCAACCTTGATTTAGTCCCTAAATCACCCTTAATTTTGGATCAAATGGTTCAAACCACATCAAATTTGGACCTCAAACGACCGTGAAACACCCTAAAACACAATATGGATCTCTAAATCCTGTCTAAATTTGTTTAACATATTTGAATTCATTTTGTTTACTTAAACTGGAATCAGACGCATGATGTAGACCTGATTTGAACCCAGAATCATGTTTATAAAGGACACTTGGTTAAGTGTTCGGGTCGGTATCACCAACACCTGGCACGATACGTTGTGTCAGTCCACTTGTTGGTCGTTGCTTCGGTCGCCAAAACTGACGGTTTTTGGTCGATTCTTTCTCATGTAACACCATTTTCCCCTAGCGACAACCACCCACCGCCGACGATTTCAACAAAAAAAAGGGAAAAAGGAGGCGGTTTACTCCTTTCTCAAAACTCAGGAAACCTAATAATCTTCGGTGATTTTTGGCTCAAACAAAGCCGGGAAAACCCACAAGGATCGCCTCTCGACTTCACTCCCCTTCCCCCTTCGAAGTGTCGGCTATCACCGGTTTATTAGTCACAAAACGCAAAATTGACATAATTAACTTACCTTACGAAAGTCCGGCAGATTCCCTCTCTTTCCGGCGTGCTTTCGCTCCCAATTGCCTCTCACCGACCCAAATTTCACAAATAATAACTGAATGCATTCATTTTGAAAATTAAGTATTTCTTTCACAAAGTTTTGATGCTACTCGATAAATGGGAGTACTGTGCACTTCAATTGACTACCACATCTCACTACTACTTAACATCTCGATTCAAGAGCAAAAAAATGGTGCTAGGAAAGATTTATTACCTTCCTTCTTATTAACCACCAGGCCATTGCGGTCCAAATTCAGCCATTCAAGGTTCCCCAAGGTGTGATCAAGCTTCCTGAAAATATAACGAAGCCCTACTTCTCTGTTCGACCAAGTGAAGCGTGATCTAGAAGTATGGAGCTCCATTAAACCACAGGAGGAGATAAAATCGTTAAACTCATCACATGAAATCTGCAAGCCTCGGCCACCAATTCCTTCCTTGTTAGACCTAACAATGTCATAATCTCCAACAAAAGCTAAGGACCATCAAACTACAGGTTGCTTAATTCCATCCATAGCTTACGCCCCTTCGCACAAGAATCCATGACTAATGTGTCTGGTTGCTTTCATCGAGAGCTTGTTCTTGAACAAGAAAGCAATGTCTATTCTCTCGTGCTTCAATATAGTTTTTGATTCAGTTTGCGACCATGACACTGAATGTTATGGGCCAAAATCTTCAATAAGATGAAGGAGCCCCATCCTCTTCACGACCAGCTAGGCTGAGTTCAGGATTCAGCTGAAGTTTATGGACTAGCTCTTTAACATTGGATCCTTCACAGCTCTTTAACCTTGAATCATTCAGGCTTACTACTACCTCCTAACTTTTTGGCAGTCAACACAGTCGGCCTTTCCGACTCATGAGTTCCCCTCTTGACACCTTGCTGAGTCATTTATGGCAGACTTAGATTGCCCAGCAATGCCAACACCATTAGTTCTTTGATTCATCACCTCCTTTCTGGGTTTGTTAGACTGGTCAGGTCAGTAGTCTCACTTGGATCCTCTGCCATCTCTTGCAGTACTGAAAGCGTTGAGATCAAACGGTTCTTTTCTCTCTTTAGCACGCCAGACCTTCCGGTTCTTAGGAAGAAGCCATTCAGATTGATTTGTCGCCCCCTCTTGTGAAGCTTTAACCTGAGATTGGAAAGCACTATTATGACTATACGCCGATCCACAAAAATTGAAAAAGAAAATTTGGGCTTCAAATTCTAGATGTAACGTGAAGGAGCTGCTTCCTGGTCGAGATTTCCACCACATTGATCGACTCTTTGTTCCTAAGAAGCTCTACACAGATTCTTGCAACTAATCCTGCTATACTCTCTGAAAGAAAACCTCGTTCCATAGTCTGGATCGAGATCTAGGACGGCAATCCACATGGAAGCGGTCGAGTGTACCCTCCAATTGCCAGGGTTTCTCAGGACACTAAATGTTGAGGAGAAGAGTTCTCCCAGTAACTTTGCAGGCACCTTGTCGCATAATGAAATCAAGTTCTTCTTCGTAACTAGTTTGTGTGGGTGCAGGCGGTTGTGCTTCGGCTCGTTGCCGGAGGTTGCCTGAGTTGCAGCGGAATGTTCGTTCGGCTAGGATGCCTTATGAGAGATGGGGCCAAGGAAGAAGATGGAGTTGTATATGATTTTCCATATATGACTTTGGCAGGAACGATGTTTTCCTATACATGAATCATCGTTTTCTATATTCTATGTAGAGTATTTATAGATGACTTAATGATTTTCATGTTTGGCTTTATGTTACAAGCCATTTTTTTATTTAATTTTTATAATGTTATACATTTATTCATATTGGTTTTGTCTCTCACTTTTGTAGGATTTTCTAAGTTATGTAAAGTATGATTGTTATTGTAATCATTACCCGTTGTATGATTTCTTACCTATACAACAATCAAACATATCTCAAACCCATGTTTATAACATGATTTTAGAAAAGATCCTCCGTCATGCCTTTAGTTAAGGGGTCTGCCAACATGTCATTAGTTGACATATATGAGATAGATATTTTCTTTCTCATAACCATATCATGAATATAGTGGTATTTAACCATTATATGATTACTCTTTGAGTTGCCAACTCAACTCTTGATTAGAGTAATTGTTGCATTGTTATCACATTAAATGACAAATTGCTTGTGGACTATGTCAAACTTCAAATAATGTATGAAGTAGCTTATCTAAACGACACTGGTTGCCGTTATACAACAAGCCACATACTTAGCCTCTTGTGTATGCAATACTACACAACCCCATTTCTTTTAAGCCTAAGAAACTACTCCACATCTAAATAAGAATATTTATCTCGAGGTTGATTTGTTGTCATCTTCGTCAGTAACCCAGCTATAAGAACAGTATACACGTGGAAGACTTTATCTTATGTCAACACTATGACGTATGGCTGACTGTTCACGCACAGAGGGACGCTACCGGGATGGGATTGCCGACGTTACACGTCCGTCTCAAAACACTGCCGGTTCGGATTCCGGTTGAATCGGTTGAACCTAAAGCCGGTGAAACGCCGGGTTCGAAACCGAAGACTGGTTTCTGTTTTTATAAAACGAAACCGTAATCAAATCAGAAGTTTTGGTCCTTTTATATTTTTTTATAAGTGTCAACTTTTTAATAAAATTACAAATTTTAAATCATTTCATACTCAAATCAGAATAACTCCGAAACCGACTATTCACGAGTGTAACCGAAACCAACTCCATGCCGATTCGATTCCTACCAGACGATTGCGGTTACATATAAGTCTGGGTCTTATATATATATATATATATGTATGTATATATATATGTATGTATATATATATATATATATATATATATATATATATATATATATGTATGTATATATATATATATAGAGAGAGAGAGAGAGTATGGTACATGTACATACCATATCTATGCTGAAACAACAAGTACTAATCCTTTTTTCATACTAGACAAGGTCGGCTACATGGATTCTTTGTTTCCACATAACCCTATTATGTGTCATGTTAGCAGTTACCACAACATAAGCTAGATTATTCTCTATTATTTCTTTCCAACACTTTTGTGGTCATCCTCTACCTCTTTTAATACTTTCAAAATATGTTTTTTCATACATTCTTACAGGCACTTCTTTTGATCTTTTTTTATATATCTAAACCATCTTAAATGATATTCTATCATTTTATCCTCTATTAGTGTCACTCCCAATTTGTTTATAATAACCTCATTATTTATACAGTTTTTTCTTCTATGACCACTCATCCATCTCAACATCTTTATTTATGCCACAGACACCTTTTGTACATATTGATGATTAACAGCCCAACACTCAAAACCATAAAATATGGTAGTCTAATTGTTGCTTTATAATATTTACCTTTTAACTTTAATGGTATCTTCTTGTCACAAAGAATATATATGCCCCTCTTTATTTTAACAACCTCATTAATTCTATGCATAATATCTCCATCAATTCTTTCATGATTTTGAAAAATTGATCTTAGGTATTTAAAACTTTCCTTTTGGGGATGCAATGTATGTCAATTTTAATTTTTATGTTCTCTGAAGTAACTAAATGATCAAACTTAGATTCCATATATTTTGTCTTTGTTCTATTAAGTCGGAAACCTTTACTTTATAATGTTTCTCTCCATAGTTCCAATTTTCTATTAACTTTTTTCTTACACTCATCCACTAATATAATGTCAAATAACATACACCAAGGTACTTCATCTTGAAGCATCTATGCTAAAACATCTTCAAGAATTTCAAAAGAAAAAAATATGTTGGTACTTTTTTCACATTGAATAAATGCATCCAATATTATTTGCTTTATTACTTAGAGATTTCAATGGTCAATTAAACGATTGAGATCTTTATGTAGATTAAAGTATGAATGATTGCGTAGATGGATTATGCTCACACTCTCTCTCTTATATATATATGTGTGTATGTATATATGTATATAAAGGGTATTAAAAATGGAGTTTTTAGGTAAAACTTATAGAGGGTAAAATCATTCAATCACAAAATTTATAGTTATCTCCAATCGTTAATAGATGAAGGGATTATTGAAGAGGACGTTGCATGAGGGTTATGGTCATGCGTTTTTATGATTGATTGTGAGAATTTATTCATTGGGCGCTGCTGTTCTTCGTCATGGTGAAAACTTTCCTGCTAATCTTACCATGAAGTATGCACATATCGCTGAAGTCATCTCTCCTTCTTTATTATGTTTTCTATGATTTAGATTGTATGCATGCTTCTCTATCGAATATTCATTTGTGCTTTCAATTATTTTAATCCAATTTATAAATAATTGAAGCGTGATGTAGGTACTTTTAGTTTTGAAGTGTTGTAGGGGATACTCATAGTGTTAGCTCAATTGGCAGGGTACTCAAATGCCGATATTACTTTATTTTTTCTATGATTTAGATTGTATGCATGCTTCTCTATCGAATATTCATTTGTGCACTTGAACTTTTTCAATTATTTTAATCCAATTTATAAATAATTGAACAGTGATGAAGGTACTTTTAGTTTTGAAGTGTTGTAGGGGATACTCATAGTGTTAGCTCAATTGGCAGGGTGCTCAAATGCCAATATTGAGTGTGGGAGTTCGACCCCTAAGAGATGCATATGTGTATATTCGGCTTCCGCCTTTCCTTATAACAAAAAAAAAAAAGTGTTCTAGGGTCGACCCTAGCCGTCCTAACATCACATTGACAAGATTCCATTAAAATAAAATAGTGGTGCCGCTTTTGTCCAGTAGATATCATTTGGGATTAGGCTTATTAATACATATTGGATGCTAAGTGTTAGAAGTGAACCATGAACATATCTCCAAACCCAAAAGTGGGTCACCTTTATGTTCACATACGGCCTTTGTCCTTTCTCCAAAAGTGCCTTCTTTTGATACAATTGGGAGGCCGACAGATGCAAGCCGCCCTGCGTATCGAACTCATGACCTTCGGCTTGCAAGTTCTCCATAATGAACTTCAATTCCACCTTTTTTGTGGCACATTCAACCCATAGACATCATATTTCATGGGACCCTGGTGTGACACCCATTAAGAATCATAATTTGTCCGATTTGTATATTTCTTTCTACATGCGAATGACAGGATATAAATCTCAGGGTAGATGACAGGAAGGGAACAATGAACTTTATCAGTTTCCATGATGAATTGAATAATATCCACTGCTGGATTGATTCACGGATGAGTGGGGGCAGCCACCCAAAATCGAAAAAGGAGTCCAAAAAATTAAGCGGCAGTATGATTTTTTATGTAAAATTATATATATTTATATATGTGTAGGTAAACCGGATCATGCTCATTTCTAACATGCCTACCCATTAATATAACTTAAATTTTTTTAATGGACCTTGAAAAGGTATGAAAAACATTGTTATTAGACTCATGTCACCTAAAAATAATAGTTTGAAATAATGTCAGAGATGAGTAAGATTCAATATCTCTCTCTCTATTTATCTATATATATACACATATACACACACACACATATATATATATATAGTCTTCCTCACCTAAATTTCGTCGAGCTGGACTTCACCTCACCTGATAACGCCAGTTGCCTTCCCACTTGGCCAAGCCATATTTTTGGTTCTATTCAACATGAATATGGAATTAGAAATCTATTGCTGAATATCGAAGGAAGAAGTTGCTCATATTAGACTTGTAAATTGGTCATTTGTATACACAAAAAGTAGTCGAACTAGTAAATTTCTATAACAAGGCAAAGTTGAGTTGGGTGAAATTTAAGTCAGGTGGTCTCTCTCTCTCTCTCTCTCTCTATATATATATATATATATATATATATATATATATATATATATATATATATATATATTCCAAAATTATTTCCCCTATTTTAGGTTAGGCAGCTCCTCGAGTTGCCAACGAATAGGTCCGGCGCTTACTAGAAGAAGACTGATAATTATGAAGAAATAGGATAATTCTTCAATCGAATCAATCATGACTCAAATGGATGTAGATGGAGCAAGATAACTATGAGTGATAGCAAGCAAAGAAATAGAAAATGGATGATCCAACTTTTGCAGAGAATCTTTCAATGGAATGTGAGGAAAAAAAGAAGGAAAAGGCGAGCTCTTTGGCTTCTTGGCTGACGTTACGCAGGGTGATGCATTCAGTAAAGCTCAGCAGTGAGCAATGCATAAACAAGAATGTACGCATGTCATCTTTGCTTGTGCCTTCAAATCGGAGAGGGAATTATAGTGTCGGCCATGATAGCAGATAAAATGATTCTACGATATCTGCCAGATATAGCAACGCTTGGTTGGTTCGAGTGGTTTGCGTGCAAATTTTTGTTGTGTGGAACCGGTTTCAGTCCGATTTGTCTGCAGCTATAGCAACGCTTGGTTGGTTGATAGCAGATAAAATGATCCTACACTCACTCAGGCACTTGATACGCATCCCTTTCAGTCCGATTTGTCTGCAGCTTTCCGGTTTTCTGTCAACGTGCTCCGGTTTCCCCTTAGCCTTCGCTCCCGTGATGAACCGGTCTTTTGTGGATCAGTATGTCCTTAAGACGGGACTGTTGATACATGGGTGGAGTTTTGCTCTTTGTGCCGGGAAACAGTCAAAGTCAATCGTTGATTCATCTGACCTTTCTTCTCCGCTTGGGGTGAGGAAACAATCTGCATCTCGGGCTATATATGAGCGTATCGGCTGTAACATTTTGCTCTTCGACGTTGTTATTTGGTGAGAAATCTGTAAAGGGGGTTACTAAAGACATCCTTTTTACTAAGTGAACAGTCTTAAGCACAAAAATCCCCAAACTAAATCTTTAGTATCATACTACGAAATAAAAAGGAGACATTTTTTTTAACAAAGACTTATCTCTGTTAAAGAGGAGATGCACGTCTCGTGCATCCCCAAGAGATACATGAAGTGTGCATAGATTAGATGTATGGCTCACGCATTTTTTCTCTAAAAAGATAAAAAAAGTTTAAGGCTAAGAAGAGGAGAAGATAAGATCTTCCATAACAATGGTAAATACGATGAGGGGCGGGCTCTAGAAAGCGTAGCAGCGAGAGAGAGAGAGAGAGAGAGAGAGAGAGAGAGAGAGAGAGTCTCAATGAACGGGTTCCTATAAAGTCGAGAGGATAGTCATTCTTTGTATACTCATCCACGAAAACGGCTAGACCAGCCATCTAGCCGCTTTTCGTGAATGGTTACACATAAAAACGGCTAGACCAACCATCTAGCCGCTTTTCGTGAATGGTTACAGTAACTAACTGATAAGGGCTCCCAATGAAAAGCTCAGTAAGGAAGTCAGAAGATAGAGAAAGGAATTACTCTATAAATACATAGCAGCACATTGAACTCAACATATAAGAAAATCGAAAAGGAAACCCTTCCTAAGAAATATGGTTGTGTGGAAACCGTGAATCATATATATTCTCTTCGTTCTCTTTTGTTCTTCATCTCTTCATTCAGAGGCCATCCATTGCATATCTAGCGAAGTTGCGAGAAGTCGCTATCACTAGTATTAGAGCCTCATTATACGTAAAAGAGAGGTATGCTATGCTTGTTAGTTCTGTTTTGAAACGGAAAAAACAAAAAAAAAGGGAAGAGTAGAGAGAACTCACTAAGGTGGCCGAAAAAAACAAGCAGTCTCTTGGAAACCATCAACGATGGCCTAAGACAAGTGACAAAAATCAAGAAGTGGCCAGAAGGCCAACGACTGGAGGCCGTCAGCCGGAGGGTTACTCTGAGAAATAGAAAATAAAAGATGGTCAGAATACCATCGGCTCAAAGGGGAGTCCTATAGAGGCTAGAAGGCAAATAGCCAGAGGCCATCACCCAAAAAACCAACGGCCAGGGTTCATTGACCCTCTCCTCCCCTCTACTTCTCTCTCTCCCTCTCCCTCTTTCCCATTTTTATTCTCTCTCAAAGGTTCGAAACCGTGGGTGGAAACCGCGATTTTCTGAAATTGCCCACGGTTTTGAAAAACTATCGGCGGTTTCCAAAAAACTGCCTCGAGCAGTGGACTGAAAAGTTTATTCAGCCACTAACCAGTTTTGAAAATAACAGTTTGTCACGTGTTCCAACTACCAAAATATCTAGATATTTTTGATTAAAAATATTATTTTACCCCCAAAATGGGCAAAAAGATAGATTTGCCGTTTCGATGTCATAAAATTATGAAATACTGGACTATTGAATTTATTTCTACCCTTGGACAAGTGTATATTTATAGTTTTGCCACTATGTTAAAGAAAAGATTGCCTCTATCTTTAAGAAAATTGATAGATTCAGACTGAAGGGTAATATTATTATCCTACCCTCAATCAATCGCGAATAGTATTGAAAAATCATGTGTCATTTTTGAAAAAATACAAAAATTGCCGGTAGTTATCCTGGTTTTCTCTTGTTTCTTTGAGAAAATTATAGTAGCAAGAAAAATATAGAAAATTATAGATTTATCCCTAGTTTGGTTCTGAAAATAAAAGAATCAAGTTATGAAAAACTCAAAAATTGTACTTAAAATATGTTTGAAATTGCTTTTAAGTATCATAAATTATTTTCAAGTCAATAGATGGATATTTTGCTTTTATGTTTTAATAGTTGGCTATCTATTATATGTTGTTTATTGTATGTTTCCCAAATAGACTGTCTGATTGATATTTTGCCAAATGCATAAAAATATTTGAATTGGCAAAAACAAAAAATTAAATTGTCTTAATTTTCAAACGTGGAAAAGAAGAATCTTGTTAGCTCTTATACTAGAAGGTATAGAATATGTACTACGAAAAACTGTACGTCCACTTGACGGTATAGAGCAATAAAAGAAAATGTACAAAATATTCTTAAAAGATAACACGATATCAAGGACTATTATGTTAACATACATAGAGTATGACCTAATTAGGGTCTTTGAAGAATATGAGGCCACAAAAGAGTTGTTTGACTCAATAACAGCTAAATATGATACTACAACTAAACTACATATTCAACTGATGCTACAAAAATATAACTCATATAAAATGAAATAAGGAGATAATGTAGTGGAACATGTGAACCACATGCTTGTAATGGCAATGAACTTAACTATAGCTAAATCAATCATCCTAGAACCCATGTAGATATCTACAATACTGAATAGTCTTCTCCATCATAGAACATGTCGTTATTGCCCTTAGACTAGGACCTCAAACAAGCCTTTATGAATTGCCTTTTTAAAAACAAGAAAGAGAGATTGTTATTAGTTCAAGATGAGATAGGGTTCAGTACTAAAGCCAATCATAAGAAAAATAAATCATACAAAAAGTTTGGCAAAAATCGCTTCTTAAGTCAAGTACTTCAACTACGAAAAAATGGAACACTATAAGAGGAATTGTCGCAACAAGAACAGTGGAAACACCTAGGAACATAGAAAATCAAATAAGTAGGATATAATCTACGTAGTATCTGAATGACTGGTGAATTGACTCAACAACGACAAGACATATCTTGAAGTGCAAGGAAGGGACAATGGATAAAGGAATATAACTGAGAGAACATAGGGTGTATATGAGAAATAACACCTTTTCTCATGTTATCAAGGTGAGGTCCTTTAGAATTTATATACAAGGCACACCTAACTGTAAGGCCCAATCTAGTTTTGGTCCATGCCTTGTGAAGAAGGGCTTTAAAGTCAAGTTCATTTTTTGAAAAGTGATTGTTGGAAAGCATGGGAGAGTATTTTTCTCTTATAAGTTTGATGTAGAACATGACTCATTCAAACTGAATATTAACGAAAGTGAAGATTCTTCTGCTTATATTGATTGTGCATTTAATATTGATGTGAATGTATGTCATAAATGCCTAGGGCATATAAGTCTAAAAAAGTTAAAGAAATTATCCGACTTTAACTTATTCATAGGATTTAAGGAAAACACTTTTAGTAAGTGAGAAGCTTGTATACAAGAGAAAATGTAAGAAAAACTTTTTTCAAAAAAATAACAAGGGTAACAATCATGTTGAAAATCATTCACATTGATTTATATAGACATTTTAGAGTAAGATCACATTGGGGAAAGGTTTATTTCATAACAAACTAAGAAGCAATTTTTTGCGATTTCTTAAAAGTTTGACTGCTTTTTTTGTTATTTTGTCAAACTTTTTGTTTAGTTATTATTTTTTTGGTTTGATTTAAAGCTTGTCCCAATCTCTTCTTGATTTACAAGCAATTTATCCTTCTTATTTCTATTCATGTGTTCTTCTTCAATTGTTAGTTTAAGGGGTAACTCATAAAGGTTTGTTTCAGGCCCTATGGCAACCATCTTTCATGAAGGGGAAAGGTTGCTTAGGATAGTTGATATTTGCATAGCCTCGGTGATGACCAACTTTATTACAGCTAAGTCTTTTCTCATTACCAAAATTTGGTTTACATGTTCTACTACATTATCTCCTTTCATTTTGTAAGAGTTATACTTTTGTAATAATAAGTGAATATGTGGCTTAGTTGTAATATCATATTTAACTGTTATTGAATCAAACAACTCTTTTGTAGTCTCATGTTCTTTAAATATCATAATGAGGTCATCCTCAATATAGGTTAACATTATAGTTCTTGTATAGTATCATCTATAAGGAATGTTTTGTATGCTTCTTTTTTCTCTTTAATTATTGTTGGAGTAGGTGGTGAAATTGTATCTTTTAAAATATAATTTGTACCTTCAAATATAAGTGCTAACATGATACGTCTTTTTCACACTTAAAAATTTAGACCATCAAGTTTTTTGTTTTCGCCAACTCTAATACATAAATCCTATTTATTTTAGTTTGTTTGGCAAAAATAATATTAGGACAGTCTAAAAAAATGAGGAAGCAAACAACCGCGTATGTTAAATGATATATAGTAGATTGTTGTAAAAAAAATTTGCAAAAAACATTTAGATACTTATCTAAAAAAATTTCAAGTACCTAATAGTAATTTCAATTGATACTTAGGTACCAATTTTGAAAAAATCTCTTAACTTGATTCTACTATTTTAGAACCAGCTTAGGGACGAAACAATAAATTTTTCTTTATTTCATGCCACTATAATTTCTCAAAAAGCTTCAAGGACAAACCAAGAATTTTACCCTTCTATCCGATTTTATAATATTTCAAAAAGACTTGGGGCAGAATAGTAAAATGGTACCTGGCTTTTTTCTAAAATTCATGATTGATTGATGGTAGAATAGTAATTATACCCCTCAACCCGTATTTATAATTTTCTTAAAAAGATAGGGATAATACTGTCTTTTTGCATAATAGCAAAATTATGAAATTTCAACCGTCTAAGGCATCTTTTCATTTAGAAATTTTGATAATTTTGTCTTTTCATCAATTAAGGGCAAAATTATCTTTTACTTAAAAATATCTGGACATTTTCATAATTTCGTCTATTAACAGTTTTGTAAAATAAAAAACCGGTTTCTAAAAAATCGTCAGCGAAAACTGTAAGCAATTTCGAATGTTCGAGAAGAGAGAGAAATAGGGAGGGAAAGAGAGAGAGGAAGAGTGCGATGGGAGAGAGAGGGAGCGAGAGATATAGCGATGGGAGAGAGAGAAGGGGAGAGGGAGAAGAAGAGAGAGTTCAGCCTCACTCTTCTGTAGCTTAGCCTAGGCTTCGTCACTCCTCCTTCTACATGGACTTTGCCGCTCCGCCTTGTGATTTTGCTTTCTTGTTGAGCCTCACCTCTCTACCATGCCGCTCTAGCTTTTGGTTGAGCTTCTTTTTTTATTTATTTTTTCTTGTCGCTCCGCCTTGTCGCTCTACCTTCTGGTTGAATCTTTTTGGTTTGTCTCATCGCTCTGCCTTCTGGCTAAGCCTTGTCGCTTTGACTTCTGGTTGAGTCTCATCGCTACGCCTTCTGGTTGAGTCTTGTTGCTTCGTATTGTTGCTTTGTGTTCTTATACTGGCCTCTTTGTTGCTTTTTGTTCTTATACAAACCTCTCTTTGCTTTATGCCAAAAAAATATTTGACGACCTCTCCTTTATATTTTTTTCTCCTTTTTTTATTTAAATTAATTTACATGTTTGTGCATATTTCTAACAAGTCAGGTCCTGATACCAATGTCGGTGCATGCGATTGTGCTCCAGTTCGTCACCGGAGGTTGCCTAAGTTGTCCTAGAGCGTGCGTCATACCAGGGGACGCCTTCTGAGAGATCACATGAAGGAAGAAGATTAAGTTGTATACAGTTTCTCACATACGGTTTTCTCAAGAAAGATGTTTTTCTATTCTCACCGTGTACATAATCATCGTTTTCTGTATTCTACATATAATATTTATAAATGGCTTCATCTTCTTAGTTTTCACGTTTGTACTTTTCATTAAAAACCATTTTTATGATTTAATTTTTATAACGATATATATTTATTCATTTATTCGTATATACATTTGTGTATTCTCACCGTGTACATCTTCTTTCGTATAACATTTTTCACTAAGAATGACCATTTCTCCGTTAGAGTTTGGACTAAGGACAATCCATTGCATCTAGCGTAAAACCTTAGATTGCCCCCATCTACTTCGGAGATTGTGGAAGATGAATTTGTAACCCATTCCCTTATATTTATCTTCTCCAAAAAACCGCAAGGGCATCCAATTGTCATACACGTTTGCGGGGACAGCCAGCCAGCCTCTTCCCGCTTGTACCTTCTTCAGTTTTCAACCCCACCTCGATGGTTTGGTTGATGGCCGTCGGTTTATGCACAACCCATGACCACGTTCGGCAGCCCATGCCACTCCCACCGGACTACTTGGAGGAGGGTCCCGGTGCCCAGAGAGCCACCAGAGGCGGAGGCTGCTTGCGTGGCCATGTGGTCGCTTTCGCACTTATGAAAATAATTACTTTTAATAAAAAAATGAGAGGATGACTAGCATGTTAAAATTAGAAAAAAAAATTATAGACCTCAAAACCCTTTAAGACTCGCAAACAGCCATAGCTTCGTGGGTAAGTCAGTCAATGACAGATCTACGTTGAGAAAAGGTGAGGTAATCACCTCACCTAAATTTTTAAAAATTAAATAAAAAGACATTATACTATAATGTATAGTCAGCCCCACTTTAAAAGCCTCATGACCTATTCACCCATCTCATATAGATTTTTATCACTGGAGTCAACTAACAAGTCAAACCATGCCTAAGAAAAAAACTCTTGAAATTTGTAGAAAATCTATAAATATAAAACAAAATAGTGGATGGTGATATTTCTGATTTATACTTTTGTTTTTTTATATATATTTATTTATTTATTTATTATTATCGAATAATTTATTTTATGTTGAGTTAACTATTAATATAACACATGACTGAACTCTACTAAAACAAAAAAATCCAATAATAGTTGGAAAAAAACTTGGTTGTTCTTGTATTTACTCTTTTGACATCAGTTATGGTTCTTTGTTCCATGTTATTCCTGCTCCGGAAAATGTGTTCCAAGGGAAGGGCGTTCTTATGAACCAGTTGCGTCAGGCACCGAATGCCTTTTGTCTTCGGACAGAATCTTTGGCCGTCCATTTCGGTACGACCATGTCATCTGATTAAAATCGAACGGCTTCTGGTGCTTCTTGGTGGGGCTCGATCTGAACCAGTTTGCAATAACTACGAGATGGACTTGTGTCATCGTGTCGGTCTAGATCTCCAGAGGTATGATGCTTATCAAATAGGACAAAAACGTCACAGATTCACAAATGAATCCAAAAGGACCCATTGATATTTTCCTCCTCTACATTGCAAAAAACGTCACAGTTGAGTCAAGCCATGAGGGAAGTCGTGGTTTCGTGTTGCAAACTGTAAGGTAGTAATGGGATCTTTTTTCTCTACAAAACACAAAACAAACACCCATGCATACAGGAGCGCACACACACACATATATATATACACTTTTGAAAATTGAATCTTATATACCTATGACACTAAATACTCATGTCTCTTTTTTGCCTTTTGAAAGTATGAATATCGTTTAGAAGATTACAAGGATATCAAAAATAAATAAAACTTTATATACTCATTTTTCTAAAAAATGTTATCAAGATAATTCAGTTTCTTTCTCTCTCTTTATATATATATAAGAAAAAAAGATGTTGTCCACATGTGACATGTTCACTCATTATTTTTTATAACATAAATATTTTTTAAAATATACGAAAAATGATGTTATTATACTCGTGATCTAAAAAATAATGAGTGAACAATATCAATGGTAAACAAGAATGAATCACTTTTATATAGAGAGGTGGGAGGGGGTATTTTCCACCTCTAAAATCGGCTGTTGGCAACCGAAACCTACTTCTCTCTCTTTGATCTCCCTTCCTCTCTCTCTCTCTCCCCTGTTTCATGAGCACTCTCTCTCTCCTCATTAAATACTAAATAAAAAAAAAATTGCAGACTGAATTGGGCAGCAGACTAAAAAGTCCATTCTGCCCCAAACAGTTTTACTTATTTACAATTCTACCACTGCATAAATTACAGAATTGTCTAGATATTTTTGGGTAAAAAGATTATTTTGCCCTTATTGTGCAAAAATATTCGTTTTACCCTCTGGCGGTTTGTAAAAATTACGAAATACCGGGCTATCACTTTACGTTTATACCCTTTCCGGTTTAGATAATTTAAGTTCTGTCATTCAGTCAAAAGACAGAATTGCCCTTGTACTTTTGAAAAATTATAGTTTCGATCTAAGGGTTAAAATTATAATTTTAACCCCGATCAGTCACGAATTTTATAGGAATACCAAAAAGTAATTTTTATAAAAATTACAAAAAAAAAAGACAAATAGATAAAATTACGGATTTACCCTTGGTATTATTTAAGGGGTGAAAAGATAGAAATTCTTCAAGAAAATTTCAAATTTGTCCCAAAGAGCTTATGAAATTATCATTGGTCTATTTATATGATGCATCATTCTAACATGATTACTGCTATGTGTGTTCTTTGTTTTATATTTGTTTCTTTCTTAGACTGTTTAATTGTTACTATTACCAAACACATAAAAATGAGCTCTAGGATATGTGTTTGAGTTGGCAAAAACTGAGAAGTTGAACAGTCTTAACTTCCAAACTTGGAAGAGGAGAATCCTACTAGCTCTAACACTTAAAGGTGTTGAGTATGTGTTAAATGAGCTACACGACACATCTCGAAGACCAAAAAAGGGCAATGAATCTGAAGGAATACAAACTTAGAGAACATCGAGTCTATATGAGAAATAATACTTTCTCGGATGTTCTAGGTATTGTGTCCTTCAGAATATTTGTACAAGGCAAACCAATTGTGTTGACTGATGTGTTAATTGTGTCATCTATAAGGTGCAATCTGGTCTCGGTCATTGCCTTGGTAAAGAAAGGTTTTGAAGTTAGGTTTATTCCTAACAAGGTGACTGTAGGAAAGCATTGGAGAATTTTATTCTCTGGGAAATTCGATGTAGAACAAGGATTGTTTAAGCTTTGTGATAATGAAATTGGTACATCTTTTGCTTATATTGAGAGTGATTTTACTGTTGATGTAAATATGTAGCATAAACGCCTAGGGCATATAAGTCTGAAAAAGTTGAGAAAATTATCCAACTTTGACTTATTGCATGGATTTGAGGAAAATAAGTGTGAAGCTTGTATACAAGGAAAAATGATAAGGAAAGTTTTTCCCAAGGAATCAAAAAGAGCAACAACTCTATTGGAGGTTATTCACACAAATTTATGTGGACCTTATAGAGTAAAGTCACATCGAGGAAAGGGTTATTTTATAACCTTTATCAATGATTACTCTAGATATATGTATTTATATCTTTTGGCTCATAAATGTGAGGCACTTAATGCTTTTAAAGAATATAAGCAAGAAGTAGAAAACCAATTAGGGTATTCGATCAAAATCTTAAGATGTCTTAAGATCAGACAGAGGAGGTGAATATACCTCGACAGAATTTTTGGAATTCTACAAAGACTTTGGTATTATAAAGTAGAATACAATGCCCAGGACACCTCAGCAAAATGGTGTAGCTGAGAGATACAATAGAACCTTGCTGAATATGACAAGGTCAATGTTAATCGATACCTCTCTTCTAAGGGTATTTTGGGGAGAAGCAGTAAGTACAGCGGTTTACATACTCAATAGAGTACCATGTAAGGTTGTATTCACTACACCATAAGAGATGTGGTTTGGAAGAAAACCCAACCTAGGTCATCTTAGGAGGTGGGGACCTATTGCATATGTAAAAATCCTTTATCAGTCTAGAGATAAGCTAGACAATAGGTCATTGAGATGTATATTCATTTGATATCCGAAAGGTTAAAAAGGATATTGGTTTTATCATAAGGACCACAAACTCATTGAAAGTAGAGATGTTGAATTCTTAGAAGATACTAAGAATGACATCCTAAAAAATAATGAGGAATGTGTTGATGATCTGGTAGACTTAGACCAATCATCTTTTGAGCCCATTGAAGATCTTCTTGAAACTACCGATATCTTAAGTGGACACAAAAGGCCAAGAGTCACTGCGTCCTACTTAAAGAATTATCATACTTATCTTATAGAAGAAGTGTGTAATTCGGTAGATTTAGATGAGTTGACTGATAACTTGACTTATCAGCAAGCCATGAACTCATCAGAAGCAATAGACTAGGAGAAAAACTAAGTCTGAGAATTGACTGACTTGCCAAAAGGAAGGAAAGTCCTAAGCTGTAAATGGGTTCTGAAAAAGAAATACAAGGTCAATGGTACAATCGACAAGTTTAAAGTGAGGTTGGTTGCAAAGGGTTTTTCGTAAAAAGAGGGGATAGATTATGTTTAGACATATTTCCCAGTTGCGAAATTTGCATCCATACTTATAATCCTAGCAATATCTGCATACTATGATTTGGATTTACATTAGTTAGATGTAAATACAGCTTTCTTAAATGGAGATTTAGAAGAAACCAAGAAGATAAAGTATATAGGTTGAAAAAATCCCTATATGGCCTGAAACAGTCACCTCGCCAATGGTATTTGATTTTTCAAAATGTCATTGTAGAACTTGGGTTTGTGGCTAATAAACTTGATCACTGTGTATATGTTTGGAACAGTGGGAGCCACTTTGTCATCTTGTCATTATATGCAGATGACATATTATTGACTGGAAACAACAACGAGATGATTGTCAAAACCAAGTCATGGTTGAACTCCAAGTTTGAAATGAAGGATATGGGAGAAGTATCCTATATCCTAGGAATAAAGATCTCTCGAGATAGAGAATCTAGACTCTTATGCCTAAGTCAGGAGAGATATATTGATTATATGCTCAAGAAGTTTAAAATGGGTGAATGTAAGTCTGCAGATACGCCTGTTGTAAAAGGGGTCAAATTGAGTTAGGTTGATTGTCCCGGTGAAGGAGACGATAAGCCTAATGTTTCTTATGCACAAGCTATTGGTAGCTTAATGTATGCTATGTTGTGTACAAAACCTTATATCAGCTTTGTTGTTGGTCTTGTAAGTAGATATCAAAGTAATCCTGGTTGTCAACATTGGATAATTATGAAAATGATTTTAAGATATCTGAAAGGAACAAAAGACTTGAAACTGTGTTTTCAAGCAGATGAACTAAAAGTGGTAGGATACTCAGACGCTGACTTTGCTGGGAGCAAAGATGACAACATGTCAACCTTAGGACAAATATTCTTATTTAGAGGTGGTATTGTTTCTTAGGCATGTAAGAAACAGGGTTGTGTAGCATTGCATACACAAGAAGCTGAGTATGTAGCTTGCTGTATGGCTACAATGAGTATTGTCTGGATAAGCCACTTCATACGAGATTTGAAGTTAACGACACAACAATTACTCTTATAAAGAGTGATCTAATTGCTCGAAAAGCAAGCATATAATGGTAAAATACCACTATGTTCATGATATGGTAATGAGAAAGGAAATATCCATCTCATACATGCCAACAGAAGATATGTTGGCTGACCCCTTAACAAAAGGCATATCAGAGGATCTCTTCCCAAAACATGTTACAAACATGGGTTTGAGGTATGTATGATTGTTGTGTAGGGAAATAATCACACAACGGATGAATAGTATTGTATAGGTAAACAACCATACAACATATAAATTGTTGTGGAGGGAAATAACCACACAACAGGTACTGATTGTAATAGTAATCAAGAAATAACATTACTAGGTAAAACCCTAGAAAAGTGAGAGGAAAAACCACTATGTCGATATACTTTGCTCGAATGGCCAAGTGGGAGATGTTACAGAAGGGATGACCATTCTCGGCAACCTTATTTGGTAACGGTTGGACTGGTCATCCAGTCCATTACCAGAGATAGGGGTTACAGGATAAGAGCCGTGTGTAACCGCCGGACAGTTACCGAATTTCACAGTAACCGTCCGGATTCGTTTGCTTAGAAGAGGGAAACCCAACGTGCAAGCTAAGAGACAGTGAGCAAGCACTGCTCTATAAATAGAGCAGTGCATGATACAAAAAATATATAGAAAAGAAAAGATACAAACAGGTCTCTTTGGAGAAAACCTTTGTGAGAAAACCTCGACCAAAAAAGGGCAACCTCCATTTCTGCTGCTGCAAAGAACTGTCTGCAATCGGGTCTTCATCGACTGCAATCAGGACTTCATCGACTAGGATAGGGCCTTCAAAGTATTGCCTTTGTCATTGGATAAGATCCCCATGTGACAAGGAAGGTTTTGCCCATGAAGGACGATCAATCATCTAAGGTCAAACAGTATACTCTTCGAGGATCATGTCATTCTTTTCTCTCTTTCTCTCTCTCTCTTTAGAGAGAGAATAGGAAAACTCTATCTTCTCTAGCTAGCTCATGTTCATTCATTGCTTTTCAATACTATAAGTATAATTTTAAAAATTAAAGATTTTCAAAAAATGATGAAGGAAAATTTTATTACACTCGTACGTTCAAAAGTAATGATTGAACATGAATGACTATGTCAATAATGGATATATATATATGTATATGCATCAACTTCACCCAAAAATCATTGTACACTGCTTTCTTGGCATGCCTACACACTCACCATGTGCACCCAATGAGAGACTTATATATATGTATATGCATCAACTTCACCCAAAAATCATTGTACACTTTCTTGGCATGCCTACACACTCACCATGTGCACCCAATGAGAGACTTTGTGTGTATGGAGTGTGATTCGTGCGAAAAGTATCTCCTCCATCTGATGATAGAGTATTACAGTTTTGTGGGTTAGGTTGCTACACCACTGTGAGCCAGGTAGAGGGCCTCTCAAAAGTTTTAAAAGGAGACGAAACTTTGTCTTGCTTTCTTGGAACTAATTGCTCATGATACAGCACACATAAAAGTCTATATGGCCAACCCCACCTAGCAGGTTAGGTAGACCACCACCACATGGACAAAGTTGAATACAAATCTTATGAAGTAAGATTTTTCCTTTCGGAAAGGCAGGTTAGGTAGACCACCACTACATGGACAAAGTTGAATACAAATCTTATGAGGTAAGATTTTTCTACATGGACAAAGTTGAATACAAATCTTATGAAGTAAGATTTTTCTACATGGACAAAATTGTATACACGTTGTTAGCCAATAATTCATCCAAGACTTTTTCACCCTCAACTTAGCTAATTTTGCCAAATAAATATTTATATATTAATTTGTATCTAGCTTTTTGTTATGGCCTCCACCCTTAAGGCTGTGCTTGATCGGTCTAATCAAACCAGCTTGAGGAATTTTAATGATCATTCAACTGTAAAATAAAAATACATTACCTTAGATTTTTTAGCTAAAATTATTTAAAATAATTACTACAAATTCCACACAAGAAAAGTAGGAGTGTGGGAGTGTTCCACACAAACCTGGACTATGTTACAAGTATGGATGTGACCCATTCAACCCCGACTCAACCCCCTTACATGACTCATATATATATAAGATAGTGGTTCATTATCAATTCTCATTCATACTTAAACCTTCTCAAATATTTTCACCGTTCGATTCATATGATCAAAGTTGGACATTTGAATCTTAAAAGCAATTTTTTACCATTGCATTTTCCATGCTCATATTTAATGTCTAACAATACAATTATCTTTTTAGATTCAAACTCCACCATTGATTGTATGAATCAAACAATGGAGTTGGTTGATAATATTTAAGCATGAATTAGAGCATATACCACTATCAAGAAAGAGAGAGACTAGAAGCATGACCAAATGAACCCTGCCATCAATGCGTTCCCATTATCTCCTGTGAAAGTAAAAGAGAAACTTGGCATATGATTTGACATCATATGGATTCAATACTCGACGAGTATACAAAAGTAGCACAAGACCAAAGCTGGTGGGATCCATCCTTATCTGAGTAAGGAAATATTGCATTGCTTGCTGGTAAAGCCAAGGGTTATTGGCAAACTAAGATATGAAAGGCAAGAATGAGAGTGACTCATTAATCTCAGCCCATGTGGGCATGTCGAGCGATGATTTTTCTCGCTTCTTGTGGTGGGATGATCAAGGCCTAAAAAGAAAACCTGCCCATAAACCAAACCACAACCAAGAACTAAGTGGAATCTGCTATATGTAATCATCGTTGCAAATCTGTTTCCATTTAGCGTCTTACCAGACATGGATAATAGCTAAATTACTATCTGAACTAATGCCTAAAGTGGTGCCCCAAATCAAGCCTTTTGAGGTCCAAAAAACAACAACCGAGTCTTTTCTCGTATTAGATGGGGATGGTTACGTGAATTCTTTATTTCATAGAACCCGATCATGTGTCATGCTAACAGTTAACAAGATCATTTTTTATTGTGTCATTCGAGCACTTTTGTAGTCTTCTTCTTCCTCTTTTAATATTTTTACAATCTAGTCCACAGCTTAATTTGGCCGTCTTTCTACGTGTCCAAATTTTGAGACCCAAACTAGTAGCTACATTTGTTATCAAGTGACTTTTAACATGGTCAATTAGTGGGAAACTTGGTTGGAGAACTATGAAAACCAGGTGTTTCATACTGTTACCCTACCTTGCAAGAAAACCTGTGTTAATTTCATTCGCAAATCAAACACAGAACCATGATGAGAAGCTCATGTGCATCTAGGCTTATAGTTCCAATACCAAGGTCATGGTGCCACGAATAAAAGCTAACCTCATTGACAAACTCAAGGTCTACTTGCACAAGTTTGATTAGTAGATGAGCTAAGCTTGATTAAAGCTTCAATCTTGTTTGACCTTGCTAGGTTACACACGTTGGTCAAGCTCATGGTGAAGCCTCAGTCCCAGCTCATTGAGGAATAAGTCAAGTTGGTCAACTGATCTTAAGCTTGATAATGGTTCAGATTTACATCTGTGAGTGTGTGTTAGGCTTCGACCTCCTCTTGTAACCAAGAAAAAAAGAATTACTGAAATTGTGTGTGGTTTATGATCAATGGTGGATCTACATGGAAGAGTGGGGAGCTGCCGTCTCCCTGAAAAATTGAAATTTTACAGTAAAACTACGTTTTATAGTGAATGTATGATTGAGATTGATTCTTGGTCCCCTTAACACGATCAAAAATATACATCACTCCCTCCAAAATTATTTTCTAGATCAGTCACTGTTTATGATAGAAGAAGAGATGTAGACCCTTTTATCGTATTTGTTTTCCTAGCAGCCCGTCCGTTACGGCAGAAAAACAAACTCGGGCGGGCTTCTTGCAGTTTGGGTTAAGAATTCTACCCTTGGAACAGAATAACCCATCATCTTGTCAGTACCTCGCTAGTTCTTGATCAATGATGCCAAAATCATGGCTTGTCCAAACGCAGCTCAGTGATTATTGTTAGTGCTTTCCTACACATAGAAAATGGCTTTTGAGTCTTTGGCTTAAGTTAGGTGATGGTGTAAAGATTATGCACAACTAACGATGTCATGCAACATATCTTTATCTTATGTAGTGCTTTCCTACACATAGAACATGCCCACTAACACTATGTTCTTCGTCATTTGATTATTAAAATCTAAAGATTATCTTCAATAAGAAAAAGTTATTGGAATCTAATGAAGCCAGCTGGTTTTTTTTTTTTGTTACAAGAGGAGGCACCGACACATGCACCCTCTGGGAGTCCGACTCCCCACCAGCAGTAATAGCGGTAGAGTGTCCTGCCGTTGAGCAAACCCTCTCGGTGCCAAGCCGGCTGACTTTGGAAGCGATAAAATGCATAAATCTTGCATTTTTTATTACCGGAATCTCATTTTGGTACAATCAGCCTATGAGGAGGCCGAAGCCAGATGCAGGCCTCGGGTGTCAAACTCATGACCTTCAACTTGCGAGTTGATGTGTAGCCAGGTGAACTAAACACGACTCATATTATTACAATGTGAAGATGCTGATTATTTTTCCTGCTGCTTTTAGAGTGTAAAGCATTAGTGCTTATAAATAAACCTCTTTAGACATCTAGTTGGTGTTAATGTATTAATTAAATATACCTGTAACTTTATTTCAAACTTAAGAAAAGTGTTTGGAACAAAGTTGCCACTAGATCTGATCTGGGTTCGAGATGATACAATCCGTTTCCGATCAGTGAAATGTTTTGAATCCTGTTTTTGGGATCTGCAATGGTCCTTGAAAGCAAGGAGATGTTCAATTCCTGGATTAAGAATCCTTTTCCATTGTGAAGTGCTCTTCAATAACAATGGCACCGCCTCCTCGATTCAATAAAGATGGGGGGAAATTGTCCCATGTTTCAGAGTTCCCAAATGGAACCCTAATGTACAGACTGATTTGAGTTGATGAAGGGTCTAAATTCTAGATTGATTCAAGAGTAGGATTCTCGCCTAACAATAAATAAAATGTAGAACCCAACCGGTTCCACTCCAAGTCCAGTTCAGTTTAGAAAAATACCACTGTAACCATGTAAAACTATAAATACACTAGGATTTTATTCTCAAAGTTGATGAAACAAAGGTGGGATTTTAAAACCGGAAATACGACATTTAACTTTAAAATGCCGGTCCTGGTTCCGTTCTCGGGTAGGTGGAACCAAAACCGGAGCATGGGGTCCTGGGCTTAGGTTCTTACCAATTATGGGGCAGATGAGATCCAAAATTACCGTGCTTAATCAGATGTATCTGATTGGATCCTCACTTGGCCGACACATGACACCAGAGAGTGTGTGTGTGTGTGTGTGTGAAATTATTTATAGCCCACGGCAGAATTGGTCCAGTATAGAGCCCATCCTACAGCAGTGGGCTATTTCAACGAATCCAAGATAACCCACAGTTGAGTTCGTTGACTATAATGCAAGGTATCCCTTCCACAGGCAAAACTGCGAACACGACCTACTTGACCCCTTAAATGGATAGAGCAAAAGCGAACTCGATGATCGTTTCATGGCCAATGAACTGAAATTTGACCTAGACCCAATTGTGTCGTAGCTAGCTAGAACCAAACCGACTTAAAATGGCTCGACGATCGTTTCACTTCCACAGTATTGAGAAACGCGGGTCGGTCATGGTCGGGTTACTTTTAACCCGAAGCTGAAATGGGTCGCACGAATCGGCTCTTGCTGCCCCGCCGGTGGCCAGCCGTTGGATTCCTCGCGCAGTGGGCTCCTGGCCGTACAGATGATATAATGGGCAAGCACGAGGCTTGGGGACCACCTGCCCCCACTCTCTCATGTAACGAATATTCCGTCATGTGGATATCCACGCATAAGACAAGCTGGCTAAAGCCGAGCCTTTCGTAGTAAGCGGCTAAGCTTAAAGCCAGTGAGCTTCACAACGGCGCGTTCACGACTGCACTATTCAACCCTTTCTCGTTTTTAACGGAAAGAATCATAAATAGGTCATTCTCGTTATTTCGAAGGTTTAAATCGACACAATCTCGAGTTCTACCTCCAAAGTTGGCTGAGCCGGTTCGAGCCGATCATTGATACTTGTATAAATAAAAAAATATAAAAAGACTAAAAAATAGAAATTGTGAAAACAAATGTGCAATATATTGAAATTGATAAAAAATAGACTAATTAAGCGCTTAGAAAAAACATTTATAAATAATTTAGAGATTTTTTATAATAAATACTTTAGAGTTAATATTTAAAGAATAAGAGAAATATTTTGCATAAAAATAATAAGACAAATATTTTGGCCGTACCTAGGGTGGGACCCGTCTTTCCCAAGGTGGGGTTAGTAGCAGGTGGGACCCACGACGCCAACGTCGATATCGAGAGAGAGAGAGTGGACAGCGTCGTCGCGTCCTTTTCGCAATAATGAACAGAAAATGAGATTACGACAATAATTAAATTAGTGATTTAAGCTTCTCCAGAGGCTTCCATGTGAAATAGTCAGTTTTCCCTTTATCGGGAAGGGAACCCGATAAACCAGATCCGAACCCATTTGCATTAGCTTAATAATGAAATGAAAAATGAGTCAGCAGAGTTTGATGTCAAAAAATCCCGTGTAAGAAAAACTTCATAAATATTTTTTTATTTTATTGGTACAATGGAGAGGTTGAAACCAGATGTATGCCCTAAGTACTGAACTCATGACCTTCAACATGTGAATAGACCCTCTAATCAGGTGAGCTATTTCTCTTTGCACAAAAACCTTCGTCATTATTGGGGCTAAGAGAAACTAGCCATACATGGGTGATACTAACATGACCTCAAACCCAAATCCTGAGCTTGTGATTAAACATTCTACATGACATGACGTTGGGGACAACCCGACATGAACATATGTCGTGTCCGTGTCCACCAAAAGCAACACCCACAAAAAGGGTATCTTCAGTCCCACTTATAAACATGAAATAAGCGACACTGGCACGAACCAAGCACGAAACACTTGAAACAAGAACCTGATTGCACCCGAAACCAAGAACTTCTTGTTTAGGGCTACCCAAAGTAACATCAGAAATTTTGTGTTGGAATATATGTCAAATAAAGAAAATTGATTTTCAGGAGGTCTATGAGCTGCTGTTTGACCTATTAATTGTAAGATATATATGTGTGTGTGAGAGAGAGAAAGAGAGAGAGAGAGAGAGAGAGAGAAAAAAAAAGAGAGAGAAAGAGACATTTAAGATGATATGAAAAGCAGTCAAACGGAGGTCTCGTAAAAAGATGAGAAAAACTAAAGCAAGTAATCTTAAAAGGAGGAAAAAGGCAATTAAAGTATTTGAAATAAGCTCTGATATGGTTTTTGTAGAAATAGCTACTTATTATGGTATAAGATCAAGAGATGCGGCATTGAAGATTCTAATAGCAAACTCCACCTAATAAGAGAAAAATTATACTATATATGTATTTATGTATCTTTGACATATTCGAGAGAGAGAGTGAAGGGGGAAATGCCAGTGTATACAAACTAATGCGAACAAGATAAGATGTTTTTTTGTTATTATGGTTTGTTCAAAAACTCATATAAAAAGCATTATTTTACATTTTGAGTACATGTATTTTTTAGCTCTAATCAAATAATATAAAATAATACTTACAATAATTTCCATATAAACAGGTTTGCATTAATCCTTCTCTCTCTCCATCGATCCATCAATATATGTGTTTATAGATGTGATGAATAAATTTCATGGTGGAAATATATGGAGGATTGGCACAAATGAGTTTACCAACTAAAGCAAGTTGGTGGCCTAAAACCAATCATTTAGTTATTTTAACCAAAGATTGTTAGCGTTGTGTTTTGCTGAAAACTCATAATCATTAGTTTTCCTATTTCTTTCTCTCCCAAGCAAAGGATTGTAATCTCTTCTAGAGCAAAAAGCTCCTTTACGTCCAGTGGCCGGCGGACACAGAGTTCACGCTCACGGCCCTTTTCCGTGCGGGTGTGAGACCCGATTTTCTCTCTGTTTCCCTATCCAAGAAAAGGGTGTCGACTCATTTACACTATAAAAGGGTTTTTCGTTTTCGTATGTGAAGGAAACAGAACGAGATATCGAAGAGGCGTGGAGAGTACCGATTGTGAGTGATCAAGCGTTGCATAGAAGCATTCTTGTTGCACATTTTATAGATGTTACTTTGATTTTCTCTTTTATTGCCGTTTTCTTTTCGGTTTTTGTTCCCATCGTAGTTTTCTTTGCTCGGAGTTTTGATCAAAGGGGATCGTCATGCCGAGACGACGAAAGAGTGCAGGACAGGGCTCGTCCAGTGAGGGCTCAGAGCCACAATATCATCGCAACCCACAAGAAGGACGATCCGATCATCCGCCGTCGATGGAACGCCCGATTGCTCTTGATCCGGTGCCGTACCAGGGAAGGGGTTGGCCTCAACCACAGCAAAACCCCCGACCACCGTATCAACAACAAGCACACGGAAGTCCCGGAGGAGTGCCTAGAGGTCAATCTCCTCAGTATTCAAGTGCCAGCGGGCCGTCTCAGTTGGGCGGCAGGCGCCATCCAGGCGGCGGAGATGGCCGGCCCGGTCCGTTCCAGTCTCCCGGCCAGTCTGCGTCTGTCTTCCGCCCGGTGGTTCCCGATCTGCCCCAAGCTGCCGATCAATATGGTGCCAGCAGAACGACTCCTCAGTTTTCTCAGTCTGCTGGGCCCCAAGAACCCGGTTCTTCTTCTGGGACTGTGGAAACTCAGGCTATTCAGGAACCGTTTCAGAAGCTTGCCATCTCACAGGAAGACACTTCTCAGGTGGTCGCACCTTCGTCGAGCAAAGCAATTCGTTTCCCTCTCCGTCCAGGGAAGGGGAAAAATGGAGCCAAATGCATCGTGAAGGCGAATCATTTCTTCTTTGCGAAATTCCCAGATAAGGATCTCCATCAATATGATGTAAGGCTCCGACCATAAAGCATTGTCAATAGTTTTCTGTATACCATACATCAGTTGATTGTCGAGATGTGGAATTTATCAGGTATCCATTACGCCTGAAGTTACATCTAGGGGTGTTAACAGAGCGGTAATAGATCAACTTGTCAAGCTGTACCGAGAATCTCTTCTGGGTAGGAGGCTTCCAGTATATGACGGTCGGAAGAGTTTGTATACGGCAGGTCCCCTGCCTTTTACTTCAAAAGAGTTTGTGATTAACCTGACTGATGAAGAAGATGGCTTGGGTGCTCAACGGTATAGTGTGGCACTTACAACTTGGATTTCCCCCCTCTATTCCATTCAATTTATTTCTTTTTGCAATTCCGGAGGAAGGCTTTTTAGTTTGACAAACGTTTCTTATTCAGCAGCTCTCTTCTATCCTTACTTAATCTAACACGTCTTTTTGTGCCAGTAACTTAGTGTGAATTGATGTGTGGTTTGAGCTTGCTTGGATGCTTGCAGAAGAGAGAGGCAGTTCAAGGTGGTCATAAAGTTAGCTGCACGTGTGGACCTGCATCATCTGCGTATGTTTTTGGACGGGAAACAGGCTGATGCTCCTCAAGAAGCTCTGCAGGTTCTGGATATAGTCCTACGTGAGCTGCCAACAAGCCGGTAATGTCCAGCATATTTAAAATAACTTTAATCTTAAGAGTTTCTTTTTGGCCTAAACTGGCATTCCATGATATGCGGGAAGCAGGTATTCGCCTGTTGGAAGGTCGTTCTATTCACCCGACCTAGGGCGAAGGCAGTCACTTGGTGAAGGATTGGAAAGTTGGAGGGGCTTTTATCAGAGCGCCAGACCTACTCAGAATGGTCTTTCGCTTAATATTGGTATTTGTGACATTCGTTTATAAATTATCCTTTCTTGTTGTCATCAGTATCTTCTCTTCCCGTATTTTACATATGGCTTTCCTATCTTGAAGTTGTTTATGTTGCTTTCTTGCAGATATGTCCTCGACGGCCTTCATTGAGCCCTTACCCGTGATAGGCTTTGTTATTCAGATGCTGAACGGGGACGTTGTGTCCAGACCATTGTCTGATGCTGATCGCGTCAAAGTATTTATTTTAGCAAAAATCCCTTTTCTAATTAGTAGAGCTTAGAGAGTTGAGGACCTGAGGTGCTTGTTGCATGGCCTGTCAAGTTGGGACTAGAGCGGGCAATTAAGTTGGTTCATTTTTTACCCGCACTATCTTATGGTTGAGTGTGATGTCCCGGATATCACTGCTGTCTGGGACACTGGGTTGAATTTTAAGTAATTGAATGATAGGTGTTTATCTTATCGTAGTTCCAACCTGTTACACAAGTAGGACCATATTCCTGAATTATGATCTTGGTTGTAGGACTCTCGACAATGTCAATATCAATTATGAACAACTAAACGAAATGCTTAACTGAAATAACGAGATGTTTGGAATGGAGGTAGAAACATAAATATGATATTAAAACGCCCTTTTTCTTTCTGTAGTGGTGGAGGAATTAATTCTACAAGGAAGAATCCTGCAGGCCCATACACGGAATAACTGAAATGATTTTATGATTTTAGTGGAGAAAAGATTTGGTGTGAAATATGTAGTCGGATTTCTTGCATCTTGACATTGTCAATGAATTGATAATAAATTTAGAAAACTTGGTGTACTTTTCAACTCAGCTTTCCTGATTCTGACTCATGTTTGCTTTTTTAGATCAAGAAAGCTTTGAGAGGTGTAAAAGTTGAGGTAACTCATCGTGGGAATATGAGGAGAAAATACCGCATTGCTGGTTTAACTTCACAACCAACAAGGGAGTTAACGTAATGTGCTTAACCTTTCCTACTTTCTCTCGCATTCTGATTGCAATAATCTATCAAGTACTTATCATACATTATGTTCTGTATCCACTTTGTTTATGCGCTTCTAGTTATTTCTTCAGTATGTAAGTTTGCATTGCCTGTTTCTTATGTTCCCTTCGCTGGGGCCTGACACTTTACTGTATCTTTTCTGCCTGACATGGGTGTAGGTTTCCTGTTGATGATAGAGGTACTACAAAGTCTGTTGTGCAGTATTTTCGAGAGACATATGGTTTAACTATTCAGCATCCGAATTGGCCCTGTCTTCAAGTTGGAAATCAGCAGAGACCAAATTATCTGCCGATGGAGGTAAAATTGATTAACAAACTTCATATGATTAATTCTTTTCAATTGATTGAATTTTAGTATGTTCGGATTGGTTGCAGGTCTGCAAGATAGTAGAGGGTCAGAGGTACTCAAAAGGGTTGAATAAACAACAAGTTGCTGCTTTGCTCAAAGTAAACTGCCAACGGCCTGATGAACGGGAGTTTGATATTCTTCGGGTGCTGTATTACCTCCTACATCCTGATATTATGTATTATGGTTTAGTTGCATGGTTATTTCATGTGGTTCTGGGAAGTTTCCCTTGGGTGACTAATGATTAGGCTTAGGCATATCTTTGCAGATAGTCTGTGTATGTATGCACACTGCTAATTTGTTGTTATTGTCATGGTTTGTGCATGTGATTCTATTGCAGACCGTTAACCATAATGCTTATAATGAAGACCCATATGCAAAGGAGTTTGGTATCAAAATTGATGAGAAACTTGCTTCAGTTGAAGCTCGCATCCTTCCTGCCCCTTTGGTAAGTGGTGAACATCTTTTTGTTGAAGGCGCTCTCTTATTGGTGCCAAACATACTGGTATTGCATTTGTAACCTTTTTTTAATCCTAGTTGCTTGTCCATTTTTGGTTCAGCTCAAGTATCATCCTACAGGTAGGGAGAAAGATTGCCGGCCGCATGTGGGACAATGGAATATGATGAACAAGGTAGGCCGTTATATTTGATAGTCATCCTTGCTGGGCATTGAACTGAAATCTTTTGGCCACCCTGGATTTCAATCTCATGACCTTCAAGCCAGATGTATCATGATTAGGGACGGTCATGGGGTGGGTGAGAGCAAGGTGCATCCCTGCCCCTGCGGGGCCCTATCCCCGCAAAGAGCCACTTGATATTTCGAGCTTGATGAACCATAGTTAGGTTAGAATCTTATAACTGAGTTGAGCACAGTCTATATTGGATATAACTTTATAAATGGATAGTATACTGCATGAAGTACAACGTACAAGAAGTATACAACACTGTTATAAAGCAGTGCACTCCTTTTTATAACTGTATATCCTCTTCCTCTTTACTCAGGAGCAATACAGTACTAAAAATCCTAGAAGAGTTGGGCTGGGTTCACGGTGTGAGGACTTTTTATCTCCATCCCTGCCCCAATCGTCATGGGGGATTTCCCAGCTTCCCCCGTTCCTGATCCCAACACTCACTTTCAACCCCAGAATCTGCCCCATTCAGGGTGGGTTCCCATGGGGAGCTGGGGACCCGCCCCCATCCCAAATCATGATATTGTTCAGTGTGATGTTGGTGTTGTATAAAATTAAGTTTGTCTTGCACTGTCTTTGTGACGTTCCTTTTATAAGATTTGTTAACCAATCTGAGGAGCTAAAAGAGCTGGTAACGGAATGTGATGATCAACCTGTCATCTACATGACGACTGAATGGTTTTACATGTACTATGTAAATGTAAACTTTCTGTTTACTGTTATTTCTGTCTATGGAGTTCTGTAATGTTTTTGTGCTTGCTTGATCAATGTACATGTTTTTAATGATGGTGGATGCCACGTAATTCTGTATGTTGTAATGTGCATTACTAGTACTGAATTTTACTATTAATACAAAATACTGATAATGAGAAATAATTTTGTATAATTTCAGAAAATGGTCAATGGTGGCACTGTGAACTACTGGACTTGCATCAACTTCTCTAGAAGTGTGCAAGATGGTGTTGCACATGTCTTTTGTCAAGAGCTAGCCCAGATGTGTTGTGTTTCTGGGATGGTATGATGTTCTCTCTCTCTCTCTCTCCTCACTCTACATTCTACACACAATATAGAAACTGGATTAGATGAACAATTTTGTGAATGAACATTCCCTTGTCTTGTTAATCAGTTGCGCCAACAAGCTCTTGATGCCTGAAACATGACATTGAATTTTGAATATCCAAATAAGCTGCATCAAAGAAATTGTCTTAAAATTCTTGATATACCTTGGATGAACATGACCCAAGAGTTGATTACTAAGAATAGAGGGGGTACCGATTGTTTCAGTTAAATATTACAAAAAGATAAATATCCCCGTTCATTTAGTGGTCGTTAGCTTTGAGGTGTTCTTTTTAATACCGTTATATATGTGTGTGACTGTGCACACATGCCTGTGTGTCTAGAGGAGAGGCTTTTAATGGTGATTGATGAGTTAACGAAACATATTCAAGATGAAGTACCTTGGTGTATGTTATTTGGAGATGACATTGTGTTAGTGGAGGAGTCTAAGGAAAAAGTTAATAGAAAATTGGAATTATGGATAGAAACATTAAAAGGTAAAGGCTTTCGACTTAGTAGAACAAAGACATAATATATGAAATGTAAGTTTGATCATTTGGTTACTTCAAAGGACATAGAAATTAAAATTGGCACACATTGCATTCCCCAAAAGGAAAGTTTTAAATACCTACGGTCAATTTTTCAGAGTGATGGGAGTGATGGAAGAATTGATGGAGATGTTATGCTTAAAATTAATGCTGGTCGGTTAAAATGGAGAGGAGCATTAAGTATTCTTTGTGATAAGAAGATACCATTAAAGTTAAAAGGTAACCATGTTTTATGGTTCTCAGTGTTGGGCAGTTAATCGTCAACATGTTCAAAAGATGTATGTGACAGAATGAAGACATGTAGATGGATGAGTGGTCATACAAGAAAAGACCGTATACATAATGAGGTTATTAGAAATAAATTATGTGTGGCACCAATAGGGGATAAAGTGAGAGAATATTGTTTAAGGTGGTTTGGACATTTAGAAAGAAGATCAAAAGAAGAACCTGTAAGAAGGTATGAACAACTAGATTTTGAAAGTATTAAAAGAGGTAGAAGACGGCCACAAAAGTGTTGGAAAGAAACAATAAAGAATGATCTAGTTATTGTGAGTTAACTGCTAACATGGCACATGATAGGGCTCTGTGGAAACAAAAAATCCATGTATCCGATCCCGTCTAGTATGGGAAAAGGCTTAGTTGTTGTTGTTGTTGTTTGTTGTGTGTGTGTGTGCATATGGATGTATGTATGTAATTCATATTTTTACATATGTATGTACATTCAAAAGCTCCTTCCAGGGTTAATGTGCCAATCTGATCCATGTGATCTTCTACTGCGATTTTGCCTGATAATAATGGCTCACTTTATGGTAATGGTGCATTGATCTTATCTTTGTATCTTCTGTTCCCCCTCATACTGGTCAAACCAGTGAATTTATATACAATGTTCTCATTTCTTACAGGTGACCTCAAGCGAATATGTGAGACAGATCTTGGGCTTGTTTCCCAGTGTTGTTTAACTAAGCATGTCTTTAAAACGAACAAGCAGCAGTATCTTGCAAATGTTGCTTTGAAAATTAATGTGAAGGTTGGGGGGAAAGAAACACAGTGCTCGTTGATGCGCTTTCACGACGTATACCTTTAGTAGGCGACAGACCTACAATTATTTTTGGAGCTGATGTAACTCATCCACATCCTGGGGAGGATTCAAGTCCATCAATAGCAGCTGTATGTTGTTGAGTTTGTATTTGTCCAATTAGTCTAGGCTATCGATTTTTTCGTTGCAAGTTTATTTGAAAATCACCCTATGCTTAAATTGTAGGTTGTGGCTTCTCAAGATTGGCCTGAAATTACGAAATATGCTGGTTTGGTTTGTGCTCAAGCACATCGACAGAACTCATTCAAGACCTCTTCAAACAATGGCAAGATCCAGTGAAAGGAACTGTAAATGGTGGAATGATCAAGTATTGTCCCTCTCTCACGCTCCCCCTCATATGTGCATGCTTGAATGCACTTACATTTCAGGTCCTTGCTTTTTGTTGGTTTGAAAAATTAATTAATTTCAGGTTTCTACTTAATTTTTTCCTTTACAGGGAGCTTCTCATTTCTTTCCGAAGGGCACAGGGCTGAAGCCATAGCGCATCATATTTTACAGGTAGTGCTTTATTTTCACACTTCTGTAATTGTGTTGACTTAAATACTGTACATGATGGTTTTTATATTATTTGCAGGGATGGTGTGAGTGAAGGGCAGTTTTATCAAGTTTTACTGTTTGAGCTTGATGCTATCCACAAGGTGATGTTTTTCTTGTTGGTCAACATTATTAATAACCTATTGTGTTATTAACGTTTTAATCTTACCTGTTGGTCACCTATCAGGCGTGTGCATCCTTGAATCCAATTATCAGCCTCCTGTCACCTTCGTGGTGGTTCAGAAGCGACATCACACAAGGTTGTTTGCTAATAATCATAATGATCGTCGGATGATTGACAGAAGCGGGAACATACTTCCAGGTAGTGATGTGAAAGTGTTAGTTCTTCTGATGGCCTCCGGTTACAAGTTTTAATGCAAAGGTGCCATTCAAAAAATGTTTTTAGTGTAAAGGAAAATATTTCTCTTTGCATGTAGTGACAACTTGTGAATGGTTTTCTGACTAAATATGGTAAATTTCAGCAAAATCCATGACACCAATGGTATATTTGTGCCGCTTTCTCTTCTTGATTCTCTTTTGCATTTTTATGTGATATCCTTCTTCCTATTTTCACGAGAATCTGCATTAATGTCTACTGTGAGAAGTTAGGTCTGGTAAATTGAGTGACCTCTTTGGGCCATTATATTGCTTGCAGGAACTGTGGTGGACTCAAAGATATGCCATCCAACTGAATTCGACTTCTATCTGTGCAGTCATGCTGGTATCCAGGTAACGGTTTTATATTCAGCGGTGAATTACTTGGTTGTTTATTATGCGGTCTTGTCTTCGTTGTCTCATGTGGATGACTGTTTATGAATTTACAGGGTACTAGTCGCCCGGCTCACTATCATGTGCTGTGGGATGATAATAAATTTACTGCTGATGAGCTTCAAATACTCACCAACAATCTCTGTTACACGTATATTCTGTTACCTGCTTGCATTGGTGCTTCTTTCTTTTACATTGACTTGCTTATACTAGTCAACATTTCCCAACTAGAAAACATGGCCTGGTTTTAAATAGGCGATGCATATTTCTGTTAGTAGTGAACGCCAGACAAAAGTGCCTGTGTAAAGATTACAGGGACACCAATATATACGTAGGAAAAGTGTAGATATTCTATATAGTTGTATTTCATAAAACTTAATGAAAAGTTCAATTTCTGTTAGTTTTTACAACACTAACAAAATAACAGTTGGTCAATATACCATGAAGTGACATGGCATTATGCTATTTCTCAAGTTGGAAAATTTTAGTTAATTTTTTTTTTAATTAATTCGTGCTAAGTTTAGGGAGAAAAGTGTAAGTGGAGAGACCAATACAGATGCAACAATGTGGCAGGTGTCGGTGTGACGCTGCTTTATATGTTGGTTCTTTAGTTCCTTGTTTAGTAGGATTCCTCATTATATGATAATTATGGCAACAATGTTTTATTTGGTTATCTCTTAAGGGATACTATTGTTGTTTTCGGTTTTGCTCTTTTTACAGATATGCACGGTGCACTCGCTCTGTTTCAATAGGTAATCATCATTTAACGTTGAAATGCTATTGCTTGGTTTGTTTTATGTGGTATGTTTTAATGTGCGAATTTACTTGTGGATTTTGACAGTGCCTCCTGCATATTATGCACATCTTGCGGCCTTCCGGGCACGCTTCTACATGGAACCAGAGACATCCGACAGTGGTTCGTTATCCAGCGGGATGCCTGGAAGGGGAGGTGCTGGTGGTGCCAGTGGCTCGGGCTCCCGGGTTCCAGCGGGTTCTGCTGTAAGACCACTGCCTGCCCTCAAGGAGAACGTTAAGAGGGTCATGTTCTATTGTTGAATGCTTTTGGTTCTCTGTCTTGCTGTTGAATGCTTTTGGTTGTCTTTCTAACCACCCAAACACTTCATATGATTCAATCAACTCCCTTGCTTGTTATCTGATGCTTCAGTTACTGGGGACAAGATTTCTTCCCTTCTCTCCCTATTTTAGATTTGTTGCTTTTTATTCACATTCCTCACTGGCTTGAACACTGTCTACGTGGATTGGGTTCACGAACACAGTTGAGGTCCATGCGATTGAAACCCGTAGACCTTGGTCTTGCATTTTGCTCGTAATCACTATATTCTGATCAGATGCAACTATGAATAATGAATACGAAGACAATTTGTTAATCCGGTCGACCTGCATACCCGGACGATCAGGTGTGTTGACCCCTGATCAAAACCTTAGCAAAGTGCCGAACCTAGGGGTGGAAAATCAGGTCCATTGCCCAGGTTTCGGGTCAAAACAGGTAAACACAAACTCAAACCCTTTTTTTCTAGTCTGTCTACAAAATCCCACATCCGATCTGATCTCAGGTCAAGCTCATTGATACGGCTGGACTCTCTCTCTCTCTCTCCACGCACATATATATATATAGTGATTGGATCTTGTCGTTCCTGTTGCCTGGCCGTTATTTTTGGGGAAGGTTTGGGTCCATTGGAGCTCATTAATCGGTTACATAAGTTTTTTCGGGGGTGGCCTAACGAAGTAACGAATTACACTGCTCAATTTTGAGGTTTTGGGTCAACCCAAAGCTAGAATCTTTTATGTACATTACATTCCAAGGAGTGTTCACGTTTGGTTCTAGATTCTACCTTGAAGCTAACTGCTATGTCCGGTTTTCAACATTTAGGAAACAAAACCGAACTGTGTATGGCCAAAACCGAAACAAACTGGATCATCAGTTCAGGTTGTACTAATTTAAGGATTTTGTTAAATGAAAATACAATATATTATGTCATGATTATTTGGACGTATGGTCCAGATTTTATATGTATTTAAAGTTATAAAATTCTATACATAAATGTATAAACTTGTCAATGTTTAAATCAATATAAGTATATAAAGTTATAAAGATTATATATAAGTTTTATAACCTTATATATACATATATATGCATACATACATACATATATCTATACATATATATAATAATTGGTAACAATACTAGAATAAAAAAAATTCCAACTAAAACCCAACCCAGACATCTATAACCGTCGGTTTAGTTTTTGCGGTTCCATGAACACCCCCTACACGCACCTATATATTATGCATATCATATAGATACGATAAGTAACTACATGTACAATCGTGTCAGGCTTTGGGCACGCTGGAACCCATCACGTTCGGTTTTTGCGTAATTTTGTCTTGACCAGGAGGAACCAGAATTTTGGGTTTGGGTCTAAACCATTTAAACTCTTTTATTTTCATAATAAAATTGGGGCATAAAATTGCCTCCCTGGCCCAACCGAAGGCACAACTCTTCATCGTGAACATCCAACGGTCTACCCAAGCGTGGCCTCGTTGTAACCGTTGGATAATCGCGGCGTCGCCTTTCTATTTAAGATGCGGCCCTTCTCGCTCTTCTTAGGGTTCATCTCTTTCGGTCGGCTTCTTCTGGTTGTTAGGGTTTCTTCCGTTCGTTCTCTGGTCGCTCTTCTTTTTATGGTTTTCATTTTTGTCGTGGAGTCATCTCCTGTTCGTCCCGGAAGAATCCGTGTTTGTTTGCGCTCGAGGGTACGAAGTTGGAAATCTGATCGCGTCGGATACTGATTACCGGCTTTCGTCGATCTCGGTGAAAGCTGCGTATGAGCTGACGCCAGATTCAGTATTCCGTTTGGGACCTTAGTTTTGTGCTTCGCCTCTGTCAGCACGAAATCGTTCCAGGAAGGAGATCCTCTACGGATTTTTGACCCTTCATCCCTATGATTAATCGTTATGCTTCCGTGTAGAAAATCGGTTTTCAAAAGTTGAAGGATTGATTGATTGGGTGGAAATGATGACACTTTCCCCAGATGATCGACTATGATTCAAACTGTGCAAACAACTCTTCTCCTTTGTGAGATTCAAGCCAAGTCTCTGATCCGCCCACCTCAATCTCTCTTTCTCCCCCTTCTTCAATCGGCTTTCCTTTTTGTGTGCTATTTTGGTTTTGTTGATGAAATTTTGCAGGATTTTCGGCCTTTTCTTTGCTGTTCTATTAAAAAATAATAGATTCTCAGAATGTTTTTTATAATCATATTCTCATTTGATTGGTGGATTTCTTGTGTAAGGTGTGGGACTGGTTTTCATGTATTTTGGAATTTCATTTTTGTATTAACAATATCTATGTCAGGGAATCCAACTATTGAACAAACGCTCTAGGTGTTTTTTTTTCTTACATAATTTCAAATCCGGAAGCATTTTAAAACGAACTGGAGTTAGGGATGTCCGTATCAGATATGTACCCAAGGGAATCAAACTCTAGACGTCAGGTCCAAAGCATTCAGCTAAGCGAAGCAAGGCAAAGCAAAAAGGGGGCTTGGTAACTTAAAAACAGCGGATCTAGAATTATTTTTTTAATTGGCAGCATCTTTTAGGGAATTTTTGAAATAGAATCGAGCTGAAATACCAGCCAAATTTAGAATTATTCTGTTCGTATATGAAAATGTTAATTTAACTGAGCAAAATTAGCTGACAATGAACAACCTTTATTTCCCCTTTATAATCACAGAAATACCAGCCAAAAGGAAAATTCTACAATACACTATTTGTGCTTAGTTGAGTATAGCTGAGGTACATTTTTACTTCTAAATCTTCTTTTTCTTGGCTGCACGCAAAGCTTAGGCTTTGTATTTCACAAGGACGCCATGAAGAACAGTAACTGCAACAACTGATCCATTCGGTATTCCAGAAATGGGTATTAACGAGCAGAACCATCTACAAAATGTTTACCTTATTGCGGCATACTCTCTCTCTCTCTTTATATATTCCATGAGAATACAAGACTACTACAAAAAAAAAAGTATATGGACTAGATTAACCAAGGTAGAAAGAAAAAAATCGATCTATATGTAGTATAAGGGCATGGTTGATCCAACAGTAACATATAAAATAATAAAAAAGAGGAAAAGAAGGAAAAAAGTGGAACGATTTTTTTGGGCAAGAAATACAAGACGGAAAGACACCAAATAGACCAAGGTATAAAGACAGGTAGAGAGGACTAGGCGGAAATGCAAAGCAACAAAACGATGAAGCAAGACAGAAATTATGTTTTTCTTTTGAAAACCCCTTTCGCCTCCTACAATAGATTGAAAAGTCAGTCTTACCCTTTGATTATTATTTTTTTCAAACTATTACGAGTGAAATTACTAAAATATTCAGATATTTTAAAGTAAAAAGATAACTTTGCCCTTAAACAAGCGAAAGGAAAGGACAATTATATATTCTCACAGTTTGTGAAAATTACGAAATATCAGTCTTTATAATTATGGAGTTTCCCTCAAACGTATGACCTGCTACTAATTCAAAAGATGATTTTGCCCCTGATCTTTCGATAGAATTAAAAATTCAATTTGAGGGTAAAATTACTATCTTGTTCCCGATCAGTTTACAAAATTATTGAAAATACCAAAACATAATTTTACTATTTTATTTTTGTTACTTTTTAATAATTAACAAACTGGAGATACAATTAAAACTACTAGTTTATCCTTAAACTTTAAGGAAATCACAATGATAGGTAGTAAGATAAAATTACAGTTTTGTGTCTAAGTTGAGTTGAGAGTATTTTCAAATGGGTGCCTAAGTGTCATTTGAAAATACTTTTAGGTACCTAAAGATATTTTCAATTCAATACTACTGACACTACTTTGTTTATAACAAAAACTAATGTAGGTATTGTGATTCTACTTCTGTATATAGATGATTTGATCATCACTAGAAGTAATGAAAATGAAATATTACTGATCAAAAGAAATTTGCATGAAGAGTTTGAAATGAAAGATTCGGGTCTCCTTAGTTATTTCTTGAGAATAGAAGTAACTCGTAATAACAAAAGTTATTTTATGTTACAAACAAAATTTGTTAGTGATATTGTTAACACGTTAGGTTTGGCATATGACAAAAAAGTGAGTACGTCGGAGGTGATGGAGACCAAACTGAAAACTACATATAGAAAAAATTAGAGGATCTCACTCCCTAGAGACAAATGATAAGAGCCTTAACGTATCATATTATCATTCAACTAGACATAGCATATGCAGTACATGTGGCAAGTCAACTTCAACAAGCATGAGTGCGGTTATGCGGATTGTAAGATACATAAAAGATACTCTTGAAAGAGGAATCATTCTAACCTCATTATCTTCTCTTACATTAACAGTCTATATTGACGCTGATTCGTGTGGGGATGTCAATGATAACCATTTTACTATTGGATTTTATGTATTTTTAGGTGACTCACTAATTTCTTCGAGATGCAAAAAGCAGTAAAAAGTGTCTCTATCATCTACGGAGGTAGAATATAAAGTCATGACTACTATAGGAGTGAAGATATCTTGGATCACTAAACTTCTAGCAGACATAGAGGTTTCACTAAATGACTATAAAATTGCTTTGTGATAACAAAACATCATCTATATTACTTCATATAATACATTCCATGAATGAACCAAGCCTATTAAGATGACCTGCCACTATATTCGGGGGGAATTCTTGAAAAAAAGACTGACCTTATGTTATGTTCTTTTAGAACTATAACTAGCAGATTTTTTTACAAAATCTTTGTCAACCCTTAGATTTATATTTTTATCGGACAAATTTTTAGTATATACACCGGAAGTTTGAGGGGGTGTTAACTTATAATAGAGCTTGACCATTAGGGCCCAACAGGCTCGTGGTGAGGGCCTTCTTGGACTAACCCTCAACCCTCAATGAGTAGTATTGTAGTAGTTGGGAGCAATTGCTCCCACATATTTCTCTCTCTTCTCACTTGTAATAACCTCTGTAAATAGAGGATGTTGTGAAATGAATAAATTAGATCTTTTTTTGCTCACTTAACTTGTTTAGTATTATACTTATTTGGTTTGTCTTGAGCACTATGTTTTGTGATTTGGCTTGTTAAAGATCTTGCGAGATCATTTGTATTTGTGTTTGTGGACATCATTGACGAGATTGTGGTACTACTAATATACGTGTTTCATGCTGGTTATTTCTTTTTAAAACCATTTTATTGTTACTTTTGCCAAACAATTAAAAATGAATTGTAGAATCTGTGTATTAGAGTTGATAAAAACAAAAAAGTTAAACCATCTAAATTTCAAAACGTGAAAAACACTATCTTGTTGGTACTTACACTTAAAGGTATAAACTATGTTCTAACAAAAATAGTTTCACCACCTACTTCAAGTGCAACAAAAGAAGAAAATGAAGTGTATAAAATATTCCTTAAAGATAAACATTTGGTAGAACCATAATGTTGACATATATGGAGGATGACCTCATTAGGGTATTTGAGGAATACGAGGTCGCTGAAGAGGTGTTTGATTCTATAACAACTAAATATGATATGACACAAAGTTATATGTTCAACTGTTACTACAAAAGTACAATTCTTACAAAATAAAAGGAGATAATATAGTACATGTGAACCAAATATTGATAATAGCAAGAGACTTAGTTGTAGCAAAATTGGTCATCACCGAGGCTATACAAATATCCACTACCCTAAACAATCTTCCTCCGTCTAGAAACATTGTTGCTACAACCCTTAGATTAGGAGCTGAACCAAACCTTTTTGAGTTACCTCTTAAACTAACAATTTAACAAGAATACATTAATAAAAATAAGGACAAATTGTTAGTAGCTTAAGATGAGATATGATAAAACTCGAGATAAATTAGAGAGAAAATAAACCAAACAAGAAGTTTGACAAGAATAACAAGAAAGGCAATCAACTTTTCAAGAAATTACAGAAAATCGCTTCTCAGGTCAAGTACTTTAACTATGAAAAATAGGACAGTATAAGAGGGATTACAGCAATAAGAAGAATAATGACGGTAGAAACATCCAACATTGTGACTAATCGGAGAAGAAAAACATAATTTGCATGGTTTCAAAATACCTCTATGTGGAACACCCAATATATGGTTGGTGAATTGATTTAGGAGCAATTTGAAAGAGTAATTTGACATATATCAAAGAGCAAGGAAGGAGCTATAGATGTAAAGGAATATAAACTAATAGAACATCAGGTATATGTGAGAAATAACACTTTCTCAAATATTCTTAGAGTTAGGTCCTTTAAAACACATGTAGAAGGCATACTGGTTATACTGGCTGATGTGCTAATTGTACATCAATAAGGCACAATTTGGTTTCGGTACTTGCCTTGGTAAATAAATGTTTTAAAATAAGGTTTGTCCCTGCAAAATAACCGCGAGGAAACATGGAAGGATAGCCTTTTCTGTTTGATGTTGAACAAGGGTTGTTCAAGTTGAATATAAATGATAATTCTTCTACTTATGTTGATAGCACCTTAAATATATATGTAAATGTATGCTATAAATGCCTAGGACACGTAAGTCTCAAAAAGTTGAGAAAATTATCCAACTTTGACTTATTGCCTAGTTTTTAGGAAAACACTTTTAACAAATGTGAAGCCTCTGTAAAGGAAAAATAAAAACAAAAACATTTTTCAAAAATATAACGAGAACAAAACCCTATTAGAAATCATTTACACTGATATATTTTACAATCTTTATCGATGATTATTCAAGATATACCTATTAGAAATCATTACACACTTCTATATAATTTTTTCTACAAAAGACTTTGATATTTCAAAACAAAATACAATGTTAGAGATACTTTAATAAAATGGTATAACAGAAAGATATAACAGGATCTTACTTAATATGAAGGGGTGTATGTTAATATATGTTTCTCTACCAAGGGTATTTTGGGGAGAAATGGTAAATACAATAATATATATACTAAACAGAGTACCATTTAAAGTTATATTCTCTACACCATATGACATGTGGTTTGAAAGAAAACCATACCTATGTCATATTCGGAGGTGGTGAAGATCCTTGATCAGTGTAGGAATACGTTATAGAGAAAATCCATAAGATGTGTATTCATTGTATATCCTAAAAAGGATATCAGTTTTATCATAAAGATCATGGATTAATTAAAAGTAAGGATTTTGAATTCTTAGAGGATACTAAAAATGATCCTTGAGAATAATGATAATGTATTAATGATTTATTAGATCTATATCCATCATCATTTGAATCCATATATAATTATGATCTTCCTAAACAAATCAAAACTATAAGTGAACATAAAAGACCTAGGGTCATACGTCTTACTTAAGTGATTATCACACTTACCTTGCAGAAAAAGTGTGTAATTCGATGGATTTTTAGATGAGTTAACTGATAACATGACATATCAACAAACTATTAAATCATCTGAATTGACAGACTGAGAAAAAGCCATGGATGATAAAATTGAAAACATTAAAAAGAACCAAGTTTAAAAATTAACTGATTTATCAAAAGGAGGGAAAGTCATAAGCTATAAATGAGTTCTGAAAAAGAAATATAAAGTTGATGGGTTTATCAACAAGTTTAAGGTGAGGTTGGTTGCAAAAAAATTTTTATAAAAAGAGATAGATTATGTTGAAATATATTCTTCTATTATGAAATTTGCATCCATAAGAATAATCCTGACAATATCAGTATAATATGATTTAGATTTACATTAGTTATATGTAAATACTGATTTTCTAAATAGAGATTTAGATGAAATCATATACATACAACAACTCGAAGGATATAGAGTTAAAGGCCAAGAAGATAAAATATATAGGTTGAAAAAATCCCTATATGACCTTAAAGAGTCACCTCGTCAATGATATTTGACTTTTCAAAATATCATAGTTGAAATTGAGTTTGTAGCTAATGAACTTGACCACTTTATATATGTTTGGAACAGTAAGAGATACTTTGTCATACTCTCATTATATGTAGATGACATCTTGTTGACTGAGAATGACAATGAGATGATTGTCAAAACCAAGTCATTGGTTAAACTCAAGGTTCTAAATAAAGGATATGGGAGAGACATCGTATATTCTAAGAATAAAGCTTTCTCGATATAGAAAATCTAAATGTTTATGCCTAAGTCAAGAGAGATATATAGACTATATTCTCAATAAGTTTAAAATGGGTGAATGCAAGTGTGCATCTACATTCGTTACAATAGGAGTCAAACTTACTAAGACTCATTATCATGGTGAAAGGAATGACAAACCTAATGTTATGCACAAGCTGTTGGTAGCTTGATGTATATTATGTTCCGTATAAAACTTGATATCAGCTTTGTTGTTGATCTTGTAAGAAGATATCAAAGTAATCCTGGTTGACAACATTGAATAGTTATCAAATGCATTCTAAAATATCTCAAAGTAATAAAAGATTTGAAATTGTATTTTCAAGCATATGAACTAAAAGTGGTGAATACTCATATACTGACGTTGTTTTGAGCAAAAATGACAACAAATCAACCACTTACAAATATTTTTATTTAGAAGTAAAGTTGTTTCTTAGGATTGTAAGAAACACGGTTGTGTAACATTGTATTGCTTTAATGAATGCCTTTTTTATAAGCTGTTTATACGTGATTTTCAATCTATCTTTCTTAAATAAACCATTTGTGGGAAACCGTCAAATCTCTCCCTCGTCTTCTCCCCTTTCTTTCTCTATTCGTTCCGAGGTGAGAACCTGTTTTTAGCCTATTCTTCACTCTCGTGCATCACTAACGTGACTGGCAATAAACGTGCGAAGAAGAAATCGATCCATCGTATGCATAATGTCATACTGTATGAGTCTGGAGAACACCATACAAGCATTACCTGAGGAGATTTAAGATCCACAATAGAATCTCTTGCAACATCTTTTACTGCACCCGCAACAATACGTATACGCTCATTCCGATCCAAGGGGATTTGATTCTTGGTCAACGCCAGTGGAGGCTTTCTGTTTCATATCTGTTTCTTCAATACCTCTCCGGTTAAAACCCACTGCAAACTGAAGTACGAGTTTAGAAACATCAACTGTGTCAGCAATAAATCGATATTTTTCTCATTCTGCTACATAAGAAATAATAAACAGAACTACAAACGGGAGATCTATAGGATACATATCATGAGCAGGAAAGCTGGTAAGAAATCCTTATGTTGAGAGCAATTCAAGCTGTCTGCAGCTGTTGTATAAATTCAAAGATCCCTACAGAAAACAGAAGAAAAGAGAATTGACCAAAAAATCTCTATTTTCAACCGATAAGTGAGATTAAGCATGTGGCCGCTTCTCATGAATATTAGTACAGTCAACACATACTAACGTACATGCAAGAGGTAGAATACACTTAATTAACAAGATGAAAAATTATGCTCATGAAGCCATTGTGACAGAGGAATCTGTTGATGCTACATCGCCAGAGAATGGAATGCGGAAAACTGAAAGCACAAGCATGTTATGACTCGCTTAGCTACATAGTTGAGTCTCCAAGTGTAGGGGAGCATCACAATGTTGTCGATGTTGGTGAAACTTTTGTCTGCCAGTTTAAGTTTGGGCGAAGAAAATGACAATGAGCCTCAATATGTCGGATACTTTTATCAAGGTTGTGTCGCACCCGTGTCAGATAGTCGACACCTATACTTCTCCCATGTCTGTCATTCCAACCTATGTTTAATAGTAGCCATGATATTGTTTCTTTCAAACTCACAAAATCATCCTCTGGTTTTGTATTTCAGGAACACAGATCATGACACCAGAGAGAAGAAGGGCTATCTGGTTAATCTATTGTAACCATAGGTCCAATTTATTTCACTAAATGCCTAGAATTTGAATATGTTCCATCTGGCCAAGAATGCCTTCTTTCTGATTCATGAGAAAAGAGACCGAAAGAATGAACTTTGTAACTGCGGATTGATAAATCTGACCTTAGTGCATAGTATCAATTGTAGTCCTCCGGTTTAAGAACTGCAAGTTCTTTTTCACTCTGACTTGAAACTTGAGGACCATGTCACGAATCAGGGAAATACGCAGCGCAGAATTACTTCCATACTTTTCTTTATTTCAAATTTATAAGTTTTCTTAATTAAGCTCATGTTGAGCAGTAAAATTCATCCACCAAATTTGATGTCCGAATGTTGGTAGAGAACCTCATGACTCGGACGTGCCCGCAATTTCTTTGGTTGGTATAGCCTCGGCAAAGATGGAAACAGTTTCTGTAACTTGAATTATATCAGACTTCTTTTTCTAGAACGACGAGGATAGCACCATGAGTGAGGTGACAAAGAACCACGTGAAACATCTAAGCAGACCACAACTATTCTGAAAGAGCGTGGCATCTAGACCGTTTTATAGTTGAGTTTAAAGGCATAACATATATAACTAGATTCTCACTGTGGGAAACTATTTGCAGTATGGTGCAGGAGGAAAGATGAAGTTGCAGATGGGCCAAATGCTGCATATATTACACCAACGGCCTTGGACAGATGGGAGGGGAGGCTCAATTCGAAGGCCGCCCATATGATATACTTGATGCAGCTTTAGATCATACAGTTTCTAAATTTCCTGTTAAGACATTCACGTAAATTCTGCTTCTTCAAGCTTGAAAGCTCCTGGTTGCAGAAATGAATTTGGCTTCAGAGTTCACCTTCTTTCTGCATAACTGTCATTTCAACATACTTTCCTTCTCATGGTACAACAATGCCCATACTCGATCAACCCTAACGAAGCAAGATCAAACCATTAGTCGATCAAAATTTCCCTAGCAAACATTAGAAAACGTACAACCCTCCGTGACCTGGTTTTGGAGTATGCATATAATTGATTTGCTCTTCTTACATTTCAGCCACACAAATATGATTGAGGGAATGAGGATGGACCTCAGAAAGTCCAGATACGTGAATTTTGATGAGCTCTATCTTTATTGCTATTATGTAGCAGGAACTGTTTGTTTGCTGAGCTTCCAGTCATGGGTATTTCTTCTCCCAAATCGCACAGAAGATGTATACAGTGCAGCCTTAGCACTTGGCATTGCGAATCAGCTAACTAATATAATTAGAGATGTTGGTGAAGAGTGGGCATAATATTTTATATAATGATAGTTTGTTCTTATGTAATTTAAATTAGCAAAATTTGACGTACTCATGACATGGTTCGCAGAAAGCTTCTCCGAAAGCCGATTTACAGACATATTACATACACACATACATACACATACGTAAGTTCATACATACAAACCTACATACATGCGTAGTCCATCTTATTTTGAGTCATTACAGCTGATCTCTTTCCTTTTGCTGGCCTGTTAATCAAGAATAACATTTTTCTTTTCTCTTTTACTGTTGCCTATTGCAAGGCGTGGAAGAATTCATCTACCTCGGAATGAACTAGCAGCAACAGGGCTATCAGATGATGATATATTTGCAGGGAAGGTGAGAAATAAGTGGAGGAATTTCATGAAGCGCCAGATTGAGAGAGCCAGGGTGTTCTTTGCAGAAGCTGAGAGAGGGGTTTTAGAGCTCGACCCTGCCAGCAGATGGCCGGTTAGATAATGTATATTATACTCAAGAAACATAGATAGAAATAATAAATACGTTACTCGTTCATTGACAAAAGATACTGAATTCTTTTAAATATACTAATTGTAGAGAGATCACAAACCTGCTATTCATTGGAAATCACTTTCATATAAAGTGGAAGTTTTTTCTGCTTCTAGTTGAATCAGTGGATTTCTTTAAGATATGTATGGCAGGCATGATTCTGTGAACCAAAAACTTTATAATTCACAAAGTTGTAAAGATGGTTTGCCATTTTTCTTGTGCATTAGACATTAATCTGCCTTATTTTCCGAATATATCGCTAGGATGTGTGTAGAGTCTGCTTAGAGTGCTTATGCAGAACCATCATATTATCTGATTACCATATGTTTTCAACAGAAAAACTAAACTAGTCACAATCATCAGGCCTGTTTGCACTAAGATTCTATTTATCATATCTTGGTGTATTACCAGTCCCTATCATACAATACCTATTGATACACCGTATATTTATAGCTCTATCAACTTGCAATATGATTCAGAATCACATCACTTATCACAACCTTACCGTTTATGGTATGTTGGATTAATGCTAATTATGGTTGGGTTTATCAAATACATGTGCATTAATAACATTTAATTCATGTTTATATCCAAAATATTCAATTAATGCATCATTGATATATGTGAAAGTCCTAAAGTGTAAAAAGTCATATGTGAGGGACTTGGGTATGTGATGAAAAAGAGGAGACAAAGTTTAGTCCCATATGGAAGAGTGAAACAAGCCTACATGTCTTCTTATATAGTTGGTAGCTCATGAACCTGAGTTCAAAGAGCTTGGGGAGAACATGCTAGACCATGCATGCATTGGGTTGGGTTTGGGAATTGTCTTCGGCCTATAATTTTACACAAAAATCTTTTGATCTAATAATCAAAAGTGCTTGCACAAGAACAATTATGGGATAGCATTGGTTGAATCATGTCCACAATCTATGATCCAACACGGACTCAATAAATATGTGATTAGGGCTCCTTATTTTGCATTCCTCTTGAGAGGAAGGCACAGGTATCTGTACATACTCATAGCGGGATACTAATTTCTTTAAGGAATGTTCGTAAGGACGACTCGCACAAATAAACTCCTATTCTTATTTTGCTTTTTGTACAGTTTGTTTATGACTTATTTTGAATTTGTGGATGTTGTTGTCGATTGGAGAATATTTACATTTGTTGCATATTGTTTTATTATGTATATATGTATATGGATTTTCCCAACAATCTTAGAGAAATCAATATTTATCGTAGTGAACATGTCTTACGACTGCTACCCTCCGACCTAAAGTCGACTTGACCTTGATGTTAGAAAAGTTTGTCGGTCCTCATTTTAAATACTGACAATAATGCATGAAAATTTGGTTAACCGTGTTAGGGTTCATTTATATATTGAGTCTCATTGTCCACTATGTGATGATACTGACCCTATAAGCTAAGATAAAATTACCAAGTGAAAGGAGGACACCCTGTGACACTTTTGTATTTTATCGACACTATCAAATGTTTTATTTGATATATATAGTTCTTCTCCTTCTATGATAGTGAAAGATCTCTATGCTGCCTTGAATAAAAAATATAATACTAAAGACCTCATTCTTGAAAAATATTTTGTTGCTAAGTTTCTTAAGTATCAAATGATTGAGGAAAAATCTGTGACCGAATAGGCTCACGAGTTTATTGTTATTTCTATTATTGATAAAATTTTTAAGTCTTGGGAGGGTTTAACATGGATCTCTAAGATGGCCCTTCATGGTCTAATGACAGACATAGTAATAGAGGAAGAGTATAGAAGTCGAAAACCCATTATGCTTGTAGATAGCACATCTAAGATTAACCTTACGGTTAGAAAAAAACAACCTAGTAATCCTAAAGAAAAACAAGCAAAATATAAACCAAAAGACAAGATTCAAAAGAAACCCAAGAGGAAACTGCGCTCGCTTTGTGGTCAGGTTGGACATTGGGCGAGAAATTGTTCATCGAAGAAAGCCAAGAAACCTGCGATCACTCAAGGAGCTATGGTCAACATGCTAGTAACCACTACACCTACTAGTAATGAGTATCTATCCCTTAAACCCCATCTTCTTTCTATTTATGAGCTAAGGTAGAGGATTGTAGACATTGGGGCTAATATGCACGTATGTGTTGACCAATCTCTTTTTGTGTCTTACTAAGTCATTTGTGGGGAAACAATGACTTTAGGAGATCATTTGACTATAGAAGTTAACAACGAAGAGTGTGGACTTAAAGTTTTCTTTGGAAAAGGTTCTAACTCTTAAGGTTATTAGATACATTCCAATGATTCATTAGAATATTCTCAGTGGTCCTACTTTAGTTAAAGAAGGATTAATGTTAGATTACAAATATAATAAAGTTGTCATTACATGACTTAGTACAAGGTATTTTTTTGATAAGGACTATTTGTGTGATGTAGAGGATCAATTTAAAATTCATGTAGAATCAATTATTGATTATTTTATAAATTTTAATGATAATAAAACCTCTACTTCTGTTTGACCTTCTTCTTCTGTGTGTAATTTTAAATCATCTAATGAATGATGTGCTAGGTTGTGTCATATAAACTTTGATTCTATGAAAAGAATGATTATTTTAAATCTTAACTCTAAGATTGTCATAGATAGAAAACACAAATGTGGTATATGTGTGCAAGTGAAACAACCTAAGAAACCTTTCCATTCGGTTGAAAGAAAATATGAGATTTTGGATTTATTGCATACTGATATTTACGAATTCAATGAAATGAATATAAGGGATAATAAAAGATATTTTATGATATTTATTAATGATTTCAGAAGATTCTGTTATATTTACTTAATTAAAATTAAAGATAAAGCTTCGTAAAAATTTTAAATATTTAAAAATAAAGTGCAAACTAAAATAGGCAAGGTACTTAAAAGATTAAGATCTTATAGGAAAGGAAAGCATATCTAAAACCTTTTTCAAGTATATTGTCAAAACAACAGTATTGTTTATGAGTTTATTACTTTGTACTCTTCTTAGTCTAATGGGATAGCTGAACGGAAGAATATAATCATTGTGATATGGTTAGTGTTTTACTTCAAAGTTCTAGGTTACCTACCTATATATGAGGAGGCTTTAAATATGGTTTGCTATATTCTAAATAGAGTTCCCCATAAGTATAAGGAAAGTAGTCTATTTGAGCTTTCAAATGATCGAAATACCAGTCTCAAATATCTCAAAGTGTAGAATGTCTTGTGAAATTACTCATTCCTAAATACAAGAGAAAAAAATTGAAACATAAAACAGTGGATGCTATATTTGTAGCATAGATGTCAACACAATAGTTGAACTCTGTGACAATGTGTTTCTTATGAAGACTAGAGTTCTCCAAACTGTATTTTTTAGAGATTCTTACCCTACTACTGGTTTCATTCCCGATCATGTGAAAAGGATGACAAATGTGGGGGTTACCTTGATTGTGTTATTTCTATATCAGATGACTAAGGAAATAACTAAACCAATGAGAAGTAAACAACCTAGGGTATCAAAGGACTTTGTAAGTGACTTTGTTACTTTCAATGTCGAGGATGATCCTATCACTTTTGTGCATACTATAACCTCATACGAAGTTAAGTTTTGGAAGGAAGTTGTTAATGATGAAATCAATCAATTCTTTCTAATAGTACTTGAAATTGGTGGATTTGCCTCATTATTATTTTACTATGGTTGCAAGTAAATCTTTAAGAAGAAATTAAATACAAACAAAACAATTAATAAGTACACGGCCAAGTTAGTTACTAAGGTATACATATAAAAGGAATGAATAGATTATTTTGATATCTATTCCCCAGTTTCCCGAATGACTACCATCCGATTGCTTATAGTATTGGCTTTCATATATGACCTCTTAATCCATATAAGATGGATGTGAAGATTGTTATCCTTCGTGGTGAGCTTTATGAGGAAATTTATATAGATCAATTAGAGAAATTTGTGACTTGTGGGAATAGGTCTATGGTGTGTAAGCTTGTTAAATCATTATATGGTTAATGACATGAAAAGTTTGATTAGTGTGTCTTACTACAAGTCGGTCAATAATGTTTTCATTATTCTTTGCCTATATATTATTCTTTGCCTATATGTAGATGATATATTATTGTTTGGTTTCGATATAAGAATAGTAAATGAGACTAAGTCATTATTATGTAGTAAGTTTGAGATGAAGGACATGAATGTAACTGATGCAATTTTATGACTTAAAATCACAATATTTACTGATGATATAGTAATCTCTGTCTTATATGTTTGAGAAAGTTTTAGAGAGATTTGATTATGCAAACTATAAACCTGTTGAGACTCATGTGATTCATCTAAGACTTTGTATAAGAATGAAAGTGATATTCTTGTGTCTCAATTACAATATTCTTAGATTATCAGTAGTTTGATGTATTTAAATAATTATGCATGACCAGATATTGCATTTGGTGTATGTAAGTTAAGTAGATAAATCAATTGTCTAGATAGAACCCATTGAAAAGCTCTAAACAAAGTACTTCGCTATATAAAAGGAATGATTTCTCTTACACTACATTAGGGTAAACATCATTATGTTCTTTAAGGATTTAGTGATGCTAGTTGGATTACAAAAAATTATAGGAGTAATATGGCCACTCTATATGTGTTTCTTGTGGGTGGTGACACTGTCACATAGAAATCCAACAAATAAACTATTTTGGCTCGTTCTACCTTTAAGAAAGAACTATTTGCTTTAGATGAGACTGGATTAGAAGTTGAATGACTTAAGGGACTCATGTCCTGTTTAACTATAGTAAATAAGTCGTTTCCTTCAATTTCAGTGCACTGTGATACCATGACTACAATTCCTAAGATTAGTAACTCAAAGTACAACAAAAAGCAATGAAGACATACCGAAGTTAGACTAAAGTCTATAAGGGCTCTTGTATCTGGTAAGGTCATGGCTTTAGATTTTGTGATCCATTGACTATGGGTCTATTAGTAACCTTAGTTGAGAAATCTAAGTTAGAGATGAGACTGAAACCATGACTTATTCACAAGTAGTGACAATCCAACCTACTTGAGTGGAGATCCCACGATGTAGGTTCAATATAGTAGTAACAAGTTATTGTTTGAATATGATGACACTTTGTATTATGTGATACTTTTAGTATCTATGTGTCTGTCTCTTGTAAATCTAAAGTATCATGGCTACAAGTTTAACAAGAGATTATTCTCTAAATGAGATCAAATCCTATGACAGGATGCTAACAATACATCCTTGGAAATGTCCAACTAATTGATTGAAATTGTGAGGCCGTGATAGGGAATTGGGTTGTTCCCTAAAGTCAATCATCATACAGGATATGAATACATGACTATTATTGCATCATCCCTAAAGATCACACCATAGCATTTTATTATGTTGTTACCAATAGACGCCTTTACACTTAAGGTTAAGGTTCAAGATGTATGTTCACCTAGTTTCTCTAAGGATAATATTGGATAACTCAAGTAACAGTTCAAATCAAAAGGTATCATTACTCAAAGCAAAATATGATTGTTGGTTTATGAGAATACTTTTACACTTAGAACTTTGTGGGGATTATTGGATTAATATTAATTATGGTTGGGTTTATCAAACCCATGTGCATTAATAACATTTAATTCATGTTTATATCCAAATATTCAATTGATGTATCATTGATATAGGTAAAAGTCTTAAAGTGTAAAAAGTCACATGTGAGGGACTTGTCCATGCGATGAGTAAAAGAAGACAAAGTTTAGTACCATATTGAAGAGTGAGATAAACCCACATGTCCTTTTATATAGTTGGTAGCTCATGAACCTTACTTTAAAGAGCTCGGAGAAGATATGTTAGGCCATGCACGCGCGTGCCGGGTTGGGCCTGAGCTTGAGAATTGTTTTCGATCTATCTTTTTACATGAAAATCTTTTGATCTAATAGTCAAAAGTGCTTGTACGAAACGTTTAAAGATGAAGAGGTGCATCGGTTCAATTAGATCCACGATCCGTGATCCAACACACACTCTATAAATACATGATTAGATCTCCTTAATCAAAACATAACTAAGATTATCCTCTCTCCTCCCATCTCCCTTCTCTGCTTCCCTTTGCCTACGGTGTGGCTGCTCCCGTCTCCCTTCTCCACCCATAGGTGATTGAAGCGTGATCGAGATTGACTCGAAGATAGGTTTGTGCTTTTTAAGTTTTGTATGCGTTTTATCTTGGGAGGAAGACGTAAGTACCCATAAGTACACATAGCGGGGTGCTTATTTCTCTAAGAGAAGTCTGTAAGGGCGACTTCCACATATGAGTTGTGCTTTTGCTTTATGTATGGTTTGTTTATAACTTATTTTGGATGTGTGGCTGTTATTGTCAATTGGAGTATGTTTATATTTGTTGCATATTGTTTTGTTATGATGTATGTCTACATATTTTTCTAACATGTTATGTCCTGTAACACATGGGGGCGTACACGACGCTTGATCATGCAAAATGGCGAAAAGAATCCATGTAGTCGACCTAATTGATGCGGGAAAAGGCTTGGTTTTGATTTGTACGAGACTTTTCTAGTCATTGTCGGGCAGAAGTATTATGCTAATTATGATACTGTTGCGGGATATGTTTAAGCCAAATCCCATGAAAGACTATGGAGCTTGGCAGCCGTCTACCACTTTCTTGCTTAGCTTATAGTTATTCCCTTTTTGGGGTTTGATTGCAGGTATATGCTTCTTTGCATTTGTATGGGCAGATTCTTGATGTAATTGAAGCTAATGATCAAACTTCACAAAGAGAGCATATGCGAAGAAATCCAGAAATCTGTTTACTTTATCCATTGTTTATGTAAGGCCATGGTCGGCCCTTCAAGACATCCAAGTTCAGGAAAAGTTTTCTCCTAAAACTAAGCTGCACAATCATTTGTATCAATTATTTTGTCAATGGTGGTGATGAAGGTAATGTACATTTATAGTGACTGATATCCCAGCAATCCTGCAGTTGAAAAGTGGGAAGAATCAATTTGAATCATATGCATTAATCATTATTGACTTGGTTAAAGGTTTCATTCTCGGAAGAGAAGGGAGGAGAATCGTAAAACTCAGTCGGCATTAACAATTGAGTCTAGTTCTGGTTGGATGCATGGTATCATTGTTGGCAATTGAGGATGGCATTTCAAAAACTGTCACTATCTTAAGATTGTAAATCTTCTCTGAGTGATTTAGTAAAAATTTTGGGTACGCTTAGTGGTGGATCTACATCGAGATAAGGTGGGACATCTATCCCACCTAAATTCTGGATTAAAAAGAAGTATAGCCCATGGATGAATTGCAGGCAATCTTTCCAGCCTGCCGCAACTTCATCTCACTGAAAAATTATCTCTCTCTCTCTAAAAAAAGGCCGAGAGTTTGAATCGTAGGAATACGACATGGTCTATGATATAGCCATGAGGAAATTCGGCCTACCTTAAGAAAATCCTCGTGCACATGAAGTGGTGAAAAGCTTGACAGAATAGTGACAGACATTCGTTGAGCAACGCTATTAAATTGTGATTCGCCCAGGACTGTTTTCTTCAGACAGGTTTTCTCACATAGGACGATAGGAGGATAGAGCTCAAAAAGATTTTTATCACAATAATGTATAGGTTAAACTCAAGCCTAGATATGAGTTACTCTTTGGAGAAACGGCTCCTCTGTAAGTTGCCTTTTTGTTTTAAATTTTAACAAAAATAAATTTGTTTATAATGAAAAATAGCTCATGCAATAACAAAAAGGGGCTTTCCTTCCTTATTGCACAAACCCTTATCGACGAGGGCATGAAGTATCGCAAATTCGATGACCTGCCTACTTGGGATCTACTATTGAAGATATTGAACTGGAAAATCCTTTCTACTGGAAATTTTCATGGAATCCATAACACAAGAGAAGCTATTTCCATGTCCTGCAATTTGGAGTTTCAGAAGCTGCAAGAATTCGAATCCCTGCATAGATGCATATTGCAAATCAGCATATTTAGATGAATTACCAGCCATATCTGCCGACATAACAAGAACGAATGTCTTGGATGCAAAAAAAAAAAACAAGAGACTAAATTTGATGGAAAGACGTTCTCCATGCTAAAATTGGGGCAATTTTAGTTGACTTTAGTAATTGGAGGATTAAAAAGGTTAGAAGATTAGATGCTGCACTTGATAACTAATCACATAAATTAGGGGTGTTCATTGTTTGGTTTGGTTCAGTTCTAGCCTCAACCTTGAACCAAACCGCTACTTGCAGCGGTTTTTGGTATTTTAAGAACCAAACCAAACTGTGGTATGGTCAAAACCGAAACAAACCAATGGTTTAGATTCTCAACCACAGTTCTACTTATTTAGGATTTGGCTAAAGATTACTCTCATCGGTACCTTTCAAAAAATATTTTAATATCATATCGTCAATTACTACGTGCTAGATATTAATATGATAAGAACATATACTAAACTTCATCTTAAACAAAAGGACAAGAAAGGTATACTTCATTCAAACCCTTAAGAATCATTTTATAGATGCCATGTATCTCCTCCCTCTGCTTCCCTACTCAATATAGTACTAAAATTTTCATTTATTTTCAAGGTTTGGTTCGGTTTTCATGGTTTGCTTCTAATATCAAAACCATGAATCGAACTGCCCAGTGATTTTCTTGTTAGAACCGAACTGTTTGATGTCTAGAACCGAATCAAACCACCGGTTCAATTCGGTTCGGTTCGGTTCCAGCGGTTCTTTGAACACCCCTAACATAAATGGTGCAAGCTTTCAGGTATAATTCATAGCGTTGTTTACCCTTCAAATGCAAAAATATTTTGGTGTCCAGTATTCGCATTCATTTATTCTGTTCAGTATTCGCTTTCAGGTATAATTCATTTATCTTGCCTTAGGAGACCAGTTTGTACTCTGTGTATGCACACGTAAACACATGAATTTCTTTAGAGAAGAAGACAGACTTCCATATGGATTATAATTATAAATTCTTGCAAACTAAGAATAAAGCTGATACATGCCTGCGAAAAGAATAATGAGATATTTCTTCGTGTAGGTAAACAAAATACAAACGATTTTTACACAAAAAGGTATTACTGATCAAAATGAAGTACTTTACCCAAAATCTTATTTTCTGCATAATCCAAAGAGAACGAAAAAATAACAAGTATCATGTAAAGTAATAGAGATGCTTTTATAAACCAAATGTAGAGCAGCACTAGCACCCAGATCTTTTGCTCAACGGCATGGATCTCTAGCACCGTCCCTGCTGGTGGGGAGTTCATGTGTGTGTTAGGCTTCGGCCTCTTGTAAAACAAAAAAGTTTGAAAAAGTTATAAAAGTGATTCACAGAGCACCGTAAAATCAAAGAAAGGAATCCCCAACAAGAAAAATTTTACATTTAAAATGCCAATAAAGAAGTACAACTAACTATCGGAAATGATCCACAGTCATTGATAACATTGGTTATATGATAATTACGTACAAAATAAATGTCTACAAACAGCATCTAAATGTATGCCATCGGTGAAATATGGTTGGCACTCATGCATTTTAATTTTTTTTCCAAAGGCAATTTCATGCAGTTTTTTATTAAGAAAAAGAACCTTGAAGGTCATGAGTTTCGATACCCTCATGACATGTATATCCAATATGTTTTTCGATTCTCCCTAAACAACAACAACAACAACAAAGCCTTTTCCCATATTAGATGGGGTCAGCTACATGCATTTTTTTGTTTCCACAAAGCCCTATCATGTGTCATGCTAGCACTATAAACTAGATCATTCTTTATTATTTCTTTCCAACATTTTTGTGGTCGTTCTCTTTCTCTTTTAATATTTTCATAATATTCATATGAGAGCATCCTTTGGTTGTCTTTCTACATGTCTAAACCATCTTAAACTATGTTTCATCATTTTATCCTCTATTGGTGCTACTGTCAATTTGTTTCTAATAATCTCATTATGTATATGGTCTTTCCTTGTGTGACTACTCATCCATCTCAATATCTTCATTTCTACTACGGACATTTTTTGTACATATTGATGATTAACTCTCCAACACCCACAACCATAAATCATAGCAGGTCTAATTGCTTATCTATAATATTTATCTTTAAACTTTAATTGTATCTTCTTATCATATAAAATACTTGATGCTCCTCTTCATTTTAACCAACATATTGATGATTAACTCCCCAAGAGCCACAACCATAAAATATAACAGGTCTAATTGCTTCTCTATAATATTTATTTTTAAACTTTAATAGTATCTTCTTATCATATAAAATACCTGATGTTCCTCTTCATTTTAACCAACTGACATTAATTCTATGCTTAATATCTCCATTAATTTTTCCATCACTTTGAAAAATTGATCTTAGGTATTTAAAACTTTCCTTGTGAGGGATGCAATGTGTGTGAATCTTAATTTCTATGTCCTTTGAAGTACTCAAATTATAAAACTTATATTTCGTATATTCTATCTTTATTCTACTAAGTTGGAAGCCTTTACTTTCTAATGTTTCTCTCAATAATTATAATTTCCTATTAACTTCTTTTTTAGAGTCATCCTACAAATAATATACACCAAGATACTTCATCTTGAGTATGTTTTGTTAACTCATCAGTGACCAATATAAATAAATATGGACTTAAAGTTGATCCATAATGCAACCCAATATTAACTTCAAAGGAGTCTGTTATTCTTTCATGAGTCGTCACATATATTTTTGCATCATCATACATGTCTCGTATAAGATTTATGTATATGTATGTCAATGGGATACCTCTATTTTTCAAGGTTCTCAAAAAAATATCTCTTGCACACTATCGTAAGTTTTTTCTAGATCAATAAATATCATATAAAGTTTCTTCTTTTTTGCTCTAAAATGTTCCATAAGATGTCCCAATAGGTGAATCTTTAATAGTAGATCAGCCGACCATGAATCCAAATTGGTTCTCAATTGTACTCGATTACTTGTCTTAACCTACGCTCGATAATTCTTTATCATAATTTTATAGTACAGTTCACTAATTTGATACCATGATAATTCACACAATTCTCAATATCTTTCTTGTTCTTATATATGAGTACAAGTGTATTCGCTCTCCATTCTTTGAGCATCTTTTGGGTTCTCTATATTTCATTAAATAGTTTTATGAGCGAAGTCAATCCTATCTCTCCTATGATTTTTCATACTTCTATAGGAATATTGTTTGGTCCTATAAATTTACCAACTTTGTATATTTAAGAGCCTCTTTGATTTCATTCTTTTAATAATAAGTTAATAATATATCATCATTTTTCTATAAGTTAATAATAATTTTTCATTAAAAAACAATATAAAAATAATCCTCATGTTTGATAATAATATATGCATTTTTATTAATAATATATGCATTTTCATTAAAAAACATATAAAAATAATTTTTCTATCTATTTTGATATCATCATTTTTTACTACAATCTTTTCATCCTCATGTTTGATGCATCTAACAAAAATAATCCTTAGTTTTCTTATCTATAAGCTTAGCTATCCTAAAAATAATCTCTCATATTTTTTTTAAGTTAAACTTTTTATAAGTTAAACTTTTTATATAAATCTTCTCTTGGCTTTTGGTTATAAGCAATGTATACGTGTGTCACAATAGTGCATGTTATAAGCAAATATAATTAAATTGTTCCATGTCACGAATGGAAAATAATTAAATTGGTGCAGTAAACTAAAGCGTACTTGCGTGTGGTAACGACGAAGGAGAATGAGAAGCAGCCATATTTGACCATGCATGTCAAACCAACACTAGTCTTATGCATGATTTCCACGTTGTAGTTGGCCACTTCAAGCAACACTCCTCTGAAAATCTACAACAGCGAATTCCAACTTATGAAGAAAACAGAAAATAATTTCTCCTCTCTCTCTATATATATATATATCACACAAACATTTATTCTGAAGCCCATGATCTACAAGGCCAAAATCCAATTTATTAAGAAGATACAGAAAACTTGATCTGTTTGTCTCTCTCTCGATAAATCTTCAGAGACATGTTTGTAGTGAAAAATAACTAAAGTGATTTCATTCTTAGTTCTTCTTCTTCACCAAGAACTCAAGAAAGTAAACAAGAAAAGGCCTGGTGCGTCTTGTTCATGAAACGGTACCTTCGTCATTCTTGTCTTATTACGTACTATAGCCCAAACATGAACTTTGGAAACCATGAAAAGCATAATTTATTACCCATACCCGATAGACACTATATTGAGTTTAACTTCGAAACATCATAGAGAAAAGAACGAGATCTCGATCAACTTGGAAATGTGGAATATTTTTCTTGTTTTTTGGTGTTCATATCACCATCCTTTTTGAGATCATGATAGCTCTTTCGAGTTATGAAAACAACCTCATGCATTTTTCGCCATAACTAACAAATCACGAACTACGCCTCACGAGCAAATTCTCACCTAATTGACGGTACACTTCGCCTCTTTAGGCTCACAAGGACGATTCAGTTCTTCAATGCTGGTACCCTTCATTGTAGGACTTCATTTCCGGGTCCATCGATGCGAAATTTAAGTTTCGTTCATTTCGGTGATCCCTCTGACCTAAATTTCCTCCATTAAACCTACCCCCAACGCCTAAGAAATCTCTGGTAAACCTGTCTGCCGCTCCTAAATTCAATGCAGAACCAGAAATCGGATGGCGTCTGTCCTCTAGAGCTTCCAAATTACACAATTCAACTCTCTGATTCTCCAAAGGCAAGCAATTTGTAACACTAAAATCAGCGAGTTGATCACTGTCAATTTCATGCCCTCTAGCTCGGGGAATACCACCGAAATCAGTAGTCGTATTTCCTTTTTCTATCGAGTTCATGATATCTTGAAGTTGGCTCTCTTGGCAGCTGCTGAAATTACCCTTCATTTGATCCAAATTGGCTAAATGGAAGCTTGATGAATTACTGGTCGGAAATGAAGAAGAAGATGATGAAGATCTCTGATCTTGCCAAGTGAGTCCAACACTATTTGTAGTTGAACCGCCAAATCCTCTTAAAAATGAATCGTGATTGTTGCAAGTCGACGTTGCGCCCAGTTGTGCAGCTTTTTGAAGCAAAGCAGTGGCGGATATCTGAGGAAGAGTTGCGCTATTTTGCCTTTGAGAACTGTAAAGAGACGACACGTTTTCACTTATGTGATCGTTCAATATGTTGTTATTGAGTTGGTCTTGAATTGATAATCCTGAAGCAGTAATATGGGAACTATAGGTCTGACTTCTGTTGGCGATTGTGGTGTTTGAGAAGAATCCCAAGTTGAACAGATTTGAGGCAGGATTATTGCAGCTGATATTATTAGCAGAAAGCTGGATGGGAATCTGATTCAAGCCATGGTATTCATTGATGAACTGAGACCCTTCATGGAAATCCTGGTTGATGCCGAAAGCGAGGAAACCCGGCAGTGATCTGAGGGAGGAACTTGATGAAGGAATCCGATGGTCAAATTGTGAACTACCTCCTTGAAACCTAAGCATATCAGAGGATTGATGATGATTGTATAGGTGCAGTTCGTTAGGAAGTCTTGCACTCTCTTGAGCTAATGCATCGCAAAATGCCCTGTGAGTGATGAAGCTGTCACGCCTGCAGACAAATTAAGAAGAGAACTAAACGATAAGAGAAAAAGGATTGAAAGTCTTAAAGTACAAAATATTAATGAAGTCCTATTCAAAATGATCCTATTGAACTTTATACGCAGTGCATTGGACAAAATGGAAGTACCAACAAAGACCTAATTCTCACTTCAGTTGATTGCGCTGCTCTAGTGATGATTAGGAGAAAACTGCAGATAAGAAACACTGAAATATAGTTGAAATAAGAAATTAAACGTATGTTACATCGGCTAATTGCAAATGAACTTCATTTCTCGCAAATCCAATATGGGGAGATCAATATAAGACGACACAATCGAACTGTATACAACTGAATAAGAACAAAAGACAGAGGGAGGTTAATATTAAAACTCAAGCACAAAAAGGTTTCAACGGAGTGCACACTGCTGCACGCAGCCTGTACAAGATAGGCCAACTCATAAAGGAACAAAAGACGTTGCCCATGGATTTAGGCAACACGTGAACATGAAAAGACCGGCAATGGCGTTATATCCGAGAGAGAGAGGGTTTCCACAATCTTCATTTAAAGAAAAAGAAGATCGGGAGAAGTATTTGAACACATGGATCGACCTAAAAGGTTTTTTGAGGTCACATCTGTATTCTCTGGTACCACAGGTTTAGAATGGGCTTTCCAATCAGATTGAACAGCATACTTCTTTGAGCACTTGTCACACTTCCATTTCTTCTCACCATGTTTGCGAGCTATAGTGCTTCTTGATGCCCGTGAGATCGCCTAGGGCTCTTGATGGGTCATGGTGGACGCATGTGGGCTCAGGGCACACATAGACCTTCTTCTTGACCTCTTTGGTTGATTTCTGCTTGAGTTTCCATGGAAGGTTGTGGCCTCTTCTGTGGAGCTGGAGATTTTGTTCCCTCTGAAACCCTTTGCTGCATACCTCACATATGAATCGGTTTGTAGTCAATAAGGTCTTGGGTGACAGTGCAACCACCTCTGCATCTGGATCTGTTACCATGGAAAAATGCCAAACAACAAATTATTAGAAAATTCACAAAGGTAAAAAAAAAATTAAATGGCAATCAATTTGAGAAAGCTTGAAGACAAAGATTTCCCAAGGCAAACCCATTTTAATTTCAATCCATTTTATTACATTTATGTTTCAAAATTAGGGTTCCCTAGGGAATTCATATCAAAATGGAACCAAAAAAAAAAATGGGTAGCCCAAAAATATTTGTAGAATGAAAATAGATAAAATCTATATGAAATTTTAAAAAGAAAAAAAATTGTATCATTGATTTAAGGAAATGATTTACAGATTAGATCTTTCCGATAAAATTTTAAGATACTTGCTTGGTGTTCCTTTCTCACGGAGAGGAAGGAAAGGAGTTCAAGGATCTGCAGGTCATTGCAGCTAAGGGTCATAGTAGTTTTGTTAGAGACACTTCACCTTTCCTCTTCACCAAACTTAGACGGCTCCAATTTTTACAGTTTCCCTTCATCTCGATTCGCCTTTTCTAAACAAAATCGGAGTACAAATACATATTGAAGGAAAATGTCACGCTGCAGGCTCCTGACGATGCCTCTCCTGTCGTTATCTAGTACATTGGTTGCACCCCCCCCCCCCCCCCTCCTTATATTATGTTATATTATATTACATTTTCAATAGTAAATCCCATGGTTCTTTTGGAAAGATGCAGTGTCTCCAAGTTCAGAGCTCCAGTGTTATAGACAACAATATGTAACATGTAGAGAGAGAGAGGAAGAAAAATGTCATCTCTAATCAGGAAACAATGGTAATGCAATATTTTCATGGAATTGAAGTTGCTGTAATAACTAATAATGAATATCAGAATTAGTGTTCGCATCTTTTATCCGTTATGGAAGGCTACCATCACCATGGCAGCTGAAACTGATGTCACTCTACTGTGCTGTGAATTGAGCCATGACGTATGGTGTGTGCTGCCTCAGTTAGGGGCGCTGGCTTTGCACTTGTGTCCACCGAAATGCATGCATGCATTTTCATTAGCCAAACGTGGCCCGTCTAATTAATAACGTATGGACTAGATGATATCATGTTCCACTTTATTGCAAATTACCATTCCGCAAACAGTGCATGTTTCGTCCGAACCGAGCCTGGCCTTATGCCTCTCTCTCTCTCTCTCTCTCTCTCTCTCTCTCTCTCTCTCTCTCTCTCTCTCTCTCTCTCTCTCTCTCTCTATCTATCTATCTATCTATCTATCTATATATATTAGTCGCCATTATCTTTCCTCATTAGCATTAAACTGGAGAAAAGTAATATCATTTCCTGTCTAACACTTTTGAGTGTTTCTTCTCCACCTAATAACAATAATTGCTGCCCAGCACTTAGCAGTAAGAAGGTGAAGAAATGATGTATTTTTGAGCAAGAAAAGATAACCATATTTGTTAAATGCAAGTGAAAAGTAACGAGCCGAACAAAATTCCCCACACGTGAATGGAATATTTTTCTCAGCAGTATGGCATCGGTTTCAGACTACGGCTAACTACCCGTATATGAAAATAGTATATATATGGCATGATTAATCACGAATGAATGATTACTAAAGAAGGAGATGTTGCAGGGTGAATGCTGGAGGGTCACATGCATTTGGTTTGTAGACAACTCGATCCCTTCCTCTATGCCCCACACGTGAATCGAATATCTTTCCAAATGACAAATTTATCATCTTTTCCTACCAATATTGTGAATATTGGTATATTATATATAAGATCATACTCAATACTCAATCATACACTCGCTTTACTCGTTTTGTATGATTTCATCGTTTCAATAGCGGTCATAGACTTGTCTAACTTTTTACTACTTGTCTATTGGCCAAAATCTCTTTCTACCGGTTAAATTTGACACCACAGTCACCAAAACTACTTCCAAAAACCAAAAATATTTGTACATAAGTAGTTTTATGGATTTTTAAAGGTCTTTAAGTGATTTTGATGGTGATGGTAGTTTTGACTGATGAAAAGTGGTGGCCGATCATTAAAACGGTAAAATCATGCAAACAAGCTACTGTAGAGTAGTATCGAATATTGAGTATGAACTACTTCCCCCACTCTTTATATATATACACTTTCTTTACATTGTTTTGAAATGCCAGCTATAGATCTCTTTCAACTGTAGAGGCACAAATTGACGGAATACAACACAAAGAGCAATAACTAGCTCATATGGGTGGCTAGAGAGATGGGCCATCAGTTGAACGTCATGAGTTCGATAAGTAAGGTGCCGTGCATCTGGCTCGACCTCCCTATGAATTGTAGCCAAGACCAAAAAGATGGAATACACTAAAATGAGTATTTATCACAGTTGGAAGCACAGATTAGAATATGATCTTGCTTTCTAGATGTACATGCTAATATAATAATACGTATCTCAGAGCACAACTCTAAGTGTTGGTTTTGATTTGGGTGATTGTTGTGAAAATTTGGGCTTCTTGTTTACCCTCAATCACATAGTTGCCCTTTGAGTTCACTAATTGACTAAGAACAAACGCATTCTTATGTTAATAACTATTCAATTGTCCCAAAGGGTTAATACCAATCCAGACAAAAAACAAATCCAGTACTCTATTATTTGTGAAGCAATAGATGGAGTAACTCCCATTTTAGCAGTAAAAGAAGCAAATGGAAGGAATGATGCCCATGGTTTACTGAAGGTCTTCTTGCTTGTCAAAGATGTCTGGAGTGTGACAATGCGCTCTCTCTCTCTCTCTACATATTATATATATATTGTTAAGTAGAAATATAATATCGATAAGATAAGAGTCGTCTTCACAAGGATGAATAAATTTCTCTTTTTCTCTGCATGAAAGCTCGAAGGAAGCCATTCCTTTGGGAAAAGTTTGATTAGCATAGGTCCTGGAACTAGGTGTAGATAATTAGACTGTATGCCAGACACGATTGAAGTGGAAGAATTGGGAACGGTGTATGTAATTATACTGTGAAGAAAACATTTCCAATAGCATCTACTTACCCGTGATCACTCTGAGCTCCTGAATATTCACAAACAAAAAAGGAAAAAATTTAAGAGAAAGGCCGCATATTGTTTATTTTATTATTTATTTAAGCAATAAATACTCATTTATGTAGCACTTAGAGTGAAGGTATTCGAGCACGGTTGTTGCTGGTGGGGAGTTGGGACTCCCAGAGGGTGCATGTGTGAGTTAAGCTTCGGCCTCGTCTTGTAACAAAAGAAAACTCATTTATGTAACAACTCATGTCAAATGGCTAAGACAGGTTCAGTACTTCTTTGACAGTTTTCTTAAAGGTGAGAAGCAAATTAGAAAAATGAAAATATTAGTTTAAAAAATATTAAGATAAAACTTGAGCACAAAATTTTGGTGTTTGCTAGCAAGACGATGGTACCATAACCCTACCGAGTCACGTGGTCTCCGTCGAGGGTAAATTTGTCTATGTTGGTTTAGTGGCTTATGCTGGCTGGCTTCCTCGAATGGAAGCCAGAGGGACCTATAAGTTCTCTAGGAGTGCGGAGTGACGAAAATGCCCCAATTAGTGGACACAGTTCGTGCCGACACGTGCACGCGCTCTTGGTAAGTTCGACGCAGTGGTCCTCAGTTTCAAACCTCGCCTGGGTCCACGCCGTCACGGGCTCCGGTTTGCTCTCCCTTTTGCCCCGCCAACCTCCTCCTGTTCCTGCTGCATTCTCACTTCACCATGCGCTCTCAGAGAGAGAGAGAGAGTTACCATACGCTCTCTGAGAGAGAGAGAGTTAATGTGAGGATATATATATATTACATTAATTTTGTTTATATATATATATATATATATATATATATATATATATATATATATATATATATATATATATATATATATTACATTAATTTTGTTTGTCGAGATGCATGAAGATAGTTTTTGAGAGAAACGTATTGCTTGAACTCGAGCGCCATAAACTTTACCACTGCACATCATCCATCCTCCTTCACCACCACACACACACACGGGGAAAACATTGAGATCGATGACAGAACTGAATACCCTCCCGCCTGCAGCTCTGCGTGAAGTCCACACCACTCCCATGCTTATTCGCCTGAAGTTGGAATATACGGGACAAGAAAAATCAGGATGGCTGAAATCCCATCCTTATGTAATTCACAAGTTATTCATCCTTCTAAACGCAAGTTTTAGGAACATTAAAATATACATTTTTTCATATATACATATGTTAAAAAAATTACAGATATATGTAATTCTTTTGACATATATATATATATATATATTGATTATTTTGTTTATAAAAAAATAGATCGTGTTATAAAGATTGTAAGATAATAATAGAGTGCATAGAGCTATATGAAACCTCAAATGTGAGAAAAACTATATATTTAGATGCTTGAAATTTATGTAGGTGTACACCTTCTGATATGTGAAATAATGAGACTATACATATTAGATAAGTGACAAAAGATGTGTTAGGCGAATCTAAGGGAGAGGTACCGGTACAAAAAAAAACTTGATAGTGGAGTGAAGTGGTGTAATATAAAATCAAGGTAAAAAAACAGTTAGCGAAGCAAAACCAAAATTTTAGAAGATTTATATAAAAAACTTAACTCGAAAGAAGATAAAAAAGAGTTTTTTAGGATAAATAAGGCTATAGATAAGAAAACTAAGGATCTTACTTTTGTTAGATATATCAGAGATGAGGATGAGAAGATTCTAGTGGAGAATGATGATATCAAAAATAGATAACAAATTTATTTTTATAAGTTTTTTTAATAAAAATACATATGGTAGTATTAGCTTAGAAGAGTTAGCCAAATCAGAAAAGTATATAAACCGTAATTTAGCCAAATTAGAAAAGTATATAAACCGTAATTTCTATCGGTGTATTAAAAAAATAAAGTTAAAGAGACTCTTAAATACATGAAGGTTGGTAAATCTGTAGGACCAGACAATATCTCTATAGAAATATGGAAAATCCTATGAGATATAGGGCTCACTTGACTCACAAGACTATTTAATTAAATATGAAGAATCAAAAAGATGCTTCAGAAATGAAGAGTGAGTACAATTATACAAATATAGAAGAACATGGGAGACATTCAGAATTATCGAGCTATCAAGTTAATAAGATATATTGTAAAATTATGGAAAAGAATTATCGAACGTAGGTTAAGATAAGTATTGAGTACAACAGAGAACCAATTCAGATTTATGCCCGATAGATCTACTATTGAAGTAATTCACCTATTGAGAAATCTTATGGAATATTTTAGATCAAAAAAGGAAAACCTTTCCATGATAATTATTGATATAGAAAAAGCTTATGATAGGGTGCAAAGAGATGTTCTTTAGAGAACCTTGGAAAATAGAGGTATCCAATTGACATACATAAATCTTATAGAAGACATGTACAATGGTGCAAAAACACATGTGAGGATGGATGAAGAAATGACAAACTCTTTTAAAGTTAATATTGGGTTATATTAGGGATAAACTTTAAGTACATATTTATTTATATTGGTCATTGATGAGTTAACAAAACATATTAAAGATGAAGTACCTTGGTATATGTTATTTGCAGATAATATTGTTTTAGTGGATGAGTATAAAGAAAAAGTTAATAAGAAATTGAAACTATTGAGAGAATTATTAGAAAGTAAAGCTTACGACTTAGAATAAAGACAAAATATATGCAATGTAAGTTTTATCATTTAGGTACTTCAGAGGACATAGAAATTAAGACTAACACACATTGCATCCCTCACAAGGAAAGTTTTGACTACCTAGAGTCAAATTACGCATAGAATTAATACTGATTGGTTAAAATAGGGAAGATCATAAGATATTTTTTGTGATAAGAAGATACCACTGAAGTTGAAAGGTAAATATTATAGAGAAATAATTAGACCTGCAATGTTTTATGGTTATGAGTGTTAGGTAGTTAATGATCAACACATGCAAAAAATGTCTATAACAGAAATAAGGATGTTGAGATGGATGATAGGTCACACAAGGAAAGACTATATATAATAAAGTTATTAGAAACAAATTGGAAGTAGCACCAATAGATGATAAAATAAAGAAAAATAATTTAAGATTATTTGAACATATAAAAAGACGACCCAAGGATGCTCTGGTAAGCAAAAATTATGTAATGGAGAATTATTGTGGTGGGGTTACGGCTTCTTTCTTGGGTACTCACCGGAGAAGAAAGCAAAAATAAGACAATATCAAGTGCCTAATTTTAGGCAGTCTGCCATGTAGGATTAAAGTAATGGAGAATTATTGTGGTGGGTCCAACCGACGTCATTGATCTCTTCTGCAATTTTCACTAGTTTTTTCTCTCTTTCAGTTCGATCAAACAAATGCCAAAGATACAGCTGACACCGACCCTCACTGCAATTTTGAGGTTGATAAAACCGTCCGATCTTTGGAGCTGATTGCTTTTCTATCAACAGAAGAATTCGACCAAGGAGGAACAGAGATGACAAAAAGAAGAAAATAAATTATGCAATCAAGATGCTAAAAGAAAACCAATCTAGAAAATAAATGTGTTGATTCGTACTAAGAGAGTTGTAGATCTATAAATTGCCATGGTGGGGCATTGAAGTACCTTATCATTTCTGAAGGAACTGGAGTAAAGGCCATAAAATGACAAAGACTCCAACGCGTAAACCCTAGCCTTAAGTAGAAGAAGTTGGAAAAATTATAAGATCTGATAGGGCCTTGCTCGTTGAGTTAAGACTTTGCTGGTAGGTTGATCGTCTTCAACTAGAAGAATATGGACTTTGATGGTGTTCGGGTTGGATTAGATCAACGGAACCATGCCAAATGTATATGTATATATGTATATAGTCAGTCAGGTCGCTTTGGCCCGACGCAGACCCAACCTGGCATGCCTAAACCCTAACCTAGACCCAGTTTTTTGGGTTGGATTCGGCCGGGTTGCTGGGTTGGGTATTAAAATGGTCACCCCGACCCATGACCATGAGGGGTTGCTGTGTGTGTGAGAGAGAGAGAATAGTTCTGCTCATCCAGAGGTCGTCCCTGTTCAGCTTGTTACATCACATGAGCTTCGACGTAGTGAGCTTGAACATGCTAATTTGGCTCGCTTCAGTTGGTGAAAGCACGACAATTTGTTTTTCTAATTTTTTTCCAAACTGTGCCTCCATGATAATTGTATTGGGGCACTTAAGGTAAACGAGAGCTAATTTTTAAAGGGTAGATAAATATTTTAAGGGAATAAGGAGCATGCTTATTAGGGTATTCAAGAAAATCTCCCTTGAAAGGCGACACAGCTTAGCTAGTAAAAGGATAAAGAACTGTTCATGAACGTAATTGAAAAATGGGTCCATCGTATACATACACTCTCTCTCTATATATATATATATATATATATATATATATATATATATATATATATATATAGAGAGAGAGAGAGAGAGAGAGAGAGAGAAAATTGTTCTTGTTTACAATTGCTTATGTTTTCAAGAATATCAATAATAATAATATTTTTGTAATTTTAAATTTTTTTATTTTTAAAATTTTTTTACTCATACCATTCAAAAACAAAAATAAGGAACGAGTGAACACCATTACTAGTGGGTAGGAACGGTTTTCTTATATATAGTTTATTCTTCTTAACTCATGACCTTCAATTCAACTTGAGAGTCGACCCCTTGTCACTTGAGCTATAAAGTTTTGAGGCTAAGAGTGTAACGGTTAGTCCCACCACCTATACTAGTTCTTGGCTTGTCTATGATGGTAGTCATAATAAGTACATTAGATTGGTCTGACCAACTTTTGCCGTGCTTGTTTTGGGACGACCCAAAACCGGCCCGGACCTGTATTGTCCGGGTAGGGTTCTCCGTTCTGCACAGAATCGCCAACCCTTACTGGACCGGTGACACTGTACTGGTGCGGCGAATGACACCGAGAAGAAAAGTAGAATCCCTCTTTATCGCAGACTTAGTCAACCATCAATCTGACTCATCGTTACTTTTCCAGGAAACGATTTTTTTTAAAACTATTTGTGCCTTGCAACAATGAAGTCAATGAAAAAGTGGACAATATGGGAAGCTCTTCCTTGATTTGAACCCTAGTTCAAGGTGATCGCCGCAACTCACTATATATATATATAGATTATGTGAGCTTCCTACAAACCAATCTCAACAATAGTTATGAAAGTCAAAATATAAAAAACAATGCTTTCACATTTTATTTTTCAATCTCAAATTATTGAAATTAGTTTAGATAAAGTTTTCATATGACATATTACATTCTTCATATTCCCAGTTTCTCTCTCTCTCTCTCTCTCTCTATATATATATATATATATATATATATATATATATATATATATATATATATATATATATATATATATATATATATATATATATATATATATATATATATATATATATATATATATATATATATATATATAGAGAGAGAGAGAGAGAGAGAGAGAGAAATTAGTATATGCATACACCTATTTATGATTGAAATCACTTAAAGATGTTCACTATTCTACCACAATGATCAACGATATAGATTTGAATTTAAAAGTTAAAAGTATTATTGTAATCTCCATACTTCCTATTAAATTTTCATGTGCATTAAATGCTTTTCAAATTCAAATATCTATTATTGGTCATCCCTATCAAATGGTTTGGATCTTTAAGTGATCTTAAGTATGGATGAGTGTGTATATAGACTACGCTCTCTCTCTTCATATATATATATATATATATATATATATATATATATATATATATATATATATATATATATATATATATATATCAAAAGAATCAAAGTTGCTAGGCTCCCATTAATGTGTGAAGATTTATGTCAATCTCAACGGTCGAATTGAAAATATGAATGCTCTAAATCAAAAAATGAAAGTTGTTATTTTTTGAGGAAAGTGAACATATTATAAATATATGATATACTTTTCCTATGTATATGGTGTGTTTGTAAAAAACCAAACAAATAAATATATACATATACACAATGCATAATGTCTTTCGGTGCATAATCTTTTATAAACACTTTCACTATTAGATCTTTGATATTAACAATAAAAATTTGAATTAAAGGTATAATTGTATTTTATACTTTACATCTAATGCACAAATCTTCATAATTGATCTCAAACATGAAATTGTGAAAATGTTTATATAAAATTATAAACCCAAAGACACTATTCATTTAAGACTCCCATCTCTCTCTATATGCAATGAGAATATATTCAACTCTCATCCACACTTTTCATTGAAAAATTTAGGGGTTGCCTTCAACGTAGTGTCCTTCACTACAATGAGGAGGCCCTGATGCATGCATGCCCCAGGTGTCGAGCTCATGACTTCAACTGGTGAGTCAACAACCTAGCGGTGAGCTTTGTATTGTTTTTGGTGATTTCATTTATTGAACGAAAGAGCTCCTAGACGGTCGCTTCATGGCAGTCCTGCACTCAACTACCGAACAACCTAGCCTGCGAGACGACTAGTTACCAAGTGCATGGTCTATTTGGGATTCACGGTGCTTTTTTCCTTCTTTTAAAGAGGAGACGAGGCCTAATACACGCACCCACACGTCACATGCAACCTTTGGGACTCGAACTCGTGCTTTGTTAATACACATTACAATGCAAAATCATGATGGGGAGTTCCCCTAGAATAGGTGTTTAGTTGAGGGAAATAAGCAAAACTAATCCTTTTCTATTAAGCAGCTAAGTCTCATATTGCTGAACATATATTTTCGGCAAATTCAAAGAAATTAATTGACAAATAGAGTGGATTACTGATAAGCAAACAAACCCAGCACCAAGAGTTGCTAAGAAAACCAATCCCTTAATGATTTTTGATCTCATTGCATGGGCACCCTTTCTCCAATGATGTCATGCAGTGGCGGACTTATTTTATCGAAAACTGAAAATTTTTTAGGCCCATTATTTTATATAAAAAAATATAAGTGTTGTATGAACTTAGCATACAAGTATACCTGACCTTAAAAAATTCTTCAATCCATCACTAGTATCATGCATTAGTTCACAATCATTTGCCACACAAGGCCTACATCTCATGGAAGACCCAATGTGCCTTTAGTGTCCAATACAATTTTTTTAGTATAATGGAGGGCTCAAGGTAGATGCACAACCCTGGCATCCAACTCTAGACCTTCAATTTGTGAGTCGACCTGCTAGCCAAGTGAGTTCATGTTTGTTATGCAATGGTATAATTAATACATGTTTGAAAAAAACTACAACACTAACCCACCAAGACCAAAACCAAGTATTTTCAAATAGTAAATCGGGCTGGCTGCATAGTTTCTTACTTCAGATCCGGCTAGATTTGTGATCGATTAGAATTTATTTAGAAAAATCCGGCTAGATTTGTGATCGATTAAAATTTATTTAGAAAAATGTTTCACCATATTCTATTATTTTCTTCCAATACTTCAGAGCCCTTCCTCTCTCATCTGGTTGCGTACCCCCAATGAATGCCCGGAGCACTCAAGTGTGTCTCCTATCTTTTATGCATCATTGCAACTTTTTTGTTTTTTTTTAAATCAAAACCATATATAAAAAGGAAGTAATTAGGAGGTTTCATGCAGCTTTTGTTTCTTATAGACTTTGAATATTTAGTCATCCTTTTCGTCTGCCTAATGTCCTCCTCACTTTCTTCACCTATCGCCATCCATGCAGAAGACCAATAAGACCATCTTGCTGTTGTCACTGTCTTCGCTCTTTTCTTCCAAAGTTGCTGACACGCCACCATTGACCAATCTGGAGCCCACCAACCGTTTATTGACATGCCTTGATTCTAAGGTTTCATTGACCGTGTTCGAACTGGTGTAAAAAATCGAAGACATATATGTTGTTAAGTAAAATAGTGTAATGATATTTTTAATTGAAACCTTTAATGTTGATCATGTGAATCAAAGATGGAAAGGTTTATGTAAGATTATAAAAAAATTATATATTTACCATTCTCTCTTTCTATATATTATACATCCACACACACACACATATAATAATAATGCATATATGGGCATGTGCAAACTGTAAAAGGATATTAAACTATGTTCTTTGAACAGGTATTGCCATGACCAATTGAACACTAACTTAAAATATGTTATTCAAATAGGTATTGTCATGCCCTTTTGGTTCGTGGGGATATTCATGGCTTTGCAATTCTTCATGTGAATTATCTTTACGATTTCATTGACATGCTTTTTCTCACAGGTGTGAAGAGTATATCTGGATTTTGTTTAATCTCCATTCCAACAAAGAAGTCTATCGATCATGATTGGTTATCTCAATTTTTGTGTCATTTAGAGCTTGAATTCTTCAACCAGCTTTGATTTCCAAACTTTAAATGGAGTTTGGTTCTTCATCTTCATTATGACAAGTCAGTTCCTGGGGAATGCTACTGTACCTATAACCAGTATTTCTTTAGCAAATCCTTTTCATATAACTTGTACTTGAGTATTTTTATAATCTATCGAATCTTTCTTTCTCTTAGTCCATTCTGTTGTAAGCTATAAGGGGTTTAAGTTGATGAGTGACGTTGGCATCCTTACAAGTTGAGAAGTATACTCCTTCCACTGACTGATCTTAAAGTTCGAATTTCGTAGCCACCTTCATCTTCCAAAGTTGCTTTGAACTTATAGAACTATTGACGTCGTTTGACATGAACTTAAGAAAGAAAATCCAATAAATTCTAGTTAGATCATTACAAAAGTAATGTAAAGATTACATTTAAGTTAATGGTATCAGTTTCTTGTTGCTTGTTGTGTTGGTATTCGTGTCAAATTACAAGAACACATGCCATTATGTCATGCCAATGATAATTCAATACTAGTGAATTCAATACAGTAAGACCTTTTCTCGCCATTCATGTAATTCCGCCATTCCTCTAGAACACATGCCATCATGTCGTGCCAATGAGAACTCAGTGCCAAGACACATGTAGGACGTGCATTTTTTGTGCTGGATCATTCTTATAGGCTTTGTCTTTCGTAGAAGGATTAAGCTATGAGTAATGAAGCTATGACATGAAGGAGGAAAACTAGGATGGGTAAAGCCCAGTGAAGCTGCAGCAAGGAGTTGGAGGAAGATGAGTATCTCCGCGATCCATGGGCTCTCGTTGTCAGACCGGAACAAGAACAGGGACTAGTGGTTTCCGCCACCCAGTTCGCCTGATCCAACCCTTCGGGTAGTGGCGGATCCACATTGAGCTGAGGTGGCCGTCCCACCTAAAATTTGAGAAATCAATAAGAAAACTATAGGGTATAACTGAATCCTCCTAAACATTGTATGGTTCGCCCCACTTAAAACACTTTGATAGGCTATTTGTCCCACCCTATCGAAAAGTCTAGAACCACTACCGTTGATTTTAAATTCTTGTAGATGGTATAATTTTTTGAGTGGTCCGTACTCGAGAAATCAAATTTAATATCAAGAAAAGAAGGTTAGAATAATGTTATTCTTCGAGGCATGATAAACACTATTTGCTCCTCTTGTTATCAAATAACTGAATATAATTGACCCTTACAAACACCTTCACGATACAACGAAGCCCCTCGGTTCGTCTTCCACAAATGCAATTGAGTCTTAAACAAATCATCAAAACAAAGATTATGATATTACAAATCCAATTAACACTACAATAGAACTTACAAACTCTCTTAAAAAACTAAGTACAAAACATACTTATAAAATACTCATGAATTACAACCACTACATGTGCTACTAATGAACATAATTATCACTCAAATAAGTAGCTCTTAATGCTAAAAATGACTTCAAAATACTCATGAGTTACAATAACTACGTGTGCTCTAATAAGTACAATTATTATTAAATTAAGTAGCTCCTAATACTATAACACAACTTTAACCATAATCTTCACCAAATATATTTTGGTATTTTGAAAATCACTCAACGACCACTACCCTCTGTTCAACTTGATAGCCTTTATAGTCATGATCATTGATGTCTAGCTTGTGTGCGCATCAGGTCATCACTAGATGAAGTCTGCACTTGCTTGTGAGATATGCCTCGAAGTTGGCTTATTTTTGAACCTAGAGCGTTAACTCAACGGCAGCATGCTCTAGCACCGATGCTGCTGCTGGGAAGTTCGACTCCCATAAGATGCATGTGTGGGTGTACATGTTATGTTAGGCTTCGGTCTCCTCTTGTAACAAAAAAAGAAATTCCGGTAAGAGTTTATTACGATTTGTGTCATCTGTTATATGATGGTTGTATCTTATATTCCATATTAGCCATCCAATTATGAAACCATTTGAGATGCTGTTGGGACTTTGGCTAATGCCAGCTGTTTAGATAAATTCACACCAACAACTTTTTATCCCGTCCGTGTTGTATGAGGGAGCAGGCGTGTGTGTACAAACACACAGACGCATATATATATATATATATATAAAAGTGAGGGACAATATGACAAGAAGCATATCCTCTGGTGAACTTGTTTGGCAAAATGAGGAACAAGATGACAAGCAGCATATCCCTAGACATTCTCTCGTGTATGATCTTATTTTGCAAATACGATATGCCCTCATGACCATATGATAGGACATATATCCATCTAATTAGTCTGAATGTAATACGGCCTACATTTACACACAAACACGCAGGCATACATGCACACACATATATATAGTGGCGGATCTAGAAAATAGTGTTAGAGGGGGGCAATGTACATATTTCATCACGTTAAGGAAGGAGAAACATGAATCTCAACCATATATTCACTGTAAATTTTAAAAATTTCAGGAGGGGCGGCTGCCCCCCACCCCTCCATGTAGATCCACCGTTATATATATAAGCTAAAGTACGTAAGTATATACTCTTGGATTACCACCATCCAATTGTTCTTGGTAGACAACGAGAAGGCATCTTGATCGTGTAGCCCCTGATTTATCAAGGACGATCAGGCAGCAAGGATCCATGAGTATATACTCTTTAGAGTATACTGGCCTTCCTATACATGGAGTCACCTATCACTAGTGCATGGAGTTAGACATGACTGGTTCGAAGGGGAACCGAACCAGCCCCAGAACTGGGGGATTCTCCTGTTCCGTTACAGTTCACGGTTTCTTATTCAATGCATATATAATTTTTCAACATTTATAATCACAAGAGCAATGATGGCCTAACAGTCTGGCAAAGTATGTGAGGAGTTCAAACCAAGGTTGGTGCATTCTGTGTTTTCAAACTACCTTTTCTTAAGTATATGTATATATATATATATTTCAACGTCTACAATCACAAGAGTTATGATGGCTGAGTGGTAGAATGCTTTCTACCTATCAACTATGAGGTGGGTCTGAACTCTCAGGGAGTGCATTCCGTGTTATTAAAAGAAATTGAATCGGTTCTGAGGCTGTTCCGAAACTGGAACTGGAACCCGAACTGGCCCGTGGCTGGTTCGGTTACGATTCTAGGTTTTAGGCAAACCAGACTCGGACATGTCTACATGGAGTCATCTAACACTAAACTAGTTATTAACCTTAGGTGAACAAACATGTACAAGCCTAGTTATACAAGTTTTTTGGAAATGAGCAAGCAGTTTCCAGACTGAGCTTAGATTGCTCAACGGGCCTGCTTCGTAACATGCACGAGCTCAGCACAACCAGAACCATGAGTGGTTGGGCTGGTTTCCCTAACCTTATGTTACATGCTCCCGAATGCTATGCACGCATAGATTTTTTGTACAATTCGGAGGTTGAAGACAGATGCATGCCAGGATCGAACTCATGACCTCCAGTTTGTGAATCAACCCCTTAGGATGATGTGCTATTTATTGCTCTTTGTGCGGCACATGTGTGGTTTTGGTTCAACAGTACTAAAATGCCAAACTTCTAGCACTAACGAACTTTGTGCACTTGGTAATGTAAGGCATTGAGAAATGAATGCATTTGGTGAACAACCTTGCTTGAACTATATAAAATGCTACGTTTTCTAGGGCACACATAGAGCCAACTACTGCCTCATTCCACAAAGAGCAACCGCTGCCCCAGAGAGCTTTCGGCTCGAAAAGAACATTCTATTTGAAGGTCTTAAGATCGACACCCAGAGGTGTGCATGTCTAATGCAGGTATACCTATCCAAAGTGCTCATCACCTCCTTTTATTTTTTTCTTTTTCTGGACAGTATTTAAATTTCAATCTTTGAAATGATATACAAACAGTACCCAATACTGATGATCCTAATTTTCAATATTAATTGATTCTCCCAAGCTGACATCCACGCAATTATAAGTCCTTCATATGTGGACTAATGCGATACTTAAAATTGTATTAATATGAATTATGCATGCCATCAAGCAAGTCGTTCAAATGTCATTGTCGGCAATGCACAAATGAGACCGACCATAGACCTTTGCCAATTAGAAAATTTGAACGTAAGCAAGATATTTGTGAAAGGTAAGTATGCCAGCCAAGTTTTGAAGAAGACAGTGCAAATGGTCTGGAGTTAGTAAGGAATGCGATGCTAAAGACAAACTACTGCCTCCTCACATCTCTCTCTCTCTCTCTCTCTCTCTCTCTCTCTCTCTCTCTCTCTCTCTATATATATATATATATATATATATATATATATATATATATATATATATGTATGTATACACACACACACACACACACACACACACACACACACACACATATATATATATATATATATATATATATATATATATATATATATATATATATATATATATATATATATGTATATATGTGCGTGTGTGTGTGTTTGAAGTGCTTTACAAACCACGCTCTACCTAACTCACGGGTGAGCTGGATATCAGTGAACTTCCAATGCTGAGATTTGGATGTTCACATTCAGAATAGGAAGCTTAGCTTAATAACCCTAACTGAAGTGGGTAAGGGCGTTCGTGATCAATTCTGGCCTCAAACTCTACGCAACTAATGTGACAAGTACGTTCTCAATTTTGGTGAACCAAAGCAAAAACCAATATAAGTCATAGAACTGAACCAATCGGCACCATCAGTTCATTACGCTCTACCAGTATATGGCACTAACAACATATAATATTTAGTGTAATGACAAATAAACTTGACAACATGGAAGGATTTTTCACATTAAAAGTCTCAACGCATCAATGCTATCTGTTTCTCTGGTAAACGAGTTAAATGAATGCAAATTTTCCTTGGAAGGAACATTATATATGAAGATGTTTCCGAGTTATTCATTATTTTGTAGGGAAAATTTCAACAAAGTACTTATAGTATTCAGTTTTGACAATTTAAGACTTAAACTTCTCACATAATGTTACCGAGACCTTAAGCTTTCAACATTACTAAAAAAGAGATGTCTCCCATAATGGGTTAACCTTTGTTGACGTGGTACTTAAGTCACATTAGCTACCATATCATATAAAGTTGCCACATAGTGATCAAATTATGATGGTAAAATTAGTATTAAGAGTAGAGACTTTAAATATAGTTTGCACTTTTGCATCCCAAGTAGGACTAGAAGATTGCATAAAGAAGGTATTTTGGGAGTTGTTAGATAAGGTAATTCAAAATATTCTACAATGAAAGATGATTTGTTTAGGAAGAGATCTAAATGGACATGTTGTTAAAAAGACATTACGATATCAAGTCATTCAGAACAACTAGTTTTGGAGATTTAAATGAGGAAGGCAATAAAATTTTAGATTTCACTATAGCATATGATCTCTTTTTAGCCAATATAGTTTAGAAAACAAGCTGAACACTTAATTACTTATAAGATTGATTTGTCACAAACATAAATTGATTATTTTTCTTGTAGGATAAAAAATAGATCTATTATAAAGATTGTAAGACAATTACAAAAGAAAGCTTAACATCGACTTTTAGTTATGGATTTATAAGTAAAAGAGTAGACAAAGTAGCAAAGAGTATATAGAGATACTCGGACTAAATGGTAGAACCCAAAAATGAAAAGAAGATATATTTAAAGAAAAAGTTCTTCAAAGTATTTCAGGTATACCTTATGATATGTGAAACAATATGACTAAGCATATTAAGAAAGTAACAAAATATGTGTTAAGTGAATCTAAGAAAAGCATACCGGTACAAAAGGAAGCTTTGTGATAGAGTGAAGTGGTATAAAATAAGATTAAGGCAAAGAGGGCATATGACAAAGTGCAATATGCACAACAAGACTAATGAAATTTGAGAGAATTTATATTAAAAAGTTAACTCAAAAGAAGGTAAAAGCTAAAATTTGAGGTAAAAGACCGTTAGTGAGGTAAAAGCTAAAATTTGAGAGAATTTATATTAAAAAGTTAACTCAAAAGAAGGTGAAAAATATATTTTTAGGATAGCTAAGGCTAGGGATAAGAAAAATAAGGATCTTACTTTTATTAGATGCATCAAATACTCCTTTTGGGGATCCGAGTCATGAGAATATTTTAGTGAAAAGTGATGATATAAAAATAGATGAAAAAATTATTTTCATAAGCCTTTTAACGAAATATAAGTGTTAATATTAGTTTAGGTGAGCTAACCAAATCAAAAGATTATATAAACTGTAATTTCTACCAACATATTCAAAAAAATAAAATAAAAGAAGCTCTTAAACTAATAAGTCGGTAAATTTGTAGGCTCAAACAATATTTCTATAGAAGTATGGAAAATCCTAAGTAATACTGGTATTACTTGGTTTACAAAATTATTTAATTAAATATAGAAAAACTTGAGGAACAGAGGAAGAGTATAATTATACCCATATATAAGAACAAGGGAGACATTCAAAATTATGCAAATTATCGAGGTATTAAGTTGAGCCATACTTTGAAATTATGAGAACGAATTATTGAACGTAAGTTGAAACAAATACAAGAAAGAATGAATTTTGATTCATGCAAAAAAGATCTACTATTGAGGATATTCATTTATTGAGACATCTTATAAAATATTTTAAAACAAAAAGAAGAATTTTCACATAGTATTTATTGATTTAGAAGAAACTTGCAATAGACTATCAAGAGATATTCTTTGGAGAACCTTTATAAAAATAGGTATCTCTTTGACATACATCAATCTTATAAGAGAAATGTATGATCGTGCACAAATATGTATTAGGACACATGAAGAAATGACAAATTTCTTTGAAGATAATATTGGATTACATCAATGATAAACTTTAAGTCCATATTTATTTGTATTGGTTATTTACAACAACAACAACAACAACTAAGCCTTTTCCCATACTAGACGGGGTCAGCTACATGGATTCTTTGTTTCCACAGATCCCTATTGTGTGCCATGTTAGCAGTTAACTCCCAATAAGCTAGATCATTCTTTATTGTTTCTTTCCAACACTTTTGTGGTCGTCCTCTACCTCTTGTAATACTTTCTAAATTTAGTTTTTCTAACCTTCTTACAGGTTCTTCTTTTGATCTTCTTTCTATATGTCCAAACTATCTTAAACGATGTTCTCTCATTTTATCCTCTATTGGTGCCACTCCTAATTTGTTTCTAATAACCTCATTATGTATACGGTCTTTTCTTGTATGACCACTCATCCATCTCAACATCTTCATTTCTGTCACAGACATCTTTTGTATATGTTGATGATTAACTGCCCAACACTCAGAACCATAAAACATGGCAGACCTAATTGCTGCTCTATAATATTTACCTTTTAATTTTAATGGTATCTTCTTATCACAAAGAATACCAGATGCTCCTCTCCATTTTAACCAACCAGCATTAATTCTATGTGTAACATCTCCATAAATTCTTCCATCACTTTGAAAAATTGACCCTAGGTATTTAAAACTTTACTTTTGGGGAATGCAATGTATGCCAATTTTAATTTCTTTGTCCTCTGAAGTAGCCAAATGATCAAACTTACATTCCATATATTCTGTCTTTGTTCTACTAAGTCGGAGGCCTTTGCTTTCTAATGTTTCTCTCCATAGTTCCAATTTTCTATTAACTTTTTCCTTAGACTCCTCCATTAATACAATGTCATTTGCAAATAACATACACCAAGGTACTTCATCTTGAATATGTTTTGTTAACTCATCCATCACCATTATAAATAAGTATGGACTTAAAGTTGATCCTTGATGTAACCCAATATTAACTTCAAAGAAGTCTATCGTTTCTTCATGAGTCCTCACACATGTTTTTGCACCATCATACATGTCTCTTATAAGGTTAATATATGTCAATGGGATACCTCTTTTTTCCAAAGTTCTCCAAAGAACCTCCCTCGGTACCCTATCATAAGTTTTTTCTAGATCAATAAATAGCATGTGAAGGTCTTTCTTTTCTGCTCTAAAATGTTCCATAAGACGTTTCAAAAGGTGAATCGCTTCAATAGTAGATCTGCCTGGCATAAATCCAAATTGGTTCTCTGTTGTACTTGATACTTGTCTTAACCTACGTTTGATAATTCTTTCCCATAATTTCATAGTATGACTCATTAACTTGATACCTCGATAATTCGCACAATTTTGAATGTCTCCCTTGTTCTTATATATGGGTATAAGTGTACTTGCTCTCCATTCCCCGGGCATCTTTTGGTTTTTCCATATTTCATTAAATAGTCTTGTGAGCCAAGTGATTCCTATTTCTCCTAGTATTTTCCAAACTCCTATAGGAATGTTATCTGGTCCTACTGATTTACCACTCTTCATATGTGTAAGAGCCTCTTTGACTTTATTCTTTTGAATACGTCAATAGAAATTGTGGTTTATATACTTTTCTGACTTGGCTAAATCTCCTAAACTAATACTAACATCTTTATTTTCATTAAAAAGATTATAAAAATAGTTTTTTCATCTATTTCTTATATCATCATTTGCCACTAGAATTTTTTCATCCTCATCTTTTATGCATCTAACATGATTAAGATCTTTAGTTTTCTTATCTCTAGCCCTAGCTATCCTAAAAATATCTCTTTCACCCTCTTTTGAGTCGAGTTTTTTATATAAGGCATCCCAAATCTTAGCTTTTGCTTCACTAACGGCCTTTTTCGCTTCCTTCTTTGCTTTCTTATAAGCTTCTAAAGTTTCACTAGTTTTCTTAGCATAATGTAATTTGTAACATGCCCTCTTTGCCTTGATTTTATTTTGTACTACTTCACTCCACTACCAAGCTTCTTTTTGTGCCGGTCCACCACCAATTGGTTATTTACGAGCTAACAAAAATATTCAAGATAAAGTCCCTTGATGTATGTTATTCATGGATGACATTGTATTAATAGATGAGTCTAAGAAAAGTTAATAGAAATTATAACTATGACGAGAAACATTAGAAAGTAAAAGCTTTCAACTTGGTGTAACAAAGACAAAATATATGACATGCAAGTTTAATCATTTTGTTATTTCAAATGACATAGAAATTAAGATTGACACATATTGCATCTCTCATAAGAAAAATTTTAAATACCTAGGTTCAATTTTTAAGAGTGATGGACAAATTGATGGTATGTATAGAATTAATGCAGGTTGGTTAAAATGGAGCGGTGCATAAGATATTCTACGTGATAAAAAAATACCATTAAAGTTGAAAGGTAAATATTACAAAGCAGTAATTAGACCCACTATGTTGTATGGTTTTGAGTGTTTGGCAGATAATCATCAACATGTATAAACAATGTCTGTGAAGATGATGAGATGGATTTGTGATGATACAAGAAAAGACATTATATGTAATGAGGTTATTAGAAACAAATTTGTAGTAGCATCGATAGATAATAAAATGAGAGAAAATCATTTAAGATGGTTTGAACACATGGAAAGATGACCAAAGGAAGTTCTGGTAAGAAGGTATGAGAAACTAGATTGTGAAAATATTAAAAAGGAAGAGGAAAACCACAAAAATATTAGAAGGAAACAATAAAGCATGATTTAACGGATGTTGAGTTAACGGTTAGCATGACATATGATCGAGGTCTATGAAAATAAAGAATTGACATAGCCGACCCCATCTAGCATGGGAAATGCTTAATTATTGTTGTTGTTGTTGTAACATATCATTAGTGTATATATATATATTAATTGGTACCTATTTTAATATTTATTTAGTATATATTTTAAAATATACATATTAATTAATATAATATGACATGACAAACTTTATATTAAGATAAATTGATGTGATAGCTGACATGGTTTAAGATCCACTTCAACATATCTACGTAAGCACAATGTTAGCAAAATTTCACATTGTTGGAGAGGTCTTTTTTTAAATTAATGGCAAAAACCTCAAGTTTCGGTTTTATTACGTGAGAAGTTTAGGATACTTTTGTTAAACTTTCCCTATTTTGTATACAAAGTGGCATTGGAATGTAGTGAACCGAGTTCAAACACATTTGGACTCGTGTTTGTATTTATTCTTGCTCATGCTTAAAATAATATCTTGGTGTTGCCTAGAATAACATATACATATCACTTGTAAATGATCTACTGTTATGTTGATAAGACAAAGAGTACAAAGAAAGTTTATACGAGTTCACAACCAGATGAGCAATTTATGAACAACTTGTCTTCATTAGTGAGCTTCACAAGCACAACTGGGATGTGCTGAGCCAACACGGTCAAACGAACCTAGGACCACCCTCTTCTGCCCTACGTAGCCGCTCTCGATGCACGTGTTGCCTACATAAACATCCATCCCACTTCTTTTCCTTCCTAAAACACCCTGAGGGAATTGTCAAAACTCTCTCTATATATGAAAATCGGATCTTACCTACCTATTGGTTTTCGATAGCATGAATGTAACTAAAAAATTCTAGGAGTTTTTAGAAAAGGATGAAAGTTATTGTGAATATATATAGAGATAGTGTAATTAGATCTTGTCCACCTCTGATGTTATTCACTCATGCATATGATATTACTTTTTAAGCATCAATACAATAACATTATCCTTTATTTTTTCTAAAACTTCTTTTTTTTTTAAATTACATTCATAATACTGAAAAAATAGGTAGAAGATCTGTTTCCCCCCTCCCCGTAAAGACATATATGTAAGCACATACATACGTGCATAAATAAATCGATATAAATAGATAATAGATAAAGCAATTTACATGGAGATCATGCATCTGGTTGTCGCTTTGAAAGTGATTTTACTAGGAAAGACGCATCACTCTGACTCTCCAAGTAACTTTAGACATATAGGTAGATAAATAAAGTAGTTTACATGGAAACCATGCATCTCATTCTTATTGTGCAAGCAATTTTACTAGGAAACTTTCACTAAGAATATATTTCCCTTTGTTAAGTAATTTTCACTGGGAAGACGAGGCATCTCTCTCTCTCCCCCCATGTCATGGATGTTGCACCATTAGTTATGGCCAAAGGCATGTCATTTACTTCATTCCCCATGGATGGCATGTACCACATGAGCGTGCATGACATGGCAAAAGGCTTTAGCATGCACACCACATTGCTATAGCAACTACTACTGCTTTTTTTATATATAAATGAGACAATAGCCTATGATACTACGTTCTCCACCTACACAAAAACTTCAACCACGTTAGCCTGCACGACCTTCTTAGCAAAAGGCAGCACTTCCTTCCAAATATGAAGACCCTAGGCATTTGAAAGCTATTTCTAACTAATAAGTCACCCTTTTGATTGCTTTCATGATGTATATATGTAGCTCGAACAATCCAGCCCCTTTTCTTCATTATTTTCAGCCTCTTAAGGAGAGTTGATGCACATTGTCCCACAGATTGCTCTTCCTACAACCATTAGAAGAAATCCATCAGAAGGATGATCATACAATATCCTTTAGACCGGGCTACTTAAGTCCCATTAATGCTCGCCTTGCTTCAGCGTTTGATGCCGAGCACCAACCAATTTTGAATGCAAAACCAAAGTAGACATTTTCTATTAGAATCACGTAAGATACCTTCACAGGCACCGACTCTTGGATTCCCTGCCTCGCCCCATCACAATTCATCTTAATCCACCTATGAATCGGTGCCATCCATATTCTTTCACCTTCCTCCAACCAAAGTTGTTATTTGTTTTTGCAATAGTGGAGGCAAAGCCTTCAATAGATAATGCAAAAAATTACAGGTATCCTGATCTTGGAGGAGGCTCTAACTTCTCCACTTCAATAACAACCAACAACCTATCCCAAACACCAGTCTCCATTAAGTTTGTCCATTTCCTTTGGAAGTCCAACCAAGTACATCTCTTGGCTACGAAAAACTCCAAGCACTTCTCATTGGGAACTAATCAATACTATATAGCCGCTACCCTCATGCAATCACGGATTGCATGCAGGACATCCTCATGTGAATTAGAGAAATGATACCCAATCACATATCCATGCCATCTTCCTCGTACCTCGCCAATATGTAGTTTGTTGGGCCCAATCATCTAATGAAAGGTTTGAATCCAATGAGGTCCAGGCCATTTCCAAATGCTTCGGCATACCGGTGATATGACAACCTCAGCTTCCCCTCCAATGAGGATACATGCGCTCCTTACAGAAAATGTTCTACTAGAGTGGCACTCACTTGATCCCATCTCGTTCGACCTCACCTGTAGGGGAGGAACAACTTTAATCTCAGCCACTACCTGACTCTATAAGACATTACAAATTCTCTCTCAATCCCATTGGCCTTGCACAACAAAATCGCAGAGGTAGGAAATCAACTCATTCGGTGGTATCAAGGGTCTAGGGATTGGCTCTTCTCCAACCATTTATCCTTCCAAAGTACCATTACCAAGGTCACATCAGGCTCCCTTTTCAATATGCGACAACACTTTCACAATCACTCGACATGTGTTAGATGACCGGTGTATGCCCATTGGCTGTCTTAGAATTGATGCTCTTTTGTTATATTTCGCTCAGCAGAACTTTCACCCATAAACTTTGATCATTAGTTTGCAACGTCCAAGTAGTCTTTAAGACGCATGCTTGGTTCATAGAGTGTAAGTGTTTGATCCCCAAGCCACCTCTCATTTTTGACGTGTAAAATATTTCCCGGTTAACAGTGTGCGCTTTTCGGGTGTCCTCCTGGTGACCTCTAATAAAATGACATTGAATCCATTCGATTTCCAGACATGTGGACTGTAGTAGCTCATTCACCAACATCGGGTAAATCGGAATTGAGGCTAATACCAATTTTGCTAAGGTTAACCTCCCTGCAAAATTAAGTTAATCTTTCAACCTGCGAGTCATCTTGACCTTCTCGATGACATATTGATGATCTTGTCTCGTGCTCCTTATAACCATACTTACCTCTATTTGAAATTGGGACCCCTAGGTAGTGCCAAAAGAATCAACTACCTGGAACCCTGATATCTGGATAATTTTCTGCTTGATTGCATTGGGTGTATTAGCTGATAATACGATATGAGATTTTCTTGTATTGATCTTGTGACCTAAAAAGCACAAAAGGTCATTAAGATATCCATACTTGCCTCTATTTGTTCCTCAGTGGCTTCACCAAACAGCATCAAATCATCATCGAACATTAGATGTGATATGTGCGGTCTGCCACAGCCCATCTGGAAAGGCTTCCATCTTCCACTCTCAATAGTGTCATATATCAAGTGAGAGAGTTTCTCCATGCACAACACAAAAATATGAGGGGAAATCTGGTTTCCTTGTTGAATACCTCAAGAAGGATAGAAAGGCTCAGAAGGAACTCCATTTTCAGAGTATGCTAGTGGTGACGGTAGTAATACACTAACCAAGCTGGCAACCCTATTTCCCGAAGCACTTCTTAAGATCTATCTTAATAGCAAAGAAATTTCGATTGCCTCTCATGCCCCACATTGAGTGCAATATTTTCTAGGTTATAATAATATTCTCTTTGATATGTCTGCCTAGAATGAAGCTTACTTGCACAGGGAAAATGAGACTTGACAGAATAGTCTTGAGCCTACTGACAATAACTTTTGGGATGCTCTTATATAGAACATAGCATAAGAAAATGGGTTTGAACTATGTTAAGTACTCCAGGTTATTGGTTCTAGGGATGAGCACAATGTATGTGTTGTTAATATTTCTCATATCAATATCTCTCTAGAAAATACTAGCAATGAACTAACATATATCCCATGTTTCATGGTAGAAAATTGTCGAGTACCCATATGGTACAGGCACTTTATATTTTCCCATGGCTGAGAAAGACACGATGATCTCCTCTTCTGTAACAGCATGACCTAGCTTAGCTAGGATGTCCTCCATGAGTATTGAGAATTTCTCCCTTATATTTGGAAATGGGTAATGCCCTTGTTTAGCTGAATAGAGCTTTTGATAGAACTCATTTGCCAATGATCTCAAAGTATTAGGACAATCCACCTAATTACCGGTGTTGTCTTTGAGCATTAAGATTTTGTTCTTGTGCCATCTGGTTAGAGTCTACATATGATAATATCTAGTATTCCGGTCCCTATCTTTAATCCATCGAGCAGGAGATTTCTGGAACCATAATATTCCTTCTTGTTGCAACACTAAGTCAAGTTCAGCTTGAAGTTTGCGCTCTAGTTTATAAATGTTCGAAACAGTTTTTTAAAACTTTCTAGTTTCCTTTGAATACCTTTTATACGGGCAAGTAATATCTTCTTGCACTTAGTATTGCTATCGAAGCTTTCTTTGTTCCAAGACTGAAGTTTTTTTGCAAGGCACATTAAAGCCTCATCAGGTTGTGTCCCTCTTATCCAATCCTGGTTAACCGCTTCATTGAAGTCCTAATGCAACGTCCATGCTGCCTCAAATTGAAAAGGATGTATGTTCTCTTATATACTACCTATTCAAAATTGTAAGAAAAAGGGACTATGATCTTGAATATCTCAGCCTTGGAAGCACTTTAATGATTGCATCAACATATTTCAGGTGTCATGCTTCATTGCACAGAGCCCGGTCAATCCTCTCAAGAACTCTTTCCTGTCCAATCCTATGTGCTCCTACCCAAGTATAATGGTGCCCTTGGGTTGGGACGTCGAACAGTTTACATGAATTAATTCTCTCTTCAAAGATTCAACATCTTCTGTAATTGACTGGTGCTCTACCCTGTTTATCACTTGCAAACCTGATATTATTAAAGTCTCCAATAATTAGCAGTGGTTCATCAGTCTGTTCGACTATATGGTATAGATCCCTCCAAAGTTCCCGCTTCATATCTTCATTGGGCCTTGCATACACTATCGTAAGCAACCAACAATCATTACCATCACCTCCTACTTCAAGATGGCAAAGTTGTGTTGTCTTATAGATGATTTTAATAGATACTGATGCAACCCGCCAACCAACCCATATACCCCCAACGAATCATTCTCCTTCAATTAGAATATGATCTCATATCTTTGACCTCCCCTTTTTGGGAATTCTCTTCATCCTCCTCAACCACTAGATTTTCAAATCTAGTTGCATTAGTAACCCCAATAGATATTCCACCAATAGACTGGGTTTCTAAATTCGGGTTTCTTCCTCCGCTTGCTGGAATTGATCGTGCTCCACCACTACGCTTCACTGTCAACCATGGCCCAGAACTCTTACTATAGTCTCTCATAGATTCGCTCTTATCGACTTCATCTGCCAACCTTTCATTTTCCTTAGGCTTGTTCGGGCATGATTTATCTGTAAGTCCGAACTTACCACACAAAGGAATTGTGTGAAGGCCTTCGTATTCCACTTGGATCTCACATCCTCTAATTATGAAACTCGACAGTAATGGTTTTGTAGTATCTACAAACCTGAGCAAAACCTACCTCAGTTCATATCAGAAGTCATGATGTCCATTCTCACTGCCTTCCCAACTCTATTGCCAATTCTTCAACATCGTAGAGACCTTCTAATAATGGCATCTTTGGAAATCAGATACAAGGAAAAGCATTATTAATCGTTGCCGTTGGAATCAAAGTCCAGACTCCACTCTCTTACCGTTAAATGTGGTCTTATATCAACCAAGGACCACCTTCTAATGCAAAATCATAATAATCATTGCCGATGTCCATAATTGTGATAACTCCATCCTTTACCCATATGCTTTTGGGTCTCGATTCAATCGTTTTTAATCCAATATTCCTTCCCAAAAGCTTCACTATGAGAGTTGTACGAAAATGTTTGCGAATTCAGTATCAGAATTCGGGGATCGTGATGTTACCTCGAGTATGTTCTATGATTTCAGTTTCTGCAGAGTCATCACCATCTTCTTCAAAAACTGTCCCTTGAGGCACATCCATGAATCCTCTTAGAATCTGGCTATAGGAGCGCTTGGACATCAAAGGTGCAACATTCAGCTGTTTGGTTCTTCCGTCCTCACCAAATCCTGGTTTAGGCACCTCCAACATCACCCTTGTTATTGGCTCTTTAAATTTCTTGGTGCTTCTTTCGGAGCCGATCGTGCTCCTCCGATTATTCTTTCCAATGTGATGGTTATAGCTGAAACGCCTCATCCATGTAACTCGATCTTATATAGCTTTCCTCCACCTCTAAATTCGTGTGTGAGACCCTAATGAGCTAGTAGCCACAGAACTCAAGAGATACGTCTAATGTATTTTGCTTTCAGTGCAGTGCCAACAAGAGGAATGAAGGGAAAAGCATAAAAGAAAAGTGCATGCATTGGCGAGGGGAAACTGCATAAACATGTAAACAGAATCGAATCCAGTTTGGAAAACCATAAGGATTTAAAATTTTCAACCATCTAAAACTTAATAATTTCATTCGGTTTCTTCTGCTTGTGCACCAGCCCTTCCTTACATAAGCTGCTTTATATGGGTTTAATCTTAGCCCAACTGTGGATAGTCCATGCTTCATTAAGCTACTTTTCTTTATCTCATTACTTAATTCTGTCAACTGTTTTACTATGGTTGGCATTGAAAATCAAGGAGACGTGACGAACACTCAAGAGACCAGCAACTACCCTTTTGGGGAGTAACAACAAAAAAAGATATCCACACACACTGTGTATGCGCAGTATTGTGAGTGTTTTACCTTATACTGTGTTGTCGTCTCATTTTTCGAAGTCCATTTTGAATCCACACTATAGAAGCTTTTTCAGTTCGTGGTTTCGTTCTTATGGTCGATCCACTTCTCCGATATTGTGTTATAATAGATGCAATCAAGGTTAAGGTTGGCTGCTCCATGCATGACAGGAAAACCAACGTGAACGCAACCTGAAATTTTGTATCTGTGTTCACCCGAAGTCTTTAACAATTTAAGGGTTGTATCTGGTTTGACTTGTTTTTGGATCGAACATAAATAATACGAAGTAAACAGAAGCCAAAATACGAATCTCTGATTTACTGACAATGTAACACCCAACACGAACACAATCCGAAGGTTGTATTCATGTACACCCAAAGTGGTGCAGAAAAAATCAGGTGATGTCTGGCTTGACTGTTTTATACGTGGACATAACATAATCCGGATATAATCTGAAACACAGAGCTGCACCCTAACTTTAAGTCAGCCTGAATCAGCCGATTCAGATAGAATAGGTGTTCTTTTGACTCAATGCAGGCTGGTTCAGGTGGACAGAATCTACCCATTTTGGCTGAGTTGGCCGGACTGGCACTGGGTTGAACACCAGTAATTGGCCAATTTATTTTATTTATTTTTGGACTGTAAATAAGTAATTTCTACAGTTGGGGTTCGCTTTGATTTCGCCGGTTCTCTCAATCTACTCATTTACTTTTTCAAAACAGTAGAAGTTGTCGAAATTCCATTATAATATGATTATGATGTATGCTCATAACGTACAATACAGGTATAGTAAAGAATCTATTTGCAATACAATGTTGTATTGGGTTGCAAAAATAGCTTCATTAATTTATATATCATACAAACATATACGAACAAGTCTTGCGTAGTTAGAAGGAACTCAAAAACAGCAAAAACCAATTTGTATGTGCAACACTTTAAAGGAGACAACTAAACAGAAAGTTAAGACGAACACCAGACATGGCTACGAACAGAGCCCGGCCTCAACCCAAATACCTGGATCATTTCGGAATGGGCCGCCTCGCCCAGCTAGACGACGGTTAAAGGGTATTTACCAAGGGTAACACAAGTGAAAAAGTCAAAACCTATTTTTGTCATAAAACCCCCTCCTTTGGGGAAAAAAGTAATAATTAAACAGGTCTATGGGATTTGAATCCCCAACGGCTCTTGACAGTTCAAGTACATATGAAATTCAAAACTAGAGAGAGAGAGAGAGATCACTCTCGTTTTGCCTTCCATTCTGATACCTCGTAACGCTTGCGACGTCTTGTTTGGTTCAATCTCTTGTGTTTCTCTACGCACTTTCGCCCATCGATTGCTTGACTCGGGGATTATTTTGATCTGGCAGACTTCGGGGCAAAAGCTTTCGATTCTTGCAACCGATCGGCACCACCAAAAAGATTTCGATTGTTAGGGTTCCCTCTTCGAAAGAAATTATCGTTTGGGGATTTCATTTCTTTTGGTAGAGATCTTGATTCGTTTTCCACCAGTTGGTTTCTAGGTTTTTCTAGTGTGGGTGCAGTGGTGAACGTAGATCTTGTGTGTGTGTGTGGAGTGGGGGGGGGGAGGGGGGGGTGAAGAGTTTTCGCATATGAAAGCCATGGGGCTTCCTTTGGAGTTGGAGAACTACATTCAAGAATTCGTAGAAGAAACTGTCGGGCTTTCGGTTTCTGTTGAGACGTTGCAATCGAAGATCTTCGCTTTGGATGAGTTGAGACGGGTGCTTCAGGGTCAAGTTTTTGCATTACAGGAAGCGTTAAATGATCGAAACGATAAGATCGAGCGAGCCAAGGTAGATTTTCTATTTTTATTCATTGTCCTTGCTTCTTGTTTCTTCTTATTCTTTCCCATCCTTCCCCTTTATGGCCATAACTGCTTACTTCTCGGTTAAAATTTTCTTGGTTATGTAGTCTATCTGCTTACTATAGAGTTCCTTGCAAATTTTGGGTATTTCTTTGCTATTCCTATGTGGTTTGTGTGTAATTTGCTATTGAATTTGAATTACTGAGGGTGACGTTTTCTCTAGTCGGAAGCTGCTATGAATGCACAAGCATTGAGGAAATCAATCGAGCAAAATCAACGGTTGAATTCAGAGGTGATGGATCTAACGATGCAGATTAAAAGGCTGAACAAGGAATGCTCTCTGTATGACAATGATAGGGAGGCCCTCATGGAATTTGGAAATGATGCCGACAAGCGAGCAAGGGAAGCAGAGATTCGAGCTATGGAGGCAGAGGATGCCAACAGGAGACTATCTGATGAATTGAATCAGTCAAAGAGGGAAATTGAGATACTGATGGTACGTTCCAGGTTTGGTTCTCTGTTATTTTTCACGCTATGATTGTTGAATTTCATTAACTTTCATTGTCTATTTTTTTCTAGACGTTTTGGTTGAGTGGGAATTTTCGTGACTTATAGGTGAACAAAAGCAGGCTAAATGAGGAAATGCAGTTGCTTAGGCGCAAAATTGTTGAGCTTGAGAACGCAAGGGAAGATGAACTGCCGATTTGCAGTCAATGTTCAAATATTAAGGTACAAGAAAAGAATTTCTGTTGTCCATCTAGAACATGGATGAGAAATACAAGGAACGGGCTATTTGTTATACTCCAATTTCTTCTATGCTACAATTTGTCTATCTTTCAGCAGAAGGCTTTAGTTTTATTTAGAGAGTGATGAATGTGCTAACTGATGATAGCTAACGTTTTAATGCTTAATTTGTTTGCAAGTAGGGGAAACTATGCACCAACTGATGATAGTAAAGTTTTATTGCTTAATTTGTTTGCAAGTAGGGGAAACTATGCTTGCTTCTCACTGAACTCTAAATTCAGATCTATCTGTTCACTGTATTGGTTTTAAGATGCATCGTTCTTCAGAAGATTTTGTGAACTTAGTTGCTAGTTGTGAAAAGGATGTCTCAGAAATATCGAGTCTTGAGCAGAAGGAAGGAACATTCAGAACAACGCTGGAATTTGGACAAATACAAAGAGGTTATCGTCCACTTCTGTTGCAAAATATTATTTTGTACAAAATCTTTCTCCAGCTCTTATTATATTCGGGTATTTCTTGTTTACTGATATGTTTTAACACTATCCATGGGTTTCATTGTACTAAGCGCTAGAAACTTCAAGAAATTACATTTCAGCCTGTACACCATTTTCTGATATTTTGCAAGTTCGAAAGAGTCATAGGATTCTCTCTACCTGCAAAACTGGCGTCCAATCTTGAGAACTCTAAATGTAAGCTTGATCAAACTGGAAGATTTGAGTATCTCACATTCTTCATCAGTGTTCCATATGGCATTGGGTAAAGTGTGTTCCTGAAACTACTCTTTATTATCTTCAACAGAAAGGCGTGCCGTGTTTTCATAGAATTTATTGGATTTACCTTTTGTTTACGCACACAGATTTGCTTAGGGCTTAACCATCACTGAGAAACTGGTCAAACTTATTTGATTTCCAGTGGGACTAAATATACAATAAGAACATATATTCTCGTAAGAAAAGGTGAAATATGAAGAATAGATACTAGTATCGGGGGTGATCTTTAATATTTTCATCTTGCTTCGGTTTTTGTTTTTGTTATTTGGACTTCGGTCATAGTACTACATAACATGGATATGATTCAAAAGCCTTGCTTACCTTTGTTAATGGGTAACCATTAGTGACATCAATGCGTTAGATTTGAGCTCAGGACAATAAATAAAGGGGGTTCGTTATGAAGCAGTCCTATGCGGTTATGTTGTATTTGCTAGCCTTATAGTCGGACTGTTCAGATTACAGCAGACAGCTTTCTCCCGCTAAACATATTATTCTATGTGCTATCAATTTTGCCCTGTAAGAAATATTTATATATTCCATAGCAAATACTATAGCTATTGATCTAGCTTGTGGTCTACCAGATCTTGACCCTTAGGGACTTCTAAATGATTCCATGACAGGTTTCCTTTATTTGCTCTTTTTCTGTGGAAAACATGCTTGACTTGATTGGAAAAAGGATTAGTGTCTGGCATGGTAAACTTAGCATCCTGTCTGCTTTGCCAGACAGTTTGTTACAAACATAGTTCCCTCCTGCGTTCTTTCTTTGAGACTTCACTGATGCAATTTCAAACTTAAATTGCTCAAGGATGATAGACCTTCCAACGGCATCAGCCTGGAGGATAATTTGATCAATTTTCTCATTCAGTCAATCCTCATCAAAGATGATCAGTCAGCACAAGAGTTAGAAGAAACTGTTGAAAAAGCACGCTCGTTTTTGGAGGCACATATAGAAGAAGAACAGCATTGGAGGTTGGTTCAACCCTGGGAAAAGTAAGGCATCTTGTGGCACATACATAGGATTTATTGATTTATTCAGAAGTAATGGTGACACATTTTGGCTGACGAACTTTTATAATCTTTCAGGCTGAAGCCATCGGTTAGAAACATGATAGCGCTGGCTGCAGAAGTTGAATCTCTTCGACAGGACAAAGATCAGCTAAGGGTTAACCTAAGCAGAGCAGAAGGAGAGGTCTCTCTCTCTCTCTCTCTCTCTCTCTCTCTCTCTCTCTCTCTCTCTCTCTCTCTCTCTCTCTCTCTCTCTCTCTCTCTCTCTCTCTCTCTCTCTCTCTCTCTCTCTCTCTCTCTCTCTCTCTCCACTGATGTCAGAGTTATACATTCCAGGTCTCAGTATTGTTTGAAGAAAACAAGCTTTTGGATGAGGAGAACAAGAAATTGATAAGAAGGTACAACAGAGAAAGAAGCCATCATGGTTCTCCATGCAGCCATTCCTCAAAAGTAAGAAGAATTCAATATCTGACGCTGTTAGATTGGATAATTATTATTTCCAAATCTTTTATGCATTGCTGATGCTGTCTTGTTATTGTTAATTACAAATATAGAAAAACAGGTAGATCCCGCCCTTCGCTGCCTGTCTAAATGTGTTTGAACGTTCACCCTGGGCCTTCCATTTGCTTTACGATTCACTCATCTGCATTTACTGTTGAACACAAGGTCTTTGATGTCTCAATTAAACATTGCACAAAACTATGTTTGCTATTTTTGAAGTAATTTATGTTTTAAATCAGCATAAAAAATATACAACAATAACAACAACTAAGTCTTTTTCCCATACTAGATGGGGTCAGCTACATGGATTTGTGCCATGTTAGCCCTTAACTCAACAGAAGCTAGATTATTCTTTATTATTTCTTTTCAACACCTTTGTGGTTGTCCTCCATCTCTTTTAATAATTTGAAAATCTAGTTTTCGTAACTTCTTACGTGTGATTCTTTTGATTTTCTTTCTATATGTCCAAACCTATCTTAAATGATATTCTCTCATTTTATCCTCTATTGGTATCACTCCTAATTTGTTCCTAATAACGTCATTATGTATACGGTCTTTCCTTGTATGACCACTCATCCATCTCAACATCTTTAATTTTGTCACAAACATCTTTTGTACATATTGATTAAGTGCCCAACATTCAGAACCATAAAACATGGCAGGTCTAATTGTTTCTCTATAATATTTCCCTTTTAACTTAATGATATCTTCTTCTCACAAAGAAATGCTACTCTCCATTTTGACCAACTTGCATTAATTCTAGGCATAACATCTCTATCAATTCTTCCATCACTATGAAAAATTGACCCTAGATATTTAAAACTTTCCTTTTAAGGGATGTAATATGTGTTAATTTTAATTTATTTGTCCTCTCAAGTAACAAAATGATCAAACTTACATTTCTATGAATACTATGACCCTCCCTTGAAGTTGGCTTGATAGAGTTGAGTTAGCAGATATAATGCCTCTTTCCCTCTCTTCTTTCTCTCACTTGTATAGTTTAGTTCTGTTCAAATAACCTATTTCTTCGCTGCTCTCTCCTTTGAAAGGCCAAGAGAGAGACTGAAACTTCCCTATCGGTTTCATGTCTAAGTTTGCATAGTTCGTTCATCAAAGTGAAAAACATGGCTGGGGCATCTTTGAAAAGAGGCGCGAGTCTTGTATTCTTTATGAGAGCGTTGGCTGTTAGTCACGATAGCTTCCTCCTAGACGAAATAGGAAGGAATTCAAGGGGAGATTCATTCGATTACATACAGATGATAATTACTTTTGCCAACATTTCTTAAATTTTGTGATAATTTTGTAGATCAACAGAAAAGCAAGTTCGAGAATGGGTGAGGGCGCTGAAAGAACAATTGATTTCGATGGACCTGGTTCTCCAAGAAATCCTCTATCACCAATTGAACATAATGTTCAATCATCCAGAACGACCAACAAGTAAGGGCAGTTTCTGTGTGTTTTTCTTCCTGTATTTTGCTGCTACGGTGCTTATTGCAGCACATGAATGTAACTTTGAGAAAACTCAGCATCCAAATGAAGATGTTTCTCCTCTCCTCTTGTTGCATTTGGCAGCTCCCATACATGTATGTAGGTGATTAGAAAGATCTTTTGTTTCATGGTGACAGATTTCACTCCCATTTTTTTCGAAACATTAGGTTGGTCATTTGTAGCCGATCTCGTCTAGTATGGGAAAAAGCTTATTTGTTGTTGTATTGGGTTAGTCATTTACTTGTGAATAGGCATCATCATCATAAGGATATAAGTCTAGGGTTATTATATCCTTACTGACCAGCTTATACGAAGCTCTTAGACTACCAACTGAACTTCAGAATATATGCATAAGCACAGTTTAGACCTCTCCAGAATCTGCTCTGTCAGTAGAGGTCCAGCATGAGCACAGACTACATTGTGATTCACTTTGTTCATTGAGAATATTTGAGTAAACAGTAATCACTATGCAAATAATTCCTTAGTACCCATGCTTAGGTCCAATGTACTGCACTTTTCTCTTGGCCACTATAGATGCCGAATCTCACCTGTTGTCTATACAAATAGAGATGTCCAGTTTCGGCTCACCTGGAACCATGAACCAGAACCAAAGCGGATCTAGTTCAGTAAGTGCTGAACTGCCAGTTATGGTTCTGTTGTTTGAACAAAAAAAAACTAAGGAGAACCTAGGAACAAGAAAAATCGTTTATACACACGTATACATATACATACATACACACATATATATATATAGGGAGAGAGAGAACTATTATACAGCCTCTCATATTAGACATTACTTGATCATCACTATTATCCGTGTAAACAATCAAATGATGGTGATCAAGGCACTCATCTCATATTGCATTGAATATAAGGCACTCATCTCATATTGCATTGAATATACCTTGTATCGATGTTGATAGATAGTTTGATTTGTGTTATCCATGTGATCGCATGAATAGTACAAATCATCTAGTAGAGTCTAGCATGTGAGGGATAAGCCTTTTCCTATGCTAGATGGGGTTGGCCATATGGATTATATGGATTATTTGTTTTTATGCTCAATATGTACACATATAGAGAGAGTTGCTATAGAACATCTCATACTAGATATTGCTTGATCATCACTACTATCAGTGCGATTAATCAGATGATGGTGATCAAGACACTCATCCCATGTTGCATTTAATACACTTTGTATCAATGTTGATAGGTAGTTTGATTTGTGTCATCCATGTGATCACACGAATAGTGCAGATCATCTAGTAGAGTCTGGCATGAGAGATAATTCTTTTCATACGCTAGATGGGGTTGGCCATATGGATTCTTTGTTTTTATGCTCAATATGCACACACACACACATATACATATATATATACATATATATATATATACATATATATATATATATATAAAGAGAGAACTACTATACAACCTCCCATTATGCCATATATATATATATATATATATATATATATATATATATATATATATATATATATATATATATATATATATATATGTATATATATATATATATATATATATATATATGTGTGTGTGTGTGTGTGCATATTGAGCATAAAAACAAAGAATCCATATGGCCAACCCCATCTAGCGTATGAAAAGAATTATCTCTCATGCCAATATGCACACACACACACACACACATATACATATATATATACATACATATATATATATATATATATATAAAGAGAGAACTACTATACAACCTCCCATTACTAGACATTGTTTGATCATCACTATCATTTATGTGATTAATCCGACAATGGTTATCAAGGTACTCGTCTTATGTCATGTTTAATGCATACATGTGCATTAAATGACATTGATCATTATGTGGTTTGACTTGTTGTTTGTATTGTCGCATGAGCAGTGTAGATCATCTAGTAGAGTTTAGCATAAGAGAGTGTCTAACAACTTCTAATTTTTATTTATATAATAAGCCTTTTCATAAACTAGACGGGGTCGACTATATGGATTTTTGTTTTTATAGAGCTCAATAATGTGTCATGCTAAGAGTTAACTAAATGTAAGTTGGACCATTGTTTGTTTTTGCTTTTGTGGTTTTCCTCTTCCTGTTGTAACATTTTACCATCTAGTTTCTCATACTTTTTCATTGTAGTCATTTCCTTTTGTCATCTTTCCATGTGCTCAAACAATCATAAATGATTTTTCTCATTTTATCATCTATTAGTATCACTACTAATTTATTTTTAGTAAGCTTATAATGTATATAATTTTTCTTTGTATAACCACACATCCATTGCACCATCCTTATATTGATGATTAATTGCCCAACACTGATTACCATAAAAGATGGGAGGTCTAATTACTGCTCCATAATATTTATCCTTCAACTTTAATGGTATGTTTTTATTACATAGAATACCTGATCCACATTCTATTTTAATCAACTTGTATTAATTTTATATGTAACATCTATATCAATTTTTCTATTACTCTAAAATCTGACTCTAGGTATTTAAAGTATGCCAATCTTAATTTTTATATCATTTAAAGTAATGAAATGATAAAACTTATATTTCATATATTATAGCTTTGTTTTACTAAGTTAAAAGCCTTTATTTTTTAATGTTTGTCTTTATAGTCTTAAATTTTTATTAACTTTTTTTTTAGACTCATCCACTAAAACAATGTCATGCATAAATAACATAAACTAGGGTATTTTATCTTGAATATATTTTGCTAACTCATTAATTACCAATATAAATAAATATAGACTTAAAGTTGATCATTGATGCAATCCAATATTAATTAAAAAATATCATTCATTCATAGGTCCTGACACATGTTTGTGCACTATCATTATGTCTCTTATGAAATTGGTGTATATCAATATGATACCCCTCTTTTTCAAGGTCCACTAAATAATATCTTTAGGCAACCTTTCATAAGTTTTTTCGTGATCAACAAATATCATGTAAGTGTTCTTTATACTTTGAAATATTTCATAAGACATCTCCATAGGTAAATAGCCTCGATAGAAGATCTCTCTAGTATGAACCCAAATTGGTTATTTGTTGTATTCTAGTATCCCAACCTATGTTAAATAATTTTTCCCATAGTTTTATAGTATAATTGATCAACTTGATATCTCGATAATTCTCACAATTCTAAATGTCCCACTTGCTGTTTTATATGAGTATAATTATACTTCCTCCATTTCTTAAACATCTTTTTGTTTCTCTATATTTCATTAAATGAACTAAGTGATACCCATCTCTTTTAAGATTTCTATATGAGTATTATCTACTCCTACATATTTATCAACTTTCATAAGTTTATGAGCATCTTTGACTTTATTTCTTTGAATACGTTAATAGAAATTATAGTATATATATTCTTCTAAGTTAGTCAAGTCTCCTAATCTAATACTAGCATTTATACTTTTATTAAAAAGCTTATGAATGTAATTTTTGCATATATTTTTGTTATCAAGACTTATCAGTAGAATCTTCGCATCTTTATTTTGATATATCTAATAAATCATTAGTTTTCTTATCTATAGTTTTAGTTATCATAAAAATATCTTATTTACCTTTTGTTGAGTAGCTTTCTCTATTTCTTTTCTTTCTTTGCTTTTTTACAAGTCTCTAAGATTCATCAATCTTATTGGTATAATCAATTTGTAAAACATATTTTTTACCTTCATCTTATCTTATACTACTTTATTCAACTATAAAGCTTTCTTCTGTACTCGTCCGCCTCTCTTAAATTCACCTAGAATATTTTGTCACTTTCTTAGTATGTTTAGTTATATTGTTGTATATATCACAAGGTGTACCGCCATAATTTCAAACATCTCCTTGAAAACTTTCTGTTGAAATATATTTTCTTTATCATTCTTGAGATTCCACCACTTAGTTATATTATTGTACATATCACAAGGTGTACCGCCATAATTTCAAACATCTCCTTGAAAACTCTGTTTAAATATATTTTTTTTATCATTCTTGAGATTCCACCACTTAGTTCAAGTAACTTTATATATTATTTACCTCTTTATCCACTTTCTTACCTCTAAATATATAATTAAAAGTTGATGTTAGGTAGTTTGGGTTTGTGATAAATGACTTTTGCAAGTAACTAAATATATCTCATTTTATGAAAATTATATTGGTTATATAGAGATCATACACTATAGTAAAATCTAAAATGTTTTTGCCTTTCTCATTTAAATCTCTGAAACTACAGTTTTCTGAATACTTTAATATCCTAATGCTTCTTTATCCTCATGTCCATTTAAATATCCTTTCAAACAAATATCTTTCTTTGTAGAATTCTTTGAATTAGCTTACGTAACTCCAAAAATATTTTTTTATGTTATCTTCTAGTCCTTCACAATATATATTTAAAAACTTTGTTCCTAAAATTAATTTCACTGCGATAATGTGGTCATTATGCCATTATATATATATATATATATATATATATATGAAGGAACTGGACCGGGCTGACAGTTTGAACCATGGAAGAACAATCACCAAACCACGGTCTGGACCAGTTCGATCAGTTCTAATTCCGTCCAGTTTCACTTCCAATTCTGGTACGAATGTCAGGTTTCCAACCAGACATATCTATCTAAATCAGTAATCTATGAGACCAAACATGCGCCACAAAATTGCAGCAAAGCAGGCATAGGCACTTTGTTGATCGGTGTAGTCTGCCATCTATGATTGTACAATCTCTTTTTCTTTAGCAAACTGGGGTTAGATAGACTGCTACCAGAATCGCTAATCCTGTCTTTCGAACTCGTGACATTCTATTTCAATGTTCTTTTGAATCAACATCCTAGCCGAGAAATTCATGGCTCTCGTTATCCATCATCAAACTCATTTTTTGGCCTTTTTATGGAAGCCAGGTATGAACACCCCGGGTATCCAACTCACAACCTTCATCTTGTGAGTCCGCCCCCCTGCCATGTGAGCTAACGTTCTGAGTGCACTGGTTATTTTGGTTTTGAATGTGTAGGCTTTTTAAAATTAGGAATCCTTCAGTTTGATGTTTGTCCGTTTTACATTTATTTGAGAGAAAGAGGGTCATATTGCACAGCATCAAATCTTTTTCTTCCTTCTTTACAACTTTTATATTTATGTAATGACAAATCACATTAATTCTTTCCATATTGAAAAGATAAAGTCCCAACATAAGAAAAGGAAACAACTAAATTGTTTTAGTTTTTTTATACTGAAAGATGATGAAATTGAGGGTTGGGTCCAAGGTCACATGGGAGTTCAGTCCATATGAAGTCACATGGTGAGAGGACGAAAAGTGAGTCAGGTCCTTGCCAGTACCTCCGAATATAAAACAACAACCAAAAAAGGAAATGCTGATGATAGTTACTCAGAACTGATAGTTTGAAACTATCGGTTTAAGTTAGTCTAGAACTTAAAAACCAATAAGACTTACGGTTTTGGAACCACCGGAGGTTCCAATTTGAGGTTGAAATCGGTACTTTTATTAAAAAAAAATAGAAAATATAAGAAAATTTTGAAAAATACTGGAATGGGTCAGTTATGGTTTGGTTCTCGTTTTATAAGAAGTGAAACCGGAACCAAACTGAATGGTCTCCAGTTCTAGGCCTGGTTCCAGTTTCACCGGTTTTGGATTCAGTTGATTCTTGACCGGGTTCGATTCCGGTTGAAATTGCCAGACCGGTTAAGAACCAACCATGTCTAGCTGGTGATGCAAATATGGTAAAATGTAATGAAAAAAACTAACTTCGCTTTGGTGGTACTATATGATTAGGCTTCTTATCATTTTATTTATTGTTGTGTTAGCCCGTTGGACATGGCTCCTACTTAGTTGGTAGAAGCCGATTAGGTTCTACCAACACATAAATCCCTTTAAAACACACTCAGCCGTATCAATTACCAGTTTGATGCTATCAAGTCATAAAGTTTGTTTAGAAAATGATAGGATTTTTGCCAAATCTCCAAAAAAAGATTAAACTTTGTTCATCATATTCTTCAATCAAATGACCTGAGGTTTATTACAAAGATGTATTTTTCAAATGAGTCTTACTTGGGTACAAAAGATTTCCATTTTAAATGTTATAAGGCGTCATTAATTTTCCAGTGTTGTTCATCATACTAACTAGGTTTTTTTCCATTTTTAATGTTGATGCTTGACGCATCAGACTAGAGAAAAACCTAAAGGGACCAACTCGATTGAAAACCGATCACATGATACCAAGAGAACTCGCAACGGATATCAATCTAAGCAAAATATTTAATGCTAATTGATTAACTCACAATGTGTAGCTCACCTGATAGGGAACTCGACTCAAAGGATGAAGGTCGTGAGTTGAATGAATATTCAGGACATGTCTTCGGTTGTATGAAAGAAAGTTATGCGAGGAATAGAGACGAAGACGACAAAGAAAGTTCTGCGAAGAATCGATCCATGACATTAATGAGAATGTGGGCTCACTACCAATACTTTTCATTTCATTATTGGAGAGAAGTGTCGGTAAAGAGATTCTCAAAGCACGAAATTTCAAGAAGCGTGCGGACTCTTGTGGCGATGTACTCGAGAAAAAGAAGAACAATGATTGAAAACAAACAAATATCAAGACAAATAAGCTGTTCATCTAAGTCGGTGTTGGGCAGATCTGTAGGAGACACACCGTGGGTATTGAACTCATAACCATCAATTTAAAGGTTTTTTTAATAGAACCCTAGCCAGGAGAGTCGTAGCTTGTGTCATAAACCCTACTTTTTGAAGATAAAGGCCAACTAGGATTTACTTAAATTACATTGACACTGTACTACTCGAGTCCTTTCTTTTAAGTTTTGACTGGTCATCTATTATTCTGCAGTACATTAAGATTTTACCCATGCAGGGTGGTCATCTTCCTATAAATTAGCAGGGAGGCCTAGCGAGCGAGTTCTCCATAGCATCAATGGCGTCCTCAAACAGAGTTCTCCCTGCACTTCTTGTGCTCGCTTTGCTCCTCGCCTTCGGTAATTAACTACTGTCTCTCTCTCTCTCTCTCTCTCTCTCTCTCTCTCTCTCTCTCTCTCTCTCTCTCTCTCTCTCTCTCTCTCTCTCTCTCTCTCTCTCTCTCTCTCTCTCTCTCTCTCTCTCTCTCTCTCGTTGGCGCGCACGCACTTAGGAGGAAACATCTGTCTGTTTGACAGACAATTAAGGGTTCGATACTAACAGTATATTACTGGCCGCAAACTAAGACCCAGTGTAGATCGTGAGGGTGAGGGTACAGGGGTCTCAGTTTAGTCTGAGTTGTTTCAACACCTAGCAAGTGGTTCTTTTGACATACACACACATGTATATACCGAGATAGAGAGGGATGGACGTACGTATGTATGTATATTGTACTGAGATTTATCTAATTGTTTCTGAAAACCATGAAACAGGGGGCGTGGAGAAAGCAGAGGCAAGGACTTGTGCATCACCAAGCGGTAAGTTCACGGGGCTGTGCTTCAGTGACACCAACTGTGCAAATATCTGCCGCACTGAAGGCTTCTCCGACGGTGACTGTCATGGCCTCGCCAGGCGATGCTTTTGCCTCAAGCCTTGCGCTGCTCAGAATTAGCATCACACAGTTAAGAAAGAAATAAAGAGGGATGCTTGAGTTGGAGCTCTGTTTCTGCGTCTATGCGTGGCTGCCATGTATCATGGCATCTGCTGCTTTACTTGATCATCTTTTTCTTTGTAATAGAGAAATAAATATGTGATACCTGTGTCGTGTCACTCGATCTTGTTGGGTGTCCCTGTGGTTAAATCTGTGTAATCTTTTGTAATACGCTGATGAGTGTCAAGTCGTGTGTTCGCTTGCATTTACTGTTCAATCTGGGATTGATGAGCGTGAGACAATGGTTCATTTATTCGCTGATGAGTTGATGCCATAACCAGTGATGTCAAAGTCGATCTTAGTTCAAAGAACTGGTTTGTTGGGCACTTCCAGCAGCTATGCATGTCAATGGGTTCAATTCAGACCGAATCTAATCCAGAAAACCTTAGCACTTGATACGTAACGCCTTTATCTTTAGTATTGGAAGGTACTGTTTAATATCATTAAACATAGCGGACACACACACTAATATATATATATAGAGAGAGAGAGAGAGAGATTGGATCTTACCCTCTCATCTCCGATCATTGATTTTTTAGAGTATGAACATAATAACTTTATCCTTTCTAATTTTTCAAAAATTCATGAAATTTTTAAATTACACTAATGCCACAAAAAACAACAGATGAAGTAGATAAGATCAGGTTTTCCCTATGTATCTATATATAATTTATTTATATAGAGAGAAAACATGGTAAATATACGTACCTATTTATACACAAACATGCTTAAAATCCCAATCATTGGATTGTGGAGACAATGGTTGAGTTTTGAGCTGAAAAAGAAAAAGTAGATGCAATAAATACAATCTACTAGTACTTTTGATAGAGTACATTTAATGTATCTAATTTTGTTTCGCTTTTTGCTTAAAAATTTCAATGATCTAAGGTTAATATCATTATAGATTTAAGCATGGATGAATGTATGCATGGACTATGCTCTCTCCCTCTCTCTCTAAAGTTATACCAACTTGAACTCTCTCTCTCTCTCTCTCTCTCTCTCTCACACACACACACACACACATATATATATGTTCAAGTTGGTATAACTTTTGATAATGTCCGGATAATGTTCATGTGCAGAATAACCTAAATAGATGGGAGACTTTAATTTTTTGGGTAATACGACAGGAAGCCAGCAATTTTGTACAATGGAGTCATGTGGTTCAGTGCAGAATGGTCCCCAAGAGTTTGACAGGTAATGAATATTCCTTTAACTTTGTATTGTTATTAAGTGGGAAAGTTGGGTTGGTAAAGTGAGATGATCTGCTTATTGTAGGCTTCTCTTGTGATGCGCTTGGCTCATGAACCTACAGGAGTGGAGCTACAAAGTGCAAGCTCGGCCTGTATGACATAGTAAATACAGTATTTAGACTATAACTTAATCATGTAAATGTGTTTAAGAAGAGTCAAGAGTTTAAGTTTTACAATAAAATTTGCATTGAAAGCTAATTTTATTTCAGTGATGATTATATAAATATTTCCATTTTTGAAGTTTAATCGTGTATCGGCCTTCTATTGAAAGCTACATTTGAGAGGAGTTGAATCACAAGCAGGTCCATCTGGGACGACTCATTTGGCTCTTCAGTTGGATGTGTTTAAATGCAAGTTATTGGTAGCCACTTTCAGTTCTAATAATTGCATCCATAAACTAAAAGGGAGAAACAGAGGAACCCTATGTGTAGAGAGACGACCAAAGTCGGCCTCCTTTGAGCCGGCTTAAGGTTGTCAAGAAAGACGGATTATTGGATGTGCGATGGCCTTTGGAAGTCCTTGTCACCATTAACAATGAGAGAGATGGCTGAAGTCCGCCTCCTTTGAGGTGGCTTAAGGCTGTCAATAAAGACGGATTACCAGAGGTGCGATGGCCTCTGGAAGTTCTTGTCACCATCAACAACGAGAGACGGACAAAGGTTGAATTCCTAGAGGCAGGAGACATTCTCTTCTCTCTTGGTTCCCTCTCTCTCTCCCTCTCTCCCCCCTCTCTCTTTTCACAGAAAGAGGGAAACCATAAGCTAGTTTCTAGATAATCTAGAAACCAGGTTGAAATATTCGTCTCCCATTGAGCGAAGTCACTATTCTACTCAAATATTTATAAGTTAACTATCCATTATATGCTTGAATTGAAAATGTAAAGTTCTGCCCTTTGGCATGTAATTTAAATTATGTCATACCATTCTTATGATGTGAAATTGTTGAATCCAATATAGTGGGAGTTTTACAACTTTGACCCTTACTATTTGTTAAATTTACTATTATGCCATCTGATAAAAATACTTTTTTGGTCATGTACATTCTCCATAATTAAAGAAATGACACGAGACATTTATAGTTCTTTACTAAATTGTTTATTCAAATTACTTAATAACCATAAAAGAGTTTTATTTTTTATCCCTTAATCTTTGATTAAATTACTAAAATGAATAGAAAGTCAAAATTATGAGTATGCCCATTTATTGTAAAGAAATTTACAGAAGCAAACTGAAGGGAATTTTATTGTTTTGTCCCCAAACTTGTTTTGAAATTACTAAATCTGTTTATATTTTACATATTTCTAAAATAGTATCAGCATTTTGTTTACAATTATTTATAAGTATCTAAAAATATTTACAGTTCAGTGCTTGGATATTTTGGATATTGCAAATGAGTGATTGACTATGTTACATTACTTGTTTATTAGAAAATGTCTTATTTTTCTTATCCGTTGTAATTTTATGTTTTTCATATGAAAATTTTAGACCCTCTTATTGTTATCTTTGCCAAATTAGTAAAAATAACTTCAAGAATTTGTGTTTTCGAATTGGAAAGTCTAAAAAATTAAATGACTTAAATTTTCAAATGTGCAAAAGAAGAATCTTGTTGGCTCTAACATTAGAGAGGGTATTGATTATATGCTTAGGAAAATTGTTTTACCTCCTACACCAATTGCAATAGAGGATGAAAACAATATAGTACTTTTCTAAAAGATAATACAATACTCCGAATCATTATGTTAACATATATGGAGGATGACTTAATTAGTATCTTTGAGCAATTTGATACTGTTAAAGAGTTATTTTATTCTTTAACAACTAAATATGATACTACAACTAAACTTTATGTTCATCTACTCATTGAGAAATATAATTCTTATAAAATGAAAGAAAGTGATAATGTAGTTGAACATGTTAACTAAATGGTGGTAATAATAAGGGATTTAGTTGTAGCAAAATCAATCATTCCTAAACCAATTAAGATATTGATTATCCTAAACAGTCTTCTCCCTTCATGAAACATGATAACAACAACTCTTAGACTTGATAAGATTTTACCCTTTTTGAACTCCTCCTAAAACTAGTAATTGAATGAGAACATATGAATAAGAATAAAAGAGAAAAATTGATAGTTGTTAAAGATGATTTAGTGGCAAGCTCTAGGAATAACTAGAATAAAAGAAAACCAAATAGAAGATTTGGCAAAAATAACAAGAGTGTTCAATTTTTTAAAAATCACAAGAATTCACTTATCGAATCATGTGTTTCAAACAACTGCATGATTTCTAAGTGTTTCTACATGAACCGCCCTATAATTGATTGGTAGATTGACTCTAGAGAGACCTGATATATCTCAAAGAGCAAAGAGTGAGTTATAGACCTAAAGAAATATCAACCTGGGAAACATCATGTTTATATAAGAAATAATACTTTTTTGCTATTCTTATGGTTGAGTCCTTTAAGATTTATGTATAAGGCACACCATTTGTATTTACTGATTTATTAATTGCAGCCTTTTATTATGCGCAATCTTGTGTTAGTCCGTGAATTGGTAAAAAAAGGTTTGAGGTCAGGATTGTCCTTAGCAAAGTCGTTGTAGGGAAACATGATAGAATAACTTTTTCAGGTTTATTTGATTCTTAGCATGATTTTCTCAAATTGAATATAAATGATAATAAAAGTTTTTCTTCTTCTTATATCAATTTGGGATTTGTTATGGATGCCATTGTATGATATAAATGCTTATGGCATATAAGTTTGAACTAGTTGAGGAAGTTAGTCAACTTTGATTTATTGCCTATATTTTAGGTAAACACTTTTAATAAGTCTTGAGCTTTTATACAAGGAAAAATTACTAGAAAAAATTTTCTTAAACAAATAATTAGGATAACAACCCTATTAGAAGTCATTCACAAAAATTTATGTGAAACCTTTAGGGTAAGACCTCATTATGAGATGATTATTTTATAACTTTCATCAATGATTATTCACGATATGCATACTTATATCTCTTATCACATAAATTTGATGTACTTGAAATATTTAAAGAGTATAAGCAAAAGTTAAAAAACAATTAGGGCATACAATCAAATTCTTAAGGTATAATCGAGGTGGTGAATATACCTCTACATAATTTCTTAAATTTTGTAAAAACCTTTAGTATTTCTAAACAAAATATCATGCAAGAATATCTTAATAAATTGGTATAGTACAAAGATTTAATAGGATCTTGATGAGTATCACTAAGTCTATGTTAATAGATGTTTCTATACTAAGGGTATTTTAGAGAGAAATAATGACTACAATTGTTTATATATTAAATAGAGTATCATATAAGGTTGTATTTTCTATACAATATGAGATATGTTTTGAAAGAAAACTAGACCTTAATCATCTCAAGAGGTGAGTATCTATTGCATATGTCAAGATCATTAATCAGTTTAGAGACAAGGTAGATACTAGGCCATTGAAGTGTATTTTTATTGGATACTCTAAAGATTCCAAAGGATATAGATTTTATCACAATGATAATTATTTAATAAAGAGTAGGGATGCTAAATTCTAAAAGGAGAATACTGAGAATAACATTATTAAAATGATGATGATGAGTACATTGATGATTTAGTTGATCTAGATCCATCATCATTTTAAAATATGGATTCTGATCCAAATGACCTTGTATAAACTAAAACTTTAAGTTGACATAAAAGACCTAGAGTTACATCGTACTACCTAAAAGAATATCATACTTACCTTATTGAGAGAGTACATAATTCAGTAAATTTAGATAAGTTGACTAGTAACATGACATATCAACAGGGTATTAACTCATCCGAATCAACAGACTTGAAAAAAACAATGGATAAGAAAATTAAATCCATTGAGAAAAGTCAAGTTTAGGAATTGACAAATTTGTCAAAATAAAGGAAAGTCATTGGTTATAAATGTGTTCTTAAAAAGAAATATAAAATCGATGGAATAATCTACAAATTTAAAGTGAGGTTGGCTGCAAATTGATTTTTGCAAAAGAAAGGGATAGATTATATCGAGACATATTTTTCTATTATGAAATTTGTATCCATTATGATTTAGATTTACATCAGCTATATTTAAAAATGGTTTTTCTAAATGGTGATTTGGATGAAATCATTTATATGAAGGGTGTGTCGTTAAAGGTCAGGAAGATAAAGTATATAGGTTAAAAATCTCTATATGGCCTTAAAGAGTGACTTTGTTAATGGTATTTGACTTTTTAAAATGTTATCATAGAACTTGAGTTTGTGTCTAAGGAACTTGACTACTATATATATGTTTTAAATAGTAGAGTTACCTTGCCATTCTATCTTTATATGTAGATAATATATTATTGACTAGGAATGACAATGAGATAATTGTCAAAACTAAGTCATGGTTAAACTTAAAGTTTGAAATGAAGGATATGGAAGAGGCATTCTATATTATGGAAGATTTCTCATAATAGAGAGTCTAAACTTTTATGTTTAAGTTAAAAGAGATATTTATTATATCCTCAAGAAATTTGGAATGAATGATTGCAAACTTGCAACTACACCCATTCTAGAAGAAGACAAATTGAGTAAGGTTGATTGTCTCACTAAGAGAAAATAAGGCTAATGTTCTTTATGCACAAGTTGTAGGTAGCTTGATGTATGATATATTATGTACAACACAATATATCAACTTTGTTGTTAATCTTATGAGTAGATATCAAAGTAATCCTAGTTTGTAGTATTGGATAACTATGAAAATGATTTTGAGATATCTTAAATGAATTAAAGATTTAAAATTATGTTTTCACGATAATGAACGAAAAGTGGTAGGATACTCATATGCTAACTTTGTTGAGAGTAAAGATGACAACAAGTCAACCTCCAATCATATATTTTTATTTAAAGGTGGTGTTGCTTTTTAGGCATGTAAGAAATAGGGTTGTGTAGTGTTACATATACAAGAAGCTTAGCATATTGCTTGTAGTATGATTGCAATGAGTCTTGTTTCAATAAGCCGCTTCATACGTGATTTGAAGTTGAACATAATCAATGAGTTTTTTGTTATCTATTGTGACAACAATATAATAATTACTCTTATTAAGAGTGTAACGAATAACTCCAGAAGCAAGCATAAAATGATTAAATACCACTATGTTTATAATATGTTTAAGAGAGATGAGATATTTATATCTTATATCCTAACTAATGATATGTTGGTTGGCTCTTTTATTAAATACATCTTAGAAGATCTTTTTACAAAACACGTTACATATATGGGCTTGAGATATGCCTAGAGTTTCTATTGTGAAAATATATTGTAATGATTGTTATGTAGGAAAATATATTGATTATGAAAACAACATAATAGACAAAAGTTGATAGTTCACTTGCAACTGAAAATGGTATAATTTGAAAAACCATGAAATAGTGAGAGGTTAAACCAATATATCATAAATTGGCTCAAGTGACCAAGTGGGAGATGTAAGTTATTGATGGCACTTTTAGCCCCAATAATCCCATCCATGAAATGTGGTAAGAGTTATCTTCCCGGATTTCATGAAATAATTTATTCTTTGAAGATAAACCTTTATACGAAAATCAATTTTACTTTTATAAAAATTGTGAAAATCTCTTACAAATGATAAGGCTTTAAGGGAAAGCATAGAGAAGAAATCACAGGGATGTAAAGCTGAATATATAAAATATGTTTATATACAATACAACAAAAAATATACAAAAACAAATACTCCTTATTGAAAAAACCTTTGAGGGTACCCAATTTCCATCTCCACCATCTACTTCTTCTTTCGTCCCTTTGGAAGCCCTGTAACTAACCCATTGCATCGCCCAAACCTCGATTGAGTCGCAAGATTAAAGTCATCAACAACAAAGACAACTTGACTCAGTTAATAAAGTTGTTGGATTGATTCAATGATTTGGCAAATGAAAATTTTGAAGATAAAGGATGAGAAGATTGAAGGAAATAAAAGAGAGAATATGCCACTATATGAATACCCACTCATGATGATTGCTCGGCTTGTATAATCACATGGCTAAGATTAGCCATAGACGGAGCCCTATTCATGAGAAGTTTTACAAATAAAATGTGTAATATATGCCTGTAATAGCAAGGAATTAATTTTCTTTATAGAAAACATATTAGTTTAACAAGGAACACATACATGTGTGTGTAAGAGAGAGAACCAGAGATGGGTAATGATAGACAGTCCAATTCAAGGCAATCTATACAAAAAAATAACAAGAGATAACAACAACAATTAAGCCTTTCTCATGCTAGATGGGGTCGGCTACATAGATTCTTTGTTTCCATAGAGCTCGATCATGTGCCATTATGTTAACTCAACATAAGCTTTAGAACATTCTTTATTGTTCTCGTCCAACACTTTCTGGTCGTTTTCTTTTAACATTTTCACGTTATAGTTTTTAACATCTTATTATCGAAGCTTCTTTTAGTCATCCCTTGAACCATCTTAAATGATTTTCCCCCATTTGATCATCTATTTGCACCACTTTGAATTAGTTTCTAATAACCCATCATGTATCTTTGTTTCTATCACACTCATCATTTATACATGTTAATGATTAACTACCTAATACTTAAAACAATATAACATAACGGGTCTTATTGCTACTCTATGATATTTACCTTTCAATTTTAGTGAAATCTTCCTATCACATAGAATATCTGTTGTATCATTCCATTTTAACCAACCTTTATTAATTTTGTGTAACATATCTCTCAATTTTCTTATAACTTTGAAAAACTAACTCTAGTTATTTAAAACTTTCTATGTAAGGGATGCAATGTATCAAGTCTTAATTTTTATGTTATTTGAAGTAACCAAATGATCATTCCATATATTTTATCTTTGTTTTACTGAGTTAGAAGTCTTTACTTTCTAATGTTTCTCTCTATAGTTTTAATTTTCTCTAACTTTTTCTTTAGACTCATTCATTAACAGAATATCTTCTGCAAGTAACATATATGAAGGTATTAGTGATGCTATCAAGAGACAAGGGAGAGCTCAAGAGCAACTGACTGCAACGTATGTATTAGCTTTCTTGTTGGAGGTTGGAGCGATTGAGGTCTACCCTACAGTAGAGGTAGTCGAGTGAGAAGAAAAGCCAGAGTGATGATTATATAGTATTAGTCGATGTTAAGGAGCTGATGACACTCAAGAGTGTGGTTCATAAGTTTCATGGTATGATAGTATGATCAAGGAGGAGATGACAACTTATAGTGATCCCTATAGGGAAACGAGGGAGGGGTTTCCTTCTAGTTTGCAACGAGGTGAGATAGCGATCACCCGTGGAGAGTGAGGTATGGGCATCACTAGAGAGAGCTTGCTAACATAGGAGTTTGCGTGAATGTGGAGTTACATATTTAGAGCATGGAGTGCATGGATGACATTGCACAATCGTGCGGATGAGGTTTAGCTTTGACAGGAGAGAATTATCATAAGAATGCACGCACCTCATGCATATGGTATCCGCACATGATCCTTATGGCGTGTGGTTTCGGATTTGAAGCTGCCATTCTTGATTTTGATTTAGTTATATTTAGAGTTATTTGGGTCGTACTTCTTGTATTGAATTTAGATTTGAATCCAGATTGTATAGAGTCCACATTTATGTCATTGTGTCACATTTAAAGTGCTCTTGATAGTATCAAATGTTATGTGGCCATTAGTATCGTGTTATTGTATTAGTATGATGAGTTCTTTTTTACACCGTAGCTCGGCTTGTCAAGTGAGATGTGCATCTCATGAGCTTCACCGTAGCTCAGCTTGTCTAGTGGAGTGAGAAGTGGTAGACTCAGGATTGTTTTTAGGCGAGACATATTTCTATTTCAAGTGAGGTGCACTTGTATTTCATGTCCACGACCACTCCAGAATTTTTTAAGATTTCGAGTGGAGGGTCTGTCATTGGGAGTGAGCCTGACTCCTGGCTTAACCCGGTTTGACTCGATCTGGCTAACCTAATTGAGTGCATCATATTTATTTATACAGATGTACATATAAATGTCTTCAATGGGTTAACTAATAGTTTATTTTTTAATAAAGAATGAAGTTATGTTTCACAGAAGCTGTTGATGTTCATTGTTCATGAAATAACAACCGACATTGAGACTGTACTACTCGTTTCCTATTGGCAATCTGAGGTTAGAAAGATCTATAGGAGACATACCCTGGGTATCGAACTTATGACCTTTAACTTAAAGGTTCTTTCGGTGGACCAATAACCAGGAGAGTCGTGGCTCTGGTTCGTGTGATACACCTACTTTTCTAAGATAAATGCCAACTAGTTTTTACTTAAATTAAAATGAGACTGTACTACTCGGGTCTTTCTTTTAATTTTTGACTGGTGATCCATTATTATGTAGTTCATTAAGTTTTTGCCCATTGCAAGGTGGTCATCTTCCTATAAATAAGCATGGAGACTGAGCGAGCGAGTTCTCCACAGCTTCAATGGCGTCCGCCAACAGAGTTCTCCCTGCACTTGTGCTCGTTTTGATCCTTCTCGCCTTTGGTAATTCTCTCTCTCTCTCTCTCTCTCTCTCTCTCTCTCTCTCTCTCGTGCACGCACACATTTAGGAGGAAAAGACATCTGACTGCTGGACAGACGGTCAAGGGTGCGACAATAACAATACGTTACTGCGCCCAAACCAAGACCCAGTGTAGATCGTGAGGGTGCAGTCGTCTGACTTTTAGTTTGAGCTGTTTCAACACATAGCAAGTGGTTCTTTTGTTATACACTTGTATATACACACAGAGAGAGAGAGAGAGAGAGACGTACGTATGTATATATGTATTTATGTTGAACTGAGAATTTTCTTATTGTTTTCTGAAACCATGAAACAGGGGGTGTGGAGAAGGCAGAGGCGGTAAGGTTTTGTTCATCGCCAAGCACTCGGTTCTCGGGGATGTGCTTCAGTGACACAAACTGTGCAAGCATCTGCCGCACTGAACGCTTCCCCAACGGTGTCTGCCGTGGTTTCTCCAGAATGTGCATTTGCTTCAAGCCATGCCCTGCTCAGAATTAGCATCACACAGTTGCCAAAGAAATAAAGAGAGATAATTTGATTGGAGCTGTCTTCCTGCGTCCCATCATGGCATCCTGCCGCTTCATTTGACAATCTTTTTCTATTTACTATTGTGATTTTATATTAGAGAAATAAATATGTGATGCCGGTGTCGTGTAAGTCCACCATGTTTGTGTCCTTGTGGGTTAAATCTATGTAATCTTTTGTAATACGGTGATGAGTGCCAAGTCGTGTGTTCACTTTGCTTGAATTTAAATGTTCAATCTGGGATTGATGAGCTTGAGACCATGCTTCATTTATTCGCTGATCGGTTAGTGCCAGACCGTTGGCATTAATATTAACGACTATTCTCATGTTCATTCCAAGGTAGTTTGGTCAATTGATAGTTTATGTAAATATTTGTTGATGCTTGAATGTTGAATCGGCAAAGTGAAAAGATGTCGTTATGTTGGTGAAATCGTCAAGATATAAAAGCACCCAAATATGGATGTGTCAAGTCAAGAATACAATAAGAGTCAAGAGAGAGCCAAATCACGAATCAAAAGGCTGTGCAAGACAACTTATATGTTTATTTGATTGAGGCTCTATTTATAAAGCAAGTATTACAAGTGAGAGAAGGAAATAATGCACAGTAGCCATTCAGCTGAATGCAATGGCTATAATAACTAGCCATTGGGGAGCAGGGCTCCCCCACGGTCCAGGACCTAATCAAGGGTCAGCATGAGTCAGGCCCTAGTGGCCCGGCTTGCAAGTTAACACTCCACCTCAAACTTATGGTATGTATATCGAAAGTTTGTCTAACAAGAAATTAAAACTAGGAGCCGATAATGACTTGGTGAAGAAGTCTGTCAGTTGCATTTGAGATGGTACATAATACAAAATGAGTTTTTTCTTCAAGCATTGCTTTCGAACAAAGTGACAGTCTATCTTAATATGCTTCGTTCTTTTATGAAAGGTGTTGTTAGATGTAATGTACATGACACTCTTGTTGTCACAAAATAGAGTAGATGATTGTTAAGGATGACACCCATGTCTCTCAACACCTCTGTAATCCATGAGATCTCAGTAGCAGTGGTTGTTATGGCTCGGTATTTTGCTTTTGTAGATGAAAGTGACATCTTATGTTGCTTTTTGCATTTCCAGTATATTAATAATTCAACTAAAAATATACAAAAACATGTGGTGGAATGTCGATTATTGACATCTCACTCCAATCTGTATCAGTATATGCAATCAAATCAAGTGAAGAGGAAGAAGTCAAAAGTACCCCTATTCACAAAGTGCTTTATGTATGTAATGATTCTATGTCAAAGTCAAGCTCAGTTCAAACAACTGGTTTGTTGCACACTCCTAACAGCTATGGAGTCAATGGCTTCAATTCAAATTGAATCTAATCTAAATTGGTAGTGGTGATTGCTTTAAGTTGTTAGATTCACACAAAAATCAGGTGAGTTCTGGATTCAAAGTTCTGGTCTAATAAGAACTGTCTCGCTTTATGGTTCTTATGAAGGAATCCCAATCCCCAACCTTAATACTTGATGCTTAATGTCAGTATCATTACTATTCGAAGGTATAAACACAAAAGTGGAACAAACCAAAATGCACTTTGAACCACCAACCAAAACTACTCCTCCACTAACCAAAACCACTTTACACCGATCAAAACCGTTGTCACTGTCACCAAAACTACCTAAAAACTACATATATATATATATATATATATATATATATATATATATATATGTATGTAGTTTTTGGATTTTTTAGGTGGTTTTAGTAATAAGAGTGATGATTTGGGTAGTAGAAGAGTAGTTGAAGTTGATGAAAGGTGACGAGTAGTGGTTGAAATGGTGAAACCATGCAAAACGACGTATTGAAGATGATTAAGTATTGAGTATGGACTACTTTCTCTCTCTCTCTCTCTCTCTCTCTCTCTCTCTCTCTCTCTCTCTCTCTCTCTATATATATATATATATATATATATATATATATATATATATATATATATATATATATATATATATATATGTGTGTGTGTGTGTGTGTGTGTATTTTGTATATGTATATATAGAGAGAGAATATCATAAATGTGTCATCGTTGATTTCGCAAATTGAACGGTGGAAAGTTTACGTGGATTTAGCATGGATCAGTGTATGCATGGACTCTCGATATATATAATGACATATATCGAGTCATCTATCAACATCAACACAAAGATCGAAGCCATTGCACATGAGTGCATTTATATGATAAAGATCAAACAATGGGAAGTTGTTTACGAGTTCCTCTCTCTCTCTCTCTCTCTCTCTCTCTCTCTCTCTCTCTCTCTCTCTCTCTCTCTCTCTCTCTATATATATATATATATATATATATATATATATATATATATATATATATATATATATATATATATATATATATATATATATATATTGTGTCACAGGGTCCTCGGCAGTGCAAGTTGGTATAGTTTTTGATAACGTCCAGATAATGTTCATGTGCATACTAACCTAAGGAGCTGCGAGCCTTTAATTTTTTTGGGTAATACGACAGGAAGCTTGCAATTTTGTGAAATGGAGTCATGTGGCTTACTGCATAATTGTCCCTAATGAGTTTGACCGCTTATAAGTATAACACCTTTAACTTCGTTTTAAATTAAGTACGAAAATTGGGCTGGTAAAGTGAGACGATCTGCTTACTGTAGGCTTCTCTTGTGATGAGCTTGGCTCACAAACCTACAAGAATAGAAGTACAGAGCGTAAGCTCGGTTTGATTCGGCCTGTATGACATAGTAAATACAGTATTTAGATTATATTCTAAACATGTAAATGTGTTTAAATAGAGCCAAGAGTTTAAGTTTTACAATAAAAATGCATTGAAAGCTAATTTTATTTGAGATGATTAAATAAGTATTCAGTTTTTGAAGTTTAATCGTGTTTCAACGTTCTGCAGGCAGCCGCATTTGAGAGGAGATGAACCACAAGCAGGCCAAGCTAGGCTCGACTCATTTAGCTGCCCCAGCCTAATGCATTTATTTAGAGTCATCAACGAAGAACCAACTTAACTCGGTCAATAAAGCTGTTCGATTGATTTAACGATTTGCAATGAAAATTTTGAAGACAAACAATGATAATATTGAAGGAAATAGGAGAGAAAGTATATGCCAGCTATATAGCAAGTAGTTGACGGAAGCATAGCTACAGTATGTTTCATGCTCTATATATGTATTCGACATTGCACCAAGTGATGTGCGGAACAACAACAATAACTAAACCTTTTCCCTTTTTAGATGGATCGGCTACATGAATTCTTTGATCATGTGTTATGCTAACAGTTAACTCAAATAAACTATATCATTATTTATTATTTCATCACAAAGAGTGTACACGAGCAGCAAAATGTGACCTTGAATGCATGTTTTCATATTATCCTGATGACCTATATGTTGGCATTGAGACGAAATTAATGTGCTTTGTGCTGCTTGTCTAGCTTCCCTTCTTTAGTTAGACAAACATTTCTCTTTTTTGGGTATGGCTGTGGGTATCGAACTCATGACCTTCAACTTCTTATTTAACCCCCAAGCTAGGACTGGTCTTTACGGAAGCAGTTGGGTTCTCAGTCTTGGATGAGAGTTCTTTGGGCTTCTCTAATGCATGTGACTAGAATCTTTTCATATGATATATTTAGGTAATCAAATCATAAGGGTGAAAACTTTGCTTAATACAGAAAACAGGCCAGTCCCAGGCCATAAATTTTGGTTGCAATCTCTCCGGATACAAAGTTGTAACCCTCGTCATGGATTAATCATCAAGCACATATTCAAATAAACAAATTTTATCATGAACAGTGTTGGGGACACTGCCTATATCTAGGACCACCAAATATCATTTGCAACTGCTTGAATCAACCATCAGACCAGAGCCATCTTGCGCTCATGCTCTTGCACTTCCATACAAAAATTGGTTCACTTCCATCGTCTTGCAGAACTAAACTAAAGTTGGAATAGAAAGAAAAACCAATAGTTATAAAAATTGTATCGTACGATTCGCGATACAGATGTATCAATACTTACATATGTCAAAAATGCATGATGTCTCTCTATGTTTGCAGGGCTGCAAAAAAAAAAGATGTTGGAAGAAACCGTATAAATAGGTAATATGAAACAAATACAAATATGTCAACATCAACAAAAGTTACAAATCCATAGAAATACATAATCAAATCGTGCAAAGTAAAAAGTAAATAAGAATAAACTTATCTGATTGAGTCACTCTTGTGAACTTAATTTAAAGAAATCAATGCCTCGCTATCATGTATACATGGGTACCAATACCTTTCTCCTAAGATAAAACGATCGATGCAGCGACAACATGTACCTCAACTCTGGCCGCCTTTGACTATACCTCAATTGCCTAGTCTGTTGAAGAGCAAAGAAGAGAGATTCTCTAAGGATAAAATGATGAGTGCAGTCAAACATGTACCTTAACTTTGACCACTTTCAACCATGTCTCAATCACCTACCTGGTCAAAGAACATAGTAGAGAGAGTGCAAGTAGGTTTGTTAACAGTTGTTATTAGGGGAACATAATCAAGCTTTATACTGAAGTTATCGGATCCGGATATCATATCCACTCTACAACCGTTCTACATCTTTTCATGTAGGGATTCATTTGACTGTTATATTAAAACTTTTTGTGTAAAAAGAATACAGAAGATAATTCTCAAACCCGACCTAGTCCGATGTATGAAGTATGGTCTTCCATGTCCTCTCTAAGTTACTTGAACTAAAGTTCATGATCTACCAACTATATAAAAGGACATGTAAGTTTCTTTCAACCATCAATGTGACAAAAAAATGACCAATACTATTCACATGCATAAGTCCCTCACTCACATCTTCACTTACATGTGACTCACATTTTTGAACTTTCACCTTAATCAAAAATATATCAAATAAGTATTTGGGATACTTAACATAAACTAAATGCAATTAATGTTACATAGTTTAATTAACCTCACCATCACTAATTAGTCGTTAAGTCTAACACATGGGATGCTGGTAGTTTATTCACTCACGCACATTTTAGGTTTGGCAACCCTTAAGATATAGGCATATCTATATACTTTCAACTGCGTGAGTTTTACGGTTCAGCTGCGTACGTCTTTACATTCCGGGTTGTTAAATTTCAGTCGTGTGAGTTGTCTTTACATTTATACACAACACACACGCACACATTGAGCATTTCCGCTCTTATATCTTATTTCCCCGTTTCGCAAGTTAAAATTCCAGTCGTGTGTGTGAGTTGTCTTTCCATTTACACACAACACACACGAACACGTTAAGCTTTACAGCTCATATACATACTTATATTTAAATTTCAGCAAGTTCAATTCAAGTTGTGTGAGTTTGTCATTTCAATTCTACACTCACACACGCGTGCATTGAGCCTTTCCGCTCTTAATATAAGTATATCTCCCTTCGGCAATTTACATTCAAGTCGTGTGAGTTGCCTTTCAATTCGGGTATTTCCCTTTAAGCTACGCCTTTACATTTCTGGTTTTACATTTAAGTTGTGTGAGTTGCTTTCAATTCAAGCTTAGCTCACATCATACCCTTCGAACCCGAGATACTTCGCATACTTGCATTCGTAAGCTTTCGAAAAAGTCCCGAATATCCCGTGCAAACACGTCAAACTTAGGTCACTCGTGCACACACCTAGCTGGCCTAAATAGCGTAAAAACAAAGACTTGGATATGTGCAACCCACGTAAATAAAATCTGCAAATAGGCATACAATCGACAAGATACTTTCGTATTCTTTTCGAAAGTCCATGCTTATTAAAAATTGAGATTTTCTAAGCGTTTAAACCGACCCTTGAGCATCGGTTCAAGAAGGTTTACAATGAAAAGATCCCACTTGCCCACAATCGCCCAAAACGTCAGATATTTTCAAAATCCTTCGCTAGTTTGAGTAAGCTAGTTGGCACGCCCTAAAGCGACGTAGATACGAAAAGGTTCACTTCAGGCCTAAGAACCCAATGTGAGAATTTTCACGTCTACAGTGTTTAAATTCGGTTTTTACCTTACTCCTTTGAAATTTAATTCAATTCGATACGGGGTTGTAATAATGGAGTGTAGTCTCCCCCCGAAATGTAATATTTGTGCTTGATACACAAGACACACACGTACACTTGAGCCATATTGCTCTTAGACGTACACAAGGAACACATGTGCACTTGAGCTTTTCCGCTCTTAATTGCACACGATTGCACACACATTAAGCCTTTTCGCTTTTAAGCTAAAGTATATATTTCTCTTTGGGTATTTACTTTAGTGAAAGGTGTGTGAGTTGCAATTCAATTCGGGTTGTCATTTAAATTTCACACTCACACACAAAAGTACTCGAGCATTTGCTCTACACTCTCACGCACATTTTGAGCCTTTGGTGCTCATATTCACGAAGCACGTTATCGTGCTCTTGAGAAAATTTTTGCAACTAGGGGAGTCGTAGCGCTTTCCTACATGAGTCACGACGATTTATGTATCAGAAAATCCCTGCTCCGCAACACTCGACCATGTTGAGTGGTCCTCTTGACCCCTAACTACTGAGTAACTCGATTGAAGAGAGGCAGATGAAAACAATAAAATCTGGCGGTAGCTAGGGTGGACATGAGCGGAATCACCATTAAAAGTTCAGCAAACACTTTTGGTAAAAAACTGTCCTGACTACACTGTCTTCTAAGCTGGAGTTATTCCTTTTGGTAAAAAACTGTCCTGACTACACTGTCTTCTAAGCTGGAGTTATTCCTTTTGGTAAAAAACTGTCCTGACTACACTGTCTTCTAAGCTGGAGTTATTCCTTTTGGTAAAAAGCTCTAATTTATTTTCTGAGTGGGAGCGGGGTGAATTTATTGCGCCTGTTTCTGAACCAGATCTTTGCGGGATTTTACCTTCTGCACAACTTTGGATTATGGAGAGTGGTCCTTCGATTCCCAACTAGGGCCAGTAAATGAGCAGAACAACCCTTTTCAGAGTTACAAAGTATGAACTGTTCTATGTACAGTACATTCTTCGCTGGAGTCATCCCCTTTGAGGCAAAAACTTACAATGCATGAACTGACGCCACCTAAAATCTATTGCACCTGAACCTGCTCAACAACATTGGATCTTGGGGAGTGGTCCTCTGGAATCGATCCCAACTATTGAGTAAGAATCTAACAATGCTTGTTCGTTGTTGTGTTCAGTCCCATTTTTAGCTAACGATAGCCAAACATTGTAGGCAAACAGTCTCTGTTCGTATACATTCACCAACGGTTTGTCATAATTTTGTGAGCCAAGCTAAAATGAAAGACAGAGACACGTTTGGGTGGGGTGGAGAGAGAGAGAGAGAGAGAGAGAGTTCCTTTATTTACATGAAATCTTCCTTTTAATGAAAAAAATTGAAACAAAATGACCCTTCATTTACGGTAACTACCCAGATTCAATCACCTTGGTTTAGGTAAAAATTAAGACAATGTTATTTAATGAGCTTTCCAAACTGAGACACACATAACATGTTCATGTTCAGCTCATATAGTTTACCAAACCGAACAGGAATGAGCTGAGCTGACCAGATTGGCACATTACCAGCCATACCGGCACCTGCATAGCCTTAGTGGGCGGCAATGAGCAGGACCTGCACTCAAGTTTCACCAACGCATGTGGTCCTTGGTAAACAATACTGTCCTATCTACAGCACATTCTTTTTTGGAATTATTTCCCTTGTGGTAAAAGATTACAATAATAGACTAGGTTGCACCAAGTAAAAAATATTGCGCTGAAAGAGACCCTTAGACCTTTCCTCGGTGAGGGTCATTCTCTCGATCAAAGGTTTAGGCTTTCAAGTGATTCAAAACAACCTCATAGGATCTAAAAGATTCAATTGTTTCTTCGAGTAAAATACTGGTGGACAAGAACGTTAGAGGCAAGCAAGCGGCTTCGAATCCCCATTACTCTCCAATTAACACAAATATAGTCTATATGTGGTCTGTCCTTAAATAGCATTGGGTTATTCAAAACAAGTATGCTCGTTGAAATCCTTTTGATTTTGTATGCTGCCAAGATTATGAAATCCTAAATTCTTCATTTTTTGCCCAAAAGGCGCACTATGGGTGTCCAGAGAACCAATCCAATCTAATTGAACTTATTAACTTGATTCAAACTAGCGGTTTCATTTGGTTCTTTCACTTCGTGTTTCAGTTTAGTTTGGTTTGCAAAAAAAGAAAATTTCTAGTATGATTTGGTTGATAGTTTGAAGGTTGAAACCAAACCATTAGAACTAAACAAATCAACACACGTGCACACACGCATCATATATATGTGCGTGTGTGCACGTGTGCATATATAGTTGATTAGTTGGTAATGTAGTAGAACTTGCATTTTATTTGGTGCCATTGTTCAAGCGTGAACTCTGAAGAATGTGAATCATTTGATCTAGCATACAATCGTCAACAACATGGTTCTTGTATTATGGTATTGCACCAAGTTTATTTGTCATGCGACTGATAAATGAAGCTATGCTGTCACTTATTGTTAAGTTAAAGCGAAACGGTAAGTCATGTTTGGTTCAGCGTTGTGACGTAACGGTTTGGTTTGGTTCCCAAGAACCTGAGAACAAATTAGATTATTTTGGTTCGACGAACAGAACCAAATCTGCCATGGACGTCCCTAGTGCATTGGCATATCATGCGTTGAATGCTAGGTTGCGCATTCATGTATTCAAGAATCTGCATTTAAAGAGAGGCAGGGATATTCGTTTTCTTTTGCTAGAGGATGAAATATTAAGCCTTCCGTAGTAAAATATTTATTGGATTAGTCTCTGTTATTACTGAATTATTATTATGCCCACTCAAGGTTTTCAACTTCCTATATAAGTACGATATTCAAGGAAAGTCAGTGAGCATTCCATTCGATCAATGGCGTCGAGAAACACAACCGCCCTTTTCCATGCTCTCCTTCTACTCTCCTTGCTATTACTAGCCATAGGTAATCCTCTCTCACACACACACACAATGCAGAGTACTGTCTCTACCTGATAACTACTATTATTTTATCTTCTATACATTGTATTCTGTATTTCATCGTGGAACTGCTGATTCTTTATCCAATAAACAAATATTTTGTTATGTACCTTCTTTAGAAATAGACTGCAATGCAATCATCATTTGCAACGACTCAACAGTATGGATGTTGTATATGACCATCAACTTTTACCTGACAATTAGCAGTAGTAGTGTTGGCAGCGTGTGAGACACATGGATTTTTCTTGTTTGACTTGATGGAGATGAGATTTCCTACGTAGTATCATGCAAGCTCACTGTCCCTATTAAAACTCGCATCTTTGTTTGGGCTTCATGCATTGAGTTAGGCCAGCAACTATTATGCTGTTATAAATAACTCTTTCCAATACTCATTTTTTTGCGCAGCATATTGCGTTTCGTATCCATTTTGTATCCTGGCATGTCAACCATGATTGAGAAACTCACTTGATTAATTGTCCAACAGTGGCTGCAGCTAGGGAAGCTCCCGATGATGGAGATGATGATAAACCTTCGGACAGATCAACTACCATCTTTAGCCGTGAGTAAACTTTTAAGAGAAGGCAATAGAGCCTTGTTCTGTTGAGGATAGGACAGTGCGTTCTTAGCGAGTGCATAATATACCTTTTCTCTTTAAAGAATATGTGAGAAAAGATATATGGCTAACCTATATTTCCAAATGCCTCTAGCAGTTCTGAGGCCTTCACTGGGAGGCATGTTATACTCAATGATCCCTTTTGTGGTGAGATTTATATCGGCTAGTTCCCTTGTTTTTTTTATCTCAGGTTAGGGGATTTTCCCTTAAAAAACGTCCTATATGATTCCTTATCATTGTGGGATCGTTATAATATAGCTGTATATTTATTTCAAAAGCCACAAACCAATATATGGTTTCACTTATAAATTGTATGAGCAAAGCAGGCCCATCAGTATATTCAATAAGGTCTTTACTGTCCATAAATTCTGTGTGGTGCTCCACAACATATTATCATGTAACTAAATGACAATGATGCTTGAAAACGGACTTCTATGATCCTGCAGAGTCTGCAGTTGCTGCAAATATGGATGGCGATGACGATAACGACAATGATGCCATCGTTCATGGTAATGGCGATAAACAAACTTTTGCTTTCATGACAAGTTTCTAAACCTAAATGCGTAGTCTCATTATCCATTTTAGCTACTATTATGATGAGATATAATGCATTTCTCAACCAATACACAGGGTGGTCAGAGAAAGACCTCAAGATCAGAATATGTTCATCAGAAAGTAAGAGGTTCCACGGCTTGTGCTTAAGGGACACTAACTGTGCAAACATCTGCCAGGGCGAGGGATTCTCCGGCGGCGATTGCCAGGGCATTTTGAGGAGGTGTATTTGTCTGAAGGCATGTAATCTTGACAAGTAGTGCAGTAGATCTTCTAGTTCCGACCTTTTAGGCCATGGGGGGGAACAAAGCAACTAAATGTATCTTGTGTTTCTTATGCTACTCTTGCTTTTTGCTTCCTTAGTATGTTTTTAGTGTTCAAGTGAAATAATGATTGTATGAGTCTATTCTACTGAATTCATCGATGCACACTATATCATCTAAGTTTGTCAACCAAACCGATCATTAGGGGGTGCTAGGGGCCACTGATAATATGGTAAAAAGTAAGATTGCACGACTTCACTTTATTATTTCGACTTAACGTCAAATAACAATTTCATAGGCCTTGGCATCAAATGCTCGCTTATTCGTTTAAACTTGTGCTTGAACCTATTTGAACTATTTTTTTTTAATTGACACGCCCACACTTTTTTTACTATCTACACACTTTTTTCCTCATATTTCTCATAATATCTTTGAACATTTTTAATAATTATGAAATTACCCTTCACACATAAAATCATGTTCTTCTCTCTCCTCTTGCGTGAACCTCCATCCACCCCTATTTCATCCGTTATTTCATCTATTCTTCACTCATCGGCTCATTCTAGCTACCTATTACTCGATCCACAACCATTTTTAATAAAAGAAAGGATTGAAATCCGTCGAAAAAAAGGAAAAGAAGAAAGAAAACAGAAAAAAAAAGAAAAAAAGTGGATAAGAAATACCCATTTGAAGGGGGATTCGTCGATTTATCAAGGTATATTGTTGATTTGATTTTGGTTTTTATGTTCTTTAGTTGTTTTGATTGATTTTTGACTCAATTCTCTATCAAAATCAAAACGAAAAAAGATCAAGTTTTCGATAAGAGAAACACAGCTTAAGCGCATCTCTCCCATTGGGAAGACACGGTCCAGCTACGTCTCTCTCATTGGGGAGACATGCCCAAGCCACATACTTGACCTAGTGCACCTCTCTCATCGAAAACTTAACCTAGTCTTTTATTTTCGATTATTTTGTATGTTTTTATTCTCTTTTTCTTCTTATTTTATTCTTGATTCTTATTCTTATTGTTCTTTTTTTCTTATTGATTTCATTTTTAGTTTCATTTTTTCTCCTCAACAAGATCCATAAGAATATGTATTGAGTTGCGAAGAAAGCAACGCTGCTAATGAAACATCCTTCCAACGAGATAAACCCTCACTGGAATTGAGTGGAAGAGAAGAAATGGAGTGAGAGGAGAGAGAAATGTTGTAATTGAGTGTGAAAGGAGCGAATATTTATATGAGAGGAATTCTGGTATTTGTTGGAAAAAGAAGTGTATGGATAGTAAACAGGGTGAATAATGCCCTATTTTTTTCAAAATAATATGCTCGCATTACCTGGAAAAACAAGTTTTGTCACCTGTAAATTATTTATTGGAACCACTAACGAACCATGCAGCACAGAGATTGTGGAAGTTCATCCAAAGACATTTTGTCAGCAATTCAAACAATTCATAAACCTATCCGAGTTCTCAGCTCAGTTCCCGTCACAAACTGAGCATAACCATGTCGATAACAAGCCAAACTGAGCTGACCATGAGCACCCCAGTTAGCTAACCAACCTTAACTCCATCGTGTTCAATAATCCCTAACTAATTGATTTTAACAATTCAGTAGCGTCATTTTCTCCTTCCCATCTATAGGCGAATGCTGCTAAATAACCATCTAAGGATCAACTGGATCTGATTGCAAAAAGTACAATATAGCTGGATATCCGACCAATTAGGGATTTCGCAGATATAATTGTACGCCTTCATGCATACGCAAGCCACCACAGCAGTTTGTCAATCTACTAAAAATCAAAAGCATAGAAGATGAAGAAACAGACGTTGACCAAAGATGCAATACTGCTTGCCAAAAATGACGGCGATGCGTAGCACGGAACACGCCTCAATGAGGCCTTGTGCACTCACTTGCACTTCTCAAAGTACCCATCACCACAACGGTGAGATGAATTCTGAGTAAATACAGATCGACCGACTCACTAAAAGTGGTGTGGGAGATACAGCATGAACAAAGATCCAAGCTTAATTGCAAGAGGCATTTGTGAAAGAATAGTTACAACATAGGTAGAAAATGAAAAGAAAGCTACTTTTAAATTCAAGGGCATGCTTGGATTGAAGTGAGTTCAAGGGAAAGATATTGAAGATTACCTTCCATATCGAATCCTCATGTTGCAACTCGTGTTAGTTATGACAGTTTAAAGTCTCCCATCTTCCAAATGAAAAGATGAATTTGCTTCTCTTTTACACAATCATCATTCCCAAAATGATATTGATAATGTATACAAACAAGACCCTCGATATCTTTATAAAGTCAAAACAATATCACTGGCACGGCAGCAAAAGGACCCGTTCACACCTTCCAAGAGAAATTACAAAACCCTCTTTTCTCTTAGATGGAAAGGGGGTTATATTTCTTTTAACTCTTTCCAGTATATTCCTGTGCATCAAAACGTAAGGTAGATGAAAAGGAAAGAGACTAATCACTTGGCAGTGGACCCCCCAGAATGATGATATAATTTCTTTACAGTTTATAGAGAGGGGCAATTCCAAGCAGATGGAAGCATGTCCTCATCACGACTGCAGTGGCCTCACATAACAATAACCTACTAGCCTCTTCCTCCGACCCCACCACCTGCAGACATAGATCAGATAATGAATTAGGAAAGAACTGCACCCAGAGTGTTAGTTTAACTGGCAGGGGGCTTTCACTCCCACCCTGTGGTGGCGAGTTTGATCGAGTTTGTTGCATGAGTAGGGTTCAACCTCCCTTTATAACCAACACACAACACAAAAAGATCCTTAAATGTGAATATTCTTCAAACCGCTACAGAAAATTTTGTAAACAAACAATTACCTGATGAACTTACTTATGAACACAAATTTTATGACTACAATCTATACAGTTTCCGCAGGATGCACTTTGAATTGATTTATTCCCAGTACAACACTACGAAATACTCTCCAAAACTTTTATTTACATATGCACCATATATTTCTGATAAATGAAAAGCGGTTAGTTTTTATATTTCCAACATCCTTTCAAATATGTTACTACAGTAGGTATACAAATGATACTCGTATGTACTTTGAAGACGCTCTTACTAGCAATAGCAGCAACTGCAACTTAACATCTCCCAGAATACTTGCTGACATTAGCTTTCAGGATTTTCATGAGCAAAGATCATGACTACTAAATTATTTGGTAAAAGGTTAGCATCAACCAAAATAAGGTATAGGCAAGAGGCAGAAACAGTAGTAAGAACTAAGAAGTTCTCAGCATCTTTTAGTAAGGTCGCACATTTGCAGAACCATTCAGTTTCAGGGTGATCATATATCTCATAGCAGTGTTACAAGGCCTATCTACCTTACTTTACCTGAGCCCTTTTCCATACTAGGTAGGGTCACCCATCCTAGTATTGTTCTCTCCCATGCATGCTTAACTGATGGGATCTGGTGCACTCATTGTGGAAAAATCGCATCCTTTGAGACCACACAAAATTGTATGCTGCTTATCGGCCGCCTAATGCAACCCTCTTCGTGTATCCAGGGTTGTTACAAGGCCTACTGTCTAATATCAAAACAACCATTCACTTACAAAATAAACCAAATTTTAACAAAAACAGGTAATGGACTGTAAATGTATGTAATAGGAGCACGGGCCCTTAGGGGCCGTGCAGTCATGGTGTAAGGGAGGGCCAGGCCAGAGCCGTTGGAATCTCCAACGGATAGTGCTGGCCAAGGCCAGCACTACCTCTTGCTTCCCTCTTGCTTGTTGTTTCCCATTATTTATGTACATATTGTTGTCTATAAAAACTACTTCAAGACATTAATAAAGTATGCAGTCTAGCACTACTTCTTGACTTCTTTTGTATATGCTTTCGCTCTTGTTGGTTACTCTTGAAGATCGACATTCGTGATTGAATGTCATTTGACTCTTGGCGACTTGGTGAACTAGATTCATGCAATATCAACCTTCATTCATTGACGAATATTTACATGATATCAGAGCCTCGGATTGAAGATATCGAGTGCATTGGGAAGCGTGCCAACTTTGAAAATTCTGCGGTTCTTGGTTTTTGACATTTCAAAGTTCAAGGTAACTTTAGAAGGTATGTTTATTTTGGAGAATTGAAAGAAAATAATGAAGTTCTCAATTGATTACGTTGTTTTCGTGAGAATTGTGGAATTTCTTGGAAATATATCAATGTGTTTGAAAATATAACTTCCTTAGAAATATATGATTATGGTTTTCTTGTATATATGCTTGTGTTTTTGAAATTGAACTTTTGTTTTTAACAAACAATTCTTGACTAAAGTAAATTTGTGGCTATGTTTGATATGTTCGAAACATTGAAAACTTAGTTGTTGTTTATCGAAGACATGAGATAGTAATAATATTTTTGACATTCTCGTTTTTCAAAAAATATATATATATAGTATTTTATCATTGTCCTTTGTTATTGATCCATATCTTGCCCTTAATAAGTTTGAAGAAGACGATAGATTAGTTCATTCGCGTTGCATTGCTTCCAACTATTAGCTAAGTCCTTTATCATTTCTCAAATCTCATCTTCTCATTTTGTTAGTCCATGAACAATAGTGTTGTTATCCATATCTTTGTTTTATGTAGAAATTTGCTTTCTTTTGCTATGAATCTTAATAGTAGTAGTTCCTTGGTTTCTTAGTTCATGGTTGTTATAAGAACAATATGCAATCTATTTTTGGATTAAGGATGGTTTATTAGTTTATCTCCCCTTTCTTTGAAAAATCCTATGTTGTTTCGGTGCAAATATGATAACTTAAGATTTCTTGAAGCATGTTTTTGAAATGATCATTAAATAATTACTTGGATTTTGAAGAAATCACTGTGTTTTTTAGTGCTAATTGTCCTTTGTTGGTTGCGATTGTTTGTTTGTTGGTGTGTTTTCGGTATCTCTCCTTTACATCTATACGAGTGTTGGTTTCTCTTATGTAGTTCTGTTTGGGTTTTGGCATTTTAGTGACTTGATAAGGGTTGAAATAGCTTTGCTCTTTGGTCCTTGAAAATTAGTTTAATAAAGATTGGGTACTTAGCTACTCGTTGATTCTTTATATGTGGTCTTGTTTAGCTTGTTTACTTATCACGATATCAACTGTCATTCTTTGTTTGCCATGTGAAATGGGCTAGTCTTGCACTCTTTGTTATGGTGGTTGCTTTTAGAATTCCTTGGGTTCGATTTGTCTTGTGGTGATGGTTGGGATATGCAATATTCCAATAATATCAGTTTGTTTTTGTGAGAACTAATTTTTCTTACCCTTGATCTGGCAATGTTAAATTAGATGAACTTATTGACAAGAAACATGGGTTCAACTTGATTATTGAAATATTTTGCTTTCTCTTCTTTCTCATGAAAACATTATTTTTTTCTGTTGCACTTAATATTATTGCATGTTTGCATAGTATTTGCATTGTTGAGTTAAATGAACAGATTTGACTATTCGATCAGATTCCGCTGTGTATGGTATTCAGACTTGAGCCCATCCAGGTGTGTTCCTTCCAACTTGGTTGTATATAATCTTGATTATGTATTTACGGAGTAAAATCAAATTGTTTGTTGACATGTTTAGAAGAAAAATGTGTTAGTGACAATTGAATGAATTCAAACTTGTTTATTGATAAGATCGAAAATGTATTTGTTGGAAAACAATAAGGGGTATCTTCTTATATAATTGAGATCCATGTTGATTGGCCTGTTGTTGAAGACCTTTGTGATTAAGGTGCTTCATGTTCGTGGCCTTTTGTTGGAAATTAATTGATATTTTAAGATGCACTTATTGTTATTTGAAAATTTGATACGATTTAAAACTTTGCTATTAATAAGTTCAAAAATGTATTTGTTGGAAAACGGTAAGGGGTATCTTCTTGTGTAAATGAGACTTTGAACCCTCAACTGGCATAACCCACTGCCATGCCGGATCATCAGACTTTGAATGATAGTTTCTACCACCCCTTTCTACCATCTCAATGGAGTACTTTAATTCAAACAAAAACCTGAAAATAAAAGCACTTCGTAAATCCCCCAATCTTCAAATAACACTCAAATCGAGTGTCTCCCACTTCATGAATGCAATAAAAATCGTATACACACTTAATAACTTTATATTTTGTCATTCAAAAAAAAAATGAAATAACACAAAAAACAATAAATATAAAGGAAAAAAATAGAAAAAATATTAAAAATATACTTAAATCCGAGTTTGGAGGCTTGAACGGACACCGTAGGGCACGATTTTAAAGCTTTGAACACCAAGGAGGCGAAAACCGACTCTTAGGGAGCTTGAGAAATCCAAAAGGAGAGAGAAAACCCGCGAAAAATCGCGGGTTTCTCTCGGGCAGGGTCCCAAGGCGTATCGCCCGTATCGTGAGATACGGGTGCGATACGCCCGCACTTGCGATACGGGCTCCCGTATCGTATCGTGGTGGCCCACGATACGATACGTATCGCACTGTATCATATGATACGTATCGCACTGTATCGTACGATACGGTGTGATACGGACAACACTGGATTAAGGTGCTTTATGTTGGTGGCCTTTTGTTGGAAATCAATTAATGCTTAAAGATATACTTATTGTTGTTTGAGACACTTAGAAAAATGTTTGTTGACAACGAGTTGAATGTACTTGTATGATTAAGATGCATATTTTTGGCCTTTGGTTGGAAATTAATTGAAAATTGAAGATGCACTTATTTGAAGATTTGTGATCTATGGTCTCCGTTTGTTGGCCTTTTGTTGGAAATCTTTGTAATTAAGATGTTCCATGTTGTTGGCCTTTTGGTTGGAGAGTAATCAATATTGAAAAAGACTTATAGTTATCTTGATTAACTTGTATGTGATAAAAGTGCTTTAACAAATCATTATTTGAAGATTTGTGATCTTGATGACTTTAAGGTTGTTTTTCTTATGAGTTGGTTGGCCTTTTGTTGGAAATCTTTGTGATTAAGATATTCCATGTTGTTGGCTTTTTGGTTGGAGAGTAATCAATATTGAAAAAGACTTATAGTTATCTTGATTAACTTGTATGTGATAGAAGTGTTTTAACAAATCATTATTTGAGGATTTGTGATCTTGATAACTTTAAGGTTATTTTTCTTATGAGATTATGATCTCCGTTTATTGGCCTTTTGTTGGAAATCTTTGTGATTAAGATGTTACATGTTGTTGGCCTTTTGGTTGGAGAGTAATCAATATTGAAAAAGACTTATAGTTATCTTGATGTTATGATTTTAACAAACCTTGTGAGACCTTTTAAAAAGCATGAAGTTGATTCCTTTGACTTGTTTTGATCATTCAAATGAATTATCTTACTTTTGGAACCATAGAATCACTTTTGAGTTTAAAGGATATTTAAGGGCCTTAAGAATTGTATGTTTGATTTGAAGGTTTTGAGCTTTGCCTTAAAAAGCTTGTTTGGGTTTCGAGTTTTTCCTCAACACTTGGGTTTGAGCTTAGCCTTAAAGCTTGTTTGACTTGGCGGGTTTTGAGCTTAACCTTAAAAAGCTTGTTTGACTTTGCAGTTGGCGGGTTTTTAGCATAACCTTAAAATGCTTGTTTGATATAAAGGTCCCCTTATAATATCACAAGTTTGTAGTGATTTATGAATCTAGTTATTATAGACAATCCTATTTGAATGATATCAATGTTTTCTTTCAAATGAGTTTCTTGAGAAAATCAACTTCATGAACTTATTTGACTCATTTTTTGGTTTACCCTCTGGATTAGATATTGTACATTGTCTTTGTGATTTCATTAAGATTGAGCAAATGTATGTATTGATACTTCGTTGATTTTCATGCATGATGACAAATAAGTTGACACATTGATGATGAAACAATGATTTGGGTAAATGTATGTAATAGGAGCACGGGCCCTTAGGGAGGGCCAGAGCCACCATGGCCCTGGACAGAGCCGTTTTCCACATATTGTTGTCTATAAAAACTACTTCAAGGCATGAATAAAGTATGCAGTCTAGCACTGCTTCTTGACTTCTTTTGTATATGCTTTCGCTCTTATTGGTTACTCTTGAAGATTGACATTCGTGATTGAATGTCATTTGACTCTTGGCGACTTGGTGAACTAGATTCATGCAATATCAACCTTCGTTCATTGACGAATATTTACATGGACATGGGTCAGTGTGGTACATTTATTGCACTGCCCCATGTTCAGTAACTGGTCGGGACAAGTAGGTGGTCATTCTGCATTCTCTTTCCCTACTTAGAATGAACCATGAATGCCAACCCTAGCAAGTACTATGTTGAGTCTAAAAATGATTACAAGAGAAATAAATAATTCATAAACTAAATTTGTTTTAGTAACTCAACATAAACATAAAGAATTCTTACCCTGCAAGAACTACCATGTCGAGTCTAAAAATGATTACAAGAGGAATAAATAATTCATAAACTAAAATTGTTTTAGTAACTCAACATAAACATAAAGAATTCTTACCCTGCAAGTGGAATAAAATTTTGTGAAAATTTCTGACAAGTTGTATAAATACTCGCACAAAGTGTTTGGAAGGAGGTTGATAACAGCATCCTCAACTATCTGGGGAAGGACAGAGTGTTATGCTCAGCCATACGAACACAAAAGGCCAAAGTAGACAATACAAAGGAAAAGCAACATGAAAACTTTAATACATGTTATGCATGAAGTTCTACCAGATGCTAACATAGCTTAATGAAAGCACCTAGAATATAAACTTATCCTACCTCAGAGAATTGGATCAAATGAATGCTTAAGATCCGTTCATTATCATGCACAATATGAATCTTTCCCCCATTCTACCAAAGGAGCAGTAACAAGGTGGTCAGTAAAGTGAACGGCAATGTATCAGTCAAGAATAGGAGCATAAGTACAATTTGGGAAATCAAGAAGGATAAGTTACCAAAAAATTTGAATACACCGATCACAAGATAAATTCCACTAGTATGGAAAAGCACTTACATTCTTCAGACTTTCTATGTCTTTACCAGACTTTCTTATTATAGAACAAATCCGTGCATGTGCATAAAGGAGGTAAACAGCAGTATTTCCCTGCATAAACGAGAGGCAGGATCACAAGTTAACCGAAGCAGAAAAATGAAAAAGAAACCCATTGAAGTTAAAAATATAGCCTATCTATATTTGACAATCAGTCCCAATGCAGTGAAAGAATAGTTCAGACTACAATACTATTGTTAAATGAACAGTTACAGCATTTTACAAGGATGCCTCTAACCATATGCACTCTTTGAAGTCAAATTCATGACTCACGTATACTATAACATACTTGCAGAGTCTGAACCTCAGGTAAAGTTAAAATTTGTGGGTCACCCTCAATGTCAAACATGACTTACTGTCAAGCTCAAGGATCAGAAATGCTGATATGTATACACTTGTCTAGCTTAGATTTGTAATCAATTGACAGGATGGACATGCACTGAGCCATGAACATCCTAGGCCTCATGATGTCAACTTTCCAACTACAATACGTGCATCAGTTCTAGACAAGAAAGATCTGCAAGGCACTACTGTCACTAGATTTTTCCACTGCTGCTTAATGTCTTAAACTTGTCATGTTTTATCTACAGAAACTAGTACAATGTGAAATAGGAAAACACAAATATGAGAAAAAGATCAGAGGCTTACCCGAACATCCAACATTTGGGTAAAACTAAATGTATAATTAGTCAGCCTATTGTTCTTCAAGTCTGCGTACCTGTAGTGACACAATACCTTATGATCAGAATATAATTTGCACACAAGAACTAAAAGCAAACGGATCCAAATTTACATTCATGTGAAAATAATAAAAGCAAAGGGATACTCCACCTGAAGTGGAGTATCTCGTTGGATATGGTTATGATAGAGGTATTTTGCGCTATCACATATGCCCTAGCTAAATTTTGAGTAATTATTACGTTGATAAAAGCCAACTGAATATGCAAAACGAGTATCCTGCATGTCTATCATTGTGGTGGACTAACCAGAGCCTAAATAACTGCTTGGATCACTCTGTAGTTCTGTCTAGCTGCTGCTTTGATGAGCGAGCTATACACTTTTGAGCTTCAGCATTCTTTTAGCGGAGACTTCTAAAACAGCAATAAAATCCAAAATGCAAATCCAGTAGAAGATTCGGAACCCAACCATCACATTCCTTGTCACAACAGTATGACATTCTGCTAAATACAGGTACCAAACCTATGGTTCGAAATTGGAACGTCAAGATCCTCAGATAACTAAGAACTGTGAATTTTGAATAGATTTAGAATCGTAGCTCAAAGAGTGCACTTAAAGTTCATTATTCTTCTGATTCATTCCTATTTCTCACAGTCTATTTACCACAATAGGGTTATATATATCCCCTCATCAACCTCAATTGTAATAGAAATTTGATATGTTAAAGGAGTATAACATTATTCCCGACACCACATAAAGGAAACAACAGGTACATAATCATGAATTTTGGACAAAGACAACATCAAAAAATTCAAAGTGGACCCAATCTTGTCAAACTAAAGCAAATGGGATCAGCCTATTAATGCATACGCACAAAAGGGATGCAGAAAGTCACACAAACACACAAAACAAGGCTAGTACATTCATGTATACATGCAGTGTTGTTTGTACCATATCGTATTGTATATCATTTTTCTCCATGAGACCTGTATCATATCATATTGTAAATTTTTTTTTAAATATTTTAAAAATCAAGAAAAACAAAAAAATCAAAATCAAGAACTATTCTAAGTTAGACTAGTTTCCTAATTCGTGGGCTAGTGGAACTCGGTTGGAAAGGTATTGAGCTGCCCTTGGAGTTGCCAAACACAGGCAGCGACAGTTGTGCAACTTACCAAAACTAGACGTGATCATAATTTGTAAGTTGTTGAAGGAAATTGCCTTTTTTGTTCATGAGAACTTTTGAAATCGCTTATTCTTATGGGCTTTGGTTGCTATTCTTGGGAGGTCACCCTAAGGCAAGATGTCTCTCTTGTCAAAAGGGACAAAATCAGTGCTCATTCCAAGCAATAGAATGGCTTATTTTATAAGATTAGGGTGGCGATACAAGCCGATACACATTCAGTCTATGATAGACCTCTTGTATCATACCGTGATTCCTCACGATACGACACGCCATGTATCATACGATATATATGATATGGGGTGATACACATAACACTGTATACATGCACTAACAGTTCTAGTAGCAGCAGTAGTAGCAATATAGCAGCTTCAATTGCATATCTAACAACAAAGAGATGTACTTTATAGCACCATAACCGATAGCTTCAGCAGCATCTTCCAGCTCTTCCGGAGTCCATTCTTCTTCTCTACCTGACAAAAAAGAAGTCATAAAGTTGAGCCCACTAACCAAACAGGAAAGAAGAAAACATTCAACAAAGTATTGGGAAACATCAACTTAGAGTAAAAATAAGTGGCTAAACTATGATCATGTACAATCAGGAAACAGAAATATATATTATAATAATGCACTGTGTCGGGGATAAGCTACTCACCACGTGAAACAAGTCCCTCTTTGCTTTGGCTTTTGGCTTCATCAAGAAGCTCCACTAGTCGAACAACTTCAGAACTACGGGTCCTAAAACGTTTTCCATCTGAACCAAGCACTAGCCCAAAGCCAACATGATTTGTTTTAGGCAAGGACGTATCACCATCTGGGAGCCAACCAGCACGTTTTGCAGCCTGTAATCAGACATAAAATGCAGGAAAAAGCTAGCATAGTTTTCCAAATAAATTGAAAACTTGAGAAATAAATTCATGTAACAAAAAAGATTAAGGTAACTAATGCACATTCCACAAAGTACACTAGTATTTACAATTGATTTCTGTATGAATACATACAGCGAAAAACATTTCAAAGTGCTGTGACTGGCCCACATCAGTAACATATATTATCCAATCAGCTTTCTCTTCATTGAGGCGATACCTACAATCAAAGCAGCAGCATAAAGCAAAAATTATAGTTGTTGCATCCAAGAGCAAATAATGCAAGAAGGCAGAAAAAGACAGAAAAAGCGGATGAAAAAGGAGGAAGAACACAGGAGACCCTTCAAACTTGAACAGGTCTCCAAGAATACAATAACGGCTCTATAGAAATGTGTAGGATACAAAAAGAAAAGCATGAGAACATCTCTTTGCAGTTCAAAATTTTAAATACCAGAAAATTTTCAGAAATCTTCCTACCAAGAGTAGAAATTTTTAAATAATATAAGAAACCATTAACATCGGTATACAAGATCATATAGGACATACCAAAGAGCAGCAAGATCGGTAGAGGCATAGTTGAAGCCACCATCTCTCTTTACTACAATCAATGGGATATTTTGACCCTCAATGAAGATTACTCGTGCACCATCACTTTCCTCAATTAGTCCTTTGTCCTCTAATTCTTTGAGAACATTAGGTATATATGGATTGTAGAAGCTCTCTCCCTGTACAAATATTCCAAACAATGCAATTGCTATTTTACTCCACAGACGAATGAAAGATCACAACCTGATGCTAACCAGGATCAACCTAGGGTGGGTTAATGGATACTGCACACTCATAGCAATCTGTTAGCTGTGCAGTCATACTCCAGTAAACACAAATCAATTAAGCAGTCTATTAACAGTCAAAATAAAAGAAGAAGAATCAGTTGGAAAACAGTTGAGTGATTTCCCTTACTATGGTTGATCGATATATTAATCAGCCAATTAAGATTGTATTGTACGATAAATTGCTTATTATGATATGTGCTTATGTATCGTACAGTATACTCAAACGATACTCGATAAAATTGTATTGTACGATACGATACGATTTTTATAACATTACCAGTAGCCCATTAGACATAAGTCATGTTACACCTAACAGGCATGGGTTCTTGTTGAGGTCCGATGAAACTAGATTTGCATCCTTTCTGCAAGATAGGGTAAGCCCTCTGATGCTTTTCATACCTAATTAATATGCAACACAATATCATGCTTAAACAATCAAGTATAGTGATGAACCCAATCGACTTTAGAGACTTATTTTGCAAGTCATGTTGCTGTATTTGGTCATAAAGTAGCATCTGTAACATGAGAAGGATGGGCAACAGCCAATGGAATCACTAGATGCAGGTCTATACAGATGGCTTTGGACAAGATTTACTATTAAAGCCCGATTGCCAAGCCTGAGCTGGTAGCCGCTAGGTCAAGTTGTCAATAGGTCACACATTATTGCCCACGGAGCCTCGATGAGCATGTGTCTAGGGCAGCATATGCCTACTTGAGGTTCTGGTTATCGATATCACAGTCTCAGTGATCTGCACTAGTAACTTTTCAGTAAGCCAACCAGCAAATCAGGTTAAATTTAACTAGGTAAGCAATACCAAAATATCGGAAACCTGTGGCAGCTCCAGAACAAAAATATGCAAATGCAACCTAGGGCTGACATAACCATGGCAGTCTGTAAGCATAGAAATCCCTCATTAACAAGAACTAAAGAAAGAAGCTAAGTGTCAGCACATAAGGGACTTCCCGTTCAAATATCTGCAATCTAAACTAGAAATTTCATGCCATAGTGCCATTTGTTGGGAAGCTATTTGTGCAAGTGTTGCAGAGATGCTGCATTGTGAAAAACATTTCATCTTAGACTCAGGACAAGCTATGCATCCAGACCAAAAGGCATGCCTCTACTCTCAAAGTATATTACCTTTTCCTCCAAACGAACTCCTAGACGTTGATAGACCTGAGCAAATTCCCGACGGCTGATCTCGCAGATCTGCTCCCATGCCTGTCTATACTTAGTTTCTCCACCCTGCAACATATGACATAAAAAATAGATTACTTCGACTATCCACAGATATAAACTGATGTGGTTAACTCATTTATTTGTAAAAATGTTCACCTGGAGCCGAACCACAGCCTGTTGTGCTCTTAACCTAAAGTCAGCATCATCATCAAATTTCTTCTTTGATGCCTTGTAAAAGGCCTGCAAAATAAGAGGTTACAAAAGATGAAAAAGGCTCAAAATTCCTTCAAAATTGATAAGAACAAGATGAACCGAGCATGCAGTGGATATACTCAATCAGCATAACTATTTCAGAACTTGGACTAAGAGAGTTGCTTTCTTCTACTTCCAATAAGTATAACAGCAGTTATCCTTAAACTATCAAAGGTAACAACGAATGATCACATAATTCACATTCGCATCTCTCCTGGAACATCCATTTTCATTGACCTCTTAAAACAAAAAAGAAGAATGCCTTTCAGATGGATAGCTATGTGACAACAATGTCCTCACAGTATATCCTTGAGAAACATTTTTTACTTTTTCTAGATAGATGTGTAACTCTTTTTTTCTTTTACATCAGAACTAAGCTAGAACATGTTGTCCACCTATCAAAAATCCATCCCCGTCCACCTATCAAAATCGGATGGCTTTCATGTAAAAGATAACTATCAAATTAATTGTTCCTTCAAAAAAAGGAGCAACTATCAAGGGAAAACGAAAAAGAACAACAAACTAATACCTAAATGCAAACATAGTGAATTAGTACAAACTCCATAACTTCTGCAAATAAGGGCAGCAATTACTAGAACACCCGGATCCAAATGCTATGCCCTAGAAGAGTTCAGAGTTCAGACAACTCAAATAGAAACAAGATGACTGACATCAAGGTTAATTCTTACCTGGAGATCACCTATGGCTTGTTCACCAGCATCCTCCCAACTCGGAAATTCTTCAAAAAGGTACTCAATTAGCATGCCAAACTGCAACAAATTTTAGATGAAGTAATATCACTTGGTGAAACCTGCAGTATTGAAGTTTTCAACAAGTACATTTTATCACAGTGCTGGCATACATCATTTTGTTCTTATTATGAATGTGTATCTACTAAAAAGGACTTGGAAAAAGTATAACCTGTAGGCAAATAAATATTAGTGACTAGTTACTCTGTCGATGATAAGAAGGCAAACATCCAACATAGTTAAGCAGATTAGGAGACAACGCAAACTACAGAAACAAATGGCATCAGATGAGCATTGATACAGACAGCACTGACAGGAACTACATGGATTCTTATAAAAAAAATATTGGGTAGACCAAATTCCATAAGATCAGATCTGATTCTGACCTCGGAAATAGAATTTTCAGGAAATCGGTCTAGCCTAGTCATAATGTCACTTTGACATACTTAAGTCTTGCACCAAACAATGGGATTGTGTATGTCATGCAGCAAAAATACAAGACTCTGCCAATATCCATCTGCATCATGTTTGTACAGTTCATACTTCGTCACTAAACTCATGCAAGGCCATCAATTCCAGTAATAACCATAATGACTAATATGCTGTCATTGACAGCCATGTGTATTTCATGCAAAAGGTTAAACAATTAATGGCTGGAAAAATCAGGAAAAGCACAGACAAAAAAGCAAGGATACTTACAGAACCTGAAACTATCATGTAGGCCATACCTGTGTACCCCAATCACCAACATGGTTTCTTCTAAGGACATTAACTTTAGAGAACTCGAGCATCCGAGCTATACTATCTCCAATTATAGTCGATCTCAGATGTCCAACATGCATTTCCTTTGCAATATTTGGTGAGGAGAAATCTACAACTGCCCTCTTAACAGGAAGAGCAGGTGCCCAAGTATCTATCCCACTAACTAGCATCTTCTCTATTCTCTGCAATTGAAAACTCAAAAATTATCAACTTAGCATGCGAGGAAGAAATACATCTATGTCGCATAAACACATTGAATTTGATCATTCTGTAGTGCCAGAGATTACTGCAGCACCTTGGCAATCCAATTATTTGACAGCACCACATTTACAAATCCAGGCCCTGCAACAGACGTTGACTCAACCATTTCAGATGGGGGAAGATTCCTTACGGTTGCCTATAAAAGAAACACTAAAATCAGTTCACAGGGCATGTCAATTGACACCAGTCGATACCCTTGACCTATTTCCAATCCCCAAAGAAGATACATATACGTCCACAAGAATCTAAGATCATTTTAAAATCGGTCAAACATAAGAATTAACTTGCAAAGAGAATAATGGATACTTAACCCATAGCATTTATTGTTTAATATATCCAGCTACAGAAAGAAAAAAAAAAAAAAGACTCCAAGTTAATCTTGGCATTCAACATTCAGGCAGACTAACAAAATCCAAGTGGCTGAAGTCCACAGCATTCTTTTGTTACAAATGAATGCTGAAGCCTCATACACACACATGCATGCACCTCTCCCAGCAAATTCTACACATAACTCAGCATTGACAGTCCTAACATTAACTCCAAAAATTTGAAAACTTTTAAGATTCCTTGTTCTTTCTTATAAAATTGCTTGTGCTAAACACACCCGATCATAACATGGCAAAGTTACATTGGATGACATGCTATGATTAGATTCTCTTGCATAAGTTGAATCCAATGCTTCAGGGGCAAAACAGGCATATAGTTGAGAGTCTTGAGACTTTAACATGGATGACAAAATTGCTCATAGAAATAATAGATGGATGTCATTTCATGCATATGCATCTGCTGATGATTGCTTCCCGGTTATCTGCTACAGGATTACCAGCATATTTTGTGATAATTAATATTGTTAAGGTGATGGGTTTCTCAACTTAAGAAACCTTCAAGAAAATTTCCCTCCTACCTTTACCAGCCAAAAAATAAAATGTGACTCTTTGGAAGATGGACAATATGAGTATTAAACATGTAAATTGAAAGAGATGATAATGGACTCATATTGCACACCATGAATTCAGATTCATGCATAAAATGAAACTGTTTCAGCAAAAATAGAATAATACGACGTGAAATCCCTATTCCATGGGTTGTTTCAAAATTCAAATTCTAGGAATGATGACCAATAAGATTCAAACCTATGTCTGAAGACCAAAATCATGACAAGTGGAACAAATTCCTTAATCGACCAAAAAGTATCAAAATTCAAATTCTAGGAATGATGGCTGATAAGATTCAAACCTAAGTCTCAAGCCCAAAATCATGACAGGTGGAACAAATTCAGTGCCTTAATCGACCAAAAAGTATCAAAACATAGTGATTGAACGGAACATGTTGACCGAACACCTAACCAAGACAAAATTTTCTTCAGCAAACTATATTCAAGTTTCTCCATAACAGGAGATTAACTATGTTTGAACCTCTTAGAAAATGCTTTTAGTAAATGTGTTTGAAATATCATACAAGACAGCCTGGACACATCCTATGAACTTGTGATTTTCGCGCAAGATACCCACAACAATATTTTATATACACATAATATACATGCATACATACATAAACGCAAGAAAATCATGTAGGAAAATCATGGCATTAGATCCTTTGACAAAAAAGCACGGTCAAAGAGTTATACATTCATTGTGAACTAGAAGAGAAACTTGTCATCAAGTCAAGTCACATACCTGTCCTATATCATTGGGCTTACGAAATTGGCTGGACTTCCCTTTTATCTTTGACCACAAGCCCATAGCATTGTTACTGCATCAAAAACAGCCAAGATTACTCATCTCAGAAATAGTGACATATTAAAGGGGGAGAATCATTATGCAAAACCCAAAATGGTCCTTCACTCCTTTGCATGTCAATGTTAATGTAATAGGAGCACGGGCCTTTAGGGCCCGTGCCACTATCGTGAAAGAGGGCCAGGGCCAGGACCATTGGGGGGCCCTACGGCTTCTTTGTGCTCTCTCATTTCAATCCTTTGTAATGCCTATAAATAGGTCATTCATTCATCAATAAATTATGTGCTTCCGCTCTTGTGTTGGTTATTCATGAAGATTGGCATTCGTGATTAAATGTCATTTGACTCTTGGCAACTTAGTGGACTTGATTCGTGCAATATCAACCTTCGTTCATTGACGAATATTTACATGGTATCAAAGCCTCGGATTAAAGAAATCGAATGCATTGGAAAGCGTGCCAAAGTGCAAAATTTGAAGAATTGCATCAAACTTAAGGTTAGTTCAAGATCTTTAATTTTGCATAAAATGGAAGCTAAAAATGAGTCGTTTATATGTATTCTAGACCCAAAGTGTTACCAAAGTTGGGATAGGACGATGAAAAAGTATTTTTTGTCAAAAGATTTTTGGGATTACATCGATGGAACCATAAAGGAACCAATTTTGAACATTAATGACTTGGATGACGATAAAATCGTCAAAGCACATGAAAAATACAAGCTAGATTTGAAATTGTGGGAAAGGATGAATGCAAAAATTACATGGATTATTTGCCAAAATGTTGATTAAAAACTTAGAAATAGAATTAATGCTTTTGAAAATGCATTTGAAACTTGGGAATATTTGAAAAAACTTATTTCTCAAGACGATTTTGTTTTTCAAATTGATCTAATGGAAAGAATGGTTATGCTCAAACAAGGGAATCTAAGCATTAGGGACTACCATAATGAATTTTTGGAGCTATGGACTCAATTAAGAAGTTTTGATAAATTTGGAAACCTTAACAAATTAGATAAATTTCAAGAATTTTTAGACAATCAATATTTTTTCTTGTTTATGCGTGGATTAAGAGACGAATTTGAAAACATTAGATCAAACCATATCCATAGAAAACCTAGACCTAGAGGGGATTCTTTTTTAGCCGATCTTGTTATTGAGGAACCAAGATTGAAGAATATGAATGTGGTGTGCTTACCGCATCAAGACACGGAACAAACTTGAAGACTTAAAAGCCTCCACATGCAAAGAACAATTAAGGCACGTCCAAGAAGCCCATGGGACCATGGCCTAACAAAGATACTATTTGTCATTATTGTAAGGGAAGTGAACACATTAAAACCACTTGTCTTCTACTTCAGAAAAGGGGTGGAAACGTGGGAGCCGTGGAAGAAGGAGGTGTCTTGCCCAACAACATGAAAGCATACATAGAAGAGATCTTTAAGAAAAAAGCAAGCATCTCCAGGAATACTCTATCTACTTCTCAAAGTATGTCTTGGTTTTTGGATTTCGGTGCATCTTTTCATATGACACATAGTGAAGATGCTTTGATTGATTCTTGTGAGACTATTGAAAAACATGTGTTTACGGCCGATGGAACAAAACTCCAAATCAAAAAGATCAGAAATTTTGAAAAAAAAAACTTTAAAATTCAAAATGTGAGCCTTATACCTAAACTTAATTTGAACTTGCTTTCGGTTGCTCAAATATGTCATAATAATTGTATAGTCACTTTCTCATCCAAAAATTGTGTGGTGCAGGATCACCTATCGAAGAAGGTGATTGGTCAAGGCCATAGAGAAAGTGGACTATACAAAATGGACTATCTTGTTATGCCAAATTTTGAGTTTTGTAATATAGCCCAAGATGCTACGCTTTGGCATAAAAGTCTTGGACACTTGGACTCTCAAAAATTATGTAATATTCTCTTGATGAAAACGCATCATAGAGAAACTATTGATAACCATATAGAATCTGATAGTACAAGGTTAGAACCCAAGATCTCACGACCTCCCTAGTGATTTGTGCCCTATGAATCTTTTGAACCACAAAGAAAGAATTTGATTGCCACCCTTCGTCAAGTTAAGGAACCTAGGTTTTATCATCAAGCTAAAGGCATTCCAGAATGGGAAAATGCTATGAAAGATGAACTTAACACCCTCAACAAGGCTCAGACATGGATAATTACACCTATACCAAAGGACAAGAAAATCATTGGATGTCGATGGGTTTACAAAATCAAAACTCATAGCAATGGTCACATTGAAAGATATAAGGTCAGACTAGTTGCTAAAGGTTATGCCCAAGAATATGGAATTGACTATGATGAAACTTTTGCCCCACTAGCTAGGATGACTACAATTAGAATCCTCATAACCATTAGTGCAATTAAGCAATAGAATATATACCAACTTGATGTCAAGAATGCTTTTCTGAATGGTTATTTGAATGAAGAAGTGTACGTTAGTCCTCCTCCTGGTCTGAATCTTCCTCCTAGTCAAATTGTGAAAGGCTTTATATGGTCTGAAACAAGCTCCTAAAGCTTGGTTCGACCGATTTGAAACAAAGTCCGGTATTGTTATCTTGCTTTTGTATGTGGATGACATGATCATCACAGGAAGTGATGAAACAGGAATTATTGAAGTTAAACTTAATCTTCGTCATGAATTTGATATGAAAGACTTGGGTTTGTTGAATTATTTTCTAGGTATTGAGATAACCAAAAATAATTGTGGATACTTTATGTATCAAACAAAGTTTGCTAATGATATTATTGAAAGATCTGGTCTTACAGATACTAAGGTTGTTGACACACCGGAAGTCCTAGGCACCAAAATAAGATCCACTGATGGTGAGAAATTAGATGACCACACCCCTTATCGACAGCTCATAGGTGAACTTACTTATCTCACCATTACTAGACCAGATATTTCTCGTGCAGTACACACAGCAAGTCAATTTCAACAGACACCCACTTATGTTCATGAGTGATGTTTTGCGCGTTATTCGATATATTAGAAATACTTCTCACAAGGGGGTCCTCTTAACTTTTTCTTCATCTTTTGATTTATCTGTATATACGGATGTTGACTGGGGTGGAGATGTCAACGATAGACACTCTATGACTGGTTTTTGTGTGTTTTTAGGTGAATCTCTTATTTCCTGAAAGTGCAAAAAATAATAGAAGGTGTCCCTCTCATCCACGAAAGCCGAATATCGAGCCATGGCTATAGCTGCGATGGAGATCTCTTGGATCACAGCCATTCTAGCAGACATGAGAGTCACTTTACAACACCCTGTCATGTATTGTGACAACAAAAGCGCCATGTACATTGCCTTCAACAACACTTTTCATGAGAGGACAAAGCATATCGAGATGGATTGCCACTTTGTTCGTGAAGAATGTCTGAATAAGAAGATTTCGCTTTGTTATGTCACATCTAAGATGCAGCTAGCAGACTTTTTCACCAAATCCCTTTCAGCTCCTCGGTTTCAGTTTTTGTTAGACAAACTTTCAGTGTATACCTCGTAAGTTTGAGGGAGGGTGTTAATGTAATAGGAGCACGGGACTTTAGGGCTCATGCCACTATCGTGAAAGGGGGGTAAGGACAGTTGGGGGGCCTAATGGCTAGTGTTGGCCGGCCAACACTAGCCCTTCTTCTTCTTTGTGCTCTCTCATTTCAATCCTTTGTAATGCCTATAAATAGGTCATTCATTCATCAATAAATTATGCAGTCTAGCACTGCTTTTTGACTTGTTTTTTATGTGCTTCCGCTCTTGTGTTAGTTATTCTTGAAGATCGGCATTCGTGATTGAATGTCATTTGACTCTTGGCGACTTGGTGGACTTTTCGTGCAATATCAACCTTCATTCATTGACGAATATTTACAGTCAATGTGTACTGATATCCTCGTAATCTTCATAAATAGTGAGATCAGATACACATTAGCAAAACCGGCCTGCTCTGCCACAGCAACATCTCACACCAGCGGATAACTTCATATAAATGAAATGAAAACAATAGCTTAGATGTTTTCCAAATATCTGTCACAATCTTTCTCTTGATAAAAACAACACCTTAAGTGCTTTCCCAATGAATGTTGCAGTCCAATTCTTTTATCAACAAGCAATTAATCACCAAAGTGATCACCAAAGACAACAATCAAGAGAGAAAAGAAACTTTGAAGTTTGAATTTATCGAAGTCATGATACACAAATCAGTCACTCGCTAGCTTACTTCTTACAAGGCACCAAGAGTTGTTTTATAGACTGCTGGGAGGGCCAGCAACAGCCAGCCTCCAACGGCTAGAATCTAGACATTGGAGGGAGTATGCCCAACAGTTGGCTCTCTCCCTCTTATACGTACTAGCCATTGGGCCTTGGCTGCCCAACAGCTGCCCCTTTCCCTCTTACATTTTTAACAATAAATACTTAACAAACCATAACTAAACAGCCTATTGCAAATCAGTTTCAATATAGAAATTTAAACTAATAGAGAATATATACATGAAGTTGAGAAGCGTCTTGCTGTAAAACATTACCACTGGTAATCACCAAATTTGGCAGTGCAAATGGCAATTAATGGCTCTACATTGGACTCATCAGGAACTGTTGTTTTAAGAGACATCCTAAACAAATTAGACAATAGTTTCCTAACACTTCCACCTTCATCGTTAACTTGCTCCTGCAACCAAAGAACCACAGTAAGTATTGAATATTCGGATACACATTGATCAACTTGAAACATGGGATGCCAGGCAGCTTACAATAATCAAAAAGATAAACTTTTCAGTGGAACCAAAAAACAATCAAAAGAAGCTGAAGGTCTCATGTTCACAGACAGTTTAGCAAGCTAGCATCATAATAGGCAGCCAGAAAGTTTAACCAGGAAAACAGTAATTCGTGATTGATATTTTTAACCTATCATCCCAGTATAGAACAATTTTAGAACTTCAAAACCAACTTTTGATCTAGTTTTTTTTTCATATTGTCCTTTTCCAAATTTGTGCATTCCTTCACTTAATATACACTCCTACATTTCAAGAGTAATACCTCTATCAAGACATACAACCTGACAATGTATTAGCATGAAGCAGAATAAAATAAAAAACTCACGCCTTACTAGACTATCAGTAACTAGCTAAAAGTGTTTTTAAACAACACACCACCAGTACAAGATTACCCTAAAGCATACAGAAGTTTCTGAGCTGAAAGGCTGCTAATTTTTCTTGAAGTCAAAATGCCAACAATGCCGAGGCATTGAATATACGCTAGACACATAACTGAAGCTGACAGACCTTAACGGGAGAATGGCATCAACATGAATTCATTCCAGATGGTGTCTATCTTTTATTTTATATTTTCTTTCTTGTGGCTACAATGGGGAGCCAAAGTCAGGTGCTATCCCGGGTATCAAACTCTTGACACTCAACTTGTGAGTCGACCCCCTAGACAGGTCAGCTCTCACTCGGTATGCTAGTTAATTGTAATTTTATCAGTAGTATATTTATTTTTCTCCAGCTGTAAAATCTCAGAAGTTAAATATGAAGTACGGAGGACTAACAGTGTTGAATAAACGAACTTGTGGGCCGCTCAAGAAATTTTCAATTAGCAGCATCAGCCATTAAACCTCCTATCGCAAAATTCAACATCATCAAAATTGCAAGAATGCATCACAAGACGATAATCAATATCCTATTTTCCTACTTCTCATCACCACCCAAATTCAGTATGGCACAATTAAGCGAACAGACGACAAACTAAAAATAATTCACTGCTCGAGAAATCATTAAAAAAATGAAACCCCAAAAGAAGCAGAAATCTGTTACTTGTGCTGCCGTAGAAGTCGAAGTCTCGGTGCTCATGCTGGAAACCGTAAAATTCCTCGGAAATCTTGTCGATGTTGCGCTGACAGAACTGCTCTAAAAAATTTCCACCCACACGGCATCAAAACAAAATTACTCCACCACAAAAAGATAAGCAAATTATCCTCAAAAGACAAACGCTACGCTAAAACCCAACGAATAACATCCGGCACTGTTTCCGCTAACCCTAGGACGCAAACATTTGACACTGAAAGAGAAAGAGATGAAAAAACCCCGCTAACGAAACCAAGCGGTTAAGAGAGGGCAGGGGGAGAAACAGAGACAGAGACACAAAGCCCTAGAAGAAAGAAGGAAACAGAGGCAGATAGACAGAGAAAGAGAGAAAGAGAGCCTTACCGGGTAGCGGCAGAGGCGGCGATTAAGGGAGAGAAAGGAAGAAGAAGAGGGAGAGTGAGAGAGCGCGCAGGGAGCAACGACGGCGCCCATGCTTCTCCTCTTATTATTCTTATTGGGCGTAGACCCAGGGCGCTTCTTTCCCTCCAACAAAAAACCGTTTGCTGCCCTAGCGCGCACAAAGCGGTTCGCCCATTTCCTAGTCCAATTCGAGTGGCCACCGAAAACCGAGACGAGTCCTTACCAGCCACAATCTTATTCCTTCTTAGCTGGGGTTTGGGCAGACCCGTGCAGACACTGCCAGGCATGTTCATTTTGAATATAGAACCTGGGTCCTCACCTCGAAGATTATCTTGACTGGACCCTAACCAAGGGAGTTACGGATCAATCTGGTTGATACATTAGCTCATATATTAACTGATATATTGATCGTGCTTTGTATAAGGAATGATCTGGTTTCGGTCTCTACGTTAGTGAAAAAAAAATTTGAGATCAGGTTTGTTCTTAGCAAAATGATTATGGGTAAACATAAGAAAGTGTTCTTCTTTAGGGAATTTGATATAGAACATGGATTGTTGAAGTTGAAAATAAATGAAATTAAAGTTCCGCTTATATTGATTGTGCTTTTAATGTTGATGTGAATGTATGACATAAACGATTAGGGCATATAAATTTGAAAAAGTTGAGAAAATTATCCAGCTTTGACTTACTGCCAAAATTTGAGAGAAATATTTTCAACAAGTGTGAAGCTTGTATAATAGGAAAAATGACAAGAAAAGATTTTCTCAAAGAAACAATAAGGGCAACAACTCTTTTGAAAGTCATTTATACTGAGTTATGTGGACCCTTGAGAGTAAGGTTATATCGAGAAAAGTTTATTTCATAGCCTTTATCAATGATTACTCGAGATATATGTATATATATCTCCTACAAATAAATCTAAGGTACTTGAAGTATTTAAAGAATATGAGCACGAAGTTGAAAATCAGTTGGGACATTCAATCAAAGTATTAAGATCATATAGAGGTAGTGAATATACTTCTGCAAAATTTCTAGAATTCTACAAAGAATTTAGTATTTCAAAGCAAAATACCATCTCAAAGACACCTCAACAAAATAGTTTAGTTGAAAGATGTAACATGACCTTACTAAACATGACAAGGTCAATGTTAATAGATTCCTCTCTGTCAAGAATATTTTTTGGGAGAAACATTAAGTATAACGGTATACATACTCAATGGAGTAATATGTAAGGTTGTATTCACTATAACATATGAGATATGGTTTAGAAGAAAGCTCAACCTAGGCCATATCAAGAGGTGGAGATTTATTACTGATGTGAAGATCCTTGATTTGTTTAGAGATAAGCCAAACAACAGGTTATTGAGATGTATATTAATCGAATATTCTAAAGGCTTAAAAGGATATCAGTTTTATCATTAAAACATGGATTGATAGAGAAAAGAGATGTTAAATTCTTAGAAGATACTAAGAATGACATCTTAAAGAATAATGATGAGTATATTGATGATCTAATAGACCTAAATCAATCATCATTTGAACTGTAGAAGATCTTTCTAAGTCAACCGAAACTTTAAGTAGATATAAAAGGCTTAGAGCTACACCGTCTTACTTAAAGTATTATCACACTTATCTTACAGAAGAAGTGTGTAATTCGGTGAATTTAGATAAGTTGAATGATAACTTCACTTATCAACAGACTATAAACTCATTTGAAGCAACATATTGTGAGAAAGTCATGGACAATATTAGTAGACTATAAACTGATTGATTTGTTAAAAGGTAGAAAAGTTATACGCTGTAAATGGGTTCTGAAAAAGAAATACTACATCGATGGTTTAATAAAAAAGTTTAAAGTAAGGTTGGTTGTAAAAGAGTTTCTCGTAAAAGGAGGGGATAAATTATGTTGAGACATATTTTCCTATTGCGAAATTTGCATCCATTAGAATAATCTTAGCGATATCTTTATATTATGATTTGAATTTACATCAGTTAGATGTAAAGATTGCTTTTATAAATGAAGATTTAGTTGAAATCATATATATGCAGTAACCCGAAGGATATATAGTTGAAGGTCAAAAACATAAATTATATACATTGAAAAAATCCTTATATGGCCTGAAACAATTACCTCACCAATGTATTATTGAACTTAAGTTTGTGGCTAATGAGCTTGATCACTGTGTATATGTATGAAACAGTGTGAGTCACTTTGTCATCTTATCTTTACATGTAGATGACATATTGTTTATTGTGAATGACAATGAGATGATTGTCAAAATAAAGTAATGGTTAAACTCAAGGTTCGAAATGAAGAATATAAGAGAAGTATCCTATATCTTGGGTATACATATTTCTCAATATAGAGAATCTAAATTCAGGAAAGATATATTGATTATATCCTAAAAAATTTAAAATGGGTGAATGAAAGTCTGCTTCTACACCCATTGCGAAAAGGGACAAATTGAGTAAAGCTAATTTGTCCCGGTGAAGGAGACGATAAGTCTAACATTATTTGTGCACAAGCTGTGGGTAGCTTGATATATGTTATGCTGTGTATAAGACTTGATATCAACTTTTTTGTTGGTCTTGTGAGTAGATGTTAAAGTAAAGCTTGATGACAATATTGGATAACTGTGAAAAGGATTTTAAGATATCTCAAAGGAACAAAAAAAACTTGAAATTGTGTTTTTAAGCATATAAACTAAAAGTGATAAGATACTTAGATGTTGACTTTGTTGAGAGGAAGATGACAATAAATCAACTTCGGGACAAATATTCTTATTTAGAAATGGAGTTGTTTCTTGAGTATGTAAGAAACAATGTTGTGTAACATTGCAATAAAAGAAAGGTGAGTATGTGTTGTTTAGATAAGTCATTTCATATGAGATTTGTAGTTGAAAATAACTGACGAGCCAGTTATCATTGATTATGGTAACAATACAGTAATTACTCTAATCAAGAGTGAAACTTATAACTCTAAAAGTAAGCATATATTGGTGAAATACTATTATGTTCATGATATGTTATGAGAAAGGAAATATCCATCTCATACATGCCAACTCATGATATGTTGGCAGACCCCTGGATTAAAGGTATAACAGATGATCTTTTATCAAAACATGTTACAAACATGAGTTTAATATATGTTTGATTGTTGTGTAAGTAAAAAGCACACAACGGGTAATGATTACAATAGTAATAATGAAATGATATTACTAGAAAAACCCTATAAAAGTGGGAGGAAAACAAATATGTCAAATCATTTGAGTCGAATGACAAAGTGGGAGATGTAAAGACGAGGTAACCATTCATGGTAACCTTATCACAGAAATGACTGGACTGACCATCCAATCATTATCCGTGGTGGCGGTTACAGAGCTAATCCGTAATAATCAGTCAGTTACGGATGAGCTTTGTAACCGACCGGATAAGGGCTCCAATAAAGAAAACCCTCCGGGAGGAAAGAAACATGCGTTGCTCTACGTGCACACTGAAAACTAAGAAGTATAAATACTAAAATCCCTCGGCTGCTCAGAAGAAGAAGAAGGTTTGCTAGTGCTGCGTACCAGGAAAAAGGAGGCTGCAAAACCGCCTCGGGTCATTGGAGGGATCGTCGGGGATTTCACTTGGCGCCCAAGTCCGTGTTCACAACCCATTCTACCCGATCGTAGATGTTCAAAACTATGACCAAGTCCCTCAGGGACCGAGTCGAAAATGCAGCTTAGGATTCGGTTTTAGATCAACAGCTCTGGACCCGACCCGTTTTCAATTTCCCTTTTCAATTGGGGGTTTTGGTTGGGTTTTATTTCCGTTTCAGCGAACGCGCAAAGAGAGAGAGAGAGATGAACAAGGACAAGATCTTCAAGCTAGCGAAGGGGTTCAGAGGGAGGGCGAAGAACTGTATACGGATAGCGAGGGAGCGCGTGGAGAAGGCGCTTCAGTATTCATACAGAGACCGGAGAAACAAGAAGAGAGATATGAGGTCCCTCTGGATCGAGAGGATCAATGCCGGAACGAGACTACATGGGGTATTTATTATTCACCGCTACCTTTATCCCATTCATTCTTTTTCCTCTTTGCCCTATCTTGCTGGCCAATCTTTCATATGATTCTTCGTTTCTCTCTCTCAACTTCTCGTTATTATACTTTTAACTTCGAGTGCGATCTCTACCGTTTCGTACTATCTATTTTGGGATTTTGTATGTTGATTACCTCTATTGTGATGTGTTTACATCTTTCTGGCATTGTGTTGCGTTTTGTTCAGGTTTCGTGGTGGTATGGTAAATGATGGCATTATGAGTGTAGTTAAGCGATTTCAATTTTCTAGGTGGAAAACTTATCTGATGATTGTGTCGTTGGGGTTTTGTAGTGTAACCGATCCTTAGTGCTCATTTCTTGTTTTCCTTGTTTCTCCCTTCTTCTTTTTTGCAGTCTTGCAGATAGGTTCTCGGTTATTATTTTCTTTTAATGGGAATTCTTGGAGTTCACCGATTCATCCATGTTTACATTAAAAAATAGCAACGGAATGACAGCAAGTATACTTTTGATCGTTACAATTTGGGCGATTGTTCTGGTATTAATTGATTCAAGCCTTCGGATAGGGTGCGTCTTGTTTTGGAAATTTGCAAGGTTTCAGCTCTATATTAATGCGTGACTGTAAATTTCACATAATGCGTGCTCATTAAGTAGAAGCTGATAATTTGGAGTTTCCATGGTCAACAAAAATCAAATTTATTATTGTTTGAAGAAACAAAGAGAGGCGAGGATAACAAACTTGATTGAATATATATTTAGTTAATAGGAGGATGGGATGTTTAGTAACTTCTGAGGCTTCTCGAAAGGCCAAAAACCAAAGAATTTGCAAATGGATGAGACGCTTTTGAATAACTTGTGGTGGCACATAATGGGTTACAAATTCAAAGAGTTGGATCAACAGTTCAATTGGTTTTCTAAGATTTTTATGCCTCAATAGGTCATGACAGTTCTTTTTTTCTAAATAATTATGATATTTTGCCCCAAAAAAGATGTAAGTTGTTTTTATTTGATCTTACAGGTTATTTTTGGAGTTCCACCATGTTAGATAACTAACCCGATGTTTGGTCATATACTGTTGTTATGCTTGTGTAACTCCAATATCAAAGAAGTTGCCCTTTCCTTTTACAAGTTATTGTGAAACAGTTTAGCACGTGGACTAACTGAAAAGCATCTTGCTGCGACCTAGTCTCTTATTAGGTGGACATCATAGTTTCTTTAATTGCCTGATGCTTTGTGACCCTAGAAAATCACAGTTGACAGCACTATCAGGCAGTTTCGGGTGGTTTATTTATGTCCCTTTCATGCTTATGCAAACCACAGCTAATCTAATCACATACTTCACAACATGTATTTGGTATTACGTAATTGAGATTAGGGCCATAGCAGAGATACACAAAGTTTAGCCTAGTTCTACTTGGTGGAACATTTATCATATCCTAGTCCCGACTCCAGAACCAACTTATCTTTCTCCGATGTTGCATGAACAAGAAATATCTTTATGTTTTTTATTCTCTAAAGCAGCAGCACTCTCAACTATTGAGGTCTCCTAACTAGTTGAATGCAGAAGGTTAGCTGTGGAACCAGAAAATTTACGTGGGATGCTGGATGATTTGAGTGCGTGCGCTTGTCTGTACTTGTCTGCATGTGTCTGCTTGAGAATGAGGGGTGGGTGGGGGCACTTGTGTTGTGATGTAGTGGAAAACGGTTCCATTTCAAGTTGGCTGCAGTCTGGCAGCATTAAGTCGAGGGTTGCTACCCTAATAAACATGTAGCTATAATACTCTTAGAAAGTGAGAAAGAATTGTATAAAAAAAAAGCAAAAAGTAGCCTACTTTCGCTTCTGGCATCTTAGAATTTCAATCATCAAGCAATGCCTATGCCTTCTAGTTGGTACTCTAAGGGTGCCTTTTTTGCTTTTTTGTTCAACCTATGTTTGATCCTTGCTGCAGATATGTATGTTAAACGTCTTCCGAGGGTGGCCCTGACCATTTATTCTGTGTGTATTTGTGCATTTGCATACACACGTGTGTGGTGCACATGCACTAAATTAACTATTGCTTTTCGATATGCAGGCTACTTACAGCACTTTCATCCACGGGTTGATGAAGGAGAACATCCAGCTCAACAGGAAAGTTCTGTCTGAACTATCAATGCACGAACCATACAGTTTTAAGGCACTTGTTGACATTTCACGCAATGCATTTCCTGGCGACAGGGTTCCCAAGAAGGAAGGCGTAGATGTTTGATTTTTTTGAGTTCAAGTTTTTCCTGCTGGGCATGTAACCAGCAAGCTTTTGTTTGTGAAAACAGCTTTCTTTCTGATCAATTCCCTCTTTGGGGTTATTGTTTATGCCGAGAACATTGATAATCAGTGTTACAGAGCATGGCATTTTCCTTCTTCTAGTGTACAGAGCTTGCTAATTTTCTCATGTCGGGAATCCAGGAGAGTTTTGGCCCCTTTTGGTTCATTTTTCCCAATGAAAGTTGATTCCCAACACAGAAGTTGCTGTTTTGTTTGAGAAACTTGGGCATGGTTCGGTCTCCTAGAATCAAATCTTGATTAATTGGAATGGGTGAATTCGAGTTAAATTGATGACCTTTTGATTCATTATGGTTGGCCGACTCTTTTGGCCAAATCAACGAGAATCAGGCCAATTGTGCCATGAAATAACCGTTTCTTGAACTTTGGTTTATTAGAAACGACTTGTGGGATATCCTTATGTACTTTATCCCAGTTCCTAAGCTACGTAAAAGAGGATGGTTGCACTGGTGAAAAGAGAGAGTTTTCAGAAAACAAGAACATACATTTTGTGACATTATGCTGATTATCAAGAGAATTTTTTCACTTATCCTCAAATTGGAAAGAAAAAGAACTTTAACTCAAGGAGGCCAGTGCGCGCTCTTAAACAGCTGGTCCCAAGTATGGATAAAGGAGGGTTGGTACTTAGGTAGCTGAAAAGCAGCCAGCGGAAAACCATGCCCAAATTATATATTTGAGGTAGTGATATATGCTTAATCCAATACATTATAAAATCTCCTCGTACATTTTCACCGTTCGATCGATGCTATCATGTATACCATTGTATATTAAATACAATACATAAAGTATAATTATATTCAAATCTCTACTATTGATCGTATTGATCAAATGGTGGATATGTTTGAGAAGATTTAAACACATACCAGTATTTCACATATATATATATATATATATATATATATATATAATATGATATATATGTGCAGGTATTCATGTCTTTATGCACATATAAAAGATGATTGAATAATACCACCATATATGTGGACCAAGAGCATTAGCTCAGCTCAACTGCCAGGGCGCTCCTATACCCTTGCTGCATGTGGGGGAGTTCGGGTGCTTGTATGTTAGGCTTCGGCCTCCACTTAGTAATCAACAAAAATGGAAAGTGTAGATATCTGATTCGACAGGTGGGAACAAATTTACTCAACATATTAAACAGTTTCAACAATTAAAAAATTGTTGATCATGCAAATAATGGCTTAACCTAAACACAGGGGCTTCAGCTGAGCAAGAAGCAAAAGAATCACGGAGTGTAAAAGTTGGTCGAATCCTCAATTGCACTCACCAATCATCTCACACAAACTGCATTTGCCAACCATCCTCCTTGATGCACTTCTGATGTTTCACATTCTTTTAGTCGCCTCACTTATTGACTCGACTCTTGTTCAATCAAATCTCGAAAAATAATTCACGGTTGACTGGCATGGCAATACAAAATTATTCACCTTATATTCAATAGTCACTGGCATGGCAAGATAAAATTACGTGCTACATTGCAATAAATGCAATCAGGTTTATCAATTTTCTATGATTGAGTAATATATTAATATATTAGAAGAGTATGCGCACACTCAATCGTTTCGACTCTATTTCAACAGTTTCGATCAAGATCTTAAATTTTTTTTTAAAAAGATCTTAAAAATATATATTTTTCTTTTTTTATTTAATTTTCAGCTGAATCAAACGATCGAAGAATAGGGCAGCTCCATTGCCGTCTAACCTCCCCCCTCCCCCCCACCCCCCCATATATATATGTATATATATATATATGTAGAGAGAGAAGGGCTTATGTAATCATTAAAAGTTACATAAACTAAGACAGTCGTCACATGAGTTTCCTAGCAAGAATGCCTTCAAATGTGATTCCCGGGCTAAAGGACAGAATAAATCTCCCTCAACTTCATGCTCGCCTCTATCATGTACTCCATGACATAAACTATGGTATTGCTGCTTGCATTCCCGTAGTCCATCAGTGCCCTCCTGCTGCAACTCAGCTTCTCCGTCAGAAGCTCAAGCCTCTTTTCCAGCTGGTTCAGTATCGCCAGTCTGCCCGGATGAACGGCCCAAAACATCTCATTATACGACACCCCTTCGGGCCCTGCCTTTTTCATCAACCTCTTGCAAAACTCCTCCACGTGATCTTCAATTATATCTGGAAGATCTCTACTTAGCTTGAAGCTTATGCCTTCCTCCGTCAGCCTACCATCAATGGTCTTCTCTGTTTCAGGTAAGAAGCTTTGAATTGCATGATGCAGCTCAAAAGATGGCCTCTCCAAGCCTGGAACTGGATCAGTACCTACTATCATTGCGCTGGGGCCGTCTCCGAACAATGCTGCCCAACTAGATCATATGGACGGTCGGAACTTGGCGGTTTGAAGCCTATAATGGCGATTTCCGACGTCGCGAGGAGCACTCTGCTGCCGGGGTTGTTTTCAGTGATGTCCTTGGCCACCCTTAGGCCCGCAACTCCACAGAGCAGCCCATGAAGTACAGGAGAACCCTGCAGACTTCAGGGCTCAGACCAAGGCCCTTGGCTAGGTGAAGGTCGCCGGCCGGCAGCCTGGCTTCACTTGAAGAGACATAGACGAGGTGGGTTATGTCTGATATGGATCTGCTACCTCAGGGTATTTCTTCAGGATCTCATCTGACATTACAACGTATCTTGTTTTCACCGTGGTAGATTTGCCTGGTAGAAATGCATTTACAAGGACAAATTAACTATCAGTTGATTAGGATATTATAAAAAGCATCATAAATTGGCAAGGTTTATCTCACCCATTAAACAAGAAGCTAAATCCTTCGTTAGAATGAGACACACACAAAGAACAGTCTAAAGATCCCGCAGGTACTGGAAGAAAACAATAAAGCGACTCAGAACTCTGCTTCTCCAGAAGCTCCATGTAGAAAGTGCCCATACAGGCATGACTCAACCGGCCATGGTTTAAGCTCTTAACCTGTAGGTTCAGAGTTCTCGCACCTGAAGATCCACCTACCCACAACCTCCTATTCTAAAAGCAGATACACACATAGAGAGAGAGAGAGAGTATTAGGACATCAGAATCCTAAAAGTAACAGTTTCTAGATCAGCCATTGAATAGAACTATGTCATGTATGAATGAGCCAATGCAGTAAGCCGAAGAAGGCTGAAGCTCTCTCATTTTTTTCTTGGCCTTTATTCACACTTGTTCTTCTAGTCTCCAAAAATTTCAAAAGAAAATCTAGCATTTTATGATAAAACAAGCACAACAGGCATGGTTGCGTGATAAATCGAGCTGGACCTAAGATCTTACCATGTGATCCTTTGAGCCTGAAATCGTCGGTCCCAGATGAAGAATCTCACTTTGTAGGATTGCAATATTGATATTGAGATCCTAATTAGGATCATGAGATCAAGATGCTCACACCATGCAAAATGAGAATTATCTTATTATATACAAATTTCATGAACAATACGATCGATTGATCTTATTAGACAGCAACATCAAAATATCCATCTACTAACAGCATGAACAATATGTTTCACGAGTCGTGTGATTCTCATGAATTATATGTATATATGCATGCATACAGCTTTGAAAAGAAAAAGTTAAAGCTTATAGGAACTTTAAAATCCTGATTCAATTCCATAATGCTCGATCCGAAACCTCGTGTGATGTTAGGTAGGATCAATATATTAAGAACCTCACAAGGCATGGCTACGAACATCACTGTAGAGTAAAAAATGTATAGGAGGAAGATTAAGGGCGAAAACATAAGTGATTTACATAGCCTCGCTAGCTTCTGTCTCAGGCACGGATCATCACAGTTGGCGTTCCTAAAGTAGCCATCAACCAGGTATTAGTTGATGAGGGAAAGCCTTTCCAAGAGCCAGAATGGTGGCCTTTCCATGACTGCACGGCTGCAGATTCTCACTGGTTTTCGACCCATTGACCACCATCTTACTCTTGAGAATTCCTATGAACTGAGCGTCCACCAGTGTGATTCTTAAATATTGTTTGCTCTAACTTTCAAAAACTGTAGTAAAGCTTTGAAACTGGGTTGAAAACAAGACGAGTTAACTAAAACTGGAGATCGAGCTATTGCTAAATGCACCAATTAGTTCATTGTATAAGATTCACAACTGAAATTCATTCGTCACCGCAACCCAAACCCGAATCTGCCTAACAAGAATGGACCCAGGTCACCCGATTATATATTGTTCGTTGTAATAAAAACATAAATATTTGAAAAATATGTACATGAACAATAGACAACAATTAAAAGAGCCCACGTCGATATTGTCAATACCATACCCAAAATTGCTAAAACTTCAAGATCACATCCTAAGCTATATCGACAAATTCCCAAAAAAGCGGCTAAGATTTGCATTATATCAACAATCCACCTAACAAAATACACTCTTAATAAACATGTATATATATATATATATATAAAGTTCTCTTGTAAGTTAAAATCAGCAAAATATCTTCGGGCAGCTAATCAAGTTCACAGTTTTCCGTTCGAATCCACTTCTTATGTTGGGGACAGTTCATTGAGTTTACACAGTCAGATCCAAGGTCCTTTTTATCATGAAGGGTAAATTGGTAATTTAACATAAGTTTGCAAAATTAAACTATTTTAACTATTGCCAATTCTTTAGGTCAAGTGATGGAACCCATTCTTAATTTTGAAAAAGGCTTAGGTCGGTCATTGTATATACAAAAATATAAATGCTTTGTAGATGTGAAATAGAAAAAATATAAGTGCTTTGTAGATGTAAAATAGAAATGTGTTTCACCCACCTCACCCTAAAATTTCCCGAGTTTGCTATTGCTTTAGGTGCGTCAAAAAAGATTGCCATGTAAAAAAATGAAAATCAGGTGCGCTTGGCCCTGCTTGACTACCACTTATGGCTAGGTGGTCGATCACATGTTGAAGGTCATGAGTTCGATGTGCGCCGGGGGGGGGGGGGGGGGGGGGGTCTGGCTTCAGCCTTGAGTTGTACTAAAAAAATAAAAGACAGTCTAGAGGAGCTCACCCGATAGCTTGAAGGTCCCAACCCATTAGCGCTGCTAACATGGGTGGAGCTATGTAGGCTGGTAAATGAACCGAGCTGCTAATAGTTTAGCTTTAGTTCAACTTGTTTACGTTCGTGACCATGTGGGTTTGACTCGCAGATGCTATTCAGTCAGCAATAAGCTCCACACGTTCCATGACCAAGGGTATTTCGGTCAATTTGCTTTGTAGTCGAAAAACATTCGAGACTAATAATCTCTTTTTTAAAGACTATTAGTGTCTCGCACTCAGCAAATAGACGCTCGACTCACAAGGTGTTGGTCGTAATTTCAATATTTGGAACATGCATACCTGATTTTGACTTTCCGTTGTCAAAAGAGAAAAGGGAAAATTATTAAATTTATATAGAAATTAAAAATCCAACTCAAATTTTATTATCATCGTTATGAACATGAATGTCTTTATTTCCACACAGCCAAGGAGCTCACATCACTATGAACATGGAACTTCATCCATTAAACTCAAAATACACTACAAAATCATAATACATATAATAAGAAAAGCAAATTAGACACAAACAAAATTAATATTAGAGTTGCTTTATAATCCATCTTATCGCAAATAAATTATGCATTATATGTCACGCATATAACTAAGGGCACTTGGGTTTTCCACCATTGGTAGTGATGGAAGCGTAGCAGGGGCAGGCCTCTTTGTTGCCGTAGGTGCCCGGCGGCACGCAGTTGCAATGTTTGCAGCAGCTACCGCAGACGAACTCGCACCGTTTCTGCCTCGATGCCTTCGAGCACCTCACACTGCATGCAGCACCACAGTCTGCACAAGGCCATGCAATTGATGATTAAACCACAAATTACATAAAAAGAATTAACAATAAAAAATCCGCCTATCTGTCTTTTATTTCAGAGCCACCGGTTTCGAAACCACCCTGGAACCGCTGACAACAGTTTAAAAAATTGGAGTCGATTTTCCCGTCAGCTGCGACAGTGGAAAGCGCCCTGCTGTTGAGCTAATGTTATGTTTGTGATAAAAGGGCTTCAAAAAATATATTGAAAGCGTTTATTTTTGAAATACAAGGTCGCATTACAGGGATCCTCTAAAACCCCAGCTGCAACAGTGGAAAGCTTCCAAACGTTAATTTAAGAATCTAATTGTGATAAGAGATATTAGAAAATATATCTGACGAATAGTGATAGTTTGGAACCACTAATTTCGGTTTCAAAGATTATAAACCTAACCAAACTGAAGGTTCTTCAGTTCCTGTTACGGTTCCGAAGCCAATTCGACCGATCCTGCTACGGTTCCGGAGCCGATTCGACCGATTCTGGTCACCGCCGGTTTCACAGTTCTTGGGTTCTAATTCGAACAGATTATAAACCTGCCATGCCTACTTGTATATATTTATATCAGGGTGAACATTGAGCTTACCAATAGTTTGGAGCATACCCCTCTCTGGTCTCCTGGCATCATCAGCCTGCAAGCAATAGCATGTTTTTCACTTCATCAGTGCATGGCGTTGTGTGTGTGTGGTCATTGTGCAACCAGCAGTGGTCGAACTCATGACCTTCAAGCTTGTTGCTTCTGGCGCAAAGGACTCACTTCGAGGGTAACTATCAATATCATATAAACCAACCTTTGCCCAACTGAGTCGTCAAACTCTAACACAATAAAGTCACCTTAGTTTTTTGTTTTCTTGAAACACAAAAAATCGCTTATGTTTTTGCTGATTACTTTCTGAAAGAATACAGAATGACACAGCACGAACCATACCGAACACGAAATTGCCACCCTTACTAGAGGCATCTGCTGCTAATGACTATGCTAGCATGCTCTTTCGCAGGGGCGCGTTTACGATGCTTATGGCCTTCAACTCAAATGGTTCTTTTGGGCAGGCTAAGCGTTTGAAGCTCTTTATCACGAAGGCATCGCAAAGGAGAGAGACATCACACAAAGCAAAGCAGGCTACGTGAACACTATCGTTCAAGCTGAAAGACTAAACCCTAAAGACTTACCAGTTGGAAGTCTGACACGAATCTTCCCTCTGCAAATTGAAATACCAACAGCAAAACAGCCAAACACACAAGCACCGACTTCAGAGAAGCCATTACTCTCTAGAGAGAGAGAGAGAGAGAGAGAAGACGATTGATGGAGCTGCTAGCAAACAGAAAACCAAGTATTTATAGAAAGTTTAAAAGGCAACAAAGCAAAGAGAAGATGGGTTCGATCAGTGGAGGTGAGCTCTCGGGGGAGAAGATCCAAAAAGCAAATGCCAAGAAGCACGGCGCGCCCACCACTTACCCCTACCATCTCCTACGACACGTCACATGGACACCTTGACCATGTACCATCTCCTTCTTTAGTAAAACTCAAGAAAATAGTGCATAACAAAGTTGACGAAACTTGGCACCCAGAGCGTTAGCTCTGCAGGTGAGGAGTTCGACCCCCTGGGGTGCGCGTTTCTGTGTTAGACTTCAGCCTTCCTTTGTCAAAAAACAAAAAAAGTTGACGTATCTTCACTCTTTCTTTATCGTGTCCATGTGATGGCACCGAACCGAGATCTCACTGCTGTGCGATGTGGACGTCTCTCTATTCTTCGTCATCAAAATTCCTTCCCAAAAGAGACGAGACAGCTCTGTAGAAGGTATGAAACCGCGTTCATACCTTTAGCAAATACACGCTATTATTATTCTCATGCTTACTCAACCATTCCTCCGTATCGGTTTCACCTATTCCATTGTAGGGCTAGAGACTGAACCGAGCTGCAAATCCATGCACGAACATATTCGGGCTGAACACGAACATTGCATGCTTAAGTGCGTTATCTGTTCCAACTAAGTGACCTTCATTTCAATGAGGCAGAGAGTCGTCTGTCACCTTCTACTATTTCTTTATTAACCAAAACTACTTTTTTTTAATAAAAATTATTGTCCACCAAAACCACTTAAAAACCACAAAATCATTTATATATACAAATATTTTAAGTTTCTTTTAATAGTTTTAATAGTGACAACAATGATCTTAACTGGTGAAAGATGTTTTAGCAATGGAGTAGTAACAAAATATGATGGAGGATAAGAACTGATTGTTGATTGTTGAATCACAAGAGATTGAGCACTATCCTCAATTGAACATAGACAACTACTCCTCTCTCTCTCTCTATATATATATATTTCTAAGATTTATGGGCAGCTTGTGGTTCAGCTACTTTAACAAAAACATGAGTTCATGCTCAGCTCGGGTCGGCTCTGCATGAATTCAAGTTAACAAGCTGGACATGAACAACATTCACATTGACAAACAAGCCATGAACAACCCCTGCTCGGCACGTCGTCTACTGCTTCAACTAAAGAAAATTGATTCCAAGCTTGATTTTCATAGAAAATTTGATCATAAGTATGAACTCCACACTCTCAAGAGTCATCTCTCAAGGTTCCACAGTTGCAATACTTGAGGTTGGAAGCGTCCCACCAATCCGAGTCGTTTGAAAATACTGAATCGCGAGACGGCTGGGCTGGAGTGGACTCCACATATCCCGACACTATAAGGTAGTGCCAGACTGGCAGGTTCGCACGAGCTCAAGTTGATAGCCAGGCTGGCATGGATTCGGTTTTCGATAGCAAGAAGATCACAGAAGCTTCCCCCCACACGTGCACCTCTCCCATGTTAAGCAACCAATTGGATCTGATCACACAAGACTCGATATCCAAACTGCAATGCAATCAACAAATTCATGCCAGTCCAGGCCTAAACCAGGCTTTACGCATCTCCGAAGAACTCCATTTGCCGCCTTTTCAAATGTTCAAACCATCTTAAACACAAATATCAATATAATCTTGAGCAGTAGTAGCTCAATGGCACGGTGCTCAGAAGCCCTTTGTGTTGTTGGGAGTGCAACTTCTGAAGAGTTTCCCCATTATACCAAAAAAGATTCAATGAAGTTGACAATCCTCAAGAGAACACTGCCAGCTTGCTAATTCAAAAAAGTTTATACAAGGACATCATATGGGAATTATTATACTAAATAATACAGCTGCTGTTGAAAAAGATTAATACCTAAGCATGAAAGATCAAAACTTTAAGTATTATAAGAATGCATCAAACCAGTAAGCTACAAGAACACAAGTTGAGTGGAAAATTTATTTAGGTGACAAGTTGGTGTCATCATCTCAAGTTTCAAATGCATGTTGGAAACAACCAACTGCACAAAATATATTCATGGTTCAATCATACCAGTACTAATGCATCGGTTCTCATCATATCATAACTCTGAAAGTTAACTTTGCTTTAGCCACAATAGTATTGGGATGAGTGACCTCCTCGCCGCTCCTCATCTTACAACCATTTTTAATTTGTTCTTTTTATCATGCATGTTGATTTTGACACAATTTGGTAAGGTCAGCCGCTCCACCTCGCCTTAGTATAGATCCGCCACGATAGAAACTGATCCCTTTACATAAATAGCCCCTACTCATACTTTTCTTCTTTTCTCCCTCACTTTCTTGAGCCTTTCTTGCTCAATATAATCATTCAACATGGAGTTGATGATCCAAAGGGATGCTTTCATGGTGGTCTTCATTTTTTTCTCCTCCAATCGGCTCTCGCTTGCCACTACTAATGGCGTCTCAGTCGGTTTCCTTTCCTTCCCTGCTCAGATGTCTTAGTCCTCTAAGTTTTCAAACTCCAAAGGGTTGTTCGATTTTAGAAAAGATGGGTTCCCTGTTTTTTATTTTGTAGAAAAGATTAGTTCCTGGTTTTTCCTGGAAAGATGGGGTAATTTTTCTTGGAAAGAAGAAATGAAGCTTATTAGAGCCTAAGAATTGGTTTGATTTGGTTTAAGATTTTTATCGGATCGTTAAAATGCTAATGGGATGAATTTCCTTGAAAAGATGAAATGAAGCTTGTTAGAGCGTAAGGAATGGTTGATTTGGTTTAAGATTTTTCATTGGGTGGTTAAAATGCTGAATTTGAGTAAAACCAAAAGTTATGGACTTGAAAATGTTTATGGTATGGATAATTATTTATTAATAGTATATATAAACAGTGAATTTGTGCCTAACAAAAGTTCCAGGAGAGCTACCATAGCATCCCGAACTCATGACAAGATGGTTTGGACATATAGAAAGAAGATCAAAAGAAGAACCTGTAAGAAGGTATGAAAAACTAAATTTGAAAAGTATTAAAAGAGCTAGAGGACGACCACAAAAGTGCTGGAAAGAAACAATAAAGAATGATCTAGCTTATTGTGAGTTAACTGCTAACATGACATCTGTGGAAACAAAGAATGCATGTAGCTGACCCCGTCTAATGGGAAAAGGCTTAGTTGTTGTTGTTGTTGTATCCAAAATGTTCTAAAGTTTATAAATTTTATAATAAGGATCATGGTTTAATAAAGTGCAGGAATGTTGAATTCTTAGAATGTTAAGAATGACATCATTCAAAATGATAATGATAGCACTGAAGATCTAGTGGATTTATTATCATTTGAACTCGTGGATACAAATCTAGGTAACCTTCATGAACAAACTTAAACTTTAAGAAACAATAAAAGAAAAGGGATAAAGATGAATCATCCCCGCCGAAGATTCAGGCAATAGTTAAAGAAGGCTCACATCAAAGAGGGGTCGATCTCAGGTGGACCCAGACAGAGTCAGAAGCAAAGGCCAAGCCCGCCTTGGCCGAACCCACTTGTCCCAACCGATGGAGGCTCACCTAGCCAAGGAGCAAGCTCACCTAGCCAGGGAGCAAGGAAGAGGCCCATTCAAAGGTGGCACTCAGCTACACCAAATGAAGCCAAGGGTTGCACCCGAGGATGCCCCACCCCATGAGCCAAGTCAAGCTCTTATCAAACAAGAGGTAAGGCTACTCCAAGAGTGGATGGGACGAGCCACAATCAAACACATCCAACCAATGCAAGACCGAATCAAGCCCATGATGGAGTCAAGGTCTAGCTGGCCGTGCTTGGGTATACCTAGCCAACTAAACCCACATGGGGCTGGTCCAACACTTGATTAAATGGGACCACAAAAAGGTGTCCCCGTGATGGACTTATTTCCTTGTGTAACCGCTCATCCATCTCGATATCTTCATTTCTCCTAGAGACATTTTTGCACATGTTGATGATTAACTGCCCAACTCTCAGAATTAGGTCTTAAATTTGTTATATATATATGTGTGTGTGAGAATTGAGAAACCAGCCTGACCTGTAAGAAAATGATGGTTTGACTTCAGCTATTATATAAAAGGTCTGGGTCATTTCGTTGGCTCCATGTAAAAGACAAAAAAACTGAAAAATGATGGTTTTGAAATATCCAAGCCTTACCTACTTTTTATGCACTTAAAAGGATATTAAAAAAGATCGCGTGAGATATGTAGTCGAGTGGTTTGGTTTTAATAGGAAAAAAGATTGGTGGTTAAGTTCACGGTTCTAGTGTTGGAACCAAACTGTTACATACTGAGTTGAATTGTTACACACACACACACACACACAAATATATATATATATACCCACTCAGTATTGCTTAAAATTGAATGATCACATTTTCTTTTCCGCATTCATTATTTTTCCAGCAAATGCAACAAACAGGAGAGTAAAGGTAACTAAACCAAGTATAAGGAATATGTAACATGAATTAAGAGTAAAAAAGCAATCAAATTGAGAGCAAGAACGTTCGGACCTATCCATAAACATTTTAGGTATGTCTGTGAGTGCATTTGAGTGTGTAGGTGTAGAGCTTAAAGAAAAATCTTGCTTATGGTACCTGCCTTCAACCCGTCGATAGTGCAGATTATACAATTAAAAAAAATCAAGCTTCAGAAAAATCTCAACAAAAACCAGCTTAAGATTTGGTTTTTCCTGAACCTTATCCCCTTTCCTTTTATTCAGTGTCAACATAAAGGCTAGCATGACCTAGCATAACAGCCCACTAGCATGACCATCGTCCACACACACATGTACATACATATATAAGTGAATAAATACATATATATAGGCGTAAAATTCATGGAGATAAATAAGTCTAACCACATGTGACAATGATAAGCTTAGAAAATCATGTAAAATAGATAAGAATGAAATCTCAATCTGATGTATCAAATGAAAAACTAAACTTGTTCAATTTCAGCAGATTCAACGTGATTCTTATGTTGGAGAGGATGAAAAGAACCTTCAATTATCTGCAATTGACAAGACGTAATGCTTGATTGTTGAAGCCATCAACTCCACAAATGGGTGACAGTGTACCGAGAAACTCCAGTTGACATGAAAGCATATTTGTTCGAATACAAAACACATAAATCTAAGGATGTCAATTAGAATGATAAAAATAATCATGTTGGAGTAATTAAAGTGAACAATATCCTTTCGATACGATGTGAACAAATTAATACTGACATGAGATGACAAAAATACCACATCTAAACCGTTGGATGAGATCTCATCCAATTGTTGGGCGAAAAATTAATCATGTTGCAGATTAAATCTATTAATATAAGAAATAAAGTTTATATGCTTATGTAGATATAACCTTATAAGTTTATATATATGAGTTTTATAACCTTATTATATGCATATTAAATTGAGACCGTACATCCAAATAATATGATGATACTTTAGCCAAACCCTAAAATCGGTAGAACCATGGTTCGAAACCAACACCCTCGGTTTTGTTCTGATCATGCCACGGTTTGGTTTGGATCTCTAGAAACTGGGAACCGTAAATAGTGGTTTAGTTCGAGTTTTGATGCTAGAACCAAACCAAACCGTGGCGTCTAAGAATCCATGTAACAGACCATACTTGCTGTTCCGTGAAGGTTTTCGTTTTAATTATGAAACATTTCGTTGTCTCACTCTCTAGATCCAGCGATTTTATCTAAACTGGGTTTGGATCCCAGCTGCCCAGTTTTACAGTAGAAAAGCAGTCAGTATTCGGATCTTCGGGTTTCTCCCCTTGTTGCATCATATGCAAGGCAAACCGATCATGGCACTGTGGAGATAAACAAACTACGGGCCTTGTAACCATGCAAGGCAACGGGTCTAAACCGACCCGGGCCCATCAGAACGAATATCTGCATCTGAAGCCAACCATGATGATGAAGCTGATATATTGGATAAAGGCGAGCTCATTGGGTTAGTTAATGGGGAGGATTCAGTATTCATAATAAATGTGAAACACCTAAACCTGAACCACCAAAACTGGAAAATTAAACCAGAACCAATTAGGTCTTGGCCCACCACCTGTAGCATCCGTACATGGATTTCTTTTTCAGAAATATGGTAGAACCCAAACCTGACCCGATACTTTAATTAGACTGCATTACCACGACCCAATCCAACTCATCCTCCAAGCCTAATACCTGTATTTCCAGTGTGTGTGTGTGTGTGTGTGAGAGAGAGAGAGAGAGAGAGAGAGAGAGAGAGAGAGAGAGAGAGAGAGAGAGAGAATTGGCATCTAAGCTCCAAGTTATACGTGTTGATGCAAGAGATGGATTAGATCAGAAGCATCCCTCCCAATCCTGCAATCAGGAAGATGCCTACCAAGGAAGCCAAACAAACAAAGGCCCAGCAAAAGAAAGGCTAGATCTCCACTTTAATTCAGCTATGTGGTACAGATATGGAGGTAGAAACTTGTCGGAGGTTGGATGTAACAACAAAAAAGAACTTATCAAGTGACAAATCCTCTTAATAAATGACGAATGCTTCATCCGCAAAAGAGCTGATATGGAGGTAGAAACTTGTCGGAGGTTGGATGTAACAACAAAAAAGAACTTATCAAGTGACAAATCCTCTTAATAAATGACGAATGCTTCATCCGCAAAAGAGCTCTTCGGAATGAAGTCCCTTATAGACGCTATTAAAGGAATTCTAGGTTCTCCCTGGACCCCTTCTGAATGGTTCTAGTATCTCACTACTAGGGGAATGATGGAGACTCACCTTGGTTCCGTTTTCACAAACTTCACAAGGTAATCCATGAGGTGGCAGCCAGAAGAATAGACAAAGTTATTGCTGCACTGCACTTTCGAACTGAACAAGGGGCGTTTAGACAGCAAAGCATGACGAAAGCTGTGACAAGAAATAGCAATATGGACAAGTATACACCCACCTTCAAATAAACCAAGTATTTGTTCCACAACAACATGGGATAGAGGCATGGAATATTACATCTTTAAAATGACAAAAGCTATGTTTCTTTAAGCCCTTCGTTAGCAACTAGAGAAACTATGAACTTCTACATTGTTCATCCTCCGAATTCAAGAGACAACAGAACAATTTGATCTTATCACTTACAACACTAGTCTCCTAGAAATTTGATTTTCATAAAAACCTCCCGCACTCGTAAATATTGAACCCCGTGAAAGATGCAATAAACGTACAGAGGACATTAGCGATGACAAGTTCCCTCAACAGGACACAAATAACAACCTTGTAGAACCTGAGGCTTAGACCACTCCAGAAGGTAGTCGCAATACTAGATTCCCTCCGAAGACACTGTCGAAATAACGAATTCATCAGAGATTATCTCATGCATAAAGGCAAAAGGTGAAAGAGAAGTTAGCAAAATCCCCACCTTTTGACATAATAGTAACAAAAGTCTGCTAGAATAAAAGTTTGTACAACTTCAGACAGGAGCACCATTGATGGCCATAGACCATAGCCCAAAGCAAACAGAAAACGCCCCCGAGTATCCACAACCTGTGATAAAGGAAAAAGAACCATATCATTTCGTTCTTACATACTACAGAACCTGCGGGTGTAGGCTCATAACGTCTGCATTATATGAATGATGCCAATTGGAAAATGTACGAATACAAAGATGAGTGGAAAAGAACAATAAGTTACTGACATGGCCACTGTCAACTCAACCAAAGCAATGTCAAACATCCTAACCGTGTGATGAGCCCATATACATATACAAGTAACAAATACGTGTTACAAACTTACAAATACCATTGACTAGGATGTTTAAATAAGTTTTGGTGGCCACATTATCCATTTGGTGGACATTCCTTTTTCCCCCTGATATTGAGGATTGCAGGAGGGGCGGGAAGAGTGGGTAGTTTGGATGGTTTCTGGATTTAATCAGCTGAACCTTGATCCCATGACTAAAACTATTTTGAGCTCTACCACGAGTCTTTTCTTTTATCTGGTATCCAGATACAAATCATGGCACAGAGCTCAAATTAGGACTAAACTTACGAATCCATAAACCAATGCCTGAATGCACGTTAGAGATTAGAACATGAAAATGGAGGGAACTTCAAAAATAAAATAAAAAACCTGTCACAGGTAATGATCTGTAGCCGACCCCGTCTAGTATGGGAAAAGGCTTAGTAGTAGTTGTAGTTGTTGTAGTCACAGGTAATGATAAATGGAGAGGTGGTCAGCTAGATAGTACCAGGAGATCGACATTTGAGAGCCGTGATCTGAAAAGGTGTCAAGGATATCAAGTAGAAGACACTACTCATCAACAGCGTAGAAACTGAAAGACCAGGTCACTGAATATTGCTAGCAAAGCAAGATTGCCACAATGTAAGACCTTAATCCAGGCCTTAATTACATGTGTTCAAGATCAGACAGAATGTGAACAACTACAAACTGGTGAATTCACAACGTTCAATCTTCAAATTCAATAAGATTGCTGATGGCTGGAGCCATACCAACTTAACCAAGGGATCTAATTTTGCATGTTCAAACCCTGTCAGAGAAAGAATTTTGCTAATTTGCCTGAATATACAAGATTGATTATATGCGTAGCTGCTAATTTTTTTCTTTTTCTGGTTACAAGAGGAGACCGAAGCCCAACACATGCACACTCTGGGAGTTGAACTCCCCACCAGCAGCAACGGCTCTAGAATGCCCTGCTGTTGAGCTAATGGTATCGGTGCGTGTAGATGCTAATTTAGATGCTGGATATATCTAAGTGATATGGACATCAGTCCAAATTCATCAGGGCCCCACTCGGCCACACACCAGGTCCATGATAAGACAAATTTCTCAATTTGTTCAATTGGTTCAAAAATATGTTAATGAGAACAATTTCATTAGATGTGGTTGGAATCCCATTTTCGAAAACGTCCTCACTCTTCAGGAATCACAAGCTGAAAACCATCAACCTTTAGAATTAATTCATTATGGTGTTTTCTAAGCTAATTATAGCAAGAATTCGTCCAATGCCAAATGTGGACACGGTCTAGTAAACCAGTTTTTGTATTCTCTGAGAAAACAGAATGCTACATTTACCATCCTTGGAACATGCATCCTATGTTAATTGTTGTATGGGAACTTGTGCTTTGTGTTCTCAATGCCTGGAAAAACAAAATGATACATTTACCACTCTGGGAACCTGCAACCTGAGTTAATTGTTGCATGCTAGTGCACCACTACAAATGACGCTTTTGAGCAAGGACGAGGTACGAGAGACAAGATACGAGGGAACTTGTGTTTTGATTTATTTTTATATGGCCAGCTTTGAGGCTCTTATCCAAGCTTAAATAGACCTCTTGGTAGAATGAAGAAGGCAATATCCATTTCCTTGCGAATTTTGTGTTCTCTTATCTAATTCAGTTTAGAATTAGTGGTGAGATAGATTTCTTAATTTTCTCTTATCAGTCAAACCTGGGCGAGTGAACAAGAATCACCCTTAGGCCAAATGTGCGTGAATAATATCTCTGCTCATTGAAAATCGGCAGAAGTATTTGTTGAACGAGAGTGCATCATTGGTGCTTTCACTAAGATGCTCTTTAGCCATTCAAATTAATCATGCCTACTACCAACTGAAGAGGTGGTTTAGCCAAAACCATACATCATTCCGCTTAAAAAATGTGTAAGCTCTCTGAAGCCTTCCAAACTCTTTATCATCCCAAACCATAACAAACCACAAAAACATCCCCAACCAATATTATAGTGAGGAAGCTCCCAATTTCCTGACAGACATGTCTTTTGACCAAGCTAGAATTGTAGCATTGGAAAGAAGAGAAGAAGAAATGATGGGACAACTCCAATTTTTTGTTAGGGCCATGGAACGATCGAGTTCATCGCCAACTACTCTACTCCGTCCCAACCCAGGACGCTCCCATTCACGTTCAGATGACCAAGAACCCAAGGAAGAAGACATGGCACCTCCCCCAGATCCCATACAATGAACTGCAGGGATCAAAATGAATATTATCCCAAAATTCAAATCCCACCATTTAAAGGGACGAGCTATCAATAAGAATTCTTAGAATGTGTTCAGCAGGTGGATAAAATATTTGAATATTTTAACTACTCAGAGCAAACTAAATGTCATCTTACACTCCTAGAATTTACATATTATGCTAACATTTGGTGGGAGAATCTTAAGGACCAACAGATGAGGGATGGGGATGAAGAAATTCAAAGTTGGAAGTTGATGAATATGAAATGCCTAATGGCAAAACGATTTGTGCCAAAATATTACAAACAAGAATTATATCTCAAACTTCAAAGTCTACGACAGGGAGGAATGAATGTTGAAGATTATATAAAAGAATTTGAGACTTTAATGATTCGTTATAATGTGTACGAGCCACAAAAACATGCTATAGCTCGTTTTCTTACACGATTTAACAGGACTATTGCAAATGTTGTTGAATTACAAATGTTTGTTTTCTTAGAAGATGTTATAAAACAATCAATTAAAGTAGAAAGATAGCAGAAATCGTCTAGCGCCAAGAACAACTTTATGTATAAGAAATCTGACTCTAGTCCATTCAATAAGGAAACCGACAAAAGCACAAGCATTGCACGATCTGATAAAAAAGGAAAATTTGTTGTTGATGGGTCTTTTACAGCTTGCTCCAAAGATATTAAGTGCTTTAAGTGTTTGGGCAGGGGTCATATTAGCTCTCAATGCCTTAACAAAAATATCATCTTAAAGGGTGCATTTCACAACAGTGAGAGTGAAGATGAGACAAAACCTTAACAAGAAGAAGCGAAAGAATCTTATACTGAACATGTAGATTCAGGAGAACTATTGGTGATCCATAGAATGCTCAACTCTCAACTACCTCCAAAGCTTGATCAAAGGGATGTGATCTTCCATACTCAGTGCACAATCAAAGGAAAGGTATGCTCTCTTATTCCAGATGGTGGAAGTTGTACTAATGTTGCTTCTAGCCTTCTACAGAGTTGGTAAACAAGTTGCAACTAAGTCGTATAGCACATCCCCAACCATACCAACTTCAGTGATTGAACAACACCGGAGAGCTCTAAGTAACCCAACAAGTGGAAATCTTATTCTCTATAGGGAAAAATTACTAGGATATTGTTGTCCGTGATATTATTCAACCACCAGTTACTAGGACATCCCTGACAATTTGATAGACGGGTCCTTCATGATGGCTACCTCAACACCTATAGTTTCATTTAGGATGAAAAGAAAATTACTCTTGCACCACTCAACCCAAAACAATTTCTCTGAAACCCCCTTCCAAAACCCATAAACCCAAAAGAAAACCTCTTGATTTCAAAACATTCAATCTTGCACTCCATAACTATCACTCTTTCTTTGTTCTCTACCTAAAAGAAATCTCAACTCCATCACTCTCATACTTCTCAGAATTCATACACAAGCTCCAAGAATTCCAGGATATCTTTCCTAAAGAACTACCTTCTGGTCTACCACCCATTCGAGGCATTGAACATCAAATTGATTTCATGCCCGGAACACCACTTCCCAACCGACCAACCTATAGGTGCAATCTCGAGGAAACTAAGGAGTTTCAAAGATAGATTAACGAATTGACGATGAAGGATCACGTCAGTGAATCCTTAAGTCCATGCACGATCCATGCATTATTGGTACCAAAAAAAGACAACAGAGCTGTTAACAAAATTATCATTAAATATAGGTACCCCATGCCCCGGTTAGATGGTATATTAGATGAGCTGCATGGAGCCCGATGGTTCTCCAAAATTGATTTGAGAAGCGGATACCACCAAATAACAATTAAGGAGGGATATAAACGGAAGACGGCCTTTAAAACCAAGATTGGGCAATATTCTTAAGAATAAACCTTGTATTAATCAACATAGAGAGAACTTACATTATGCGGCAGATTGGAGGCATTCCTCCAATCTGCATCAAGCCCAAAATCGGCTCACCGTGTGCAGTCGTCCCCTTCCTTCTTACTTTCTCTAACTAAACCCTAATTAGCTATTAATACCCTGTCTAACTTAATTTCCTAATCTACCCCTAAGAAGTATTAATATCTAAAGAGACATAAGACTCAAACTGACATGAGACATGCATATGTATTTACACGACCCAAATTTCCTTACACTGCACGACTTTCCTTAACACTCCCCCTCAAGTTGGGTGAAAAATGTTGATGACACCCAACTTGGATAAGGTCTCTCTTAATAGTTTGCTGGTAGTAGCTTTAGTTAAGAAATCAGACCTCTGTTTGATAGAATAAACATACTCCAGCTGGAATTCTTTATTAGATATCTTCTCCATATCTTCTCCCTGATGAAGTGGCAGTCAATTTCTATATGCTTAGTCCTTTCATGATATACTAGATTAGATGCCATCTGAATTGCTGCACTGCTATCACAATATAGAGGTATAGGATGGTTAAGTAAATAACCAAATTTGCTAATCAATAACGATATCCATTTTCCTTCACACATAGCTTGTGCTATAGCTCTATATTCAGCTTCTGCTGTAGATCTTGCAACCACTGTCTGCTTTTTACTCTTCCAAGATATAATATTACCTCAAGTAAAGTAACATAGCCAGTAGTTGACTTCCTGTCATCATGACAACCAGCCCAGTCAGCATCAGAATAAAGTTCAATGTCCAAATTTGATGATTTTGAATAAAGTAAACCCATTCCTGAAGTTGATTTGAGATATCGAAGAATTTTATACACTGCATCCATCTGATTTTTTGTTGGCAAGTGCATATATCTGCTCACAATCCCAACTACATACGCAATGTCTGGTCGAGTAATAGTCAAATATATGAGCTTATCAACTAGCTTCTGATATTTGTGGATGTCCTTAAACTCTTCACTGTCACCGTTAAAGAATTTCTGGTTTAATTTCATAGGAATGTCACTAAGTTTGCATTCAACCATTTGAGTTTCTTCGAGGAGATCCATTAGGTATTTCCGCTGAGTTAAGAAGATACCCTTGTCAGAGTAGAGGACTTCTATGCCCAAGAAATAGTGAAGCCTACCCAAATCCTTAATATCAAATAATTTATAAAGATTTTTTTTCAACTTTGATATTTCTTCAAGGTCATCTCCTGTAACAATAATGTCATCAGCATAAGCAACAAGAATAAATATTTTTGTCCCTTTCTTGAAGAATATTGTATGATCATTGAAACTTCTGTTGTATCCCAAACTGCAAACTGCCTTACTGAATTTATCAAACCAAGCTCTTGGAGACTGTTTCAACCCATATATTGCTTTATTGAGTTTACATACTCTATTAGAAAATGACAAATTTCTGATCATTCCTAGAGGTAGTTCCATGTACACTTCTTCATTTAAGTCTCCCTGTAAGAAAGCGTTTTTAACATCCAATTGCCATATATTCCAGCCCAAGTTTGTTGCCATACTTAGAAGTATTCTGATTGATGTAAGTTTAGCCATGGGTGCAAATGTTTCTGTATAATCAAAGCCATATGACTGACTGTATCCTTTAGCAACCAATCTGGCTTTATATCTCTCCATTGTTCCATCTGCCTTATATTTAATAGTAAATACCCACTTGCATCCTACAATATTCCTATCAGAAGGTAACTGTGTGATGATCCAGGTATTGTTTTTTACCAGTGCATTCAATTTTTCTTCAATTGCAGCTTTCCATAAGGGGCACTTGATTGCTTCTTCAAACTTCGAAGGAATCTTATGTTTTTCAGCATTCATAATGAAGTTTTGATAACTCTGAGAAGTATTGGCACATGAAACATAATTAGAAATTGGATATCGTGCACATGTACGCTTACCTTTGCGAACAGTAATAGGAATCTCAAGGTTACTGTCCACTTGCACGTGAGGATCTGATTCAGGAGAAATCTCTTTAGCACATGGTTCTTCTTGAGAGTACACAATCTTTCGCTGTCCTTTCTTGTACGTCAGAATCTCTTTTGATTGCTGTGTGTTCTCACTCTGATGATAAACTATCTCATTATACTCCCTCTCACTAGGAACTAGTGGAAGGACGTAAGATGGAGTTTTAGGAGATTCCATGGAAATCGAATAATAAGGAGTAAGTTCAAAGAAAGTAACATCCATGAAAACATATAGTTTTTTAAGCAATGGATCATAGCATTTGTATCCCTTTTGAGAGGTCGAATAGCCAAGAAAAATACACTTATGGGACTTGGCATCTAGTTTATCACGATTGGGAAGATGTATATATACAAAACAGGTACACCCAAAGATACGAGGAACAAGGTGAAATGGTTTTGATGTTTGAGTAAGACTATGAATAGGGCTCTCCTCCTGAATGGTATTACTGGGCATTCGATTTATAAGATAAATCACAGTAAGGACAACATCTCTCCAATCGAATTTTGGAACATTACTTTGAAGAAGAAGGGTTCTGGCTACTTCCAGAATATGACAATTCTTGCGTTCAGCAAGACCATTTTATTGAGGTGTATAAGGACATGTAGTCTGATGAACAATTCCCTGTGCGTGTAAATAAGTTTCTAACTGAGTCCCAATGTATTCTCCCCCATTATCGGATCGAAGAATTTTACCAGAAGCATTGAATTGAGTACAGATAAATTTATGCACAATGGGAAAAATAGAGGCAACTTCAGACTTTGTTTTCATTTAAGTAAACGATGGTAAGACGAGTACAATCATCAATTAAGGTGACAAAATATTTATGACCAAACAAAGAGGTGACTGGACTTGGACCCAGTGTTGTCTGACGCGTATCGTATCGTGTATCGCTGGGCTCCACGATACGGGCGTATCGTATCGTATCGTATCGTATCGTATCGTATCGTATCGTACTTTAATATTAAAATAATGTAAAAATAATTAAAAATTAATAAAAAATCGAAAAAAAATCAAGAAAAAATCAGGAAAAATCTGATAATTGCTTTAAATTCATATAATGTAAGTTTAGTACAGATTGAGCATTCAACATTGAACAATTGCATCCAAATTTATATATTTTGAATCCAAAAAATAAAATACAGACATAGTTTACACTTTACAGTACACTACAGTCTACAGTTACATATAATGTTACATTTTACAAATTGTAATCAGGATCATCAACTAAATAATCTTCATCTTCTCCTTGTTGCAGATCCTCATCATCATCAGCCACGCCCACACCTTCTTCTTCAAAATCAAATTCTTCATCTCCATAATGTTGTTGCGCTCCTTCCAAATTAATCCAGGCAACGTCTTCTTCTGTTAGGAGGGCATTTTCTTCAGTGTCTTCCATAACCCAATCTTCTAATATATCAAAATTATCCAAACTTATTGGATCGAACTGACTTTCTTCTCTATTTACTTTTTTTAATTGCCTACGACACAAACAAAGATAAACAATTAGTAAGTAATATTAACAATTCAAAACTGAAGTTAAATAATATCGAATTGAAAATTTGAAAGTAATACAACATTACCTTTCACGAAGGCGCATGTTACAACGAATATAAACCAAATCATTAAGCCTTTTGTGTTCCAACCTGTTGCGCTTTTTGTATGGATGTGTTCAAAAACACTCCAATTTCTTTCACAACCTGTTGCACTACAGGTTTGGCTTAAGACTCTAACTGCAAAATCTCTAAGGTTTGGACAATCACTTCCAAACCTGTTCCACCAAACATCTGTAAAGAAAATATAAACATTAGAGACATAATAATCCACAGTAATGTAAGATGGAACTTAAATATCAAAATAAACAATGTACCTGGACGCATCGTAGAGCGGTTGCGAATTGCAACAGGCAAACCCATCAAGTGAAGAGCATTATCATATATCTCCATCTCTCGATGTATCGCATCTACTATGCTCTCATCAGGGACTAATCTGTCGATGCATTCAATGATTCCTCGATTAACCTCACCGTCCCTTTTGAAGGTTGCTGAGTACCTCAATGATGGGTTTAGATAGTAGGCTGCTGCATGAATAGGCTGATGCAATTGTTTATTCCATCTACTATCAATTATTTTCCACACGGGCACATAATCTCTTTTTTTTCCATTAAAGTTATTTCTGATTGCTTCTTTTGCCCTGTCCATGGATTCATAAAGGTAGCCCATAGATGGTTTCTCCTCGCTGTCAGCCAATCTCAAAACTTTCACTAAAGGACAAGTAATTTTCAATAATCTGATACATGCATTCCAAAATGAACTTCTAAAAACCGTTTCTGCAATCTCATTTAACTTTCTGTTCCTTCTGTTTTGTGGCAACTCTGCAAATTGTTGCCACTCATCTGAGGAGAACATTCTCTTTAAAGCTTGCTTCTGTCTCACAATACTCTGTACAGATAAGAAGTTTGTTGCGAACCGAGTTGCAGCTGTGCGAAGAAGCTCTGCACCTTCTGTGTATCTCCTCATCATACATAAAATAAATGCATGGTTGTAAATAAATTTTGTAATATCTTGGCAACACTCAGTTGCTGCCTTTATTTCATCCATCTCACCGATGTCCTCGAGGATGAGATCTAAACAATGGGTTGCACATGGTGTCCAGTAGAAAGTCCCATAAATATCAGCTAACTCCTTTCCGGCTGCTTTGTAGTTAGCTGCATTATCTGTAATCAATTGGACTACATTTTCTAGCCCAACCTCTTGTATAACCTTATCAAATTCCTCTCGTAGGATCTCTGCAGTGTGCCTCTCCTCTGACATATCTAGAGATCTCAAAAACATGAGTCCTTTAGGACAATATACAAGAAAGTTTAGCAATGTCCTTCTTCGCCTATCGGTCCATCCATCTGCCATGATAGTGCATCCTGTTTCCTTCCACGATTGTCTCAAAGTCGAACAGTATTGCTGCACTTCAATCACGGTCTGATCTAATATCTTCCCTCTCAACTTCTGATAAGAGGGCATCCTGTATCCTGGACCAATGTTAGCAATTGCATCTGCCATTGCTTGAAAATGAAAACTGTTTGCTGCATTAAATGGAATGCATGTATCATAAAACCATCTGCCCACTGCAAGGTCTGCTTGATCGTGCAGTTGTTCTGAAGCCATAGCAGCACGAATTCCTGGCTGAGCACCAGGTGTAGTGGAAGGAGGAAAGAACGAATGTATGCTAGAAGAAGAAGCTCTTCCTCTACTCCTTCCTGAACTTCCTCTTCTGCCACCTCCAAAGTCTTCAGATGCAACCCTCTTTCCTCTGCTAGGTGCTCGCGAACTGCTACTACCAATATCTGTTCTAGCATCTGAAGGCAAACTATCAGTGAATCCAACTCCAGTGGCAGTAGCATCATCAGCTTCTTCACACATCTGGAAATCATCCTTTTGTTGTCTCCTTTCCTGTATGCTCTCAATCATCTGCAAGCATTGCCATTTAATACCTTCTGGCACACTTCTAACTCTGCCTGTGCATGGAGCAACTTCTTTCCTGGTTCCTGCTAGGTGGTGTTTCAACCTTGAAATTCCACCACTAACCACCTTTTCACAAAATAAACATCTGATTTTTAACCTTGAACCCTCAACTGGTATACCCCACTGCCATGCCGGATCATCAGACTTTGAATGAGAGTCTCTACCACCCCTTCCTGCCATCTCAATGGAGTACTTTAATTCAAACAAAAACCTGAAAATAAAAGCACTTCGTAAATCCCCCAATCTTCAAATAACACTCAAATCGAGTGTCTCCCACTTCATGAATGCAATAAAAATCGTATACACACACTTAATAACTTCATATTTTGTCATTCAAAAAAAAAAACCCGAAATAACACAAAAAACAATAAATATAAAGGAAAAAAAGGAAAAAAACATTAAAAATATACCTAAATCCGAGTTTGGAGGCTTGGACGGACACCGTAGGGCACGATTTTAGAGCTTTGAACACCAAGGAGGCGAAAACCGACTCTTAGGGAGCTTGAAGAACCCAAAAGGAGAGAGGAAACCCGCGAAAAATCGCGGGTTTCCCTCGGCCCGGGACCCTTTATAAGGGTCCCAGGGCGTATCGCCCGTATCGTACGATACGGGCGATACGCACCGTATCGTGCGATACGGGCCGTATCGCACGATACGGTGCGATACGCCCGCACCTGCGATACGGGGGCCCGTATCGTATCGTGGTGGCCCACGATACGATACGTATCGCACCGTATCGTACGATACGGTGCGATACGGACAACACTGCTTGGACCCCATACATCAGAGTGAAGAAGTTCAAAAGGTTGAGATCGTCGAGAATCACGTAAAGGATAAGATGCCCTTTGGTGTTTCTCAAGTTGACATACTTCACATTCAAACTGAGATTTATTGGACTGAACTCTAAATTGAGGAATAACATATGGAATTTTTGACACTGGGAGATGACCAAGACGATAATGCCAAAGACGAAGATCTGCATCTTGAACTGGTGGTGTGGAAACGCTGTAAGAGGTTGAAGGCGGAGAATAGTCTTCAAGAATGTATAATCCTTTCTGTAGTTTACCATGTCCAAAGGTTTTTTCCGTCTTCGGATCCTGAAATACACAACCAGTAGGATGAAAAGTTACACAACAATACAATTGACGAGTTAAAGAGCTAACTGAAAGAAGATTTATCGAAAAAGTTGGAACATGATATACTGATGGTAAATTAGAAATACAGGTAGATACACGGCCCTATCCAATAATATAAGTGAAAGAACCATCTGCCAATTTAATTGGTTCATGATCTTTAAGAGTCTTGTAGGCTGAAAAATATGAGAAATCTCCTACCATATGATCTATAATCCCTGAATCAATTATTCAAGTTTTAGGATGAGAAGTAGAGGAGTGGTTACCCTTTACTGTATGTGTAGCCTGAGCCACTGCCACTGTAGCTTGGGTAAAGGAAGCAGAGGATTTTTCAGAGAATTTTTGTTCAAGACCTTTAAGTCTTTTGATAATCTCCTAATTGCCATCAGTGTTGGGAGTTGAACTTTCTGTAGAATGGACTGAGGTATTGCGATTGCGATAGTAATCTGGTTTTCCATGTAATTCCCAACAATGATTTCTGGTATGACGCGATTTGCCACAGTGGGAGAAAACAAGTTTTTCCCTGTCGTCTAAATTAAATCGACCACGGCCACGGCCACGACTCTGGTGTCCTCCTCTGCCACGAAAATGAGAATTGTCTCCTCTTACTTGAAGTGCATGCTGATCTGTACTAATAACATGATTCTTCTCAAGAGTCTTGCGATCTTCTTCTCTGATTAATAAGGAGTAAACTGTTCCCAAAGTAGGAAGCTCTTCTCTGCCTAAGATATTCAGTTTTACTATTTCAAATTCTGGATTTACACCCCACAATAAATCAAAGACTTTTTTTTCAATCTCAGCGGTTCTTTTATTATAACAAGCAGAGTACTTGATATTCGTATAGTAGAGTAATTCATCCCAAAGACCTCGAAGATCTGCATAATATTCACTGATAGATTGATTAGCTTGTTTGCACTTTCTGATTCTCTCCTAAATCTCATATTCTTTGACAACATTCTTCTTTCTGGAATAAGCCTCTGCTACTGCACACCAAATCTCATGGGTAGATTCTAAAAACATAAAAGTTTTAGCAATGGATGAAATCATTGACTGGAGAAACCACGATGAGATTAATGCATCTTCTCGTTTTCAGGTTGAATAAAGATTGTCATGAGGCTCTGGAATGAAAGATTGACCTATTAAATGTGCCCATCTCCCCCTTACTATAATTGCAAGTTCCACATATCGTGCCCATTCCATGTAATTGCGACCATCTAATTTAGTTGTGGTTATCTGAAGAGTTTTTGTTTTGTCAAACAAACCAGATTGTTCGCCTGTATGAAAGGAACTGTCAATGGCTTTACCTTTGGCAGCCATGGAGTAGGAAAGTGGAACTCAAAAAAACAAAAGCAAGTCTAAGTTTGTGAATGCTTGATTGGATAGTTGCAGAGGAATATCAAAGAAAATCCAGGAGACGATGCAGGCATGCTGGTAGGGCCCTATCGATCTGAACTACAACTGGAAGAGAAGGTCACATATGCTGTCACATACTGCAGAGTGACGTCTTCTGTTGATGGTCGATCGTAGATTAGATCATATACACGAGCCAATGGTGCCAATGCAAGACTGCGATCAGTATTGTGGTGTGGATACTTGGAACGAGGGAGGAGGAAGATCGAATCCAGGATGAACGATCACTCAACTCCAATCTGACAAAGCGTTAAGAAAAAATAATAAATGGTTCCCCTTAGTAGTGGAGCAACGGCTGAAGACTCAAGGATGCTGGCATCTTAGGAGAACTCCTCTCACTGCACCGTGTACAGGCTGTCTTAAATGTGTCTCTGTTGTCACGATCAAGGATAGATGGTGCAAACAACATGATGCGATTGCAAGAGCAAGATTCAAGTTTTAGGGTTCACGATTTCTGATTGCCCCCAAAAAAATGAACCTGACATCTGATACCATCTTAAGAATAAACCTTGTATTAATCAAGATAGAGAGAACTTACATTATGCGGCAGATTGGAGGCATTCCTCCAATCTGCATCAAGCCCAAAATCGGCTCACCTTGTGCAGCCATCCCCTTCCTTCTTACTTTCTCTAACTAAACCCTAATTAGTTATTAATACCCTATCTAACTTAATTTCCTAATCTACCCCTAAGAAGTATTAACTATATCTAAAGAGACATAAGACTCAAACTGACATGAGGCATGCATATGTATTTATACGACCCAAATTTCCTTACACTGCACGACTTTCCTTAACAAATATGAATGGCTAGTTATGCCATTTGGATTAACAAATGTCCCAAGCACTTTCATGAGACTTATGAATCAAGTTTTGCGCGATTATATTGAGAAATTTGTTGTTATCTATTTTGACGATATTCTAGTCTATAGTAGGAGACCATGAACAACACTTGCGTTTAGTCTTCTCAAAATTAAGAGAACAACAACTCTTTGGCAACCTAAAGAAATATCATTTATGCCAAGAACAAGTCATCTTCCTTTGGTACGTAGTGTCCCAACATGGCATCAAAGTGGATGAAGAGAAGGTAAAGGTTGTTATGGATTGGCCAGTTCCCACAAAGCTCAGCGAGATCAGAAGTTTCCATAGGCTCGCATCCTTTTATCAGCATTTTATCAAGGATTTTAGCACTATCATGACGCCCATCAGGGACTGCATGAAAAAGTAACATTTTTGTTGGAAGCCTTTAGCTCATGAAAGATTGAAGATATTAAAAGGAAACTAAGATTTGCACCAGTTCTAGCGCTTCTAGATTTTAACAAAGTTTGAGGTTGAGTGCGATACATCTGGTGTAGGTATTGATGTTGTTCTAACTCATGAGGGGAAACCTATTGCATTTTTTAGTAAAAAGTTAAAATGAGTCACTTTGAACTATTCAACATATGACAAAGAGTTGTATGCTTTTATTTGTGCCCTCCAACATTCGCAACACTATCTCCTTCCAAAGGAATTTATAATACACACCGATTATGCATCTCTTAGACATTTACAGGCCCAAGGAAAGTTGAGTCACAGACATGCAAAATGGGTGGAATTCTTAGAGATGTTTCACTATACTATTAAATACAAGAAGGGCGCCACGAACATTATAGTTGATGCTATTTCCACGAGGTATACTCTCATTTTATTGGCTAGCACCAAACTTATGGGCCTTTGGTTTATCAAGGAAATGTATGCCAAAGACCCATAGTTGGCAAAATTTGCAATGCAACCCCATAAGTTCAAACAAGGTTTCTACATGCATGACAAATACCTTTTTGTTTTGGAAGGCTATGTATCCCCAAAGGATCCATACAAGAACTGTTAATTAAAGAAGCTCATGATGGAAGACTTGCTGGCCACTTTGGAGAGCAGAAAACGTTGGAAATCCTCAAAAACATTTTTATTGGCCAGAATGAGGAGACATGTCCACCGCATCCTTAAACATTGCATCATTTGCAAGAAAGCCAAGAGTATCGAACACGCCAACCAAGGGTTATATTGGTCCCTACTGGTTCCAAATCATCATTGGGAAGCACTTCACATAGATTTTGTTCTTGGTCTACCCCGCACCAAGCGAGGGAAGGATTCTATTTTTTTATTATCGATCGTTTCTCACGCATAGCTCATTTTATTACTTGTCTTAAAACAGATTATGCTTCACATATTGCTGAGTTATTCTTTTAGGGAATTGTGAGGTTGCATGGAATCCCACATTGTATCGTCTCTGATCGGGATTCCAAGTTTTTGAGTCACTTATGGAGGACATTATGGAATGGATTGAGAACAGAGCTCATGTTTAGCACTGCTTGCCACCCTCAAACAGATGGGCAAACAGAGGTTGTAAACCATACTGTCTCGACCTTGCTACGAACTATTCTGCCCAAGCAAAACAAATCTTGAGATTAACAACTGGCATGGGTAGAATTCACATACAATAGAGCTCCCCGCTGCACTATGGGACAAACTCCTTTTGAAGCTACATAAGGGTACAACCCTCTCACTCCTTTAGATCTGTTGAGTTTCAATAAATGTCATCCAAAAGACCCGAAAGGAAAACATTTTCCTAAAGATATTAAAAAATTTCATGAAGATATCAAGAAAAAGATAGAAGTTAGCTCTACAAAATATGTAGAGGCTGTCAACAAGCACAAGAAACCCATTCAATTTCAATCAGGAGATTTGGACCGAATACACCTCTGCAAAGAATGGTTTCCTCAACAGAGATCTTCCAAACTAAAGCCAATAGCATATGGTCCTTTTAAATTTTCATCAAGATCAATGAAAATGCTGACACCATTGATCTCCCTAAGCATTATATAGTGTTGACTCCTTATGTACCAGATTATGAAGATTAGGATGTCCTCCAACTTGATGAGAATGATATGGACATAAGTCTAAATTCATCAACAAGGACTACTCGGCCACACACCAGGTTCATGACAAGACAAATTTTTCAATTCGTCCAATTGGTTCAAAAACATGTTAATGAAAACAACTCCATTAGAAGTGGTTGGAATCCCACTCCCAAAGGTCTCAAAAACGTCTTCACTCTTCAGGAATTACAAGCTGATAACTGTTAAACTGTAGAATTAATTGATGATGGTGTTTTCTAAGGTAATTATAGCAAGAATTCATCCAATACCATGAAAAATGTGGAGACAGTCTAGTAAATCAGTTTTTATGTTCTCAATGCCTTGGAAACCATCCTAGGAACCTTCATCGTGTGTTAATTGTTGCATGGGAACTTGTGTTTTATGTTCTCTAAGAAAACAGAATGATGCATTTACCACCCTAAGAACCTGCAACCTGAGTTAATTGTTACATGGAAAGTTGTGTTTTGATTTATTTTTGTATGGCCAGCTTTGGAGCCTTTGTCCAAGCTTAAATAGACCTCTTGGTAGAATGAAGAAGGCAATATTCATTTCCTTGCGAATTTTGTGTTCTCTTATGTAATTCAGATTTGAATTAGTGGTGAGATAGATTTCTTAGTTCTCTCTTATCAATCAAACCAATGGCGAGTGAACAAGAATCATCCATACACCAATTGTGCGTGAATAGTATCTCTGCTCATTCATATTCGGCATAAGCATTTGTTGAACAGGAGTACATCACAAAGTTTGTGTTGCACATTTTCACAGCACCTGGTAATACATAGATATATCTTTGGAAAACAATCCAGTAGAAGATATGTGAACCCTAGGAGAACATTTATCAACCAACAAGCTCCACATGTTTCTTCGTCTACAAGCTGCAATACAAATAATGCACAACTCTCTCGAAGAACCTATTATAACAGGTTCACTATGCACCAAAGATTGGCTGTCAAGCATAGGGTTCATAATAGCTCATACGTCGTTTCACATGTAAGACTAATTTATTTAGATACACCTATTAGAAATTGACTTTGTATATAAGAATTTGCCTGTTAAAACTCCAACCAGATGTACCATGTTTTAACAACTCCTTTGCATGTATAACCTTATATCAACATTTTATATGTGAACTTACAACAACAACAACAACTAAGCCTTTTTCCATACTAGACGGGGTCGGCTACAAGGATTCTTTGTTTCCACAGATCCCTATCGTGTGCCATGTTAGCAGTTAACTCCCAATAAGCTAGATCATTCTTTATTGTTTCTTTCCAACACTTTTGTGGTCGTCCTCTACCTCTTTTAATACTTTCCAAATTTAGTTTTTCTAACCTTCTTACAGGTTCTTCTTTTGATCTTCTTTTTATATGTCTAAACCATCTTAAACGATGTTATCTCATTTTATCCTCTATTGGTGCCACTCCTAATTTGTTTCTAATAACCTCATTATGTATATGGTCTTTTCTTATATGACCACTTATCCATCTCAACATCTTCATTTCTGTCACAGACATCTTTTGTACATGTTGATGATTAACTGCCCAACACTCAGAACCATAAAACATGGAAGGCCTAATTGTTGCTCTATAATATTTACCTTTTAATTTTAATGGTATCTTCTTATCACAAAGAATACTTGATGCTCCTCTCCATTTTAACCGACCAGTATTAATTCTATATGTAACATCTCCATCACTCTGAAAAATTGACCCTAGGTATTTAAAACTTTCCTTTTGGGGAATGCAATGTGTGCCCATTTTAATTTCTATGTCCTCTGAAGTAACCAAATGATCAAACTTACATTCCATATATTATGTCTTTGTTCTACTAAGTCGGAGGCCTTTGCTTTCTAATGTTTCTCTCCATAGTTCCAATTTTCTATTAACTTTTTCCTTAGACTCCTCCACTAATACAATGTCATCTACAAACAACATACACCAAGGTACTTCATCTTGAATATGTTTTGTTAACTCATCCATCACCATTATAAATAAGTATGGACTTAAAGTTGATCATTGATGTAACCCAATATTAACTTCAAAGAAGTCTGTCGTTCCTTCATGAGTCCTCACACATGTTTTTGCACCATCATACATGTCTCTTATAAGGTTAATATATGTCAATGAGATACCTCTTTTATCCGAAGTTCTCCAAAGAACCTCCCTTGTGCCCTACCATAAGCTTTTTCTAGATCAATAAATATCATGTGAAGGTCTTTCTTTTTTGCTCTAAAATGTTCTATAAGACGTCTCAAAAGGTGAATCACTTCAATAGTAGATATGCCTGGCATAAATCCAAATTGGTTCTCTGTTGTACTTGATACTTGTCTTAACCTACGTTCGATCATTTTTTCCCATAATTTCAGAGTATGAACTCATTAACTTGATACCTCGATAATTCGCACAATTTTGAATGTCTCCCTTATTCTTATATATGGGTATAAGTGTACTTGCTCTCCATTCCTCGGGCATCTTTTGGTTTTTCCATATTTCATTAAATAGTCTTGTAAGCCAAATGATTCCTATTTCTCCTAGTATTTTCCAAACTTCTATAGGAATATTATCTGGTCCTACCGATTTACCACTCTTCATATGTTTAAGAGCCTCTTTGACTTCATTCTTTTGAATACGTCGGTAGAAATTGTGGTTTATATATTTTTCTGACTTGGCTAAATCTCCTAAACTAACTCCGCCCATGTAAGGGATCACCCTTGCATTGTCGGTCCCAAGCCCGGATAAAGGAGGAGGGTTGTGTTAGGCTTCCGACAGCCAGCGTAAAACTTCGTCGGATTTCTACAACATGGATTACAAAAATTATGAGCATTGCTTTGGGGCGTCCCCGCCTAGCGACGTGCTGCAGAGCCCGAATGCAGTAAGAAGTAAGCAAGGGTCACTACATTTTCGCTCGAATGTAGTGAATCAATTGCAGAGAGGGTTCCCACATCATGGACGGGTGTGGGTAAAGAAGTTAGTCCCGCTACATTGCCGCCCGAATGTAGTGAAAAATTTTCAGAGAGGGTCTCCGCATTTTGATTATGGACGGATGCATGGGGTAAGGAAACTAGTCCTAAAAAATAAGATTCGTATTGGTTCTTGGAATATCGGAACATTATCGGATAAGCTAATGGAGGTGGTAGATACTATGATTCGGAGAAAGATTCATATTCTATGTTTACAAGAGACAAAATGGGTTGGAGAAAAAGCAAAGGAGATAGAGGATACAGGTTTTAAATTATGGTACTCAGGTAAAGAAAAGGCCCGAAACGGAGTTGGTATTATCATAAATAAAGATTTAAAGGAGAGTGTAGTAGACATACAACGATATGGTGACCGAATCATGACATTGAAATTAGTGTTAGGAGTAGAGGTTTTGAATATAGTTTGTGCTTACGCACCCCAAGTAGGACTAGAAGATAGTATAAAGACAGTTTTTTGGGAAGAGTTAGATAAGGTGTTTCAAAAGATTCCACAAAGGGAGATGCTTTGTTTAGGAGGAGATTTAAATGGACATGTCGGTAAAGAGGCATTAGGATATCAAGGGATTCATGGAAACTTTGGTTATGGGGATATAAACGAGGAAGGTAGGGAGATTTTAAATTTTGCTATGTCATTTGATCTCTTTATAGTCAATACAATCTTCAAAAAACGAGATGAACATTTAATTACTTATAAGAGTGGCTTATCACAAACACAAATTGATTACTTTATTTGTAGAAAAAAGATAGAGCGTGTTGTAAAGATTGTAAGGTAATTCCAGGAGAAAGCTTAACCACCCAACATCGACTTTTAGTTATGGATTTACAAATAAAAAAATGGACAAAGAAGAAAAGAGTGCATCGAGCTATTCGGACTAAATGGTGGAACCTCAAAAGTGAGAAAGAAGATATATTTAAACAAAAAGTCCTTCAAGGAGATGTTTGGAATTATGTTGGCACACCCTCTGATATGTGGAACAATATGGCTATACATATTAGGAAAGTGGCGAAAGATGTGTTAGGGGTATCTAAGGGAGGTGTACCGGCACAAAAGGAAGCTTGGTGGTGGAGTGAAGTAGTACAAAACAAAATCAAGGCAAAGAGGGCATGTTACAAATTACATTATGCTAAGAAAACTAGTGAAACTTTAGAAGCTTATAAGAAAGCAAAGAAGGAAGCAAAAAAGGCCGTTAGTGAAGCAAAAGCTAAGATTTGGGAGGACTTATATAAAAAACTCAACTCAAAAGAGGGTGAAAGAGATATTTTTAGGATAGCTAGGGCTAGAGATAAGAAAACTAAAGATCTTAATTATGTTAGATGCATAAAAGACGAGGATGAAAAAATTCTTGTGGCAAATGATGATATAAGAAATAGATGGAAAAACTATTTTTATAATCTTTTTAATGAAAATAAAGATGTTAGTATTAGTTTAGGAGATTTAGCCAAGTCAGAAAAGTATATAAACCACAATTTCTACCGACGTATTCAAAAGAATGAAGTCAAAGAGGCTCTTAAACATATGAAGAGTAGTAAATCGGTGGGACCAGATAATATTCCTATAGAAGTTTGGAAAATACTAGGAGAAATAGGAATCACTTGGCTCACAAGACTATTTAATGAAATATGGAAAAACCAAAAGATGCCCGAGGAATGGAGAGCAAGTACACTTATACCCGTATATAAGAACAAGGGAGACATTCAAAATTGTGCGAATTATCGAGGTATCAAGTTAATGAGTCATACTATGAAATTATGGGAAAGAATTATTGAACGTAGGTTAAGACAAGTATCAAGCACAACAGAGAACCAATTTGGATTTATGCCAGGTAGATCTACTATTGAAGCGATTCACCTTTTGAGACGTCTTATGGAACATTTTAGAGCAAAAAAGAAAGACCTTCACATGATATTTATTGATCTAGAAAAAGCTTATGATAGGGTACCGAGGGAGGTTCTTTGGAGAACTTTGGAAAAAGAGGTATCCCATTGACATATATTAACCTTATAAGAGACATGTATGATGGTGCAAAAACATGTGTGAGGACTCATGAAGGAACGACAGACTTCTTTGAAGTTAATATTGGGTTACATCAAGGATCAACTTTAAGTCCATACTTATTTATAATGGTGATGGATGAGTTAACAAAACATATTCAAGATGAAGTACCTTGGTGTATGTTATTTGCAGATGACATTGTATTAGTGGAGGAGTCTAAGGAAAAAGTTAATAGAAAATTGGAACTATGGAGAGAAACATTAGAAAACAAAGGCCTCCGACTTAGTAGAACAAAGACAGAATATATGGAATGTAAGTTTGATCATTTGGCTATTTCAGAGGACATAGAAATTAAAATGGGCACACATTGCATTCCCCAAAAGGAAAGTTTTAAATACCTAGGGTCAATTTTTCAAAGTGATGGAAGAATTGATGGAGATGTTACACATAGAATTAATGCTGGTTGGTTAAAATGGAGAGGAGCATCAGGTATTCTTTGTGATAAGAAGATACCATTAAAATTAAAAGGTAAATATTATAGAGCAGCAGTTAGGCCTGCCATGTTTTATGGTTCTGAGTGTTGGGCAGTTAATCATCAACATGTACAAAAGATGTCTGTGACAGAAATGAAGATGTTGAGATGGATGAGTGGTCATACAAGAAAAGACCGTATACATAATGAGGTTATTAGAAACAAATTAGGAGTGGCACCAATAGAGGATAAAATGAGAGAACATCGTTTAAGATGGTTTGGACATATAGAAAGAAGATCAAAAGAAGAACTTATAAGAAGGTTAGAAAACCTAAATTTGGAAAGTATTAAAAGAGGTAGAGGACGACCACAAAAGTGTTGGAAAGAAACAATAAAGAATGATCTAGCTTATTGGGAGTTAACTGCTAACATGGCACACGATAGAGATCTGTGGAAACAAAGAATCCATGTAGCCGACCCCGTCTAGTATGGGAAAAGGCTTAGTTGTTGTTGTGCTAAATCTCCTAAACTAATACTAACATCTTTATTTTCATTAAAAAGATTATACCCAAATCTTAGCTTTTGCTTCACTAACGGCCTTTTTCGCTTCCTTCTTTGCTTTCTTATAAGCTTCTAAAGTTTCACTAGTTTTCTTAGCATAATGTAATTTGTAACATGCCCTCTTTGCCTTGATTTTATTTTGTACTACTTCACTCCACCACCAAACTTCTTTTGTGCTCGTACATCTTTCGCCACTTTCCTAATATGTATAGCCATATTGTTCCACATATCACAGGGTGTGCCAACATAATTCCAAACATCTCCTTGAAGGACTTTCTGTTTAAATATATCTTCTTTCTTGCTTTTGAGGTTCCACCATTTAGTCTGAATAGCTCGATACACTCTTTTCTTCTTTGTCCATTTTTTTATTTGTAAATCCATAACTAAAAGTCGATGTTGGGTGGTTAAGCTTTCTCCTGGAATTACCTTACAATCTTTACAACAGGCTCTATCTTTTTTTCTACAAATAAAGTAATCAATTTGTGATTGTGGCCACTCTTATAAGTAATTAAATGTTCATCTCGTTTTTTGAAGATTGTATTGACTATAAAGAGATCAAATGACATAGCAAAATTTAAAATCTCCCTACCTTCCTCGTTTATATCCCCAAAACCAAAGTTTTCATGAATCTCTTGATATCCTAATGCCTCTTTACCGACATGTCCATTTAAATCTCCTCCTAAACAAATTATCTCCCTTTGTGGAATCTTTTGAAACACCTTATCTAACTCTTCCCAAAAAACTGTCTTTATACTATGTTCTAGTCCTACTTGGGGTGCGTAAGCACAAACTATATTCAAAACCTATGCTCCTAACACTAATTTCAACGTCATGATTCGGTCACCATATCGTTGTATGTCTACTACACTCTCCTTTAAATCTTTATTTATGATAATACATTTTATATGTGAACTTGATTAACTTAATTGGTCCGGGTTAACCATTCAGTTAAGAAACGTTGACAGGAAGACTGACCATCCAGCTTAAATAAACTAACATATGGAACGTTGGTAGAAGGGTATACATAAAGGATCTTTGAAAATTTACAAACAACTACTTCACATTGTTAGCTCGCGTAGCTCTAGTCCACGTACAACCAAGATTTTTCGTGATCCAAACCTACCATTATATAAGTTGATTATGAATTTCGTATGTCCATTATGTTCCACTATGATTGTTGACTTTTATAGCTAATTTAGAAAACAAAATGTCACCAAATTTAAGGCCTGAAATCTGCATATAAGTTTCTGTGCTCCCTGAGCAGATAACTCTATATTATCGGATTGTGCTTTGGTTACTTTTGTGCGCCATAGCATCTACCCAACTAGGCACGTAGCAATATTAATACCAAATTTTCTAATTCATTATTTTGAACAGCTATGGACGATGACATACATGCATTCATACACAATGCATGACAGAATGCAACGGCAGAGAGGGCCATGCAGGGGCCTTGAGACTCCCAAAATTTTGAGAATTTATATGTGGTCAGGCACCTCCAATGTAAATTTTCTTCATCTGTCCCTGATGGATCTATAGAATCACACATGGTGTAGGATCTTAGTAAATTATAAGAATACAGCATGTCATGTAAAATGCTATGAAAGAAGAAACTACACAAAAGAAATGCCACACTTTCAGAAAGTTGGACAGAATCATACCTGAAGAACCCAATGTGCACAGTTCAAAAACCTGGCTACCCCCAAAGCAAATACATAATGGGCAGTAAATGGTTCAACAATCTGCACGAGTAAGAACCAAAATTTCCAGGAAGACATCAATGTCTATCTCAGTAAACCATGAAAATAAAGATTATAACACCAAGAAAATAGGACACAGAGATTCCCATGAACTAACTAGAGCATTCACCTTTGTGTTTTGCATCACACGGAGCTGAGGTAAGACGGAAACAGCCTCCAAGTAAACGCAGAAAGCCCAGAAGATCCTATGAAGTATATTATGTGATGTTGTAGGATGAACAAGTAGAGCAAGCACGGCACATGGTACTACCTGCATCCATGGTTTGTACTTTAGGTAAGAGAATGCAATAGTGTATACTAACTCCAAATTCAGTTGGACTGTCCCATCAAATCTGAATAAAATCTATATGATCACATAAAATTTTTGGTTAAACTTCTGTACAGCCTTCTTTAGTAATACACAAATGTATCTCTAGATTTTAAATGGCCATTCTACTTGTTAAATGAAACCCAACACTCTTTGCAGTCAAAGAGATATAAAGTATGCCTTGAAGTTGAAACCAAGAGATATGACAAATATCATCCAGATTTTTAATAACTATATTCAAACCAGTGTTGTCCGTATCGCACCGTATCGCACGTATCGTATCGTAGGCCACCACGATACGATATGGGCCCACGATACGATACGGGGCCCCGTATCGCAGGTGCGGGTGTATCGCACCGTATCGTGCGATACGGCCCGTATCGCACGATACAGTGCGTATCGGCAATACGCCCTGGGGACCCTTATAAAGGGTCCCGGCCCGAGAGAAACCCGCGATTTTTCGCGGGTTTCCTCTCTCCTTTTGGGTTCTTTAAGCTCCCTAAGAGTCGGTTTTCGCCTCATTGGTGTTCAAAGCTCTAAAATCGTGCCCTACGGTGTCCGTCCAAGCCTCCAAACTCGGATTTAGGTATATTTTTAATGTTTTTTCCCTTTTTTTCCTTTATATTTATTATTTTTTGTGTTATTTCGATTTTTTTTTAATGACAAAATATGAAGTTATTAAGTGTGTATACGATTTTTATTGCATTCATGAAGTGGGAGACACTCGATTTGAGTGTTATTTGAAGATTGGGGGATTTACGAAGTGCTTTTATTTTCAGGTTTTTGTTTGAATTAAAGTACTCCATTGAGATGGCAGGAAGGGGTGGTAGAGACTCTCATTCAAAGTCTGATGATCCAGCATGGCAGTGGGGTATACCAGTTGAGGGTTCAAGGTTAAAAATCAGATGTTTATTTTGTGAAAAGGTGGTTAGTGGTAGAATTTCAAGGTTGAAACACCACCTAGCAGGAACCAGGAAAGAAGTTGCTCCATGCACAGGCAGAGTTAAAAGTGTGCCAGAAGGTATTAAATGGCAATGCTTGCAGATGATTGAGAGCATACAGGAAAGGAGACAACAAAAGGATGATTTCCAGATGTGTAAAGAAGCTGATGATGCTACTGCCACTGGAGTTGGATTCACTGATAGTTTGCCTTCAGATGCTAGAACAGATATTGATAGTAGCAGTTCGCGAGCACCTAGCAGAGGAAAGAGGGTTACAGTTGAAGACTTTGGAGATGACAGAAGAGGAAGTTCAGGAAGGAGTAGAGGAAGAGCTTCTTCTTCTAGCATACATTCGTTCTTTCCTCCTTCCACTACACCTGGTGCTCAGCCAGGAATTCGTGCTACTATGGCTTCAGAACAACTGCACGATCAAGCAGACCTTGCAGTGGGCAGATGGTTTTATGATGCATGCATTCCATTTAATGCAGCAAACAGTTTTCATTTTCAAGCAATGGCAGATGCAATTGCTAACATTGGCCCAGGATTCAGGATGTCCTCTTATCAGAAGTTAAGAGGGAAGATATTAGATCAGACCGTGATTGAAGTGCAGCAATACTGTTCGACTTTGAGACAATCGTGGAAGGAAACAGGATGCACTATCATGGCAGATGGATGGACCGATAGGCGAGAAAGGACATTGCTAAACTTTCTTGTATATTGTCCTAAAGGACTCATGTTTTTGAGATCTCTAGATATGTTAGAGGAGAGTCACACTGCAGAGATCCTACGAGAGGAATTTGATAAGGTTATACAAGAGGTTGGGCTAGAAAATGTAGTCCAATTGATTACAGATAATGCAGTTAACTACAAAGCAGCTGGAAAGGAGTTAGCTGATATTTATGGGACTTTATACTGGACACCATGTGCAGCCCATTATTTAGATCTCATCCTCGAGGACATTGGTGAGATGGATGAAATAAAGGCAGCAACTGAGTGTTGCCAAGATATTACAAAATTTATTTACAACCATGCATTTGTTTTATGTATGATGAGGAGATACACAGAAGGTGCAGAGCTTCTTCGCACAACTGCAACTCGGTTCGCAACAAACTTCTTATCTGTACAGAGTATTGTGAGACAGAAGCAAGTTTTAAAGAGAATGTTCTCCTCAGATGAGTGGCAACAATTTGCAGAGTTGCCACAAAACAGAAGGAACAGAAAGTTAAATGAGATTGCAGAAACGGTTTTTAGAAGTTTATTTTGAAATGCATGTATCAGATTATTGAAAATTACTTGTCCTTTAGTGAAAGTTTTGAGATTGGGTGACAGCGAGGAGAAACCATCTATGGGCTACCTTTATGAAGCCATGGACAGGGCAAAAGAAGCGATCAGAAATAACTTTAATGAAAAAAAAAGAGATTATGTGCCCGTGTGGAAAATAATTGATAGTAGATGGAATAAACAATTGCATCAGCCTATTCATGCAGCAGCCTACTATCTAAACCCATCATTGAGGTACTCAGCAACCTTCAAAAGGGACGGTGAGGTTAATCGAGGAATCATTGAATGCATCGACAGATTAGTCCCTGATGAGAGCATAGTAGATGCGATACATCGAGAGATGGAGATATATGATAATGCTCTTCACTTGATGGGTTTGCCTGTCACAATTCGCAACCGCTCTACGATGCGTCTAGGTACATTGTTTATTTTCATATTTAAGTTGCATCTTACATTACTGTGGATTATTATGTCTCTAATGTTTATATTTTTTTTACAGATGTTTGGTGGAACAGGTTTGGAAGTAATTGTCCAAACCTTAGAGATTTTGCAGTTAGAGTCTTAAGCCAAACCTGTAGTGCAACAGGTTGTGAAAGAAATTTGAGTGTTTTTGAATACATCCATACAAAAAAGCGCAACAGGTTGGAACACAAAAGGCTTAATGATTTGGTTTATATTCGTTGTAACATGCGCCTTCGTGAAAGGTAATGTTGTATTACTTTTAAATTTTCAATTTGATATTATTTAACTTCAGTTTTCAATTGTTAATATTACTTACTAATTGTTTATCTTTGTTTGTGTCGTAGGCAATTAAAAAAAGTAAATAGAAAAGAAAGTCAGTTTGATCCAATAAGTTTGGATAATTTTGATATATTAGAAGATTGGGTTATGAAAGACACTGAAGAAAATGCCCTCCTAACAGAAGAAGACGTTGCCTGGATTAATTTGGAAGGAGCGCAACAACATTATGGAGATGAAGAATTTGATTTTGAAGAAGAAGGTGTGGGCGTGGCTGATGAAGACAAGGATCTGCAACAAGGAGAAGATGAAGATTATTTAGTTGATGATCCTGATTACAATTTGTAAAATGTAACATTATATGTAACTGTAGTGTTCTGTAAACTGTAAAGTGTAAACTATGTCTGTATTTTATTTTTTGGATTCAAAATATGTAAATTTGGATGCAATTGTTCAATGTTGAATGCTCAATCTGTACTAAATTTACATTATATGAATTTAAAGCAATTATCAGATTTTTCCTGATTTTTTTCGACTTTTTACTATTTTTTATTAATTTTTAATTATTTTTTGCATTATTTTAATATTAAAGTACAATACGATACGATACTATACGCCCGTATCGTGGAGCCCAGCGATACACGATACTATACGCGTCAGACAACACTGATTCAAACAGAGTCTTCTTCAAAACCTTCACTGACCACTGCGACAATAATACCTCTAAGATTGGCAGTTCAGAAACTGAAGAAAAAGTATGGCTCAGTTGAGTTATAGGGTCATCAAATAAATGGCAGAATCATTTATTCAAATAAACACAGGAAATAATGTTAAAAACCAAATTCTGAAGTTAAACTATCAGATAATCAAAAGATTGGAAAAATAAATCTCAAGAAGAAAATTAAGAGAAAGAGGTAAAATATGGAGCCAATCACAGCAAAACTCACCACATAATATATTGGAAGATTGTCTTTATCCACCATGTAACTCGATCTCAACTTAAACCGAATCATGTAAATTACCCACAATGTCGACAAGAGTGTTGCCGAATCAAGCAGTGTGTGTATATCGTATTCCATCACATAGCTACAGTACAGCCTCACAGCTAAAAACAATGCCGTCAGGTCCTGCGAATTGAGTGAAAGCCCTGCAAACAAATCCCACCAACATTAAGAATCAACACCAAAACTCCAAATCCCGATAAATCTCACACACCAACGTCGAAAAACCCATTTTTTTGTAACAAGAAAAAGAAACGCAAAATTATTTAATCATAAGAACACCATAGGGAGAGAAAAAAGAGGGAAGATGAAGATGGGTGAGAGAGGAATAACCTGCACAAGTCTTCTCCTTCATCAATTTGTATACCAAAACTGAGATCCCGATAGCATGACATGCCTCGGAGGCGACGAACAGGTTGTCGTGATCGTGGACGACGAATCTGAGGAAGACGAGGGTCGCCATCCCGGCGACCACGGCGAGGAAAGCCTTCACTTTGGGGGGTTGCTTCTTCACCCATGATACGAAAACGTTGATTGGGTTCCTCGATGCTCTTGTGGGAGTGACCATTTCCCCTTCTGCCGCTGACCAACAAGAGAGAGAGAGAGAGAGAGAGAGAGAGAGAGAGAGAGAGAGAGAGAGATGGCTTCTGTGATTTTAGTAAAGTGGAAGAAGATGGGTCATTGATGTCTGATTTTAATACAGGGGAAAAAGTTGGGTGATTGATCTGATCGGTGTGTAGTTGAAACTTGAATGGAAACTCGGTTTGCAACTTTGTGATCATCAAATCAACGGGAAAGGATCTTAAGTAAAAATAAGAAGAAAGAAGAAAAGGATGTTACGTTCGGATCACAACTTCAATGGGATCCCATGTGTGTCATATATATATATATTAGAAATTTTAATTTATTTAAGAAGAACTATGTTAAGATTTACGATTGCTAAATTGTCCCGTAGAGTTGAAAATTTGATCATTTGACTACATGATCCCAACCAGTGTGGTCAGTTAACATGGTGTTATAGCACATGTAAATAAAAACTATATGTAATTAACTACGCAAAAGCATATACAAACAATCCTGGCTGATACACGGTGTTTCTTGTTGAGCTTGTGAAAACTAAATGAGCCATCTCGTGTTTTGGATCACAAACCAAACATAAACAAGCTAGCTCATCAACAGCAGAGCTAAACGGCACCATGAACAACTTGGTCCATTTGCGAGCCCTTACATCCTAATGTCTTTTCACCAAAAGGCATAACTTAGACATAGCTTAATTGAATTCAGTTTTATTTAACGTCAGCACGTTCAAGATACACACATATAAATATATATAGAGGGGGAACTTAATATATCGAGAAAATATCAATGATCCGTTTTGGATGATAGATTGGTTTAAATTTCAATTAAAAAATATAAAAATATGTATGTGTCTGTATATATATAGAGAGAGAATCTTGATTATCTATTTCTTTCATCAAAGGTTCTATATTAAAAAAAAGTAAAATTAGTTTTCTTAAAAAGCAAAAAGTACATCTTGTACCTTAGATCTTTCGATCAAAACAGTTTCGATCGTCGCCAAACCATTCTCTAAAGATTTATCTATTCTTTTTGGATCATTCCTCGGAGATTCATTTGTCCTCCTCAAACCGTTCCTTGGAGACTCGTGTGATTCATCTTTCCTATTGAACTCATTCCTTGGAGACTCCTCCATCACCTTCTTGTGTAGAATATTCTTATGAGATTTCACCCTAATTGAAGTCCCTGTAAACCCCCAAAATTTTCATAATAAAAAAATCTACTTTTGATTCACAAAAGATTGTTTCAAATTCAATTTTAAAACATGTTAAATGATTTTATAAATCTTGGATCATGAAATATTTATCAAAAGGATCCAAATTTGTTTTACAACGAACCAAATCGGATATGAAGTTCTTGATATGAGAAAATATCAAAAAGATAAAGAAAAGAAAAAAGAAGCATCCAACAGCTTCCATTCTTGTGAAATTGTTGAAGTTTCCAAAACTGAACATCATGTAAATAGAAAGGTTGAATCAAATAGAAAAGTATGGCAGCCAACACTTTCCATTATTATGAAATTGTTGAAGTTATCAAAATCTTATCACTAGGATATATCAATAGAAGGAAATCAAACCAAATCAAGGTAAGCTAGTTCTACATACCCTTTAAGCATGAAATTTTCTACTTGCCCATTTCAACACGCTCAAGAAGGAAATGCAACCCATGCAAATACCAAAAATTTCAGGTTCTTAGTTTTTACTTTTTATTGTTTTGCTTTCTCAAAGTGAGAAATATTGTATCAAATTTGTCTTTTCAAGACACCCTAATAAAAAACTATAAATAAGGTGTTCATCATCATTGCAAAGGAGCAAGAGAAGGGAGCCACAAACAATCAAAAAGTTATCTAGCAATATTCAAGAGAAATAAAGAATTTTTCTTCCTCCCCTCTCTCTCTTTTTTCTTTTATGGTGTGTTGTGAGAGCACTCAATCAAGAGGAGGGATAGATCAACTACAATTCTCTAAATGGTGGTATGGAATTTTAGATTTTGATCATTTTCTTTTATATACATCTCTTATTGAAAATGTATTTGTATCATGTCTTGCTTTCCTACTTGTTGATAACATTAGATGGTATACATATATATCATCTATGCATTCAGATCATTCAGCATATTAGGCATAATATTCATCCGATACACATACGCATACACCCATAAATATTTTTCCCAAACCGGTATATTGACAACTACTAGCACGCGGAGGTTGACCCTTCCTCGTCAGGAATAGAAAAACACCAGTAAAACCCAAATTGAGTCCCACATTTTGTATTTAAAGTTTAATATTAAAGAATCATATCGTAAGTCTTGGTTCTTTATTGAAACCAAAATTTGCACATAGGAACTTTGACAATAGCCCTACAACCCTAAACTTTGAGAAAGTTTAGGTTAGGATTTCTTTTATTTTAGAGTTCATATGGGTAATTTGGTTCTTTTTATTTATAACTCTATTTAAAATAAAATAATCAGTTAATAATACTTTACCCTAATAATCATTCGATAAACTAGAATATGATAACATAAAATTTATCATTTCTTATAATACTCTATTTTTACTTTCTATTACACCATTTTATTGTGGAGCAAGGAACCGTAGCTTGATTATGATTCTCATAGACTCAAAATAGCTAGAAATATAATATTCTCCACCCCTATTGGTTCTCAAACGCTTAATGAAAGTTTCATATTGAAGTTCTACTTCAGTTTTGAAAATCTTAAAATTTCTAAAACTTAATTATTTGTATACATCAAATATACATAAGAAAATCTAGTACAATCATCAATGAAAGTTATAAAATACTTTTTCTCTCTTATTGTTGGCCAAGCATACAAATCACAAACATATGTATATAACAAAATCTAGTACAATCATTAACGAAAGTTGCAAAATATATTTTCCCTACAATATACCTTCATTGTTGCTTAGTATTTAGCTCAAGAGAGATATGATCTGGGAGGGCTTAGCAAAAGCGATTTCCCAAATGGCTTCGTGTGGGGGACGGTAACATATGCATATCAAGTGGAGGGAATGGCCGATAAGGATGGTAGAGGTCATAGTATTTTTGGATACGTTCATCAATATACCTAGTAAATGAGTTCATATATATATATATATATATAGAGAGAGAGAGAGAGAGAGAGAGAGGTATATGCTCAATCCAATACATGATCAAATCTTCTCAAACATCTCCACCATTCAATTCCAGTAGTAATCAACAATAGAAATTTGAAATGAAAAAGTAAAGTGCATCATTGAGTATTAAATATGAGTATGGAAAGTACAATGGTATACTTGCATTTTGAGATCTAAATCTTTACCATTGATCATAGTGATCGAGTGATAGAAATGTTTGAGGAGGTTTGAGTACTATATATAATGTGGTAAATGTTCAAACCCCTCAAGTCTACTTTATCATCCCAATAGTTTGATCTTTAAGATGAATGATTGAGGTGATAAATAAAAAATTATTTAATACACATTATGCATTAATTGAAGTCTAAAAGTACAATGATACATTTAATTCAAATATCTACGGTTGTTCATCCTAATCAAAAGTTAATGATATATATATGCATAATATATGTGTGTCTGTGTGCGTAGAGAGAGATTTGTACACTAATGTGGTATTGTTTTGGTGTCATGTAGGGTTGATTCCATGTAATACAACGGGTGAAGTTGTTGTCGATTAATATCATCATTATAAGGTAACTCTAGTCGTATTACATTTTTGAAGGAAGTGAAGTTTGTTGCCTCCAAGGGTGGTTCAACATAAGTTGAGGCCTAAAGCAGAATTTTTAATTTAAGTCTAAAATTTCAAGGCTTACGAAACTGGGTATTACAAAAAGTCCTAAAAAAAATTGGGACCCTAAAATTAATTATTTATATTTTAAAGCAAAATCTTGGGGCCTACAGAATGATACTATAATGAGTTTAAAGCTTTATGGTGAAGTAGTATGATTTTTTTGTCGTGGCCAAAGATGACCGTTGGCATTATGTTGTTAGCTTTTATGCTAATGTTTCTGATTCTAAACTCTACTTGCTCAAAATGAATTTTTCATACTTCAACAGGAACATGTTACCTCGTGGCCAAAAGAAAATAAATTTTACAGGTACACTACAAGCCCCCACTTGTTTAGTGGAGATGCTGAAACAGCATTTGCTCGAGTAAGAGATAAGGTAAAGCTCGTCAGTTGCACAGAGTTCAATTAAGGAAACTTTATTGTGGAAACCAAATTTTTACCCAATTTTGCAAACTAAACACCTTCTTTTAATCATCTAAGGATCATATTTTGAAGCAATATATGACTGGGGCAAGGCTTAGTTGTAGTTGTTATATGACTGGGACCATAGCGTCAGGATTGCTTTAACAAACACATGATGTACGTGGTTCAATCTGTCCTGAGATCATTCCTGTTCTGTTTACATGAACTGAACACGATGTTGCTGATTAAGCTTCCTCTGCTTATAGATTCTCAATTTCATGGTCGAGGATCTTTCCAGGTAATTTCAGGACACACTTATTAACATATTTTTAATAACATATACCAACTTTAATCACTTATATTACACTCTGTTCATGCTTTTCAATATACAGAAGGAGCTGCTAGGGTAAATAAAAAAGGTGTTGATTATTAAAACATATTAATTGTTTATTTGCTTGAGAAAGGTAAGAAACTCTAATTGTATGTTTGTGTTATCTTTCATTCTTAATCATGGTGATAATGCTATACTTTAAACTAAGTACATGGTTTAATCTTTCCTAATCATGCTAATGATGCTATGATTTAAACTAATTACAGGGATTACACCATACATCAATCTCTATCATTACTATATGCCTTGGGATCTTGAAGATAAATACATTGGTTGGTTAGATGAAAGAGTTGTGTAAGTTCTAAGAATTCAATTCAATTTGCTTTTTCCTTGTATTTCTCTATGTATATATATATATATATATATATATATATATATATATATATATATATATATATATATATATATATATATATATATATATATATATATATATATATTGTTTATGCTGAAAATTTGAGAGCGTACATGGTAAGCTTGTGAAGGTCCAAAAAGAAAATGTGAGTTTACGAGCCTCGAGGCACTATATAACGGTGGAGACAACTGTCAATCCATACTTGACATTACGAAGCAAAGAGAACATCGACTAGGCGTATAGGAAGTTACTAGAAATCATGTATGTAAAGGATGGGTTTAACTATTGCCATCTCGAGGGTGATCTATAAATAACAATTGTAATCTTCAAGCAAGGGATCAAATCAAATACATTCCAATTCCTTTATTCCTAGTATAACTTTTTTCTTGCTTTCCATAACAGGCATATGGATAATATCAATATTGCTCAAAGGCCTTTTGACACGACAACCCGAGTGGGGTAGACAGTTCTAACGCTATCCTTCGCGTCAGTGATTCCGGTGGGGGCAACCATATATAAACCCTTGGGAATTTCAAGTCCCGATCAATACATTGGGTGGCACCCACCAAGTGCTTCAACTGATGGGGCAATCGCTTGCACCCAAGCCCAGGCTGGTATAGGTTTTTCTCTAATGTCGCAGCCTGTGGAGTATGACCGCTAGGTTCTACCACAATGGCACTTGTGCCCAACCGAGATGGTTAATCGACAATATCAGTGGATTGGTCAACTAACACTTCATCCACCATTAGAACTCGAAGACATGCCTGGAAACCGAGACAATGTCATTGACTTCGTTTGAAACGCATTTGGTATCAAACTCCAAGCATCGGATGCTAAGATTGACAACAAGCCTTACCTTCAATGGGTCAATAGGCTTGCCCTTTATCTCAAGGGGTTTCATAGCAAAATTCATGACTTCCTCGGGGCAAGTCAACAAGTGTCCTCTGAACACTTGTACAATTCACCTGTGGAGAGTTGGGTGACGAGTTCCACAAACTCAAACTCTGTTATAGGTCAACCATATACTTGGTATACGCCCCTCAAGGCTGATTCCATTCAAACATGGGAGGAAATACACAATGATTTCCTCAAATGATACAACAAGATCCGGCAGTAACCTACTCCAACAGACCTAATAAACCTTCGATAGAAGGTTGGAGAGTTTGCCGAAGGCTTCTTCTAGAAGTTCCATGATATGGCCTTCCCCTATCAGATGCAGTTTACTGAGGCCCAATATGTGGCCTTACCACAGAATTGTTTGCAATCTGAAATCAAGAAGGGACTAAATCATTTTTGCCCTACTTTGCTCCAATTAGCAAAAAAAGTGGTAGAGGTGGGGTACATATTTAGTGCTCCAAATTCCTAGATTACCAAGCGAGAAGGATCGAAGAAGTCTCAACGACACTTTCATTTTGTGCATCAAGGAGACGATGAGCGAAACTGATGAGGATCCCGATTTGATTGAAGTCATGGCAGATGCAAGGTCAATCTTATGCATGCAACTACAGCCTCTAAAGGGTAAGCAGAAGAAGGCCGACATAAACGAGTCACTACTCTTTGATGCATTCAAAGCCGATCATATCTTTGATTTACTATTGAAAAATCAACAAACACATCTTTCCAAGGGTCACCCTAAAAGACCTTAAAAAGACGTAAGCTACTGCAAATGGTATAATGTTAACACCCACGATATTAACCAGTGCGTGAAATTCTGAATTGTGATATAACATGCCATTAAAGGTCACATCAAGCTTGTAGAGAAACAACTCGGGATTGATATAGACCCATTTCCAATTGTATCTGCCTCGACACAATATCTCATTTTACATTATGTACAATCTATGTTGGTAAATCTCTGAAGCAAGAAACTCCTAAACGAGAAAGTCTCATGGTTGCTCCTGACATACAACTGAGTCAAGGGTCGACGCAACATCGATCTTAGTCAAGCAATTCTGACCCAATGAAAGAATGGTAGTTCAATGATGAATGGGATATACCTAGACCATTGAGGTTATCTTGTCATAACGATCAGTTTTACCCTCGACAAATCTAAAGTCTACCTTGAACATCACTTGTGTGTGGGGAATGACAATCTTACCATCGGGGTCTTAAGCTTTTGAATCCTTAGAAATTAAGTTCAAAATTAAATGGAGAAAAGCAAAAATACCATATTATTGATTTCAAAGCTTAAGACAAACTCACTAATGCCATATTAATCACAATCAATGGATACACGAATAAATGGGATCAATACATAGCAAGTTAACACATAACGAGTGAAGAGAGCGAAAGAATACATATAACAACTCTCCATCATACAATTCTTCAGCAAGAGTGGCTACATGGATTTTTTGTATCCACATAGCCCTATCATGTATCATGTTAGCAGTTAACTCAACATAAGCTAGATCATTCCTTATTGTTTCTTTTCAACACTTTTGTCGTGTCATCTACCTCTTTTAATACTTTTAAAATCTAGTTTTTCATACCTTCTTCCATACACTTCTTTTGATCTTTCTATATATACAAACCATCTTAAACGATATTCTCTCATTTTATCCTCTATTGGTGTCACTCCTAATTAGGTTCTAATAACCTCGTTATATATACGGTCTTTCTTTGTATGACCATTCATCCATCTCAACATCTTCATTTCTGCCACATACATCTTTTGTACATGTTGATAATTAACTGTCCAACACTCAGAATCATAAAACATGACAGGTCTAATTGTTGCTCTATAATATTTACCTTTTAACTTTAATGGTATCTTCTTGTTACAAAAAATATTTGATGCTCCTTTCCTTCCATCACTCTAAAAAATTGACCCTAGGTATTTAAAACTTTTCCTTTGGGGGATGCAATGTATGCCAATTTTAATTTATATGTCTTCTAAAATAACCAAATTATCAAACTTGCATTACATGTATTCTATCTTTGTTTAATTAAGTTAGAGGCCTTTACTTTCTAATGTTTCTCTTCATAGTATGAATTTTCTATTAACTTTTTTCTTAAACTCCACTACTAACACAATGGAATATGCAAATAACATACACCAAGGCACTTTATCTTGAATATATTTTGTTAACTTATCAATCACCATTATAAATAAGTATAGACTTAAAGTTGATCATTGATGTAACCCAATATTAACGGCAAGGTAGTTCGTCATTCCTTCATGAGTCCTCACACATGTTTTTGCATCATCATACATGTTTTTTATAAGGTTTATATATGTCAATGAGATATCTCTTTTTTCTAATGTTCTCTAAAGAACATCCCTTGGTATTATATCGTAAGCTTTTTCTAAATCAATAAATATCATGTGAAAGTCTTTCTTTTTTGCTCTAAAATGTTCCATAAGATATCTCAAAAAGTGAATCGTTTCAATAGTATATTTGTCTGGCATGAATCCAAATTGGTTCTTTGTTGTACTTGATACTTATCTTAACCTACGTTCGATAATTCTTTCCCATAATTTCATAGTATGACTTGTTAACTTGATACTCTCATAATTCGCACAATTTTGAAAGTCTCTCTTGTTCTTGTATATGGGTATAAGTGTACTCACTCTCCATTCTTCGGGCATCTTTTGGTTTTTTCATACTTTATTAAATAGTCTTGTGAGTCAAGTGATTCTTGTCTCTCTTAGGATTTTTCAAACTTCTATATGAATATTGTTTGATCATACAGATTTATTACCTTTCATATGTTTAAGAGTCGCTTTGACTTCATTCTTTTAAATACGTCAGTAGAAATTGTGGTTTATATATTTTTTTATTTGGTTAACTCTCCCAAGCTAATACTAACATCTTTATTTTCATTAAAAAACTTATAAAAATAGTTTTTTCATCTATTTTTATATCATCATTTGCCATTAGAATTTTCTCATCCTCGTCTTTTATACATCTAACAAAATTAAGATCTTTAGTTATCTTATCTCTAGCCCTAGCTATCCTAAAAATATCTCTTTCACCCTCTTTTGAGTTGAGCTTTTTATATAAGTCCTCTCAAATTTTAGCTTTTGTTTCACTGACGGCCTTTGCTTCTTATAAGTCTTTAAAGTTTCACTAGTCTTCTTAGCATAATATAATTTATAACATACCCTCTTTGCCTTGATTTTATTTTGCACCACTTCACTTTACCACCAACTTTTTTTTGTGCTGGTACCTCCCTTAGATTCACCTAACACATCTTTCACCACTTTCACAATCTGTATAGCCATATTGTTCCACATATCACAAGGTGTACCAACATAATTTCAAGCATCTCCTTGAAAGACTTTCTATCTAAATATACATTCTTTATCGCTTTTGATGTTCCATCATTTAGTCTAAATAGCTTGATGCACTTTTTTCTTCTTTGTCCACTTTTTCACCTCTAAATCCATACCTAAAAGTCGATATTGGGTGGTTAAACTTTCTCCTTGAATTATCATGTAATCTTTACAACACGATCTATCTTTTTGCCCACAAACAAAATAATCAATTTGTGTTTGTGATAAGCCACTTTTATAAGTAATTAAATGTTTATCTCATTTTTTGAAGATTATATTCACTATAAAGAGATCAAATGCCATAGTAAAATTCAAAATCTTCCTACCTTCGACATTTATATCCCCAAAACCAAAGTTTTCATGAATACCTTGATATCCTAATGTCTCTTTACCAACATGTTCATTTAAGTCTCCTCCTAAACAAATCATCTCCCTTTGTAAAAATTTTTAAATCACCTTATCTAACTCAAAAAAAAGTCGTTTTTAAACTATCTTTTAGTCTTACTTGGGATGTGTAAGCACAAACTATATTCAAAACCTCTGCTCCTAGTATTAATTTCAACATCATGATTCAGTCACTATATCATTGTATGTCTACTACACTATCCTTTAAATTTTTATTTATGATAATACCAACTATGTTTTGAGCCTTTTCCTTTCCTTAGTATCATAATTTAAAACTTATATCCTCAATCTCTTTTATTTTTTCTACAACCCAATTTGTTTCTTATAAACATAGGATATGAATCTTTTTCCGAATCATAACATCTACCACCTCCATTAGCTTACCAAACAATGTTTCGATATTCCAAAAACTAATACGAATCTTATTATCTAGGACTAACTTCCTTACTCCCTACATTTGTCCATACTTAAAATGCAAAAACTCTCTCAAAAATTTATTCAATACATTCGGGCAACAATGTAACGAGACTAACTTTTTTACTCACACCTATCCATGATGTGGAAACTCTCTTCAATTGATTTACTGCGTCAAGGCAAAAATGTAGAGACCTTTACTTACTTTTCACTACATTCGGGCTCTACATTACGTTGTTAAGAAAGGATGCCCCAATGCAATGCTCATAATTTGTATAATCTATGATATAAAAAAACGATAAAGTTCTACGCTGGCTGTCGGAAGCTTAAGGTAACCCTCCTCCTTTATTCGGGCTTAAGACCGGCCATACAAAGGTAATCCCTTACATGAGTGAAGTTCATAAAGAAAAACAATCACCTTTCAAAAATGTGCATTCACATTCACACCATAGAAGTGAGTGAAAATGCTATATTTATTATTATAAAGTATAATTAACAGGATCATTGTAAAACGAAATGTAAGAGATCAGTAGAAAAGCACAAACCGTTGGATACATCGTCACTAGTTTTTTCGTTCCGATTGTGAAACCCTTTTATCAATACATTGTTGGTACACAATTTTCCTCGTTCACATGCAAGGAAATCACAAGGGAGTGGCAGTTCTTCATTTCCCCATTTTGTCGTCTCCAGAAGGAGAGTCAGACGAGAGGAAGCTGAGAGAATACTGCATGGTGTGATGAGGCAGCAAGTAGCGCTACTGCGGGCACAGCACCGCCTGCATAGCCCGAAGAAGGATCTTAAGCCTAAGAATGAATGGCATGATTTTACCAAAAATACGTGAACTTTTGCCTTTCTAGAAAAAAACAGCATAGTTTCCGACCAATAAGCATGGCCAGAAGCAAGGAACAATGAAAAACAGCATAAAAGTTTCCAAGCGAAAATTTCTGCAGGAGCAGAGTAAATCCTCATTAATTCTTATCCTCTAATGCCTAAATTCATAGTCTACCTGCATGCAAAGAGCAAATTCTGAAAGAAATGAATTTGACATCATTGAATCGAGGAATTCGCTGGTGTGCAGTTTACCAAATTAAAAATGTTACTTGGGAACTTCATTATCTGCTTTCAACTAAAGCATGCATTTCATGTAAATCTTTTCTGCAATTAGTAGCTTTCTTGGCAGGATAAACCCTCAGACGGGTAGGGTCAGCCTAATCCCATCTTGTTAATCCAAAAATAAAAAGGACACCATGAACAGGAAAACCGACAGAAATGTGGACTAACCTGACAATCCAGCACATGCTGATGAAAACAATATAACAGTGAGGCCTGAAACAACAGATGAGAAATCATAAATAGCAACCCTCCTTTTCAATCTTTTGAGATAAAAGCAAGAACCTCCACTGCAGATAGAGGTCTTTATCGACACAACTGATAAGAGTTCCAACGGCCAAGTACTACATTTCAGCTCTCTTCTGTATTAACGTTCATTACCATACATGTTCAATCCAAGTTATTAACAAGTCAGGTCACAACCGATGAGGCTTAATACAGAATCAGTGCTATTAGTGTGTAGACTCTGAATCTAGTAACAGCAACAATTACCTAACCAAGTCAAAATCCACATCTTAATAACGTTTGGGTTTGGTTTCAAAGTAAATGTAATCAATACCTAAATCAAACACATCCAATTAAGATCCTGCACATTTTGCATATAATGGAAACACACAGCATCTTTGGAGGTCAGTGAAGAAAGAAGCCACAATCTACAGATGATGATGAAAGTGAACCAAATTAGCTGAAATGTCAGCTGCAAAGTTTACTAGCCTATATATTCTTAACCATCTGGCATAATTTATGACAGCTGGATTGGAAGTGTCTACCTAATAGGATCACGGATAGAGCTACATATGCTACGAATGATTGAAGAGAGTAAAGATATGAAAACATTCTAGAAATGCCACTTCAAGCTAAGATGATGTTATTAGGTTAGTCAATTTATGTTCTGTCTAAATCAATGTCAAATACAATGAACCAAACATTGATAATTGATTTCCAGAAGTACTTGATAAAAATAGCTGAGAACGAGCATCTGAACATAAGGAAAGAGCTACGAGATGAAGATATCAAGGATGCCCAAGCCAGCAACGACAACCAAGCTAGATGATATCTTAATAGCTAGTTCTAATCCTGAATGTTGGCTTGAAATGTCAATCAACAAGTCACTGGGACATCATTGAGCATTTGTTTCACATCTTATACCCAGTCATTCTTTTAAATTTTTGAAGTAAAAGGTACTAAAAAGTTAAATAAGCTTTTCTAAGAAAAAAGAAGAAGACGCAATACGTTAGACCACACAGCAGTCACTTTTGCCCCCTCCACATGTTTGGGATCACCATAAATGACAAACTCGCAGAGTTACATGGGGATCAGAGACAAATCCATATTTTCCAAATCTGTCCTTATAACTCTAGCTCTTCCTCTCTGCCAACTGCTCTTATTAATGCAACACAGGTATGAACAAACTACATACATATGACGATTCTGGTTAGCTCTAGAAACATATTTGGCAAAAACGGAGTTTACAAAACCCTGAATTTACAAAACCAGGATCTGGCTTTGCAGGTTCCATAATTGACTCCCTAAGAGAGCCTTACAAGGCACATATACATTGTTATATACATACATAATGACAATGTACATAAATGCATACAGAGCTGAAGATATTTTAGCCATTTACTTCAAGCTCAAACTTTCTTCTTGCATGTGTGCTTCTCCAGAAGGACACCATAGCCTATTTGTCAAGGATGCACAAAGAACTTTGTTAGCAAACCACCTCCCTCCTATGCATCATAGTTGCAGCACTCACCCTCTTTGCCCTTTCACCATGCCATGACAATTGGGCTGTGCATGACTCGTCCTGGTGGAAGAATGAAGGCTGGCTGGGATGGATCGCTGACCACTATCAAAGAGTAGTTCTTCCATTGTTCATGCACACACACATGTACACGTGTGCATACACAGACATACACATATACATATTTCAGTTTGTCAAACCATATAACCTGATTGATGATTTTCATTGGCTCATTCGAGACTAGGCTAAATCAATCGAAGACCAGGTACTCTATTTTTTGCCATAAAACTCAAATGTACAAGCAACAAAGTTCAAAACACGAGTAGATAAGATCTGATGAAATGTGGACTTTGTGAAATAGAAAAACTTTACCAAGCAGTAATAAGATTGACACATATAAGATTGTCAACAGTAAAGATAATAAACCACTTACACCAACAAAGAAGTGCAAGCACATAGGACCTTTTATCCATCTTCTCACAATAGGCATCGCTGCAAGTAAAAACATGGATGAGAGTACAGCAAGGGAAAAATAATGCATGTACATAGTGATCAGTGCATAATGGTACCAAGCAAGGACTAAACAGATATGAAAAGCTGAGTATCAACTTTAATCAACCGAAAAGCTTATCTCAGACAAGGTCATACAATAACGAAGGATTTTAACAATTTCCAACATCTGCAAAAAATAATAACTGCAAAAGAAAATAAAAAAGGAAAGGGACTCCCAGTTATTGAATAAGCGACAGGAAAAATGGATGCCACTAGTTACCATGATTAAATCCGTAAAATGCACTTGCAGTCCCCCCAACAGCTGATCAATCTGCATTCAAGATTTTCGTTATTCAACTGAAATTATTCCAACGAAAAATCACTCGGTCAGGAACAGAGGTTTCTTTTAATACCATTGAAAAACTGTCTCTGACAAGAGGTGCCACTGTCCAACTACTTGTTTCCCGAAATGACCAAAATGTTGACAAGAATGCGAACATGATTGAAAATTTTCCTTTACCTACATTAAAGGTGAAACACAATGAAATGGGACTAAAGGAGCAGTAGAAGAATGAAGTATAGAGCCAGGAACTTGCATGAGGGAATCAACTAACCATGTCCTTAGAAAGTGGTCCTGAACAGTGTTTGCATCTTAAGCCGGTAGGAGTTGGACTGGACTCCTTGGCTTTCATTTCTGAATAAACCATTGTCGCCCTTTTTGTCTATTCCCCTCTCACGTTAATCTATAAACCAAAAGCCACCATCATTAGAAAAAAAAATCTTTGTGAAAGGTTCTCACAACTGATTTTTGCCTACTGCAAACATAAATATGCATAAGTAAATGTTGCCTGCAAGATCAGAAATTAAGGGTGCATTTGAATTGGAGTTAGTGGATATATAGGAACCTAAATTTGCCAGAAAGGTAGAAAAAATCCAAGTTCTCTTCTAACTCAAATTCTCCTTTTTGGGTTTCAGTTTGACAATGGTAGTTTAAATTTTCAATCCTTCTAATAATGTTTGGTTGCACAAAACTTATTCATGGCACACAGAATTTACGCACAATCGTTATCGGATGCTTGTACAGAAAACTGACCATCCAATTCTTCATAGAAGCAGAGTTGAGGTTCGAGCAGTTAGCACAATTGTGCATTTATGTATTTGTGTATTGATCATATTTTGCATGGAAAACATATAAACAAATAAATGAACGTCCTTAAGGTAGATCATCTAAAAAACTTCAGCAAAAATATCCCGAAAACATAGCACATACCACATATAATCAGCGTTGCGAGAAAAACCACAAAATCTTCACGCTAAAACGTACCTTTCAACACCCAAGAAGTAAAACTCTCTACGTTGATGACCTGCCTGGAAAAGGCATTTGATGCTATGGACACACACACACACCACAGAGAGAGACCCTAGCGCGTCAAAGGGAGACGACTTGCCGTCAATGGATTGGACGTGGTTCGGTTCGACTCGAGATGATGTCGTATCTGGTTCCTATCGAGTCCACCATTATACAAAAAAACACGAAACCTATAGGGAAGAAAAGTAGTCCAGGTTTGATCCATGTTTGGCAAAAATTTTCATAGAGCAGTTGCATTACAAAATAAACTCTTCGTATCGTCGCGCATCGGTTGAATCTTGCAGGTCTAACCCGAAAAGCTGGTAAACAAACCCAACTGCTCGCGTTCAGTTCTTCATAAGCCTGTTCACGTTTGGTTCGCAATCTAATCGAACAGGACATGAGCTAGCTCATAAAGTTACATGAGTTGAACATGAAGGATGCGTGTTTGGGTCATCTCAGTTCGTTCGAGCTCATTTAGGTGTATATGATGCATCATGGAGACCCTTGAAGAGTTTGGCTATATAACGGGCCAAAAGTGATACAGTCAAAGAGAAGCCATATTAGAATTAAGAATCACGAATTCTTAAAACACAGAATTAATAATTGTGAGTGCCTTAGGAAACATTCTTAAAATTAATATTTGCAGGTACCTAGGTTTGGAGAATATCTACAGTCACACATCGCAGGAACAATCTTTCAAGACGTGGAATCCCAAGACTGAGTTAACAGGGCAATGTTCCCAATGTCTGAGTTAGTGGGAAAACCTTTCCAAGTCTAATTAGTAAAGAAGTCAGTCATTAGGATAATACATAAAAATTATTTACTGCAAAGAACTTTGCAATATCTCCTAAAGTACTTCTTTCTTTTGTTTTGATTCTATTAAAGAAAGTTTTGTTTGCATTCATTTGAATGATATCAAGTCAGGCAAAGATACTTATATTGTGCAAATTGATGTCAAAGTCTCGTCTTAACTTGACAAATGCTCTCTTTCGACTTTTAACATGGATCAACGAATGGAAGTAGGAGAGTGTTCAATCAATCAACAAACGGCAAATTTGCAAGATATCATGAGAAGATTCAACCAATTAACTGAGATGGTATGAAACATTCAAAAGTGAAACCAAATGCCAAATTTAAATAATCAAAGAAATGAGAGGAGGTGTTGATCATCAAAGAGAACATCCTCTTAGAAGATACAATCAACAAACTCATTTGGATAAAGTCTTTGAAGATGAAGAATATGAAAACAACTTTGAAAATAGGTGACCAAGAAATAGAAACCATCATGATCATTATAAGCTTAAGGTTGATATCTCCATTTTTAATGTGTCGTAGAGATAGAACCATTTCTAAATTGGTAATATGAAATGAGCCCAAAGAAAAAGGTCCCTTTTGTGGCCTACAAACTAAAAGAAATGGTCTAAGCTTGGTGGCATCAATATTAAGAGGAATTGTGCATCAAAGGTCAACCACCAATACAAAGTTGGCAATCATATAAAGACTCTCCTCAAAGACAGATTTTTCCCTATGGATCACGAATAATTTTATTTCAACAGTATCAAACATTTTCGCAAGGGACTCATTCCGTCTCTAAGAAAAGTTCCTTAGACTCTAAGTTTGTTGTCACTTAAAGGAAACTAAAGACCAGCAAGTAGCAAAATATATTACTGATGTAAATGTTAATATTCAAGATTGCTTGCCCATGCAAGCCATATGAATAATCAACTAAGCTCAGAACCTAGCATTGAGGGTTGACATGATCTTGAAGAGAAAGAAGACCTTAAAATCTAGCAACATTCTCAAAACTAAAAGTATATTTAAGTAATCTACCCCTATTACTAAAGTCATTTTGAAGAATAATAAAGACCAAGGGGCTTAAACAAAGAAGTTTGCAAGTAGAGGAAAGTATGGAGCACATAAAGGAATTAGTTGTTTCAAATACCAAGAGTTAGGGCCTCGCTAAGTGATTGCCTAAAACAAAAGTTCGTTAATATCACAAAACCAGCCCATGACAAGGATCAAGACATAGATGGAGACAAACCAACCCTAGACTCTAATGTATATAAAGAAGATGGAGAAAAAGTGGTTTGTGTGGTCAAAAGGTTTTTGTTCTCTCCAACTCAAATTGATGAATCGCAAAGGAAGGATTTTCGAAAGAAAATGCTTTGTTGCATAGAAGGCATGTAAGTTAGTTATTGATAGTTGTAGCTACAAAAATCTTGTTTCCCAAAGCCTCATAGAGCACTTAAAGCTCTCAACTCAACCTCATCTCAATCCTTATGGTATTGGGGTGATGAAGAAAAGTCCCAACATAAAAATTACCATGCAATGCAAATTGTTGCTTTCTCTTGAAAAGTATTATAAGTCAATTATGTTATGCAATGTGGTAGAAATAGATGTTTTGTCACGTCCTACTTGGGAGACCATGACAGAAGGATGTGGATGCAACACATTAAGGAAGAGAAATCCTTTTCATTTACTGGAATGATGAAAGATTGTAATCTTACATAATCAACCAGGAAGAAACACTCTTAAAGAAGTAGAGAAGATACTATTCACTATTGCAAATACTACATGCAAGTTTGATAAAAGCATGATAGAAGCAAATGCTTGCACTATCCTGATAATTAAGGGCGTCAAATAATTAGAATATTGCACTATCATGATAGAAGCAATTGAGACATGTAGCTTATTTTCTGAATATAGTGATATCTTTGGAGAATCAGCCAAATCATCAAATTGACTTTCTCCCAAAATCCAATTTACCTAATCTACCGCACTATAGAATGAGCCCAAAAGAGCATCTCATCTTGACCAAGGAAGTGGAGAAACAATTAGCGAAAGGCCATATTTGGAAAAGCATCAATCTGTGTGCAATACTTTCCTTACCTCAAAGAAAGATGAAACTTTGAAGAGTTTGTAGATAGTCGAGCTATAAACAAGATCACCATTAAGTATGCCTTGATGATATGTTGGATCAACTCAGTGGTGCTAGGATATTCACCAAACTAAACCTCATAAGTGACTAACACCAAATTCACATTAGGCAAGGAGATGAGTGGAAGGCTACCTTTAAAACTAAAGATGGTTTATGTGCATGGTATGATCGTTTATATTGAGTTAATTGCTAGCATGACACATGATAAGGCTCCGTGGAAACAAAGAATTCATGTAGTTTATATCTTCATCCTGCTCACAGTGATTGCTGATTTGTGGAGAGACTGTCGTTAAAGATCAGACACAGCGAGAGTCTTACTTTCTTGCGTAATTTTTGTACCGCAAATTTTGGTTGGAAGGAAGCACAAGGTTGAGCTAAGCCATGCACAAGCGTTCTCGTTCTTGTGCCAAATTCAAAATATATCGGGAATATCTCTGCGGGACATAAAAGTCATTCGAAGAAAAATAAGGCACATAACTGGCAACTAACTTCGACGCAAACCGCGAGTTAGGGTTTTATCTTCCCTCGGCGTCTCTCTCTCTCTCTTCTTGCGGGCACCGTCGTTTTCAGGATCGTCGCCGAATACAGCTACTTTGTCGTTATGGCCGAGCAAGTATGAGATCCGATCTTCGCTTCTTGTTATCCCTCCTTCATTGCCGTTTTCCATGAAAGATTCTTGTTATCGTTTAGTTATTAGTCGTAGTGGCTACGTTTCTCGTTAGTTTATCGCTTGGTTTTGCGTCTGGGGTCGGAGAGTTTCGGAATCATATTAGCTCTCATTTGTTGTTGTTTTTAAGTGTTCTTTGTCTTTCCCTTATTGCTGATGCCTTTTGCTTGTGCCGATTGGGATTTCTCGTTTAATAAGCAAATCATATGGACTGTTTTACTGAAAAGTGGGATAATGTGCTATCTACCGTGTCGTTTATCCTAGTTTCCTATGGATAAACATGTAAATCTGACCACACATTTTCGCATGGTAGTGTAGTTCGGAACAGGGGGATCTGATTCTTAATCTATGCTTTTACATAAAGTTATATTGTTGAATTGAATTATCTGGCCCTTTTCCCCCGCCATACACTAGGGTGGATTGACTTGGTGAAGGTTGGGTCTGCCTGAAATGAATCTGATAATCTGATCAATTGAATCTGGGATCTAAGTATGCTATATGTTCACAATCTCGTATACAAGGTTAGGTAAGATGTACAGTTTTGTTACATACACGGCATTCTGAGGTTTTGTTTGATAGCATAAACACGTAATGTACCAAGAAGTGTACTGCACATTCATCTGCAATAAGGTGCAACTCACATATCAAGTGTTTTTACAATGTAAGCAAGATTGCAATTTGAATGTGGATATTCGTTGCTAACGTTGATTCTGGTTTCTGTAGATAGAACATGCAATTCACGCTTTCTTAGTTTGTAATAAGTTCTGGTTTTTATTAGCTGTATGCAATTTGATTTTCTTATGGATATTGTTACATATTTTAAGCTCGTAGGATAAAATTGGTGATGCGTGATTTTGTTCGTAAAGGTCATAGTCATCCAGCCTGGGAGTGATCTTATATGGTCATGATATTGTCATGGGAATCACTAGATGTTGCTTATGCATTACGTTGATATGCCTTTTTTGTAAAAATTAAGTTTTCTTTTTTGAGAGGAGGATAAATGATTTATGTTCATGGTCTTTATGAGTAAAACTTACTTTTAACGTTGTTTTGTTCAGTGATGTGTGGTTTTAAAATGTTCTCTTGTGAAAGCGTCTTATATGTGATTCATGAATCAATTTTTGTGCATGAGAAAGGGTAAAATGGTTAATTGTTGTTGTTTTGATGTTTGCAGACTGAGAAGGCTTTTCTAAAGCAGCCAAAAGTTTTTTTATCGTAAGTTCTTTACTCCTATATTCATTGTTGTTCGATGCGTATCGTATCGTGTATCATTTTGATCCACGATATGATACATATCATATCATATCACTTTATATCGTAATTTAATACTAAAAAATGATAAAAATCCAAAAAAGTAGAAAAAATAGTAAAAAATATGATAATTGCAAAGAATTCATATAATACAAAAATTTAGTACATATTCATCATTCACCATTCAATAATTGAAAAAGAAATTACATATTTTAAAGCAAAATCTTTAGAAAAAAATATAATTTTCATAATTGGAAAAAATATATTTGCACATTATAATTAGGATCATCAACTAAATAATCTTCATCTTCTCCTTGCTGAAGGTCCTCACCATCGTCTGCATCAAAATCAAAATCAAAATCATCTTTCCATGATATTGTTGTTGCACTCCTTCCAAATTAATCCATGCAATGTCTTCTTCAGTTAGGAGTGCATTTGGTTTATTATCTTACATAATCCACTCTAATATATCAAAGTTATCCAAATTTATTGGATCAAATTGATTTTCTTTCCTATTTAACTTTTTTAATTACCTGTAAGAAAGAAAGATAAATAATTAGTAAATAACATTAATAATTTAAGTAAAATAAAATATTGAATTGAATATTTAAGTAGTAACTAATAAAAGATTACCTCTATCAAAGTCACATGTTACAACGGATGAAAACTAAGTCATTGAATCACTTATATTCCAACCTGGTGCTCTTTTTTGTGTGGATGTGTTTAAAGACACTGTAATTCCTTTCACAACCCGTTGCACTAGAGGTTTGTTTTAGAACTCTTAATGCAAAATCTCTAAGGTTTGGACAATCACTTTCAAACCTATTCCGCCAAACATATGATAGAAAAAGACAAATATTAGGGATTTAATCCACAATAAATATAAGATTTAAGAATTTAAATATTAAGATAAACAATTTACTTGGGCGCATATTAGTGTGGTTGCGAATGGCTATAGGCGCAAGCCCATCAAGTGAAGAGCATTATCGTAGATCTTCTTCCCTCGATGTATAACATTTGCTCTACTCTCATCGGGAACCAATATGTGTATATACAATAAATGATATCTCAATTTATCTCACTGTCTCTTATAAATCTTTGAAAATACGTGAATGTTGGTTTAGGTAATAAGTTGCTGATCCAATTGTTTGTTCTATCTTTTATCTATAATGTTTTACATGAGCACATAATCTCTCATTCTTTCATCGAAATTACTTTTAATGACTTCTTTTGTCCTATCGATGGCTTCATGAAAATAGCTCATAGATCGTTTCTTTTCGTTGTGAGCTAATCTCAAAACTTGTAATCCTCAATAGTCTAACATATGAGTTCCAAAATGTACTCCTGGAAACTGTTTCTAAAATCTCATTTAACTTTCTGTTTCTTCTATTTTGAGACAACTTTGCAAATTGTTGCCACTCATATGAGGAAAATATTCTCTTTTAAGGCTTGCTTTTGTTTGACAATGCTATGTACAAATAAGAAATTAGTTGCAAACCAAGTTGCAGATGTACGAAAGAACTCTGCACAATTTGTATATCTCCTATCATACATAATACAAAAACATGGTTGTAGATAAATTTGGTGATATCTTGACAACACCCAGTTGCTACCTTTATCTTATCCATCTCACTAATATCTTCAAGGACGAGATCTAAACAATGAGTTGCACATGATGTCTAATAGAAAGTTTCATAAGTATCTACTAACTAATTGGACTACATTCTCTAGCCCAACCTAAGATATCACTTTATCAAACTCTTGTCTTAGGCCTCTATAGTATGCCTCTCCTCTGACATGTTTAGAGATCTAAAAAGTATAAGTCTTTTAAGACAATATACAAAAAGTTTAATAAAGTTCTTCCTCGTCTATCTGTCCATTCGTCTGTCATAATAGTACATCATGACTCCTTCCATGACTCTCTCAAAGTGGAACAATACTCTTGAACTTCATGAATAGTCTTATCTAATAGTTTTTCTCTTAACTTTTGATAAGAGGTCATCTTACACCCTGAACCAATATTAGCGATTGCATCTGCCATTGCTTAAAAATGAAAACCATTTGCTGCATTAAATGAAATGCATACATCATAAACCATCTGCCCACTGCAAGGTCTGCTTGCTCATGCAATTGCTTTGAAGCCATAGCAACACGAATTCTAAGTTGAGTATCATGTATAGTGCTAGGAGTGAAAATTGATGGTATGTCAGAGGAAGTTCTTCCTCTACTCCTTCCTCTTCTAATAAATCCACTTGCAACATCTTGAACAACCTTCTTTTTCTTGATTGGTGGTCGAGAACTAATACTACCAACTTCTATTCTACCATATGAAGGAATACTATCACTCAATCCAACATCATTCCCTTTCTCAACGATTTCTAAATATCATTCTGTTGTATCCTCTCAAGTATGCTCTTAATCATCAGTAAACATTATCATTTAATGATTTCTAACAATTTATTAACTCTCCTCATACAAGGAGCAAAACAAACATTTTATCTTCAATCTGTTTCTCTCAACTGGTGTACCCCATTGTCATGCCGGATCATCGGACCGAAATTGAGAGTCTGTAACACTCCTTGTTGCCATATCAATTTAAACACTTTAATCTAATAAAAAACCTGAAAATACAAGCAATTCATAAATCCTCAATCTTCATTTAACACTCAAATAGAGTGTCTCCCATTTCACGAATACAATAAAAATCATATTCACGTACTTCATAACTTCATATATTGTCATTTAAAAAAGAAAACACAAAAAACAAATACAAAGAATTTTTTTTTGAAAAACTCAAAAAGTATATCACAACTTGGGTTAGGACCCTTGCATAGATGTTGTAGAGCACCTTGGAAGCCATCATAGAACACCTTTGGACCTTTCAATAGACGTCAAAACTCGTAAAAATCCGAGTTTTTGTTCGTCTTGTATTGTACGATACGGGTTGTATCATACGATAGAGCTCAATAAGTTTGTCATTGCGATACAGGGCCGTGTATCCTATCATGGATCCCCATGATATGACATGTAACGCACCGTAGTAATACGAATAACACTGCCTATATTCGTAAGTTATAGTGTTGTACTCTTTAACAATGTTATAAATATCTTATCGTACTATACGATACGTGATACAGGTGTATCAATACATCAATCGATACAATTTAGGTACATGTATTGCATCCCTATCGCAACGTATCGTATGATACTATGCAATACGGATATTGTATCATACGATCCATCTCATATCGCATGATAGGGATATTATGACACGTGATTATTTTTTTACGATTTTTATGATTTTATTATGATTTTATATATTTTTTGGTTTTTTTATTTTTAAATATGATACGATACGATTATCACATATCGGTGCCCTATACAATATGGGTACCGATACACTAATTACAACATTGCTCTCTAAGCTTAAGCTCTTTGTGAACATGACTGTGGTTGCAGCTCCAAAAAATCTGGCAAAGGGAAGGGCCCAGGAAAAGGTGGTAACCGGTTCTGGAAGAATATTGGGCTAAAAATAAAGACTCCAAGAGAGGCCATTGAAGGTGATTACCTTCTTGCTTTTAAACATGTTGAAACAATATTGAATTTTGTAAAACTGTCACGTACATGCACTATTTTCTACATTTTATGAGCAGGATTAGCAAAAACCAGTAAGGTTCTTCAAATTTCTACAATGATTTTTTAAGTGTCAATGATAGGGTCAAATCCGTGCGATATTTCTATTAGAACTACAGCGGAATGCCTATAGTTTTTATTGTACCATCTGATTATTTGTACATTTGTATCGGATGCTTGAGTTTGTCCTCTGAATATTGTATTATCTATACCCATGTATAATGGCTTTGTCAAATTGCGTATCAAGTACTTGTATCTTGGATAGAGGTATTAAAGAATCCTTTAGGTAGTTCATGCCACAATTCCTGGCAAACCACGGGGAAGTAAATAAAGGGAGCCTCTTTCAGAATTCTATCAGAGTTTGCATATGTTGTGGCTGTCTTCTAAACACGTGTACTTTTAGACTTTTAGTTTGGATATTTGACAAGATTGGGCTGTATGGTCACTTGAAACGTCCCATTCCACTTTAGGTTTATTATCCTGAAAATTGGATCAGCAATGGAGATATAAAGCGCTTAATGTTTCTTGAAACCTATTCATGTTGCCAACAGTTTAATTGGTTATGTAATACAAAGATGTATTTAAACTTTTGATCTTCACTTGCTGGATAAATTTAAGCAGCTAATGTTTGTCCGAACCCACAATAACTTTGTAAAGAAATATGTTTTGGTGAACGTGGATGTGTGTCTTACTGTGGTTGATCTTTATTTGCAGGAACCTACATTGACAAAAAATGCCCTTTCACCGGTAACGTTTCCATCAGGGGTCGAATACTGCAGGGGACCGTCTTCAAGGCTAAGATGATGAGAACCATCATTGTCAGAAGGGATTATCTTCACTTTGTGAAGAAGTATCAAAGGTGTGAGAGCGAAACAACTAATAGCCAGTGAAATTCAGGCCCATTTATTTACCTCGTTTGGCATTGCAGATTCGAGAAACGCCACTCCAACACGCCGGCTCATGTGTCACCCTGTTTCCGTGTTAAGGAAGGAGACCATGTCACTGTCTGTCAGTGCAGGTGAGTTTTTCCGTTAACATAGATCCCCGCTTGTTAACTAAATCGGTCTCCCTCCTTTGCTAAAAAGCAGTTGTATTACTCTTTAAATCCAGGCCTTTGTCGAAGACGGTCAGATTCAATGTGCTGAAAGTGGTTCCTGCAGGTGGAACTGGCGGAGGCAAGAAATCTTTCACAGGGATGTGAGATTTTAGTTCTACATTTTGATGTTAAGAATGCATGTAATGCATTTGCAAGCGTGCTTGTTCTTGCTTCGATTTTTGTTATTGCTATGTCTAGCTAGTTAAAATTGCTTAGTGCTATGGAAATTTTGATTGAGAGGTTCCTTGAGTCTGCACTCCCGTATCGTTCTGTCGACTTTGTTCTTTTGACAATAATTCAAACACTTTATGCGCGTTGTCTTAACCCTATTCCAAGTGGACCGTGAATCTGTAGCATGAAACGAGATCAGACTTGATTGGTTTTCTTCTTTCCCCTCGTGTTAACACTACGTTGGGTCGAATGGATCTCTTTTGCATTGACTGTTTGGTGCACAGCCATGGGTCTCTCTGGAAATGAATTTATATTCTTATGTATTAAGCCAGGTACTGGCACTGTCCTGATTTTTTATCTGTTCACCGCACGATGCGGTTCCCTACGTGTGGCACCGCCGAGACACCTTGCCTTTATGCAGGTCGGGCTGTGCGGGGATGTGTACGCCATGAGTCGGACTGGGAACTCGTATCCCATTATCCGTGTAAATGGATATGGGATTCAGTAATTTCTCTCCATTTGTAACAGGTGTCTTGTTCCCCAATTCCAATAAAGTAACCTACTCCAAATTAAAGGAATAAGATTAAAATATGTTTTTTCATAAATCTAATAAGAATAATATAAATTTTGAGGTTAAATGGTTGATATTTTGTTACTTCTACTCTCTGTCTATGTCTCTGTCTCTATCTACATGTATATATGTGTATCTTGTACCTGGTCAAATAGATGCAGGTTTTCTGTCGAAACCGAACCTGAACCCAGTGAAACGGGATACGCAGCCTGTTCAGTCAGATTGGAACCGGTCACCACTGATTGGCGTTTGATAAGCGAACAATTTTGCGTGAATGGATGCTAAGGAAGATTATACTTCAAATATATAAACTATTTGTCTATTACCGATAGCATTCAACTCACCTAAGATTGAACAGATCTAACAAGCAATCTATTTCAGCTATCTTTTTGGGCATAAATTCCTTCCTATAACATTCGCCAAACCTACTTAGAACCAAGTCCTACATTTAATTGAAGTCAGCCTTTATTGAAGAAGAGATGGTCATTCCAGCGATGCCCTTGGATTTGCATGTGGTATTAAAACTTAGCTCTTTCAATTTTGAGTTCACTGTAAAGCAAAATGTCGAAAAATCATATAGCCTCAAGGCATAAAGGGACTAGGACTAGATACTCTCTGCTAGAGCACTCTCCAAAACTAAAGAAAAGTGAAATATATATATATATATATATATATATATATATATATATATATATATATATATATATATATATATATATATATATATATATATAATCCTAAATGTTTAATGTCTTTTGTGTATAATTAGTTTTTTGAGATCAAATTATGAAAGTGTTTATTCAAGATTATGTACTGAAAAACATTATGCATATAATATATATATATATATATATATATATATATATATAGAGAGAGAGAGAGAGAGAGAGAGAGAGAGAGAGAGAGAGAGAGAGAGAGAGAGAGAGAGAGAGAGAGAGAGAGAGAGAGAGAGAGAGAGAGAGAGAGAGAGAGAGATCACTGCGCCACCCTCATTGTGCACTTACGGTGCACAAGAACCTGAGCCTCGCCAACAATCCTGCAGCTCCCCTGACACGAATGTTTGTAACTCCACAATAGCCGGCACCGTTTCTTCATGCTCGTCGCAATCCTTTTCATTTTCGTCTTGGTCGAAGCCTTCACACTGTTCCAGTCTTTCGAGCACTCCAGCAAAACCTTCGGAAAGGGATTCTTCATCAATGCAATCGGCCCTTCCTTGTTTACCACTAACACCTTTTCGGCCATTGATGAGATTCTCAGGTTAGTAAGTGCAGTTATTGATGGAAGCCATGGCTCTTCTTGTTCACCATGATCATCGTTACTGCCATCATCATCATCGTCATGATGGTCTTCTTCTGCACCATGATCATTATGATTACCATCATGACCACCATGATCGTTATGATCATCATCATCACGGTCATTATCTTCTTCTTCAGCATGATCATTATGATAGTTACCATGATCGTTACCGTGATGACGATCATCGCCGTTTTCGATGTTAACATTCTTGTCATCAGTATCATCATATTCGCAACTACCAACAGAATTAACATCATCATCAATGTCACCATGATGATCACCCAAAGATGAGGGGGCGTAGCTGGACTTGGGGACGCCGGGAGTGCGTTCCCATGAGAACGGAATGAGTGCAGAGGGAGACACAGGGAAATACAGAGAAACTGATGGGGATTTTGGGCATGAGAGATTAGCCTTTAAGGGCTTCTTTGTGAGTAGAAAGGGAAGGCCTTCTCTGTGCAGGAGAAAGTGCTGCCTATTGATCTTCATACTTTTGTTTTTGAGACGAATCTGTAGGACGAGGCAGAAAAGAGGACGAATAAGGAGGTAAGATTGTTTTTTAATTGGTAGTTTCTATGTACTGGATAAGCAGCTGCCAGTTATAGATGAACAAGCGCCTTTAGATATGAGGTAAGAAAAATGGCCTTCCATTTATGGCCAATTGGTCATCCTAATAACAACAATTTGCAAAACCAGAAGTCATATATATATATAAATAAAGAGAGTTCATATTAGACATTACTTGATTACTATTGTAAGTGCAATCAATCATATGGTTTAGTGATCAAATCGCTCATCTTGCATCGCATTTAATGCATAGACGTGTATTGTCAGTTTCAAACTACAGTTTTTTTTTTAAAAATTCCTATAACTTTTAACTTTTTAATTAATTTACTCGTTACGAGCAGTCCCAAACTCAAACAAGAATTTCCCCGGAACCGGTGATTCTGAACTAGATCGGTTTTGGTTACAATTTTAAGTTTCGGGTTAAACACAACCGGACATGTCATGTCAATCGAGTATATTGACAGATGAGAAAGGTAATGCAGTTGGAAATTCAAAAACTGTATGTAAAATGTATGAGGCTCGATTAAGCTCGTAAGCTTGTCGAGCTGAGTGTAACCAAGTTCGAATCAGCTCACGAACTAGTCAAGCTAACTTGGGCTCAGCTCGAGTTTAACATAGTTGAGTCGTGCTTGAGTTTCGGCCAAGTCGAGACTGAGTATCTCGCTGGGTCGACTCATTTACACCCTTTATCGTACTTTTGTGTCAAAAGCAGCTCAACCTAAACATATGGAATGTAAACTGCCAACCATATCTCTTCGGGTGTCAAAAGCAGCTTAGTTTAGGCAGTGACTCACTTTTGATTTTTGTCTCTTCGGGTGGACATGAACACGAAACGTTTGAGTTACGTTGTTGCAGTTCTATCTCGTGTATGAAACTGCCAACCATATCTTCGAGGGCGAAAATATGATTTACCTAAAGTGAGTCACTGCCTAAAATCTAAACTTACACCTGAACCCATTGACACGACCGTGTAAATTTGTAGACTTAAGCCCCAAAGTTTCAAGTCACGTACAAATATCCAATTTTGGCTTTAAACCTCAACCTACTTCAAGTGTTTACAAAAGGAGCAAAGTTGAACACAAGTTGAGAGAGATTTTTCTCAATGATTTAACAAAGCAAACGTGTATGAACGAGTGTATAGAATCAGTAAAGGCACGGTTTTGGGTGCTTCATTTTGTTTACGTTTTGCTTAAACTTCTTTCCAGATAAATTTTTTGTTTTGCGGATTCAGAAGATCGACCGAGAGATTTTTCTCTGTAATAACTTATTTCTATGACCTCCTTTGAGATAATAACTAAGGGTTGTACAATAACCCTATTCTTACTGTATTTCTTCCTTGTCTCAGAGAGAGAGCGACTCCATGCTTACGTTACGCTGTCTTAATTGATCGGACTGAATTCCTCAATTATGTTCTTCCTTCTCCCATGGCGAGTTCCACCGCTGTATTTTACCTTGTTAGCTAGAGCAAGCATGGGTTTTGTGGTACTAGAAAAACTGAATATCAAAACCAAAACACCTGGTGGATTTAATTCCTACAAGATATATTTGTTTTCATTTTTCTAACGGGTTGGGGCAGGACTTTTATTTTATAAAGGCAAGGTACAGTTGGGGATCTAGAATTTTTTTTGGGATGGAGCGAACTGTCTATTTCACCTTTTAAAAGTGACGCGAATTATGTATATGTATAGTGACCATAGATTCGTTTCTGTGAAATTTTCATTGGCTTTCCCCTTCGCCTCAATGAAATGGGCAGACCTCAAGGGTGTGTGACAGCGGAACTGAAACTCCAATAGAGTTCTGGCGACTTGCAATGAGCCTCGTATTCAGATTGTAACGTTTTTTCCTCAAACTGCTGCTCAAGCTTATTGTTTCTTCTGTGTCTTTAGGATCTTCTTCATTACCTTCTTTCTTCCCTATAAAAGGAGGCTGAAGCCTAAGTCACACCCAGCGGAAACTCTTGATTGACGTTTGTTCTCCTCTTCATCTTCTTATCCGTGTGTTTTCTAACTTAGAGTTTTACCAACTTTGCACTACATCTTCGCTTACATGGATGGAGGTATAGTGCACTAGCTATCTTGGTATGCAAATATTAACAAGTACTTGAATTCTTGTGTAAGGAGAGAAAAATTACAACAACAACTAAGCTTTTCTCATACTAGATAGGGTCGGCTACATGGATTTTTTTGTTTCCACATAGCCCTATTAATTGTCATGGTAGCAGTTAACCAATATAAACTAGAACATTCTTTATTATTTATCACCAAGTCGTCTTCTTCTTCTTTTAATATTTTCATAACCTAGTTTTCATATCTTTTTATAGGAGCATCATTTGGTCGTCTTTTTACATGTCCAAACCATCTTAAACGTTTTTCTCTCATTTTATCTTCTATTATTGTTAGTCCCAGTTTGTTTTTAATACGATCTTTCTTTGTGTGACTACTCATCCATCTCAATATCTTAGTTTCTACTATGAACATCTTTTGTACGTACTGATGATTAATTGCCCAACACTCATAACCATACAACATAGTTGGTCTAATTATTGTTCTATAATCCTTTCAACTTTAATGGTATCTTCTTTTCACATAGAATGCCTTATGCCCCTCTCCATTTTAACCAACACACACTAATTCTATGAGTAACATCTCCATAAATGTTTTCATCACTCTGAAAAATTAATACTAGGTATTTTAAACTTTCCTTGTGAGGGATGTAATATGTGACAATCTTAATTTTTATGTCTTCTTAAATAACCAAATAATCAAACTTACATTCCATATATTCTGTGTTTGTTCTACTAAGTCGGAAGTCTTTACTTTATAATGTTTATTTTCATAGTTCTAATTTCCTATTAACTTTTTCCTTAGACTCATTCACTAACACAATATCATCTTCAAATAACATACACCAAGGTATTTCATCTTGAATATGTTTTGTTAACTCATCAGTGACAAATATAAAATATGGACATAAAGTTGATCCATGATGTAACCCAATATTAACTTCAAAGAAGTCATTCCTTCATGAGTCTTTCTACATTTTTTGCACCATCATAGACGTCTCGTATAAGATTTAAATATATCAATGGGATACCTCTCTTTTCCAAAGAACATCTATTGGCACCCTATCATATGTTTTCTGTAGATAAATATCATGTGAAAGTTCTCTTTTGCTTTAAAATGTTCCATAATATGTCTCAATAGGTGAGTTGCTTCAATAGTAGATTTGTCGGGCATGAATCCAAATTGGTTTTTTGTTGTACTTGATACTTGTCTTAACCTACATTCGATAATTCTTTCCCATAATTTCATAGTATAACTCATTAACTTGATACATCAATAATCCACACAATTATGAATGTCTCCCTTGTTCTTATATATGGGTATAAGTGTACTCACTCTCTATTCATTGGGGAACTTTTGGGTTCTATATATTTTATTAAATAGTCTTATGTGCTAAGTGAGCTCTATCTATCATAGGATTTTTCATACTTCTATGGTCCTATAGATTTACCAACTTTCATATATTTAAGAACCTGTTTTACTTCATTCTTTTAAATACGTCAATAGAAACTGTGATTTATTTACCTTTTTTTCTGAATGACTCTCATAAGTTAATATTAACATCTCTATTTTCATTAAAACTTATAGAAATAATTTTCTATATATTTTTTATATATCATTCGCCACTAAAATCTTTTCATCCTCATCTTTGATGCATCTAGATAAAGTAAGCTATTTAGTTTTCTTATCTCTAACCTTAACTATCCTAAAAATGTCTTTTTTAACTTCTTTTCAATTAAGCTTTTTATATAAATCTTTTTAAATTTTGACTTTTGCTTCACTAATGACCTTTTTCGTTTCTTTCTTTGCTTTCTGATGTCTCTCAAGTTTAACTAGTCTTCTTGACATAATGTAATTTATAACATGACTTCTTTGCCTTAATTTTATCTTGAATCACTTCACTCCACCACCAAACTTTTTTTTATACCGGTACGCCTCCATTCGATTCGCCTAATACATCTTTTGCCACTTCTCCAATATGTATAGTCATATTGTTCCACATATCAAAAGGTGTACCTACATAATTCTAAGCATCTCCTTAAAGAACTTTGTATTAAATATATATTCTTTCTCACATTTGAGTTTCTATCATCTAGTTCGAATAACTCTATGCACTATATTATTCTTTATCTACTTTTTTACGTGTAAATCCATTACTAAAAGTCGATGTTGAATAGTTGAACTTTCTCCCAAAATTACCTTGTGATCTTTACAATATGATCTATGCTTTTTTCTACAAAACAAAATAATAAATTTATATTTTTGACAAACTACTCTTATACATAATTAAATGTTCATCTAGTTTTTTGAAAATTGTATTAACTGTAAGGAGATTAAAAGCCATAGCAAAATTTAAAATCTCCCAACCATTTTCATTTATATCCCCAAACCCATAGTTTTCATGAATACCTTGAGATCCTAATGTCTCTTTACTGACATGTCAATTTAAGTTTCCTCCTAAACAAATCATCTTCCTTTGTTGAATTCTTTGAATTACTTTATCTAGCTCCTAAAAAAAAACCTTCTTTATACTATCTTCTAATCCTATTTGGGGTGCATAAGTACAAACTATATTCAAAACCTTACTCCTAACATTAATTTCACTATCATAATTCGGTCACCATATCGTTGTATGTCTACTAAAATACTTTCTAAATCTTTATTTATAATAATATCAACTCAATTGTGAGTCTTTTTTCTTTCTTTAGTATCATAATTTAAAACTTGTATTCTTAATCTCTTTTGCTTTTTCTTCAACCGACTTTGTCTTATAAACATAAAATGTTAATATTTCTCCGAATCATAGTATCTACCACCTCCGTTAACTTACCAATTAATGTTCCGATATTCAAAGTACCAATAAGAATCTTATTATCTACAACTAGCTTCTTTACTCCTGAATCCGTTTATGGTGAAAATGTGAAGACCCTCATTGTAACTTGTTCACTATATTCGGGTGACAATGTAAAGTATTCTTAATTTTTTTATAAGCAATCACTGGTGAATTTTATATCTAGAAAGTTGAATCCTAAAATGAGAAAAGAGCATTAGTGCTCAAGTACACCTTGAAGAGAGTCACATATACTAACTCTTTTGTTGTAGCTTTATATGTTCATAAAGTTGTTCAAACCACGCCGTAAAAACTTTGTGATGATCGAGGTGTTTACAAGTGCAATATTTTACTTTGCCAATGCTCTCGGATGAAAGGCTCATTTCGTGCAAGTTTCAAGTTTGTCGATATTCTCAAGTAAAAGGCCCATCTCGTAGTAAACGCCAATTTCTCCGAGCCCCCAATTTCCAACCATGTAAGGCATAAAAACTTGAGATGCATTACAGAAAGCAAGGGAAACTATAAATAACTTCATCCAGAGATCACAAAATTAACATGTTGGAGGTTAGTATCATGGTGAAGCTACAGTGGAAATTGCATAAACAAAAAGAACACAGTAAAAGAGAAAAGAATAATGCAAAACAAGTATCACCATTAGAAATTTTCATGGGTGAAGTTTTAAATAGAACTAATGAGATAGCATCTGTCATGATATATGCATGTAAGAGATTAACGGGCACATTATGATGTCAATGACGGAGATTTCTATATGATTAAACAACAAGGTCCGGCCCTCCACAAAGTTGCTCTCATTAAATTTTGTTCGGTTATTAATGTCCAGCAGAAGTTCTGATATAATAGGAAGCTCAACACTGTTCCCCGCCCTGACCCGAACCATAAAAGGCAGGTACGGATTTGGGTTCTCTTTTCTCCACGGGTTAAAAATGGGACATATATATGTATATATATATGTGTACATATATATGTATATATATATGTGTACATATATATGTATATATATATATATATATATATATATATATATGTATATATATATATATATATATATATATATATGTATATATGTATATATATATGGGTCAGGGCATGGTATCCCAACACTTGAACCCGAACCTGATTGGGTATGGTCAGGTCAATATTGTCCTCCCTAACCACATATTTAACGGAAAGGGGATTCATCTTTTCCTGGTTCTGGTGTCGATTTCCATCTTCCTGCTTATTGTAGGCAAAAATGGGTTCAGTTTGTACCAACAACCTATTTTCATGTGATGAAACGAAGCTGTTCCCCAAGTTAAATTTTTCGCTTAATTATCACAAGTAGATTCATTAATAAGCATGAAAGACTTTGATTGGCTGTAGAATTTGAACAGTATCTTGAATTATGGATGGCAAATTCACGTATAGTATCATGTTGGGTTCGTGTCGTGTCATCCAGGAACATGTTCCAAAATATAGTATTTGTTTTGTTACATTGCCAACCTAAGCGCCATGTTTTATGTTCTTTCTCAATTCCGGCGGACATCAGCAGGGACTCTTTGCTTAGTATTGGACATCACCAGAAATTTTTTGATTCCTGTTTGATGACCGGCAATTTGCCTTTCACATGATGTTTGTGTCGTGTCATTTTGTGTTGATGTAAGAAAAATGTCAACCCGAACATGACTGGGTCATCTCTATGCCAATTTGGGTAGAAACAACCGTGCTTTTCGATCCGGGTTTGGGGTTGATATTGTTTTGAATGGAATGCATGGTAAATTTGGAAACGGGTTCTCCAGGTCCGAGATCTTTACAAATTTCGTAGCAATTCAATCGGATCCGAACTGGACCCGATTACCTTTTTGGACGGTCGGACTCCATCGACAGGTTCGCTCCAAATAAACAAAGAAGCAAAACGAGAAAGAGAAAGTAAAGAGGGATATAAGAGAGTGGCAGATTGGAACCCCTTCTCCTGGTGCACGCACAAGCACAAGCACACGCACACACACACACACACACACAGAGAGAGAGAGAGAGAGAGAGACTTTTCTTCTGAGCTCTCGAACGGTATCTCTCCAGCAACACCTCTACCCCTTCACCCACATCGGATCGGGTAATCCTTTTTTTCTTTTTTTTTGGTCCATTTGGTTTGGGCCAAGATCATAGGGTTCTTTCTGTACATCGCTCTTCTGTTTGTTAGTTTTTGCACCGGTTTGTTGGTATATGAAAGGAATGCTAAGTTTTTTCCTTCTTTTCAGAGATTTCGCCCCCATCATATTTTGCTTGTAATATTGGCTTTGGCTGTTCCTTTCTTTGCTTTTCTGGGTTTTCGTGATGGTTTAGGGTTCCATTTAGGTATCGCTTGAGGTGGAAGTCAGTGATCGAATAACGAGACTTAACCATGGCCGAGAATGGCGACATTGTCGCCGTCGATACGTATCGTGTCCCGGAGAAGTCGGGTCTTGATGCATTGGATTGTGGGGTGAATGATTTAGATGAAGATAGTGTTTTTGAGGACGCCGCAGAGGGAGAAGAACGTAGTGGGTACGCGGAGGAACAAATCCCGGTAGAAAATGGGAGAGAGGAATCGCCGGAGAAATCTCCGGACGAATGCGAAACCGAAGATTTTGCGGAGATTATTGATTCTCCTTCTCAGGAAGCAAATGGTAATGCCAGTATGAGTGATTCTGTTGAATGTTCGAGTGAGAGCCCGGTGAATGAAACTCCCACGAACACGATAACTGGTAAAGATGAGCAAGGTGTCGCTAAAATTGCTGAACACCGTGAGCCCGTGGTTAGAGACGGAAATATCAGATGCGATGTTGATTCGTCGGAAGCAATTAAGCAACGAGCAGGTGGGTTTTATCCTGATTGATCGGTTATATTCCTTCCTTGATATTTCTACTTATTTTATTTTGACGAAATATTTTTGTTACTTGACAATTGTGTTGATTTGTAGGTGGTACTGATCCTAATCAGCATGGGTTTCTTGTGCATGGGGCAGAAATTGGTTCTGCGATAGATGATGAAGATTTGGATGAAGAGGTGAGTGGTATTTCTGTGGTCAGTCGATTGGGGGATGTTGAAGGTGGGGATGACCAATCTGTGCAAGTTTCTGTTTTTGAAACTTGCGTTAGCGATCGTGATACTGACGAAAAAGAGAGAGAGGCTACAAGTGAGCCTCCTGTGGATGTTGATACCAGGATAGGCAACTCCACTGAATCGTCTGTTGAAGATGTTGCGGTTTCTCAGAATGAGCACATCAACGGAGCCTTAGAAGAAGAGAATGAGGAAGAGGTTGGCTGTACCTCTCTAAGGGATGAGCAGCTTGGGGAAGAAGTAGAATCAACCAAGAACGAGATTTCAGGGTTGCGGAGTTATAATGATAAGGTAACCTCTCATAACTCTTCTGAAGCAGAATGTGCGTCTATACAGGGGAGATTAATCGAAGAACTGCTTCATAAACACGTGGTTCAGCCAACCATGTCTGCAGAGACAGCAACAACATTGATTGGTTCCCCAGTCAATGCAGAAATTAGTCACAGTAGTATAGGCTTGGGCAGACTCCCCACAATGTTGTTGTAGCTCAAGTTTTGTATAGACTAGGACTGGCTGAGCAACTCAGAGGAAGGAATGGGGGCGTGTTGGTGCTTTTAGCTTTGATCGTGCAAGTGCAATGGCGGAGCAGCTCGAAGCAGCAGGTCAGGAGCCACTTGATTTCTCTTGTACGATAATGGTTCTTGGAAAGACAGGAGTTGGTAAAAGTGCTACCATCAATTCTATTTTTGATGAGGTTAAGTTTAATACTAGTGCTTTTCATATGGGAACCAGAAAGGTTCAGGATGTTGTGGGAACTGTGCAGGGCATTAAGGTACGGGTCATTGATACGCCAGGACTTCTACCCTCCTGGTCAGACCAGCAAAGTAATGAGAAGATCCTGCACTCTGTTAAGCGCTTTATTAAGAAAACACCACCTGATATTGTGTTGTATCTTGATAGGTTAGACATGCAGAGCAGGGATTTTAGTGATATGCCACTCTTACGCACAATTACAGAGATTTTTGGACCATCCATATGGTTCAATGCCATTGTGGTTCTGACTCATGCAGCATCTGCTCCACCTGATGGCCCTAATGGTACTGCTTCCAGTTATGACATGTTTGTCACTCAGCGTTCTCATGTTGTACAGCAAGCCATTCGTCAAGCAGCTGGAGACATGCGTCTCATGAATCCTGTATCACTGGTGGAGAACCACTCTGCATGCAGAACAAATAGGGCTGGCCAGAGGGTGTTGCCAAATGGCCAGGTTTGGAAACCTCATTTGTTACTTTTATCTTTTGCGTCAAAAATTCTGGGTGAAGCAAATGCTCTTCTTAAGTTACAAGATGGTCCACCTGGAAAGCCTTTACAGCTCGAGCAAGAGCGCCTCCATTGCCTTTTCTTTTGTCATCCCTTCTCCAGTCAAGACCGCAATTAAAGTTGCCAGAGGAGCAGTTTGGTGATGAGGACAGTCTTGATGATGACCTTGATGAATCATCAGATTCTGATGATGAAACAGAACTTGATGACTTGCCACCGTTTAAACCTTTAACAAAGGCCCAGGTGGAAAAGCTGTCTAAAGCTCAGAAGAAAGCATATTTTGATGAGTTAGAGTACAGAGAAAAGCTTTTCATGAAAAAGCAATTGAAGGAAGAAAAAAGCGTACGGAAGATGATGAAGAAAATGGCAGAATCAGCAAAAGATCTGCCAAGTGACTATAGTGAAAATGTGGAAGAAGAAAGTGGTGCTGCAGCTTCTGTTCCTGTTCCCATGCCAGATTTGGCCTTGCCTGCTTCTTTTGATTCTGATAATCCCACTCACCGGTATCGTTATCTTGATTCATCGAATCAGTGGCTTGTAAGACCTGTGCTAGAAGCTCATGGTTGGGATCATGATGTTGGTTATGAAGGGTTGAATGTAGAAAGATTGTTCGTTCTCAATGACAAGATACCTTTGTCTTTCACTGGTCAGGTTACTAAGGATAAAAAGGATGCTAATGTTCAGATGGAAATAGCCAGTTCAGTTAAGCATGGTGAAGGAAAAGCAACCTCTTTAGGTTTTGATATACATTGCGCAGCGAAACAAATTTCAGTAACTTCAGACGTAACAAGGCTTCAGCCGGACTATCGGTTACCCTTCTAGGTGATTCTCTCACTGCTGGCCTTAAGTTTGAGGACAAGCTCATGCTTCACAAGTGGCTGAAAGTGGTCATGACTGGTGGTGCTATGGCGAGCAAAGGAGATGTAGCTTATGGTGGTAGTCTTGAAGCTACTCTCAGGGATAAGGATTATCCCATTGGTAGGATGCTATCTACCTTTGGTCTCTCAGTCATGGACTGGCATGGCGATCTTGCGATTGGATGTAATTTGCAGTCTCAGATCCCTGTTGGAAGAGGTACGAACTTGATTGCTCGTGGAAATTTGAATAACAGAGGTGCTGGGCAAGTTAGCATCCGTTTGAATAGCTCACAGTATCTTCAGATAGCCCTTACTGCTTTGCTCCCTGTGTTAAGAAATATTATCGAGAACAGGTTAATCAGTTCGCAGCCAATGCAGTAAACTCTAGAAAGGACCCGTGGACTGGAAGGGACAGCCAATGAACCAAATATATCGATGCCTTCTGCATTCAAATTGATGTCAAAACTCGAAAGTGAGTAAAATGAGCTCTTTATCGATATGTAGTATAGTAACTATAGTTTTGGTACTGCCTTTCTGGATTTTTGTAGGAATTTTTTTTCCTTAGGTTATTACTTGTTTCATGGTTATGTGCCTGTCCTTGGAGTTATTTCTTGTTTGAAATGTATTGAGATGTTTCATCTGGCAAACCTTGTCGGATTTTTAGATGCAAGATTTTGTAAGAATGATGTGCGCGCATAGTTCAGAAAAACTTTGTTGCAAAGCCTCAAGTGCTTAGCGAACCATTCGTTGAGAAAGTACTATCTCTTGTTGTTTTACCTTGTTCCTTTTTCAGTTCAGAAATGTTTTACCTTGTCTATCTTTGTTGTTTTCTTCTGTCTCCAACTTTCAAGTAATTGAAGGATGGAAACTAAAGAATGGTGGGCTCCTGCTTTTATTGCTGAATAATAGCATATATTATGTCTTAGCTAGCTATAAAGAATTTTCTATGAATATGGCTAACATAGTTGCTTTGATCTGTTAGACTTACTGCAAACAATCTGTTGTATGTGGTTGCTAACTTCGTAGAAGTGTAATAGGAAAAATGCTGCGTCCAGTTGAATGCAGAGCCTAAAAGTATTAATGTTCATAGCTCGAGTTCACTGCAGTCTAGTGTTGAAACTCATCTCCATGTTTTCCTTTTCAAAAAACTGAACGATACCAATGTTCTCAGAGGTTCCAAACTCTAGGGAACCGACTGTTTCTTCTGATGTATAAATCTAATTTTATATGCTGAAAAAACTAAGACCTTTAGCTTTTAGTCGTATGAAACCTGGTTTATTCAGTTCAAAAGTAGGTATAACAGCTGATTCTAATAATTTTTTGGATGGGATCACATCTGTTTGATTAATTTTGCCAAAAAAGCACCGTTGCCATGTGTGGCACTAGAGTGAAGTGCCCTTAATTGAAATCGCTCCGCACTAAAATTTAGGCTGTGCATGCTCAGTTGCCAGGTTAGTGTGGAAGATCATTTTGAGGCTTAACTAGCATCTTTTGTGTGTTCCATTCTAGCCCGCTCAAGCACTGCCCAGAAAAACCACCTGAACCAAACCTACTTTCATCCCAAGTCATCGCAAATACTGGCGTTAAACCACAATCACTAATCATTTTCGTACTAGAGGTGGCTTGTTATCTACTAGAACAAGCTAGACCGTTACTATAGACTAGCCATCGAGACAAAGCTCAATGCGATTGAACGACAAGCATATTCAATCCTGGAGAAACACGATGAAACAATTCTAAACAAGCCAAGCTTGTCGAGCTAGACTCATGGAGAGATTCAAATCGCATTTAGACAACAGAATCATGTGAATTATGACCATTGGGAGAAACAATTATTGCCTCTTTTCACATAATATAAGAGATAATTTACCATGCTACATGGTCAGATACAACAACAAAGGTTTACTAATTGGTTTCCTCGCTGAATATCAAGAATGAAACACCAAATGTTACCACATGCAACAAAACACACTTGAAATTGACTATCCTCAAACCCACACAGGCAAACTTGGGGGCTTCCTGATTTTGGTGGCCTGTTCGAAGGCATAGGCGATTTCAATCAAGGTTGGCTCGGAACCAAGTAATCCACTGAAACATATTCCTATTGGTACACCCTCTTCTCCATGGTAACCAGCAGGGACACTGATTCCTGGGTACCCTCCAATAGCCAGAACGGAAGAAGCGGAACCGCCTGGTGTGACCATCGCATCCAGCTTATTATGCTTCATCAATTTCTCATATCCATTCCTTGACAGTTCCTTCAGTGTCTTCAATGCAACCTTCACTTGGTCATGCAGACCAACCGACACTTCCGCTCCCAGAAAAATATCTTGCCCGTATTCATTTAGTTTTTCCTGCACAGAATGGCAAACTCTTTCCTTCTATGATTAATACTATACAATATAGGGTATAGCAACACCTAATATTGTATAGTATTATACAATAGTATTACTGAGAATAAACATCTTATGACACCATGGCTTAATGCCACTTGCAGGTGCTAAAGTGGGACATTGCACTTGAAAGTTTCAAGAATATGACACACCGCGATACACATCGATAAATATAATAGATAGATGGATCATATCAATCTAGCACTGATATACAGTATTGTCGTGAAGTAGAATTGTAATACTAAGATTGAAAAATAGCACGAGGTTCTCAGCACAGGGGTTACAATAATTGGGCAAATCTGAGGTTGCCATACGCACAATCAGGATAACTTAATTGCCACTTGCAGGCACCAAAGTGGGACATTGCACTCGAAAGTTTCAAACACCCCTCTACCACATTGTGCAGTAACGTCCTTGTGCTCTCTCAAAAAGGACTAGACTCGCAAAATCAAATGCCAGACGTGGCTAAGGGCCAAATTTGAAATATACAAGTTCCTCTAATTCTTCAAAGTGGGTGCCAAAAATTTCGAACTTCTTATTCTTGACGGAGGAGGGTTGTATTAGCCTTCTGACAGCCAGCGTAAAACTTTGTCGGACTTAACATGGATTCTACAAAAACAAAGAATCCATGTAGCTGACCCCATCTAGTATGGGAAAAGGCTTAGTTGTAGTTGTAGTTCATATGCTTGACGGAAAGAAATCAAATGCCAATTTGCAAGGCATTTTCTGAAAATCTCCCCATAAAATGCAGTAGACATACTTTGAAGCTTGCCGATTGGATACATCTAGTTAGCCCGCCCCCCCCCCCCCCCCCCCCCCCCCCCTATAAATAGGCTGCATCATTCAACTTTCATGGGCTTAAGAGAAGGTAAGCAAGATTACCAGGACAGGATTCCTTTCGTTGAACGTGATCACATCAGCTAGGGATCTTACAGGGGAAATCTTCAGATCAGCCAAATAGGCGTTCAGGTTTTGCCTAAATTCATACATCAGAGCAAGCGCTTCCCCACTGCCACTGTAGTTGAGGATCGTACTAATGTTTGCTATCTCAAGATTATCGACCAGGATCACACCATTTCTCCTGCAGTGCTTCACATATCAGTAGATGCATCAATAGATGAACAAAAACTTAAAACACAACTCAGATCGAGGGCAACAGAATTAACAAGTTTTTTTTCTTTCTTTTTGGTTACGAACTAATAAGACATTTGGACGAGAAGAGGAAAGACTGTATAGGAAATCAGCATTGTGCACACTATCAACTGTTAATTTTCTTTTCAGGACGCTACAACTCAATTACCATGGGACCACTATGGAAAGCTAGACGTTCATGGCAATTTGCTTTAAAATTGTCATTACCTCAGTGTATCAAGATGAACTTGAAAAATCTTAGCAAGTGGGGATCCATCAGTAAAGTTGAAGAAAGGTTGCCGAACCACTCCCACTCTTTTACCGTGAAGCCCATCCTTTTTCAAGAATTGCTTGTATCCACCGAGAGGAATATACTTGGATGCAGTGCGCGTTGCCTTTGCATCTCGAGGATCATATCCTACGATTTTATCCAACACATAAACTGCATCTGCTACTGTTCTACAAATCGGCCTTCAAAAGGACAAAAGAGAAACGAATGTGTACGCACATTCAGAGAACAAGATGAATCATAGTTTGAAATTTGTGTTTATCATTACAAGTAGTTCAGTGTTTCTTTCCATTTCTTTGCCTTTTAAGGCTTTGATAGACATGCCCACAACACCACAGTCTTCATGGAATTCAAAGTTTAATACCTGAATCAATCGCCTAACAATTTCATGTACCACGGACCTAAAACTTGGTAGGAACTCTAGTCGGTACATGCAGAAAACTCTAAAGTAAATCAACATGATTCTCTTCATGTAAATATTTTTAAAAAGAATGCTTGTAGGTAACCTTTTGATAAAGTAAGAATATTTCCATATTCGATAACTACAGAGGTTGTTAGCTACAGTAAATAACATAACTTATCTATGTGATGGATTTGTCCTAACTAAAGAATAAATAATGTCAGGTTTCTGGCAGTAACTACAAAGGAGGCTGGATTTGAAAATGGACAACAAGAGAGACCAGGTTTCTGGAAAAGGTCCTGAAGGGAAAGTACCGTTTCTACTGTCTGGCTTCTCGGAGAAATCTCCGTGTTGATTGCGGACTCTGAGACATTTCACCATACACTGTGCAGGCATTAAGATTCTCTTTCACTCATAACACAGGGTATCGCCACACACGCTCTAAACAACGTGCAGAAGATTGGTTTCAAGCAGACAAACAAATAACCAAAACAGTTGAAAGCACAGAGACCAGCAAAAATCCCAGTTCACCATATGAAAATGAAGTAACAACAATTGTTCAGGGATACAATCACCGAACTGCAAAATGAATTACCCGATGGTATCCTGTCTAGGTGAGAGGGGAATGACGCCGGCCCGGCTAGTGAGTCCGACGGTCGGTTTGATTCCGACGACTGAGTTGGCGCTGGCGGGGCAGATGATGGACCCATCCGTCTCTGTTCCGAGCGATACGGTCACCAAATTGGCAGCCACGCCGATGGCCGAACCGGTGCTCGAACCGCATAGGTCTGCCGAAGCCACGTACGGATTCTTTTCCACAACGAAACGACCCACGTTATTTTAATTTGAACGAATACGAAAACCAAAATCAAGCCTTTATCACACACCAAGTAATTCTAGGTTCCCTACAATTAATCCCAACACGAAAACGACACGACATAAAACTATTTCCAACCCACATGAAATAGGTCTGGCTCGGGATGCCGTGGTGAACACAAAACGAAACGACACGAGAAGACCTGCTACATGAAATAGGTCAAGCCTTTATCACACACCAAGTAAATTATCCCAACCATGTTTCATCCTAGTGTTGTCCCAGGTGACACGAGAACTATTTATGACCGTCTTTAGCTTGGCATCTGTAGACACGAACAGGATATAACACGAAACAAACATGAGCTGCAACACGAAATTGCTGAGTTATGCAATCCAGGTAGAAGCTGCAGAAATAAGAACTGGGTCGTAGGATCTGACCAACACTTCCAGATTCAGATGGGACGTATTTGAATCGGATCAGTCTCCGATCCAAATATAAGTGGACCCATTTTGCTTTTGTTGTCGGCTTATTAAAAGCCAGAGTTTTCTCTCCAAGGTGCTTTTGGTGGATCCAGTTTAGTTTAATTAATTCCATACCGCGTGGTCGCCTCGTTGACATGAAAAGCGAATCGTGTCAGGGGAATGAATCCACCTACTTTTTCGGGTCAGCATACTAAATGCATCTACTTTTCTTTTTTCCGAGAAGGAAAAACCAAAACCTTGGATTCAAACCCGAATAGAAAACCGATTTTTTGGATCTAAAATGGAAAATGGTACTTGATTAAAAAAAGCACATTTATAACCGAATCCGAATCCAGTGGATAAGCCAACCTTTGATCTTGACGAGAGGATGCTTGTATTCCGGTTATGTTCGCACCATGTAGCTTCGTCGTGTTCAAAACAAATCAAAGCTAACATGACCCAATTTCTCATGTGTTATTTTGGATAGACATGAACACGAGCTCTTAAGGTCGTGTTCGTATCAGGTTTCCTTGCTAGGTATCATGGCCGGATTCTGTGTTTTGAGTCATGTATGCCTTGTGTCGGTTTCTGTTTAGGTAATGAAAGCTCATATTCAGCGGTCAGCGGTTTTTACTGTCTCCACACACTTTTTATTATATACAAATCTCAATTTTCATAAATACTTAAATTACTTTTCGTATAAATATTTTTCTCTCCTATTTCATACTAACATTTCTTTCTCCTCTCTTACCCAATTCTAGCAAAGTTTCATCTCGGATCTCTTTATTTTGGTAACTGAGTTTTCACTTAGTGTTATTGTTTTCATTCAACTCAATACATATTCTTACGAATCTTGTTGAAAAACAAGATAGAAGAAAGAAAAAAATGAAAGTAAAAATAAAATCAATAATAAAAAGAAGTGTGGTTCAATAATACTAAATGAAGAACAAAAAAAGGAAAAGAAAAGAACATTCATAAAAAAAATAAAAATTTAAAAATTAGGATATTCCGATGAGAGAGATGCGACTTGGGTGCATCTCTATGTCGGGGTGACCTAGTTCTTGATTTTGAAGTCGAGTTGAGAAATTAATTAAAAATTAATCAAAAAAACTAAAAAACATAAAAACTAAAACAAAATCATGATATTTTTTTAAATTGAATTTTTTATCATTTTTTAATTTTTAATTTTTTTTTTCATTTTTCAACATAATTCGATCAGTTTTTTTTGTTGAAAAATAGTTGTGAATCGATTAACCCGTTGAGTTGGGGAAAGAGGAATGGATGAAAGAATGACCGGAAAAAGACTTGCGTAAAAAGAAAAAAAAATCTTGGTTTCTTGGTGAAGAATATTTACGTAATTAGTGAAAATGACTCTGAATTGTGTGGATAGTAAAAGGGATGTCCAGGCATCAATCCTGTACTCATCTAAGCACAACCAGAAATTTCCCGGGTTCCTGACACAAGCACAGACTCTTCGTGTCGTGTTAGTTTTCGTATGGTGTCAATCGGAAGGAAGGGAGACTCACAATGGCTTGACCGGCCCGGGCGCTCCATCCATTGGGAGCGGAGGTGGAGCGAAACTCATACCACTCGCTCATCGACGCCTTCCCCAGCACGACGGCGCCGCTGAGTCTCAGCCTCGCCGTGACGCCGGCGTCCCTGCGCACCACCGAACCCAGCAGCGCAAACGACCCTGCTGTCGTGTTGAGTGCATCGTTGGTGGCGATGCCGTCCTTGAGCAGCACTGGTATCCCATGCAGCCACGACAGGGAGAACCGATCCGGGTGGTGACGTCTCTCCTCATCCGCCTCGTCTGCCAGCCGCAACGCCTCGGGATTCACCTCGATGACTGCTCGCAGTCTCGGGTTCAGCTCCCGGATGGCAGCCAGGTACTTCTCCACCAACTCTCTCGACGTCAGCTCTCGCCGCTCGAATGCGGCACGGATTTCCTCGATCGTCGTCTCTCGGATGTCAAACCCAGAGGCCCTCAAGAAAAAGGAAAACAAGAATAAAAAAGAAAAGAAAATGAGGAAGGAGTGCAGAGAGGACGCCATTGTTGAAGGGAAAAAGAAGCCAACCTTGGGAATTATTATTTTTACTCTTCTTCTTCCTTTTGGGATAGTCTCCATTGACTCATCGGTTCTTGGGATTAGAAAAACGGCAGGGTTTCGATGATCTGGGCCGTCCATCGTAAGCTGTTGCGTCATTTTGCCGTCGTCTCCTTAAAAAGTTTTTCTTGTGATCCTTTACTTCCCCACGTACGTAGTTGGTAATACAAATGCCTGGTGGACATGGCCGGGTTCGGTTTTCTTAGAACCAAGAACACGAACTAAGTTGGGATCCGATACATTGAAGTTTCGGATTTAGTTTCGATTTGAATCTTAAAAAATCTAGCAGTTTCAAGTCACGGTTCCGATGTTGGAACCAAACTGTTATATATATGTGTGTTGAATTTTATAACCTTTATATTCAAAACCAAACCAAACTGTTCATTTTGGTTTGGTTCAGTTTTGGTTATAGCACGGTTTAATTCGGTTCTCTAAAAGTTAGAAACAAAAACTAGCCGTTTGATTCGAGATTGAGATTAGAACCAAACCGAACCATGAATACCCCTGTATATATCTCATCATACCTGCACCTTGTTACTACTTATTCAGGAAAAAAAACAAATCATGGGTTAAACTGAAATATGGAGGACTGATGACATAAAAGAGTCACAATAGCTTAGAAACTTGTTCTTATCGATGTCCCTTTGAATGAAAATCCCTAACCCGATATTTGTAGTGGGACTACCAAGAGGCTTGGCTTCTCGGGAAGACTGGTCGTCTTAGATCAGATTCCAGGCAGAAATAGCTTTAGACAAGGAAGCCAGACATTCAATTATCAGCTGGCTATTCTAAGAGAAAACGGCGAGGTTTATGCAGGAAAGTTTATATATATATAATCAAAACTTATCTATCCATCTATATATCGTCAAATTTGTGTGGAGGATCCAACTTATCCAAAATTGAATCCTATCCAGATTCCATCACCACTGAATCCGTTGCCTTCTCTCTCTCTCTCTCTCTCCACAGAAAGATCAAACTTCTGACTGATCAAGTTATCTCGTCCCCTTGAAGCCTGACTACCACCATGGCTGCAGTTACTGCAGCAGTGTCTCTCCCAACTTCAAAGGCTTCTTCTCTACCTACAAGAACTTCCTCCTCTCAGAGGATCTGTTTCCACAAGGTACACTCGTTCAACTACGTCGTGAACAGAAAAATCTGGCGAACGTTTATTCTCTAATTAGTTGCAACTTATGATTAACTTTTGTTGGCTAATTTGTTCCTGTCTATGTTATTTGCTGCCAAATGTGAGTAATTAGTCACAACTTACTGGTTAATTTGCTCAACTGACGGTAAAACAGAGAAGGACAATCAATTGGAGTAATTGCAGATGGCGTTGACAAGAATGGCAAGCCTCACAAGCTGAGACTGTATTCAATTACTAGCAGTGCCCTTGGTGATTTTGGAGACTCCAAAACTGTGAGTCTTAATTTAGAGAACTAATCATGCTATGTTTTGCCTATTTCTTTATATATTGTTGCTCGGAATTGGGATTTAATTGTGTAAACTGCATTGAGCTTTTTATTAAATTTGTGTCATTCATAGTTGATGCCTGTTACAAACTCTTGTCATATCTATTGTCCACCCAAATTAATTTGAGAGTAGAATCCACAAGTGTATGCTAACATTTTTCTTTGTAAGGACAACAGTTTAACTTGCTATATTGTCCAATTTATCTCATCCGAACCAGGGACTTCATTTTATTTGCGATCTGATATGATGCCTTCATACAGGTTTCTTTATGCGTGAAACGTCTTGCGTACACAAATGAAAATGGAGAACTTGTCAAAGGAAAGTTTGCTCAAATTTCTTGTGTAAGGATGAATAGTTTTTATATTATGCATTCTAAAGAAAAAGGAGTTTGCTCAAATTTAGCTATATTTCTCATCTGAGATGTTTAATCAAGAAAATGTATTTTTGTTTGTTTTTTGTTTTTTAAAACCAATGATATCTACCTTTTTTTACCAATCATTTCTGGTGCTATTTATTCAGGCGACTTAAAGCCAGGAGCTGAAGTAAAGATTACTGGACCTGTTGGTAAAGAAATGCTTATGCCAAAAGATCCTAATGCCACTATCATCATGGTACATTACCTATTTTCGTCTTCATCTTAATTGAAAAAGGAAAATTTGAACCCTTTATGTTGTCATGATTGTTGTTTTGATTTTCATCATTGATCTTTAAAATTTTCTCCACAGTTGGCAACTGGAACTGGAATTGCCCCATTTCGCGCATTTTTATGGAAAATGTTCTTCGAGAGCTTACATGATGATTACAAGGTCAGTGTACATAAAAACTGATATCCTTCTTGACTCTAGGTATCTGGCATGAACCAAGGGCTAGCTGTAAATGCATAGAGTGCCTAAAACTACCATACAATAAAATGAACTTGATGCCTGGACAGTGGAAACTACTGTACAATAGATTATATATGTACTCAGGCTCTAAGGCAAAAGTTGGAGCAAAGGAAATCACTACTGAGTGATAGATGTTGCCATAAAAATTCACAACCATGAGACGCTCTATTTTATTACAACTACATACAGATATTTTATTTTATGGATCTTTTAAATAATGACATTATTTATATACCTAGTAAGCATAGGCAAAATACAGTGACTGCTGCATAAGAAACTACAGAGTTTAGTATTATCAGAAACGTGTTTGTACGTGACTATGTTTGATGATTAACCCAGTTTTCACACATATGATATATGTAGTTCAATGGTTTGGCATGGCTCTTCTTGGTGTCCCCACAAGCAGCTCACTGCTTTATAAGGAGGTGAGATGAATCAAACTTTCCTCACTTTTCCATAACTTCAACCATATGGTCTCTGCAATGGGAAGGCTTATAGATCTTTCAATGGGACATACTTATAGATCTTTCTGGGACATATGCTGATACTACTCTAACTGTATGGAACAGGAATTTGAAAAGATGAAGGAGAAAGCACGCGTCTCTCTCACTTTATCTTCAACTCACGTCACTCCAACTCTTTGTTTAATAAGCTTATAAAGATCCAATCTTTCTTTGTTTTGTCATACATCTCAACATCTTCATTTTGAAACATTGAAGTAGTAGAGTTCAGTCCACTAAGCACTGCAATGTTTTTCAGGAATTGATTGGCTTGAGTATAAGAGGCAGTTGAAAAAGGCAGAGCAATGGAACGTTGAAGTATATTAAGTCTTCATCTTTTAACAGCAAACCATATCTTGGGGACTTCTAAGTCTCTCTGCTGTGTAGATAGGGAGGGAATTGGCACTCCTATACATAAAATTTTCTTCCACATTTCTTTATGCACAAACGAGATGTTCCTTTTCCCTCCTTGTAAATTCTATAATCGAAGGATTGTACAACATTTGCACTGAATTCAGTTTATATTCACAATTTCCAGTTTAATCAAAATATATGTTTCTGATCGAGCGTAAAGAATTTAACAAGGTGCACTTGTGGCAAATTTCTTGATCCCCACACAAATCAATGCCTTGCTATAAACAGAAGTGTCAGTTTATTGATGTTGGTATGTTGCAAGACTAGTTAGTATCAAGAAGTTGAGTGCATAATGTGGCTTATGTAATCTCCATATGAAATTTTTATCCATCAACCTGTAGGTTATTCTTTCATGTCTTTCAAGAATTTTGGTAATGGTCTTAAGATTCAACGCAACAATCTCGTTGTGGACCACATCTCGGCCTGCATTTTAGATGTTCAGTACTCTTTCTGTTTACCTTCTCTATAATTTCCTTTCGATTTTTTCTTTTACTTATCTTTTTTCCATCTTGTGTATCTTGTATACCTGGTACAGAGACATGTCCGGTTCCGGTTCGTTCTCCCAGAACCTAGAATCAGAACCAAACCAAAACCAGGCCGGTTCCAGTTCCCGTTGGGAACCGTAGTTTCTGATTCTGGTTTGGAACCGCCTGTCCCAATTCTGATACTGGTTTGAGTTGAAAATCTTGTACAACTGTAAAAACTATTGAAATTTTGAAAATTATGAAAAAAATAAAAACAAAATGATTGAGTCGGCGGTTTGGAACCACTGGTTTGGTTCCAATTCCATGGAAGGTACAATGAGAACCAAACAAGGGGTGGTTATGGTTCGGCAACTGGTTTGCTCGGTTTCCATCCCAGTTTTATTGCAATTCCAAGGAAGGTGGAATGAGAGCCAAACAGTGGGTGGTTAAGGTTTCAGATCCAGTTCGATTCCGATTCGGTGGAAAGTGGAAAGAGAACCAAACATGTGGTGGTTACAGTTCTGGATCCAGTTAAGCCGGATTCCATCCCAGTTCGGTTCCAATTGGAATATGCTAGTTCAGTTACAAGGAGGTACTGGCACCTAGACATGTCTGGTTTCGTTTAGCCCGAATCCTGGAACCGCAACCAGACTGGCTAGGGGATGGACCTCTGGTTCCAGAACCAGTAATTCTATTTTAAAAGATAAGAAAATTTTAGAAAAAGAACAGAAATAGTCTTGGTTCTGGTTTTATAAAAGGTGAAACTGGAAACGAACCGGGTGGTCCGAAACCAAAATCGAAATCATAGAACCTGTTTATTTTGTTTGATTGGCATCAATGATCATGAAAATGAATACAACCATGGGAATCTCTCCCCTCTTAAGATCCACTAATCGCCTCACCTGGAAGAAATTAGAAAATGGTGCCCAACATTGTTAAGAGAAATTATGTGATTCATTAAGTCACTGTTATGTCAATTTGGTTGTCATGACTATACAAATCTGGTTTAAGTGCACCTATTTCGGATCGAAAAGCTCTAGTACACAACGAAGAAGTCGCACCTACAATGAACCAATGATCAAATGTGATACTTGCAATTTGACAAAGTGCACCTTATTGTTGAATACTTTCAACATGCTATGGGGACCTCTGTCCCCTGCTGCCTGAATGCAACCCTTCTCCTCTCTTTCTATAAATCTACCTAATGTTCACTCTTGTAATCTATCCATTTTGGTTGATCAATAATATTCATTCTTCACTATTTTTTATGTGCCTTCGTTGCACTTGGTGAGATTATAGAATTTTCTAAGGCTTTGTGATACTTAAATTGTGGTGATATGTACTCATCGACCTTCATATTTATTCATTGATATTTTGCTTCTATATTGGAGCATCATCTCCATTACATGATATCATAGTCATTCTCGATCGTAGGAATGTTGTTCATCACCTTAGAAAGCGTGTCGACAATGCTCTCGACTTTATTATAAGTTTATCCCTTTATTTTTATTTTCTCCTTGAAATATGGATGAGAAAGGAGAGTTTAATTTTCATTTAACATCCTCAAATTACAAAACATGGGCCCAATCTATGGAAAATTTATTTATACTTTAAAAAAATTATAGGGCTATGTAAGTGGTTTAAAGGTAGAATCTTCCGTTAATGTCACACTTAAGCAAAAGAAAGAATATGAAGGAGGTCATCGAACGGTCCTATTGGTGCTTATAAACAATGTAAATGAGTACACTAGGGACACTTTAGCCGACTTCACTAATACTAAAGAAATGAGAATATTTTAAAAAATCTCATATTCAAAATGATGTTGCTCATAGAATGACATTATGAGATAAATTAACAATCTCTTAAACAAGGAGATAAAGGGGTAAACGAATTTTTTGGTGAATATTCCAATGTATGGAATAAATTATATGGATATAAAAAGAAATGTACACAATATTTTAGTGAAAGACAATGAGGACTTTGTGTATCAATTCTTAAGAAGTCTTTGAGAATAATTTGAATGAGTATGATCATCCCTCGTCCACCGGAAACCCTTTTCATCTAAAGAAGAGGTTATTAACGATCTTTGAATGGCAAAAACAAGAATGAATGAAGCTAGGCTTCAAAGAGATTATGTCTTAACCACATTTAGATCCGAAGCAAATGTCAAGACATATCGCCCTCCTCATTTTTAAAATTGAAGGGTCAAGTGAAGTTAAAAGAGAAGTCATTTGTCACTTTTATAGAGAGGTCGACTATATTAGGCCAAATTGCCCTAAGTTAAAAAAGAAAGTTGCTATGGTAGAAGAACAAGCCACCTCCTCCATCTTTGCACTTCAAGAAAAAGTGAAACTACTTGAACCTTAAATGAAGGAATTTTAACAATTGGAGCGGTTTGGTCTTCTTCAACTAAAGAAACTCAAGGTATGACTTTCTGGCTTCTTGATTCGGGTCCTTTTTATATGACTTCTAATGAGAAAATTTTAAATTCATGTGTTAACAAGCTCCTATCTAGTGTTTATACTGCAGATGAAACCAAATTAAATGTGATAAAATTGGTAATCTTCAAAACAAAAATTTTGAAATTTATAAAATAAGTGTTGTTCCAAAACTAAATTTGAATTTACTTTTTGTATCTCAAATTACGAGATGTATTGTATAGGATCACCTATTGAAGAAGGTGATTGGGCGTGGTTGTAGGGAAGACACACTTTATATAATAGATTATTTTCTTAGTATAGGATATCTTAATGTTTTATCAAATGATGCTCTTTTATGGCACAAGAGATTAGGACATCTTAATATTCAAAAGTTGTATCAATGTTCTCTTGGAATAAAGACTATTGAGCATTTTTCTTGCAAAGATTGTTTACTTGGTAAAATGCAATATCTTTCGTTCTTAACAAAATATATATTACCATGAGACCTTTCGAAATTATTCATTCAGATGTTTGGGGTCATGCACCCATTATGTCTAAAGAAGGTATCTCCTATTGTGTTATTTTCATTGAAGATTTCACTAGATATACATGGGTGTATCTTTTAAAAGTCAAATCCAATGTCTTTCAAAATTTTGTTATTTTTATAATCTTGTGAAAAATCAATTTGACTCTGAAATTAAGATTTTTAGAAGTGACTTAGGAGGGAAGTTTATGTCAAAAGAATTTCAAAACTATCTTAATAAATTTGAAATTATTCAACAATCTTCTTGCACTAAGACTCTCCAATAAAATGAGATTTCAGAACGTAAACATCGTCATATTTTAGAAACCACAAGAACATTACTCTTATCTAGTAAGATTCCTAAATTTTTTTGGGCATAAGCAATCCAGACCGCTATTTATTTGATTAACTGTATGCCTTTTTCCGTTTTACAAAACATGTCTACTGTAGAATTTTTTTTCTAAATTCATCCCAACTACTTTAGACTAAGAATTTTTGGATGCAAATGTTTTGTTTATACTAATAAAAATGATAAATTATCCTCTTGTGTCATAGAATGTGTATTTTTGGGATATAGAATAAATAAAAGAGAATATAGATGTTATGATTATAAAAATAATAAACTCTATGTATCTAGAGATGTCAAATTTTTTAAACATTAATATATGTTTAAAAGTATGGATGATGTTAGTTCCATTGACGATTCTACTTATTCCTTTTTAATTGATGTTTTAGGAGATGATGTGATAAATGTAGAAAATGATCATAATGAACACAATTCATAAGATACTCTTTGTTCCTTTTGATCAACATTACACTAGACGACCTAATCATGCTACTGAACCCATACTTAGAAAATTCAGTCGAGACTCTAGACCCCCTTAATGGTTCATTTCCTATGATAGTTTTTCACCAAGGCATAAAACTCTCTTGCTATTATTTCTTCTATAAAAGAACCCAAAACCTTTAAAGAAGCGCAATCATCATAAGTTTGGATTAAAGCTATAAATGAGGAATTAAATGCCTTATATAGAGCTCAAACCTGGGATGTTGTTTCTATATCTCAAAACAACAAAACTATAGGATGTAGGTGGGTATATAAGATTAAGACTAATGGTGATGGTTCCCTTGACCGTTATAAAGCTAGATTAGTTGCAAAGGGCTACTCATAGGAATGTGGGATTGACTATGAGAAAACCTTTGCCCCTATAAGCAAGATGACCACTATCAGAACTCTTATAGTTGTTTATTCTGTTAAGCAGTGGAACATCTATCAATTGGATGTAAAAAAATATATTTTTAAATAGTTGGCTAAAGGAAGAGGTGTATATAAAACCTCCTCCTGGTCTTAATATTTCAACCCACCAAGTCTTATGACTAAAAAGAACATTGTATGGTCTCAAACAAGTACGTAAAGATTGGTTTAATAAAATGACTTAATTTATGGTGTTACATGATTTTACTACTTATTATAGTGACACAACCTTGTTTATAAGAAAATTTGTTGCGTATTCTTGTACTCTACGTAGATGACATGATCATTACAGGTAGTAATGATTTCAGAATCTAATAGATTAAGAAAGAACTTGGTAAGATGTTTAAGATAAAGGATCTTGGGCAACTATCTTACTTTTGGGGCATTGAGGTAAGTAGAGATTTAAAGGTTTTTTCTTATCTCAAACTAAATTTGCTAATGATGTTGTTCATAGATTAGGACTTATAAATGATAAAATTATTGAGACCCTAGAGATGATCAATAAGAAAATACGACTTGTTGATGGAAAACCATTGAGAGATCCCACCCCTTAAAGAGAGATGGTTGAGGCACTCACATATTTGACCATAATACAACTTGACATTACTCATGCAATACACATTGTAAGTCATATGAGTGCAGTTATGAGGATTGTCCGATATGTTCGGCAAACTATGACCAAGAGAGTATTTATATTGTCTTCATCTTTACTTTAGTTAATTGTCTATACTGATGTTGATTGGGGTGGTAATGTGAATTGGTACTTCACAACAGACTACTATATTTTTCTTGGCAACTTCCTTATCTCATGAAAATGCAAGAAACAACAAAAGGTATCGCTCTCTTTCACTGAAGTTGAGTATCGCTCCATGGCCAAGACAACCACTGAACTGACCTAGATTAGACGACTACTTAAGGATCTGAGAGTATCATTGGAAGTTAGTCCACTTTTGTACTGCGATAATAAGAGTGCTATGTATATAATCAACAATCATACTTTTCATGAACACACCAAACATATTGAAATGGATTGTCACTACGTTCATGAGGAACATCTACAAGGCAATTTAACATTACACTTTGTAAAATCAAAATATCAGCTTTCAGATGTTTTCACCAAATCCCTACCAACCCCTCAGTTTCAATTTTTAGTTAGCAAACTTTTGGTCATGTATCATCAGTTTGAGGGAGGGCGTAAAGTTGTATTACTAGCCCTAAGGACCATGACCTTGGGGCCAGGAACCTGGCCATAGGGCCCCTGGCGCCATGCCACCAGGGCCATAGCACCGGGCCCCTAGCGGCTAGCCGTTGGGGACCTCTGTCCCTTGCTGGCTGAATGCAACCCTTCTCCTCTCTTCCTTTAAATCTACCTAATGTTCACTCTTGTATTCTATCCATTTTGGTTGATCAACAATATTCATTCTTGCACTTGGTGAGAATATAGCCTTTTCTAAGGCTTTGTATGATATTTACTCATCAACCTTGATATTTATTCATCGAACTTCCGCTGCTATATTAGAGCATCATTTTCATTACAATAAGTAGCGAGAACAATCCAAGGTGGGGTTCAGTGTCAAGATGAATGTGGACAGTTTAAAACCTCTACTTTATAAACTATTTTTAAGTTGTGATGAATCATGTTAATCATTTCTTACTTATTACCAACAAAACATAAATGTTTTTATCTTCTTTCCAAATTTTTTTTAAGAACATATGGTGGCTGCTGTTGTAGTATGTACATTACCACTTGTCTTAAATGCTTTTTATAGATGAAATGGCGATAGATATGGTATGCTTGATACACTCCTCAACTTATTAAAAGTATTAGATAGCTCAATTGTTGTTGCACGGTGAGAGACATGCGTAGAATCACTTTGAGTCCCAGTGCATGTAAGATGCACATAAATCATTAATTCTTGACTCCAAATGCCATAACTTGGTCCTTCAGCTGCGGAAGCACAATGAATAAAATCATGCATGCTGCGTTTTGTAAATGGAAATCCAGTAAAACTGAGACAGGAAGCCCCCATCTAAATTTGTAAATTTTGCACATGGTTTGATCTGCAACTCTCGCAGAGGACCTTGTTGAGTGTCATTATTAACCATAATTGAACCGTAATCTGGGAACAGTGTTCATGAGCTTTAGTTTGAGATTCTTGTGTAGTTTTTTTAAGTAACCTTACAATTCCTTTACCTGGATCCCCAATGCAGGAGTTCATGCTTTACTAAGGGAAAGTAGAAAGAAGTCATTTGTAGGGGATAAAACACTAGAAAGAAACCTGGATGTGCGAGATGATTTTAGCTATAAAATAACAACATATGGAATCTCTGATACGAATGAGTGGTATGCATCTTCCGTTCAACCGAACAAGCAAGGAGGGAGCAATTGTCTACTGGCAGGTTTCCATGCCCTTATTATTGAACAACTATCCTGTTTTTCCAAATTGTCTTGTTCAATCAGGCCTTCACTTTTCATCTTGATGGCGATGACATATATATATATATATATATATATATCATTTATTCTGCTTCTTGTCTCTATTATCAGTTTTCATTTTCTCGTGTCCTTAGTAGGCAATCTGTATCCATCTTACCTTTTGTTGTCCAAGTTATCACTATCGTCACAGTTATATTTAATAGCGACTGCATAAGCTGTTCTCTCCAACATGATTGTTGGGTTCTTATATTCACTTGTGTTATGCATATATAAACTCTTAAGGACATCATCTTACTATTTTGGAACATGATGTTAGAAATAGGGGCCATTTGGGCCCAACCCTGGCAAATTGGGTCATTCGAGCTAGGGCCACTAGCCGTTAGGGGCCCATGCCTCCAACGGCTAGTTGGATAGCCATTGGAGGGGCTGACCATAACCAACCCCCTCTCTTTACTCCATTCTCTCTCACTCACTCTCACTTCTTACTCTCTATAAATATCCCTTGTAATCCATTGTAAACTTCAAGCCTTTTGTGGCTAACTAATAAATATTATTTATTCAAATTTGCTTTGTATTCATTATCCCTTTGGTGTGTGCTCGTTGCTCTCGACTATATCCTTTTCTAAGGCTTCGTGATAATTACATTGTGGTGATATTCATTCATCGATCTTCCGCAACTATATTGGAGCGTCATCTTCATTACATGGTATCAGAGCCATTTTGTGATTTTGAGAATATTGTTCATCGCTTTGAGAAGTGTGCCGACCATATTTTGTAAGTTTACCTTTTTAGTTTCTTTCTCCTTGAAATATGGACGATAAAGGGGGATTCAACTTTCGTCTAACACCCTCGAACTATAAGACATAGGCCTAATCTATGAAAAATTATTTTTATTTTAAAAAATTATGGGGTTATGTAAGTGGTTCGAAGGTAGAACCCTCTATCAATGCCACACTTGAGCAAAAAGATGAATATGAAAGAGGTCATAGAATAATCCTATGGGTGCTCATGAATAATGTAAATGAGCATACTAGGGACACTTTGGCTGATTTCACCAACACTAAAGAAGCATGAAAATATTTGAAAAAATCCCATGTTCAAAGTGATGTGGCTCATAGAATGACATTAAGAGATAAATTGGTCTCACTTAAACAATGAGATAAAGGGGTAAATAATTTTTTTGAAGAATACTCCAATGTTTGGAATCAATTATATGGTTATAAAAAGAAATGTATACAATATCTTAGTGAGAGACAATGTGAAGATAATGGGATTTTGTATACCAATTTATAAGAAGTCTTTGGGAAGAATTTGAAGGAGTAAGATCATCTCTCATTCATAGAAAACCTTTTCTTACAAAAGAAGAGATTATTACCGATCTTCAAATGACCAAAACAAGAATGAATGAAGCAAGACTTCAAAGAGATACCGCCTTGGCCGTATCAAAATATAGAGCAAATATAAAGGTTTACCGACCTCCTCATTTCAAAAGTGAAGAAGGAAGAAAAGATATTATTTGTCACCATTGTAGAGAGACCAAACATGTAAGGCCCATTTGCCCAAAGTTGAAAAGAAATGTGGTAATAGTAGATGGACAAGCATCATCCTCTATCGTTGCACTCGAAGAAAAGATAAAAAGACTTAAAGCTCAAATGAAAGACAAAGCAATAATAGGTGCGGTTTGTCCTTCTTCAACCAACCAAGTTAAAGGTATGGTTTCTTGGATTCTTGATTCTGGTGCATCATTTCATATGACTTGTAATAAAAATATTTTAAAATCATGTGTTTAAAAACCCTTATCATGTGTTTATACTACAGATGTGACACAATTAAATGTTTATAAAATTGGTGACTTGCAAAACAAAAATTTTGAAGTTTCTAAAATTAGTGTTATTGCAAAACTAAATTTAGACTTATTTTCTGTATCTCAAATTTTGAATAAAAATTGTGTTATAACCTTTTAATCCACGGGATGTATTGTACAAGATCGCCTTTCGAAAAGGTGATTGGTCGTGGTCATAGAAAGGGCGGACTTTACATTATGAACTATTTGCATAGTATAGGATATGTTAATGTTTTGACAAATGATGCTCTTTTATAGCAAAAGAGACTAGGACATCTTAATGCTCAAAAATTGTATCAATGTCCTCTTGGAATGAAATATAAGGAATCTTTTTTTTGAAAAGATTGTTCTCGATAAAATGCAACATCTTCCATTTCCAAACAAAACACATGTTACAACAAGATCCTTCAAAATAATTCATTCGGATGTATGGGGTCCGACACCCGTTTTGTCTAAAGGAGGCATTTCCTATTATGTCATTTTTGTAGATGACTTTATTAGGTATACATGGGTATATCTTTTAAAAGCAAAATCTGATGTCTTTCAAAATTTTGTTATCTTTCATAATCTTGTAAAAAATCAATTTGATTTCAAAATCAAGATTTTTAGATCCGATTCAGGAGGAGAGTTTATGTCAAAAGTTTTTAAAAACCATCTCAATATGTTTGGAATTATACATCAAACTTCTTACTCTAAGACTCCTTAACAAAATGGTATTTTCGAATGTAAGCATACACATATTTTGTAAACCACTAGAACTTTGCTTTTATCAAGTGGTGTTCCTAAAAATTTCTGGGCAAAAGCTATTATAACTATAATTTATTTAATTAATCAGATGTCCTCTTCGATTTTACAAAATATGTCTCCTATAGAAAAACTCTTTAAAGTTTCTCTCAACTATTCTAGATTGCATGTTTTTGAATGTAAATACTTTGTTTATACTGAAAAAGACGATAAACTATCATCTCGGGCCATAGGATATGGAATAACCAAAAAGGGATATAGGTGTTATGATTGTAAAAATGATAAGCTTTATGTATCACGAGATGTTAGGTTTTTTTAAAATGAATATGTTTTTAAAAGCATGGATGATGATAGTTCTCTTAATGACTCCTCCTATTCCTTCTTGAATGATATTTTAGGTGAAGAGGTAATTCATGAAGAAAATGATCTTGATGAACATATGATTACCAAACACTCTATTATACCTTTTGATCAACATTACAATAGGAGATCTGTGCCTATTCCTAGAAAGTCAAACAGTGATTCTAGATCTCCTGAAAGATTTGCCTCATATGATAGTTTTTCACCAAGACATAGAGCTTTAGTAACAAATATTTCAGCCATAAAGGAACCTAGAACCTTTAAAGAAGCCCAATTATCATAAGACTGGATTCATGCAATGAACGAAGAGTTGGATGCTTTATATAGAACCCAAACTTGGGATATTGTCTCTAGACCATCAAACAAAAAGATTATAGGTTATCGGTGGGTCTATAAAATCAAGACTAATGGTGATGGCTCATTAGATCGTTATAGTGCTAGATTGGTTGCCAAAGGTTACTCACAAGAATATTGAATTAATTATGAAGAGAACTTTGCTCCTGTAGCTAGAATGACAATTGTTAGAACACTTATAGCTGTATGTGTAATTCATCATTGGAATATATATCAGTTAGACATTAAAAATATTTTTTGAATGGTTGGTTGAAGGAAGAAGTATATATGAAGCCTCTTTCTGGTCTCAATATTTCTAGAAACCAAGTTTAAAGCTCAAAAGAGCTTTACATGGTTTGAAACAAGCTTCCAAGACTTGGTTTGATAGAATGACTGAATTCATGACATTGCATGGTTTTACTATCTGTTATACTGACACAACCTTGTTTATAAGAAAATCCTTTGTAGGTATTGTTATCCTTTGCTCTACGTCGATGATATGATTATTACAGGTAGTGATAATACAGGTATCCAACAAATCAAGTAAGAACTTGGTAATATATTTGAAATGAAGGATCTTGGTCATCTTTCTTAGTTTTTTGGCATTGAGGTAACTCATGATGATAGAGGTTTCTTTTTATCATAAACTAAATTTACTAATGATGTTATTCTTAGATTAGGTATTACAGATGACAAAGTTGTTGAGACACCTGAGATAATCAACCAAAAGATGCATCACGTTGATGGTGAACTTTTGAGTGATCCCACACCTTATAGACAGATGGTTGGAGCACTCACCTATCTTATCATCACATAGCCTGATATTGCTCATGCCATTCATACTGTAAGTCAGTTTCAGCATGCACCCACCTCAATGCATATGAGTGTTGTTATGAGGATTGTTCGTTATATTCGATAAACCTCAACTAAGGGAGTATTTGTATCCTCTTCCTTGTTATCTCAGTTGCTTGCATATATTGATGTTAATTGGGGTGGTGATATGAATGCCAGATACTCTACTATCTGCTACTGCATATTTTTTGGTCACTCACTCATCTCATGGAGATGCAAGAAACAACAAAAGATGTCTCTTTCATCTACCAAAGCCGAGCACCATGCAATAGCCAACACTACTATAGAACTAATTTGGTTGCAACGACTACTTCAGGACTTGGGCATATAATTGAAAGCTCCTCCAATCATGTTCTGCGACACCAAAAGTGTTATGTATATAGCCAACAATCATACCTTTCATGAGCGTATAAAGCACATAGAGATGGACTGTCACTATATTCGTGAAGAGCATCTCAAAGACAATTTAATATTACAGTTTGTAAAATCAGAATATGAGCTTGCAGATGTGTTCACTAAGTCATTACCTGCTCATCGATTTCAATCTTTAATTAGCAATAGGGGTCATTTGTGCCCGACCCTGACCAACTGGGCCATCCGGGCCAGGGCCCCCAGGGCCACTAGCCGTTGGGGGCCCATGCCTCCAATGGCTAGTTGGATAGCCATTGGAGGGGCTGGCCACAGCCAGCCCCCTCTCTTTACTATATTCTCTCTCACTCACTCTCACTTCTTACTCTCTATAAATATCCCTTGTAATCCATTGTAAACTTCAAGCCTTTTGTGGCTAATTAATAAATATTATTTATTCAAGTTTGCTTTGTGTTTATTATCCCTTTGGTGTGCGCTCGTTGCTCTCGGCTATAGCCTTTTCTAAGGCTTCGTGATAATTACATTGTGGTGATATTCATTCATTGATCTTCCGCAACTATATTGGAGTGTCGTCTTCATTACACATGACCATATTAAATCAACAGTTGCTATCACAATTTCCAAGAGACAAGTTGGTTGCGAGATGTGATCCATTAACTGGAAGCAGGGAAGGAAGCATTAAGAAATAGTATAATGTGTAACAATAGAATTCCAAATCAACTATTGTAGTATATATCATCTGAAAAGGAAACGTGCAAAATTCGATATGGAAGCAAAGCTAAAAAATGAACAAGAAAAGATGTGTCGGAACTTGGAAGTGATTAGGAGGCATGCTTTCCTGATTTGCGGGCTAAGGTGGTGCCTTGTGATTTCGGCACTTCCTGAAACCATGTAAACCACAATCATGTCTTAGGAAATTTACACGTATCGTGCACATGGTAGGTGGTACTTTCTGTGTGCTTCTTGCACACACGTACACCTTTTAGGGGGAATATATCGTTCACCTACTTTCCCCACAGATATCCCTGCCACAGCAGCTACATACAAATCATGTTACCCTTGTATGCTCATATACACTTGACCTAGTTTATCAATAAGAAACAAGCAAAAATCATGGTTATTGATTTCCGTGGTTCATTTGAATAAATTCTCTTATATTCTCAGTCAAACTAAGCATACAATTTTGAAGCATGTGGAAACTGGTTTTCTCACTTTACACTCTTGTATCATAATTTTCACCCTATATGTTTTTATTAGCTTGGTTTGCTTTAGGGAATCATTCACTATGCAGTTCCTGTTTGTGCTATGAGCAATTATACTCTTTTCTAAGTGAATTTATTGTCTGCATATCTTGTCATCCACTGTTTACTCTATATGTTGCAATTGGAAATCTAAACATGAGTTTCCTGCAGCATTATATGGGCCAGCTATTCACAAGCATCAGTCTCCAAGTACCTGGAGTTCATAATGTTTTAAATTATTTGGATGTACGTATTGATCCTACTTGCTTGAACTAAGTTCTTTTGTAGTTTTGACAATGATTTTCCCGGTCATTTTTAAAGACAAATGTAATATTTAAATTTGTTTGCTGCTCAGCTGTTCTGGTGTATCATCATCTACATATTGTTCTCCAATCTTAAGTTTCTGTGAGTTGAACGCTTGATTTTTGAAATTGGCTTCAGCAACATATAGACGAGATCCAAGAAAAATTTTCAAAATGGTACCTGTTTTGCCATAAGTTGATTGTTGAAAATACTCCAAAGTGTGTTATGCAAATAAAAGACATCTTTGGATTTAACTGCTGATACTGTGAGACAGCAGAAAGATGTTACTATTTGCTCAACAGAAATTCATGCTATGTTCTTTGGTCTTGTACGTTGACGTTGTTCAGAGATTTATCATCCGTAGCGTGTATTTGTATTTAACCCTTGTTACTGTTAACATGTAATAGGATAGCTGGGCCTTTAGGGCCCAGTAGTACCACCTATTTCAAGGGCCAGTCTGTGCCCAACGGCTAGTAGTGTAGTCGTTGGGAGCTGGTGCTTCCTTACTCTTCCTTATCAAATGTAATAAACCCTCTATAAATAGAGGATATTGTGCATGAAATAAATTCAGTTTTTTATATGCTCATTGGACTTGTTTTGGTATTGTGCCTATTCAGTTTGGCTTGTATACCAAGTTTTTTGTGATTTGACTTGAGAAAGATCTTGCGTAATTGTTGGTGTTTGGCTTTGTGGATGTTATCGGCTACATCATAGTGTTATTTTTACATGGTACTAGAGTCGGGACGGCCCATTTAGAGTTGTATTGGGATTCACACTGATTGTGGGAAGATTCTCATAATTGGGCGTTGTTTGGCTATCTTGAAAAAATAAAGGTATTCTTCGTATTTCTTGAGAAAATGGAAGAAAAAAGTGAAACATTTCATTGTTTGTTGGTTTCCAATTATTATCCAAGTTGGTCACAAATTATGAATAAATATTTTATTTCTAAAGACTATTAAGATTATATTGATGGTACAATTAAGGAGCCCAAATGGATAGAAGAAGGGCTTGATGAGGAGAAATATAAATAAAAATTGAAAAATTGGGAGAAATACAATGCCAAAATCACTTGATTATTGATAAAAATGTAGATAAAAAACTCTGTAATAGAATTATCTTGTTTGATAATGCCTATAAGACTTGGGAATATCTTAAGAAAACTCATTCCCAAGACGATTTTGTTTTTTAAATAAATTTGATGAAAAGATGATAATGCTCAAACAAGGTTCCATAAGCATTATGGATTATTAGAATGAGTTTTTCGATCTATAGAACGAACTTAAAAATTTTGACAAATTTGGAAAACTTAAAAGGATGGATGAATTTCAAGAATACCTTGACAACCAATATTTCTTTTTGTTTATACGAGGATTACGAGTTGAATTTGAGAACATAAGATCAAATTTGATACATAAAAAATCGAGAACCAAAGGCTTTGAGATCTTGGCCAATTTAGTTATGAAAGAGACTAGATTTAGAAACATAAGAGACAATAAAGAAGTGGTTCTTGCTACATCTAGACCTTAAAATTATTTGAAGTTGTATAAGCTTTATCATGCCAAAAATAGTGAAGTGAACGGGCAATTCAAGGGTAATGTTGTGCTTTGGTAAAAAAAGAGTATGATTTCCCATTATCGCAAAGAGAGTGGACATATGAAAACCACTTGTCCTCTCTTATTGAGGAGGTTTCTTTATGTGGCTGCCATTGACAACAAGAAGGAAGTGATATCATCAAGAATCAAGGCTACATTGAAGAAATATTCAAAGAGAAGGCAAGCATCTTTGGGTCGGCATTATAAATTTCTTCCAAAAATTAAGGTATGCATTGATTTTTAGATTTCGATGTTTCTTTTCATATCACACATAAATATAAATTGTTTGACAAATGCACACAAGTTAGAGCATGAGTGTTTACGGTCGATGAAACTAAGCTTTATGTTAAAGAAACTGGTACAACAAACAACAACAACTAAGCCTTTTCCCATACTAGATGGGGTCGACTACATGGATTCATTGTTTCCATAGAGCCCTATCATGTGTCATGTTAGCAGTTAACTCACAATAAGCTAGATCATTCTGCATTGTTTCTTTCCAACACTTTTGTGGTAGTCCTCTGCCTCTTTTAATACTTTCTAAATTTAGTTTTTCATACCTTCTTATAGGTTATTCTTTTGATCTTCTTTCTCTCATTTTATCTTCTAATGGCATCACTCCTAATTTGTTTCTAATAACCTCATTTTGTATACGGTCTTTTCTTGTATGGCCACTCATCCATCTCAACATCTTCATTTTTGTCATAGACATCTTTTGTACATATTGATGAATAATAGCCCAACACTCAAAACCATAAAATATGGCAGGTCTAATTGATGGTCTATAATATTTACCTTTTAACTTTAATGGTATCTTCTTATCATAAAGAATACCTGATGCTCCTCTCCATTTTAACTAACCAGCATTAATTCTATGTGTAACATCTTCATCAATTCTTCCATCACTCTGAAAAATTGACCATAGGTATTTAAAACTTTATTTTTAGGGGATACAATGTGTGCCAATTTTAATTTCTATATCCTCTGAAGTAACCAAATGATCAAACTTACATTTTGTATATTCTATCTTTGTTCTACTAAGTCGAAGGCCTTTGCTTTCTAATGTTTCTCTCCATAGTTCTAATTTTCTATTAACTTTTTCCTTAAACTCCTCTACTAACATAATGTCATCTACAAATTTTAACTCATCAATCACCATTATAAATAAGTATGGACTTAAAGTTGATCCTTGATGTAACCCAATATTAACTTCAAAGAAGTCTGTCATTCCTTATTGAGTCCTCACACATGTTTTTGCACCATCATACATGTCTCTTATAAGGTTAATGTATGTTAATAGGGTACCTCTTTTTTCCAAAGTTCTCCAAAGAACCTCCTTCAGTACCATATCATAAGCTTTTTCTATATCAATAAATATCATGTGAAGGTCTTTCTTTTGCTTCACTGATGGTCTTTTTCGCTTCCTTCTTTGCTTTCTTATAAGCCTCTAAAGTTTCACTAGTTTTTTTAGCATAATGTAATTTGTAACATGCCCTCTTTGCCTTGATTTTATTTTGTACTTCACTCCACCACCAAGCTTTTTTTTGTGCTGATACACCTCCCTTAGATACGCCTAACACATCTTTTGCCATTTTTCTAGTATGTATAGCCATATTGCTCCACATATCACATGGTGTACCAATGTAATTCTAAACATCTCCTTGAAGGACTTTCTGTTTAAATATATCTTCTTTCTCACTTTTGAGATTCCACCACTTGTACAAAAACTCTCTAACAAAATGGTTTAGCTCGAAGAAAACAGACATATTATTGAAACTACTAGAACCTTATTGATAGCAAGTAAAGTTCCTAAATATTTGTGTGTTGAAGTTGATTTAATATCAATATACTTGATAAATAGGATTCCATTATCTAAACTAGGTAATTGTTTTCCTATTGAAAAATTGTATTCAAATGGATCTAGTTATAGTTTGTTAAAAGTATTTGGATGTAAACATTATGTTTATACTCATAAGAGTGACAAGTTATGACACAAAGCTATTGAATGTGTTTTTCTTGGCTAGGATATTGATAAAAAAAGGTATAGATGTTACAACCCTAAAGAAGATAAACTGTATGTGTATAGAGATGTCAAATTTATTGAAGATGAGTATTATTATGAAAGTGAGTCAAAAAAACACTTAAGATAGTTGTATGTTTTTGGATGAAATCACATATTTAAAGTTAAATGATAATGAGGAAACACAAGAGGAAAGTATGGCCCAACAAGAGTGTGAACCTAGGGATCAAGAAGCTAAAGAAGAAATTATAAGACCTTTTAAACATTATTATGTAAGAAGAAATAGAGAAAATGACAATATCCCAAGTAAAAGAGTCATAAAACCTCATCAAAGATTTGTGTTATGAAACATTTCAACCCCATCATAAAAATCATATAACAATCCTATCAAGCAATGTTGTAAAAACCATATCGGTGCCCGTATCACACGGGCACCGATATGACTGTATCGTACCATATCGTAAGGTATGGTACGATACGATATAATTTTTTTTTAAAAATTAATTCAAAAAATTCAAAAATTAGAATTAATGAACTAAACATGTATAACACAATGAAGAAACATTCATACTATAACAAAAACATCTTCATAACAAGCCTACAAGCATCCATATTCCATAAATAATATAATTTCATATTCCATGAATCCATAATCCATGATTCCATATTCCATAATCCATAGAATCCATAATCATCAAGGTTACAACTTACAACTTACAAATAAAAGTTAAAACAAATTACAATAATCAACAACGTGGATCATAATCAACAAAATGATTATAATCAACATAGTTAGGATCACCATCATCATCTCCTCCCTCTTCTTCCTCATAATAGGATCTCCCCATCCAACACCTTCGGCTTCATTTTCATCATCTCCAACTCCAAGTTCTGCTTCGGCTTCGAGTGTCTTCCAATTTTCATCCTCTAAAATAATAGTGGTCTCCTCCTCTTCAACCCAATCGTCAAGAATATCAATATTTTTGTAACTCAATGGCACATTCCTTGTCCTTCATGCATCCTTTTGCATTTGCCTATAAAGAAAGAATATTAAAATTATAAAGAATATCAAATGTAATATAGCCACATCAAGCATTTATTATTAATAAGATTAAGAAAGAAGTGAAGAACTAGGCAACAACAAACAATATATATTTTCTGATTATTACCTTTGCCTTAACTTCATGTTATAGGCAACGTATACCAAATCACATAGTCGAGCATGCTCCAGCCTGTTTCGCTTTTTCGTGTGAATACGCTCGAAAAAGCTCTAATTCCTCTTGCACTCACTCGAACTATATATTTGGCTCAATATACGTTGAGCAAACCTTACCAAATTCAGCGCATCTACACCAAAACAAACTCACCATTAATCTGAAATAAAACATAATAATGATTAATAAGAAGCACATAAAGTCAATCAATTAATAACTTAAATGAATATCAATAAAAACATAATACCTGATCGTATTTGGGAGCGAAGTTGGATTGCAATTGGACTTCCAAAATCTCCAACACTCTGTATATATTTGCTTAACTCTAAATGAATATTATAATGAGTAGATGAATCTTCAACAACGCCAATTGTATTTAATATACTCTTTTTCACTTCTTCATCCTCCACAAAGTTAGGAGAAAATCGAATAGAAAGGTTAAGGAAATATGTAGCAACATACAAATCATGATGCATTTGGTAGTTCCAACATGCATCAATTATCTTCCAAACTTTCTTTAGAAGTGACCACTTGCGGTCAAGGTTTGCTTGTATTTCCAATTTGGCCTTATCCATAGCATCATATATATAAGGCATAGCAGGTCTATCTTCATTGTCTACCATCCTCAGGTACAATCATGTCGGATCAACTTGATCAGAAGCTATTAAGATAAAAGTGGACAATCAATAAGAAGAAAAAGTCTTTTTAGAGGTTAAGAAACATGGAATTTTCAAAACCCCTAAAATTTTCAAGTAAAAAATCAGGTAGAATGGTAAAGGAAAGAGGTATGACACGGATTTCACAAAAATCGTAGAGTTGGGGAGTTGGATTGGGTGAAATACTGAGAATCTTGTGAATAAAGCACAAAATTAAGAAGAACAAGGTAAGAAGAGGATCTGAATGCAAGGAAATGGCGTGAAAAAGGGTTTGGGAAGAAAGATAAATGAAATCCAAAAGTTTCGAATTTTCAAAATTTATAACAGAAAAATCAACATCGACTCGTACGATACGGGACATATCGTACGATACGGTGCATATCGTATGATACAATGTGATATACCCTCATATTGTACGATACAACATGATAAATCACGATAAGCGATATATGTGCCCCTCTATCATACCGTATCTTCATACGATATGATTTTTATAACATTGCTATCAAGTATAAATGAACCTAAACATTATGATCAAACAAAAATAACTTAGAGTAGAGAAAAACTATGAATGATGAACTAGAAGCACTAGAAAAGAATAATACTTAAACATTGTACCTAAACCCAAAGAAAATAAAATCATTGGTTGTAGGTGGTTTTGTAATTTCAAAACACATAATAATGAATCTATTGAAGATGCAAAGCAAGACTAGTAGTTAAGGGGTACTTACAAAAATATGAGGAAACTTTTGCTCATGTTGCTTGGCTGACTACTATTCGCATATTTATTTCTATTTGTGTTATTAGAAACTCGGACATATATCAATTGTATATTAAAAATGTGTTTTTAAATGGTGATTTTAGTGAAGAAATATATATATATCTCCTCCTCAAGGACTCAATGCTCTAAATGATTATGTCCTTAGGCTAAAAAGGGCATTATATAGATTTAAAACAAGCTCTTAAGGCTTGGTTTGATAGATTTGAAAATTTATGCATGCAAGAGATTTTCGCTCTTGTTATACTAACACTGCTTTGTTTGTAAGGATAACTGATGCATGTATCATGATCCTACTTATATATGTAGATATATAATATCATTGGAAGTGACAAGAATGGGGATATTGCAAATCAAAAGAGATCTTCATAAAGAACTTGAAATGAAGGATTTGAGTGTACTTAGTTACTTCTTGAGAATAAAAGTAACTCGTAATGATAAAGGTTATTTTATGTCACAAACTAAATTTACTAGTGATGTTAACAGGTCAATATTGATCACGTCAGAGGTGATGGGACCAAACAGAGGACTACATATAGAGAAACGTTAGAAGATCCCACTCCTTACAGACAAATTATAGGACTTACCTCACTCGACTAAACATAGCACACGGAGTACATGTGACAAGTCAATTTCAACAAGATCCCACCAGTATATACATTATTGTTGTTGTACAGATTATGAGATACATAAAGTACACACTTGAAAGGGGGATCATTATAATCTCATTATCTTCTCTTAAATTAACTACCTATAATAATGCTTATTCGGGTGGGATGTCAATGATAAACACTCTACTATTGGGTTTTGTGTGTTTTTAGGTAACTCTCTAATATCTTGGAGATATAAAAAACAACATAAGGTGTCTTTATCATCTACAAAATCATAATATAGAGTCATGCTTGTCAAAGTGTAATAGGGAATGGGCCCGTTGGTCTTAGTCCCCCTAGTCCGGGCCAAGGGGTTGTTGGGGGAGCCCCCAATGGCTCTCCTCTCTCTCACTCTTCTCCCTTATTGGAGTAAATATCACTTCTTGCTTTATAAATAGAGCCTCAACCTACCTTAATAAATCATCCTTGATTTGGGGAATCATCTTGGTTCTTTGTTTGATTCGTTGGTTATTTGTTTGACTTAGTTTGTGTGTTTGAACACCAAGTGGTTGGTGTATTTGGCGTATTGATCTCTTGGCGATTCTTCATTTGTGTGTTTGAACACCAAGTGTTTGGCATATATTTTTAAAGCAAGTTGAAGAGTTATTCTTTATATGGTATTAGAGCCTACTCGAAAGCAAATCATCGGACATGGCTTTATTGGGAAGCATGTTGACTTGAAGCAAGATTGGAAAAATTATGCTTTTTTTCATTATTTCAAGGTTAAGGTAACTCTTAAAAACTTATTTTTCTTTGAAAATTGAAAGCAAAAATGAAGTTTTTTTATTGTTTGCTTGATCCAAATTCTTATAAAAGTTGTGATCAAAAAATGAAAATGTATTTTTTATCCAAAGATTATTGGGATTATATTGATGGTTCTATTCAAGAACCTAATTTGCTTCTTAATGGGCTTGATGAGGATAAAATCATCAAGGCTCAAGAGAAATATAAAAAATATTTTAAAATATGGGAAAAAATGGATACAAAGATCACTTTGATCATTTAATAAAATGTATATGAAAAACTTAGAAAGAGAATCAATATCTTTGAAAATGATTTTGAAACTTGAGAATATTTTTAAAAAATCATTCAAAAGATGATATTGTTTTTTAAATCAATTTAATGAAAAAAATGATAATGCTCAAGCAAGGCAACTTGAGTAATAGAGATTACCACAATAAATTTTTTGAGTTGTGGAATCAATTTTGAAGCTTTGATAAATTTGAAAAAGTAAAAAAAAAGAATGAATTTTAAGAATATCTAGATAACTAATATTTCTTATTATTTTATGCGGGGTGTTAAAGAGGAATTTGAAAATATTAGACCCACCTTAATACATAGAAAACCAAGACCCGGGGCCAATCTAAAGTCATACAAGCTCCACGTATAAAAAATATTGAAGGACAAGCCAAGCATTACATGCAGCCCACCACAACCCCTTGACCCAACAAAAGTATTATTTGTCGCTATTGTATAGTAGATGAGCACATCAATACCAATTGCTCACTCTTGATGAGGAAAAACGGCGATATGGTTGTCTTGAGGGATAAAGAGAGGAGCACTATCTTCTAACATCAAGACATACATTTAAGAGATACTTAAAGAGAAGGTTGTATTATAAACCTTATGTCTTGGTTTTTAGATTCAGATGCATCATTTCACATGACACACAAAAGGATTTTTTGAAAAACACTAGCTAAAAGATTTCAAGTAAGCATGTTTTTATAACCGATGGTACAAGACTTCAAGTAAATGAAATTGAAAGTTTTGAAAATAAGAATTTCAAAGTTCTTAATGTGAGTTTTGTACCAAAACTCAATCTTAATGTACTTTTTGTTGCTCAAATTTATGATAATGGTTGTATAGTTACTTTCTTATCCAAAAATTGTGTAATACAAGATCATCTATCGAGAAAGGTAATTGAATAAGGTCATAGAGAAAATGAATTATACAAAATAGAAAACTTGGTTGTGCTAAAGTTTAAAAATTGTGGTGTGATTCATGACCCAACTCTTTGGCACAAAAGATTGGGTCACCTGGATTTGAACAAATTGTGTAACCATCCTTTGAATAATAATAAAGTTAAAGATTTTGTTTGCAAAGAGTGTATTCTTGAAAAGTTGCATCATTTATCCTTTGGTAAAAAAAATATTGCAAGTAAACCTTTTGAGTTGGTGCACTCCGATGTTTGGGGACCGACTCCTATTGTATCTAAAGGAGGAGGATTATACTATATAACTTTCACAAATGATTTTAGTAAATATACTTTGATATGTCTTTTGAAACATAAATCTGAAGTCTTTAGAAACTTTTTGATATTTCATAATATGATTAGAAATAAATTCAACACAACTCTTAAGATTTTGATATCGGAGTCTAGTGGGGAATATATGTCAAAAGAATTTTAAAATTATTTGAAAATACATGGAATTTTGTATAAAAAATCTTCACGACATGAGTACAACAAAATGGTTTGATCGAACGAAAATATACACATTATATAAACCACTAGACTCTTTTGATTGTTAGTAAAATATTAAAATACTTATGGGTGTGTAAACACCCCAAAATCCCACGATTTTAGAAAACAAATCCCTGGTTTTCAAATCAACCCAAAAGGCCATTTTGCATTTTCGAAAACCCAGGAGCTTCTCAAAAAGCTTGAAAATACTGTTTTGAACCCCATATCCAATATGAATGCCTCAAAACTCAGGCCAAGTCCCATTTTGACAAAAAGTCAAAGACGAACAGGTGGAGCATGGAAGACGATGCTTGATCATAAAGCAACCCATAAAGCAGCTCAAAAGGGTCAAATCCAAAGCAACCTCGGAAACAGGTGCAGAAGCCCAAAAGCAGCACCCTGGCCTAATAAAAGCTAGGGTCAAAAGGCGAAAGGAAGGCCCAGGCCCGATGCAGAATGCAAGCCCAAAGCACCTAAAAGTCAAATCAAGCATCCCCATCCAAGCGATGGAAATCTGAACCAGAAAAGACCAAGATAAGCAAAAACGGAGTCCAGAATGGCGAGATGGAGTCCGGACGACAAAGTTGGAGAAAACCTAGCACCAGACGGAGCGCTGATGAAGCCAGTGCTCGCACAAAACGTCCGCCTCAAAAAGCCAAGAAGGACTATCTAGAGAAAATTTGGATTGGATCTGGACTATAAATATCCAGATCCATATCCAAATAGTGTTTGGATTTGGATCGATCCAAATAGTATTTGGATTTGGATTGGATCCAAATAGTATTTAGATTGGATCAGATCTGGACCAAAATATCCGGATTCATATCCATAAAAATGTTGGATTTGGATTGGATATGTATCTCAAAATATCTGAGATCCAAGATCCAGATTCAAATAGTGTTTGGATCGGATATGAATTCCATGATCCAAACCAAGACCCATATCCAAGATCCACCTCATTTGCCTATAAATAAGAGTAAGGGGGTCCCCAAAAGCTCACGTGAAATCCACTTGGGGAGGAGCTTGGAGGAGAGAGAGGGTATTAAGGTGAGTGCTTAGTGCTTTCTTAATTTTGTTTAGTGGGTTAATTGTGGACTTAAAGGAGGATTAGTGTGGGTTGCACCACCTTGATTAAGGGTTGGATTTGCTTGGACAAGAAGGCTTTGGAGTGGCTGATTTGGAGCTTGAGCACACCCTAAGAGATAAGCCTAATCAACACCCTAAACCACTCTTCTCTACCCCTCTAAACCACCCTAATTAACCCCCAGCCACCACCTAATCCCTAATCCACCATCCCACCTGCTCCTTAACCCACCGACTGAACACCCTAACCCCCGGCCTATACTCTCACCATCCCACCCAAACCCCCCTACACCACCCGCGCACCCTGCGTGCTACCCACGCCCCAACTGCGCGCGCTGCCCGCGCGCCACCCGCTCCACTGCCACCCGGTGCCCCGCACCTGTCGCCCCGGCCGAGTCTCTGGCGCCTAGCGCCTGACTCTAGCCGACACCCTGCCACCCAGCCGATTCTACCTTACCTTCACCCTACCACGCCACAGCCTAACCTACACCACCTCCTAGCCTAATATCCATGGCCATCACCTACCATCAACACCGCCTTCCATCCCACCAACCTAGCACCGACCCCAACTCCCTTCATCACATCCACCGCCTTACACTCCCACACCCCACATCACACCCCTTGCCGTGACCTCTTGCCTAGCACCTCAACTCATCCTATCCTTCCACATACCACCTAGCACACCCGCAACCTCCTTTGCCATAACCCCACAAAAGCCACTATAAGACCCGCACCCTACCCGACCATGAGCCTCTATCTCTCAAGGCCCAAACCTTCCAAGCCCAAGCTCGGCCAACCACTTCACGCCTCAAGCTTCAAGGGGAGCACGTCCGTGGCTGCTCAAGTTGAACCACAAGCCCAAGTGCGAGCAAGTGAAGATGGACCATCTATTTATAAGTGTCTAAACTTGGTCTATTACGCTAACTCGCTTTATACTTAATTCAATTCGGATACGGGGTTGTATTAACGGAGTGTTGTCTCCCTCTAGGATGTAATATTGATGCTTGATACACGAGACACACACGAGCACTTGAGCTTTAGCTCTTATCTCGTATACCAAGCACCCACATACACAATTGAACCTTCGCTCTTACTCCAAAGACTCTAGTAAGAGCTGCATGAGTTGTCTTTAAATTTACACACTACACCCACGCGTGCATTGAGCTTTCGCTCTTATCATATATATGTATTTTCATTCAGCTGGGTTGTCACTTTAAGTCGTGTGAGTTATCATTTAAAATTTCACACTCGCACCCAAAGACACCCGAGCTCTTGCTCAAGCACCTTCACGCACATTTTGGCCTTGGCAACCACTAAGATATAGCCATATCTATATATTTTCAGCTGCGTGAGTTTTTTTGGTTCAGTTGTGTATGTCTTTCAATTCCGGGTTGTTAAATTTCAGTCATATGAGTTGTCTTTACATTTATACACAACACACAAGCACACGTTGACAACCTTCGGGCTCATATATATATAAGTATTTCTCTTCCGCAATTTACATTTAAGTCGAGCGGGGTTTTACATTCCAAGTTGCGTGAGTTGTCTTTCAATATATACACAACACACACGCACACATTGAGCCTTTCCGCTCTTAAGATATAGCCATATTTCCCTTCCACAATTTCCCTTCAGCTATGTCTTTCAATTTCGGGTTTTAAGGTTCAGTTGTGTGAGTTGCATTGCATATCCGCCATACTCGAGATAGTGCGCATACTTGCATCAAACAAACCCCGAACAAACTGTGCAAACACGCCAAGACTTAGGCACTTGATGCACACACCTCACGCCTAGGTAAATAAAACTCAAAGACATAGATACGTGCAAACCCCACGTAAATAAAATCTGCAAATAGGCATACAAAACGATCAAATACTTTCATACTCTTTTCAAAAATCCATGCTTGTTCAAAATCGATATTTTCTAAAGTGTACAAACTGACCCTTGAGAATCGGTTCAAGAAGGTTTGCGACGAAAAAAGTCCCACTTGTCCACAGTCGCCCCATAAGTCAGATATTTCAAAACATACTTTGCTAGTTTGAGTAAGCCAGCTGGCACGCCATTTTAAAGCGACTTAGACAAGAAAAATGTTCACTTTAGGCCTAAGAACCCAGAGTAAAAAGTTTCGCGTGTCTACAAGGTGGAAGCTACCCAAACCGCCGTATACCTAATAAATAGGATGCCTTCCTTCCAACTTAATGATATTTCTTCTTTTGAAAAATTGTTTGGTCTTAACTTGAATTATGAAATATTGAGAATTTTTTGGTGTAGATATTTTGTCTATACGAACAAGAACAATAAGTTGTCAACTAAAGTCATAGAGTGTGTCTTTGTAGGTTATGATATTGATAAAAGGGTTATAAGTGTTTTGATTCAAAAGAAGACAAACTATATGTGTGTAGAGATGTGAAGTTTGTAGATAAAGACTACTATTATGAATCTAGCAATAAAGATATCAAAAAGTATATATTTTTTAATGATGTTATAGATCTAAAAGATGATAGTGATAATGAAAATAGTGAAAATGAAGAAACCATAGATCTTAAATAACAAGATGAGTACACCAATGAAGAAATAAGAGAAAGCAAAGAGACTATAAAGCCTTTTCCTTTATTTTATACTAGAAGAAATAAAAGATAAAAAGATGTAAGCATACCCTCTAGAACCTCAAAACCCCCACAAAGATTTGTGTCCTATAAAACCTTTGAACCTTAAAGAAAAAATCTCATTTATGCCATTCAACAAGTTCAAGAACCCAATTCTTATAATAAAGCTAAGAGAATATGGGAGGAAAAACACTATGATAGAAGAATTAAAGGCCTTAGATAAAGCTCGTACTTGGGAAATTACACCTAAACCTATGGACAAGAAATTTATTAGTGGTTGTAGATGGGTATATAAGGTAAAAACTCATAGTGATGACATCAGGAAAAGATATAAAGTTGGACTAGTAGCTAAAGGTTATACTGAATAATATGCAATAGATTATAAGAAAACGTTTGCTCTAGTTGCTAGAATGACTACTATAAAAATACTAATAACCCTTAGTGCTATTAGAAAGTGGATTTTTTTTTAATTAGATGTTAAGAATGCCTTCTTGAATGGTAAGCTAAACGAAGAGTTATATATGATCTCTCCTCTGAGATTTAATGTTATAAAAAATTATGTCCTTAGATTAAAAAAAGCTTTGTACGGTCTTAAGTAAGCTCCTAAGACTTTGTTTGACAAATTTGAAAATTTCATGAATGCACATAAGTTTGTATCTTGTTATACTAACACACTTTATTTATAATAAAGTCAACTATAGGTATAGTAATTCTGCTTTTGTATGTTGATGACATGCTTATCACTTGAAAGTGATGAAGGTGGTATTATTCAAGTAAAAAAGGATCTTCATGAAGAATTTGAAATAAAAGATCTCGAATTGCTCAGTTATTTTTTGAAAATTGAAATTATGTCTCAAACAAAATTTGCAAGTGATATTGTTAACAACTCATGACTAACTTATGAGAAGAAGGTAGATACACCCAAAGTACTTAAAACAAAATTGACATCAACAGAAGGAGAGAAACTGAAAAATCCAACACCATATAGGCAGTTGATAGGGGCTTTGACTTATCTATCTATCATTGTCCCCGACATATCACATGATGCTCGCACTGCCAACTAGTTTCAATATGCTCTTACTAGTGCTCACATGATTGTAGTGATGAAAATCATCGGATACATTAAGTGTCAAACTTCTTCATCTTCTCCCTTGATTTGACTATATATATATTGATGTTAACTGGGGTGAAGATGTCAACAATCGATACCCCACCACCTGTTGTGTATTTCTAGGTGAATCTTTGATCTTTTGGAGATGCAAGAAGCAATAGAAGGTGTATTTGTCTTTCACAAAACCATAATATCGTGCAATGGCAACTGATGTTGCTGAGATTTTGTGGATTACTAAGGTGTTAGAGACATAGGAGTCATTCTTGAACAACCCTCTATTATATTTTGTGACAACAAGGGTGTCATGTACATAGTATCCAGCAACACATTTCATAAAAGAACCAAGCACATCGAGATGGATTGCCACATTGTCAGAGAGGAGTATTTGAAGAAAAGGTTAACCTTGTGCTATATGTCTTCAGAATTTCAACTGACAGAGTTCTTTACCAAGTTATTGTCAGCTCATAGGTTTAATTTTTTATTGAACAAACTTTCGGTATATACACAGTAAGTTTGAGGGGGTGTTAAAAGTGTAATAGAGAACGAGCTCCTAAGGTGCGTTGGTCTTAGTCCCCTTGGCACGGGCCCAAGCCCGAGGGATGTTGGGGGAGCTCCCAATGGCTCTCCTCTCTCCCACTCTTCTCTCTTATTGCAATAAATATCTCTTCTTACTCTATAAATTGGGCCTCAACCTATCTTAATAAATCATCCTTGATTTGGGAAATCATCTTGGTTATTTATTCGTTTCGTTGGTTCTTTGTTTGACTTGGTTTATATATTTGAATACTAAGTGTTTGTTGTATTTGGTGTATAAGTGTTTGGTGTATTCGGTGTATTGATCTCTTTGCGATTCTTGGTTTGTGATTTGGCATAGACTCTTCACACAAGTTGAAGAGCTACTCTTTATAGTGTCCACTACAATAGTTTAGATATCATGAATAACTGAATTTTTAGCACACATGGAGGTTGCTCTGGAGAAAGCTACAAAATTGCTTTGTGACAACAAAAGTGTCATGTATATTGTTTCCAAAAACACATTCCATGAACGAACCAAACACATTAAGATGGACCTCCATTATATTCGGGAGTAATGTTTGAAGAAAAAGTTGAACTTATGTTATGTCCATTCAAGCTATAGCTAGCAGATTTTTTCACAAAGTTTTTGTCAGCTCCTATATTTATATTTTTGTGTGACAAACTTTCGATATACATACCACAAATTTGAAGGGGGTGTTAATATGTAATAGGATAGTTGGGCCTTTAAGGCTCACCAATACTACCTATATGGGAAAGAAGGGTCAGTTTGTGCCCAACGACTGCACTACTAGCCATTGGGCTAATGCTCCCTTACTCTTCCTTATCAAATGTAATAAAGTCCTCAATAAATAGAGGATATTGTGCATGAAATAAATTACATTTTTTGTGTACTCATTTGACTTGTGCACAAAGTGTTTGGTGATTTGACTTGACAAAGATCTTGTGTTATCATTGGTATTTTGTCTTTGTGGACATTGTCAGCTATGTCATAGTGCTATTTTTCCAGTTATTCCTATTCCACAATAAATCGGTTCAACTTATATAAGGAACTCCAACTTAGAAAAAGACAAGAAGTGATCAATAGAACTTTTCAAGGTCTGGCCTTGGCACTTCTGTAGATAACCTGAAAAAATGATTTATGATTTAAACCTTTAGCAATGTCGACCATGTCATGGTGGCATCTATTTCTTCCTATTCATAGTGAGAACTCTAATAAAATATAATTTATTGAAACTTCTCAAAATTCTTTCCATAATTATGTTTCATGTGATTCACCGATTACTACAGGCTTCATTGAGAGGATCAAGAAATAAGCTTGGGCTCTATTGTCATAATAAAAATTCTGAATACGTATAAATACAAATACAATATATATAAATAAATGTACTAGCAGTCATATCTACGCTCATAGATGTGTATGTGGTTACTTTAATGTCATTACTACCAAACTACCTGGTGGATGCCATTGATTATTTTGTTCAGGAGAAACATTGGATCGTACTGTCATAATGTGTAATATGAAGACGATTTTCAAAAACTTCATAAATCAAGCGTCTAAAGTAGGTTAAAATGCCGAAGATATGTAATGAGATAACAACGCTTAATGTTTTTCTCTACTTCATGCTAAGATAAATTCACAGGCATGTGGTCTGGAATACATTAACAGAACATGAATAAGAGGCATGCTTGTTCCTCATTTATGTAGTTTAAGCATATGCGATCTTGTGCATTTTTGTTAGTTCAGCTTATTAATACTAAGGTCACTTTAATGGCATGTGTTGTACGTTATTGCTGCAATAGCCTCATTAGGGGATGAGGGGATGCTACTCCACAAGACTGTTGGCAAAATTAAAGTTCATTTGAACAATTTAATGGGTGTCTCTAGACGTTTCGAGTTGATTGGAAAATCAGGCAAATGCCAAATATATGATGATTATGCTCATCACCCTACAGAAGTTCTTGCTTGTTCTTCAGGCTGCCCGAGAGTTGTTCCCCTATCAAGCTCTATGGGTTGTTTTTCAACCCCACACTTTCAGGTTCTCTTCTCATACAAGGAATGTCCCATTGATTAGATAATTGAAGCTCTACCTCCCAAACGTGACCACGATTCCTTTACTATCTGTTGTTAATACCAAAGGAAATGGTCAAGTTCTTGCCTGTTTAGTCAGTAGTGTAGTTTCTCTAAAGTATTTTTGAATCTGTGCAGCCGTCTGGCATCATTATTGAAGAGCTTTGCATCTTCCTTCAATAGTGCAGACTATGTTATAGTTACCGAGGTATTCCTATTTTCTTTATTCTAATATATGATTTCAAGATATGCATACTTATCTCACAGGTAGACTATAACAGGTTTATCCTGCTAGAGAAACGAATCTATGGAATGTTCATGGACAAGATCTTGCTGCCTCTATTAGTGGCCCGTTTACTGATTACATCTCTAGGATGGTGACACTCTTTATATCATGTTCTTTGCAGTCAATGTTCTAGGTGACCACGCTGCTCATGTAACACCTTTATAAGCAAATGAGGAAAGCCATGGACGGGTGCCCGCAATCCCATGATGTCCTCGTTGTTTCTATTTCTAAATATAAAACTCGCATCGCTACATGGGAAAATTGTGGGAAACTCTTCCATTTTTTTATAAGGATTATTGGACAACCTACTTACTCAAGAAACTATATTTGTGGGTATCTGTATTAAGCAATTTAACTTGGTTATCTCGCAAACCTGTTTTGAGTGAGAATGTGTGTGCATGCGCGCGTGATAACATAGGTTATCTCGCAAACCTGTTTTGAGTAGAATGTGTGCGTGTGCGTACGTGAAATGTGTGCCTGCCCGTGAGAGTGTATGCAGTTGAATTTTCAAATTTCAATCAGAGGAAAAGGTTTAAAAAACAATTTTGAAACATAGCACTTCAAAGTGTAGCCTAAACAAACTCAAAGTTAGCACCTCACTAGAAGCTACTTAAAATAACTAATGCTGTGTTGGACATAGAGGAATTATCAGTGTTGGGCCACGGCAAGGCCCACATAGATGTGAACCCTATTACTAGAGGAGGCCTTGTAGCATGGGCACAAATACTTTGGTTTTTTTCCACTTGGACTAATTTAGATTTCCACCCCCTCTAGTATGGGAAAAGGCTTAGTTGTTGTTGTGGACTAATTTAGATTGCAACTTCATATGTTGGCAGGAAGACATCATCAATAAGCTGCTCTCCAAGATGTCTTGTCAGGATGGTGAAGTTGTTATCTTCATGCTCGGTGCAGGTACTAAAATAGATTCTAATTCTGGCCTAATATGCCCGTTTCTTGAAAGAGTGTAAAGTCATGATGAAGCAGCTCCGTTCAGGCAATTGCAAAAGAAATTACTACCTGTGACCTTTGGTGATTCACAAAAGAGACAACTGAAACATGCATACCCTTTTGCTGATAAAATGCGTGCATTTTTGGCTGCGACTAGTTGCTTATAAGACCACATGAACTATTGCTTCTCTATTGAGAACATTGTCAAGGAGATGCAGCACTGCTGTTTATCTGCATGCTATTGGCCACTGACAGAATGACAGTAATGTAGACATAAAAATTTTCACTCCAAAGTTTATGGAAAACTTGAAACGAAACTTTTCTATCTACGCTTGCGCGAGCATGCCATTTAGTTTGCAAAACTAGTAAAGATTTTGAAAATTTCGACTCCTTAAGCGATTGTAGGGAAGCAGACTTTTTTCACTAAAACCTTCTTGAACCGATGCTCAAGGATCGGTTTTAGCGCTTAGGAACCTCAAGTTTAAAACCAAGATGAACTCCAAATCACGTGAATCACTGGTGCTTTTGAAAGAGTTTTGGTGTTGTGCACTTTTGATTCAATATTTTGAAATGAACACGTCCTGAAAACAGTTTTCAGGGCCTGTTTCTAAAGTCGATCTGGGTAGGTTATAGGTCTCCAAAAATTCTCAACATTTTACCAGACAAAGCTGGTAGTGTGGAGAACCTGCTACCATCGGCCATGTCTTGATTGGTGTTGATTGGAGCTGATTGTTGATGGGTTTGATCCACTCCAACCCAGCTCTAAGTGGTCCCCTTTTGCCTTGACTTTGACCAGCCCATGTGGGCTGGTTTACATGTGAACTTAGCCTTGGCGTAGGCTCAATCGAACTCCAAGTGACCGGCCAATGCTTGCTCTACTCGATGCTTGTCTTGACCAAATTGCTTTGAACTTATTTTTGATGCACTAAGCTCCATATATTCGGCCCTTGACTTGAATTAGATCATGTCATTTGTGCTTCATCCGGCCATGTGTTGGCTTTGAAATTGGCTTGTGTTTCATCCGGCCATGTCTTGGTTTGGAGTTGGCTTCATCGGCCATGTCTTGATTGGTGCTTCATCCTGGCTAGGTATGGGACTTAAACCTTGTCCCAAGTCGGGTGCACTCGTTTTGGTCCTTGCTTCATTTGTTTCTTGCCTTCGACTTTATTTCATCATGGAATTTGGCCTTGATTTGTTTGATTCAGTCTTGATTTGAATCTGAACCTATACGAGGATCTTCGTACGGGTTTTGGTTTAAAACATGGGCTGCTTTAATTCAAATTTAAAACCTTTATTTAAAGTATTTCCCAAAGGTTTAAACTTTTAAAATTTGGGGTTTTTAAAGGTTCATAAAGGCTTTAAACTAGTTTCATAACTCAAGAGTTTTTAAAAATATTTGAAAAATTTTGGGTGTTTACATATGCCCTTCTTTGGCATTAATCCAAATTTATTTGGATAATGGCAAAGAAGAAACACCCTTTTTGGATTTAGCTTCCCAAATTTTCTTGAGAATAAACTCCTTTTTTTGGATCTTAGGAGAGGGATTTCCAGCCAAAAGAGACTTTACCTACATAGGGCATTTTTCCTAGGCATGATCATGCGTGAATGACTTTTGAATGTATGCATGGTATGAGTGAGGTGAGCTTTTTAGGAGAGTCAATTTAGGGGTTTATGAGTTTGGAGAGAGCCTTTAAAGGCTAGTTGCCCCAAGCAGAATTATCCCATGTCTCTTTTTTTTGACATTTTGAGTTTTTTTTTAAATTCTTTTTCAAAAATAAACTTCTTTTATCTTCCATAAAAAAGGACTTCCAATTTTTCATACTTCCTTTCATTCGGATTTTCAACACCTACTACTTGGTAGAGGTTTTTGGTAGGAAATTTTGGAAAACATTTCAAAATTCTATTTCCCACATAATAAAGTCTAATTCTCAAACAAAATGAAATCCAAATGAGTAGATTCTATTCCTACTCTAGAATTTTCATGGTTGAACCTTTTTTCATTGGGATACGCTGTGGGGACATGGAAAAGAGTTACCACGGTCTCTTCTAAAGCGTCCTGTGGTTTAAGGCAAAGAGACGGAAAATTACTCTTTTTAAACTTTGACTTTTCCTTTTTCTTTCTTTTTTTTTCTCATTTTTCAAGAAAATACCTCTTTTGAAGAAGTTTTTGTATTCCCTCTATCTATTCGGGGAAGACTTCTTCTCGAAGGAGTTTTTGCATTCTCTTTTCTTTTTCATTTTTTCTTTCAAAGAGAAGACTCCTTTTGAAGAAGTTTTGTATTTCCTTTGCTTTTCGAGAAAGACTTCTTTTTCGAGGAGTTTTTGTATTCTCTTTGTCTTTTCTTTTTTCTTTTGAATATTGCCAATTTTCCTTTTTGGAGAGAGAAGTAGAATGGGGGGAAAACTTATCCCTTTGGTTACTCGATTCAACCGAGATCATCCCATTTCCTAATAGCATCTACCATTTGAAAATATTTTGCTATTTTGAATAAGGCTTCATTTTGTAAGCCAGGGATTTTTGAAATGTTACCAATTTGTTTTGAAAACTCTACTTTTCGTAAAGTATCAATTCCCTCATTTGGGGTCCTACAATCAATCTTGATCCTTCTTTTAAGAAGTTTCAAAGGAGTTTAATTTTTAAGAATCTTTTCGAAAGAATTTAACATAGACCCTTTCAAGCATTGGGCATTTTTGGGGTCTACTAAATTTCTACCCATAATATCAATCAATCAACATATATTATCGATTTTTGTTGCCCTTTTTATGACATGGGGACAATCCTACTTGGGATGGCACCTTTTTGGGCTTCTTTGGGTGAACGAGGTGTATGTGATATAAAAATGCACTCCATGTGATACAATGGAAATATATGCTTTATGAAATGATGACAATATAAAATGTATTCCACCTGATATGATAGAGATACATGTTTTTATGAAATTGAGTCTTTATGAATGTGCCTAGGGGATGCATTTTCAATGCCCCTAGTTTGGTATGATTTTGTGATGTCACACGGCCTCAAGGTGAATGGGCTAGGGACTTTCTATGGTATGATGGGATATGAATGGCCTATTCATGCATTTGGCAATCATTACATTTCTAACATGATCACGATAAGTTTTTACTTGAGGGTGGACTAACAATAACCAACTCTAAGTATTTCATGTCCATCATATTTGAATTGACATGATCTCCACATTCTTCATCATGGAATTTATGTATTGATTCTAACCTTATCAAGGTTTTCATGTCCACAAGATTCTGGAAAATTTTCTTTTCAAAGTCATATGTAGGGTTTAAAATTTTTCTAATCAAAACTTTGATCTTTTGAAAAAGTAAATTTGGGAAATCCTCCCTTTCTAAAAAAAAAAAATCAATGTCTTGAAACCAAGGCTTTTTAATACAATTTTGGTCATATTGGCAAGCCATCCAAATCGTGAGTGCCAATTGTGCATGTTTTGAAAGAACTGACCACTCTTAGGGCCAATTCTTAATGTGACATGATTTTTCATTCTTGACTTGCCAAACTTTCGAAATTTGGTTTGTAACAAACATAGAATCTCCAAAGATTTTCATGCATGATTTCCTAGATTTTTGAAATTTTTAGGCCTTGTATGAGTGCTTCATACTTGGCAACATTATTTGATCATGAAAAATCTAGTCGAATGACACTTGGGGTTTTTCTTTCCTCGGGAGATATGAAGATGATTTTGATACCTGCCCCTTGATGATTCTTTGCCTTATCAAAATATATTTTCCATGCTTGATTTTCCTTAAACAATTTGTTAAATCATGATTTTGAAATTCATTTGTAAAATATGCCTTCATCGGGCATTTCATCAAGTATGGGGAATGTGTCTCAAAGAAGCAATTCAGCAACACGATATAGGGCTTGTCCCTTAATGGAGTCTTGAGGATGAACTCACACTCCATTAAAAGGGACTGCCATTTATCTTGCCTATCTGTTAAGATAGGTTCTTCAAACAAGTGCTTGAATTAATCGACATTATCCCTTTTTCATGATATGGAAAATAATGTCTCAATTTTGGTAGTCTATACCAAGCACGATTTTCTCTATGGCTTGGTGTTTTCTTTCACATGCCAATAGAGTTTTCAAAACGTAGTAAATGGCACACTTTCTATGGATATCATCTTCATATTGAGTAAGTAAAACACCCAATGCATTCACATGAGATGTAAAGTTTACTTTGGAGGTTTTAAAATTTTGAAGGATTTACCATACAAAAAATCATCCCTCGAATTTAACCCTTTTCCCAAAAGTCTTATTGAGAGGTTTGCATCTTTTTGCTAGATTGGAATCAACCTTGGAGGTTTCGGATTTGACTCATATTGGAGGGTGGAGACATGCCTATGATGGCTGGACACTTAGGGGGTCGACTCCATGCCCCTTTGGCTTAACACAAACCCTTTTCCTAAACTTGGGCTCTAAGAGTGGACGATCTCATGATGTCTAGACTCGGCATGGCTCATGCAAAATATAGGCTTTCAAAATGCAATGAATGATGCTCATGAAAACATGCACATACCATAGGTTAGACTCATTCTAAAATCCCCAATTTTTCCAAGTCAAGGATTCTACGAAATTCGAGAAGCTCGGAGGCATGAACTTCCTCATGCATGAGGAGATCTTCCTCTTTGCTTTGATGATTCTCAAGCATTTAAATTCTAGGGAAGTGCTAGGCAAGAGAGGGATTTGCATAACAAGCTTGGACGATTCTATGTTTGGGAATATAGACAATTTTTGGAAGAATTTGAAAATGGGCTTTGTACATGGCCATTGTTTTTGAAATTTTTGAAATTTTTTCATTTCTTTTGTCTTTTTCAAAACACAATTTCAAGGATCAATATAGAAGACTTTCTCTTTTTAAAACTTTTTTCGAATAAAGAATAGGAGAATGAATGAGAACAAATTTCTTTTTGAAATTTTTAGATTTGTCAAATGTTTTTGGATTTTGAAGGTTTTTCAATTTTTTTGGTTTTTAGGGAATGTCTAAATTTTTTTTTTGGATTTTGAAAAGTAGGGATCTTCCATCGAACCTACAAAGAAAACTTCCATGAATTAGACTCAAAGAAAGGGTCTAAGCCATGGGTCTCGGTTTTATGAGGTTTTAAGGGCACCCTTGACCCAAGTAGTCTTAGGTGGTGGCTCAGGGGGTATGGATGGAATGTAACTCAATCCATATCGACTTGGGTTTTGTCTAGGTAGGATGGGCTCTAGCCTACCTTGGTTTTTGGCTCTTAGTCCTTGGTATGGTGTATATCCCATGTTTAAGATCATATTCCAAGGCTTTTTAATTTTTGAAAAAGTTTTATAAAGTGCATGATCTTGGAATATGGAATCGTCCATATTATGGATATATACACGTTTTATTTTTGGTAGGAACTGGGAGGTATGGGTTGTGAAAGACTTGGGCTTCCACATAACCCTAGGTTGAGATGGCTTACGTTCTAATTGGGAGATGGTTTTGATATGCTCCTTAGGTGTAACTCGAGGTGCCCCTAAGGATGGATTATTTGGGTTTAGGGTCGTAGGCTTGGGTTCATGGCACAAGACTAGACTCTAGGAAATTTGCATGGTAGAGTTAGGTGTTCCTAGGATGTCAATGCATGCCTTAGTAACCATGTCTACCACATTTTGATATTTATTTGATTTTTTATTTTGAAATTCCATTTGGTGTTGGACATTCGGCGCACCTTGAAAATCCTTATTTTGGGAATCATGGAGTGGGTATGTAGGTGCATGAGTGTGATTTGATGCATCCGATATATGAATGGTCGATCCTACACTATGAATGGTCGATCCTTCATGCGAGGCTTCGAGCTCCCATTTCCTTTCGAGGTGTCTCTTTTCCAATCCTTTGTGACTCTCATCCTCTCGTGACACTCGTGGGGTGTGTGGAGTGTGGATCTCATGCCCCACTCTATGTGTGTGAACAGGAATGTGGACTTCATTCCCAACTTTCGGAATTTCAACTTTTTGTTTTTCAAGTTTTTTTTGTTTTTGAAACTTTTCCATATTTTTTTGGCTTTTTGAACTATAAAAATCTTTTTTTGGTTTTTGCTTGGAACTTGGGGTGCTTGGAAAGGTTGGATGACTTGATCCGCACTCTATCTTCATCTCCAGCCTCATATCCTTCATCGAATTTTGGATTTGATTTGGTTTTCCTCTTATGATTTTTCTCTTTATGTGCCCAAAATGAGCTTTCATGTGATCGATGCGCCTTAGCCTCATTTCTTAGAGCATCGATCTTCCTAAAGATTTCCTTTATAGCAGTCATCTCTTCTTGGGTTTTAGAGGATTTGGAAAACCACTTTAAAGCTTTCGATGAGGATTTTCTCGGCTTGCTTTCATCCATTGTTTTCAAAATTTTGTGCACAAGTTTGAAAAACAAGTTTTTGCAAAGTTTTTGGAGTTCACTTTTTAAAAGAAAGTTCCTCAAGACCCGAGTCCCATCGGGCGTGCCAATTCTATAGACATGAAAATTTTCACACCAAAGTTTATGGAAAACTTGAAACGAAACTTTTCTATCTATACTTGTGCGAGCGTGCCAGTTAGTTTGTAAAACTAGCAAAGATTTTGAAATTTTTGACTTCTTAGATGATTGTAGGCAAGTAGACTCTTTTCACTAAAACCTTCTTGAACTGATGCTTAAGGGTCGGTTTTAGTGCTTAGGAACCTCAAGTTTAAAATCAAGATGAACTCCAAATCACGTGAATCACTGGTGCTTTTGAAAGAGTTTTGGTGTTGTGCACTTTTGATTCAATGTTTTGAAATGAACACGTCCTGAAAACAGAGTTTTCTATTTTCAGGGTTTGTTTCTAAAGTAGATCTGGGTAGGTTACAGGTTTCCAAAAATTCTCAAAATTTTACCAGACAAAGTTGGTATGTGAAGAACCTACTACTTGTTACAAATCTGAATTTGGAAATGTATTGAATCAAACTTAAATGTTTGAATAAGGCTTACTCACTGGCTTGGAACAGTTTTGTCCTAGAAATATAGAGACTCAAATATGAGCCTGTATCGAACTCCGATTTTGATGATTTTGATGTTGCTAGAAATCTATAGATGTTAGCTTTCCAATGAATAAAAAATCAAGCAATTTGGATGTCTTTAGGTAGAGTTATGGGATAGAAACCCCACCTCTATTACAGAGAAAACTACTATACAAACAGTGAACAGTTTTTTGATCCAATCTTTATCCAACTTTATTACGGGGTTGCACGGTCCTAAAATTCTTGAACATTTTATTTCTAAGACCCTTATGTGTGTAAATAATGCTCCTAAAATTTCAGTACATTTGGATCACGGAGTAAGAAATTAAAAATACAACAATCAGAGATGTAGATGTAGAAAACGGGTTTCAGTTTTTATAGAGAATACTTTCAAATGCAAAACTCACACCAAAGCAAATTGCAACAACTCTACTCCGAATTTAAATTGCTGAAATGTAAAGGAATTGAAAGTATTTTATAGCTTAAGCATAAAAGGGATTAGAAGTATAGAGGGTTTATAGCATATATTGGGGTAGGAGCATAATCAAACAATTAGAGTGTAAGTGTGTGTTAATGGTGTTTTATCTATCAAATGAAATTTTCAGCAACTCTAAATTATTACAACTTGGGAGAAGATGAAACTCCATTAATACAACCCCATTTGATGAATTGAAAGAAGGGAGATCGAATTTAAATTGAAAGGAATGAACATGTACACGATTTTGCAAGGGTGGCCGAAATTCAAGAGTGAATCCGGCCACCAATCCTCCTTCTTCCTTCTTCTTTCTCACCTCTCACCTATCTACCCTCTTCTTTTCTTCACCCCACATGAAGTGCACGACCTGCCTTGGCTAGAATGGCCTTCCCCTAAGCCTAGCTCACACCCCCTTTGTGGCAGCCTCTCTCTCACTCTCTTGTGGATGGGATTCATGCCCCCCCTTGGCCCCTTTTTATAGGCCAAGGGGGGCTGGCTTCTAGGGAGTTCTATGGGATGGGTTGGAGCTGATTGTTGATGGGTTTGATCCACTCCAACGCAGCCCTAAGTGGTCCCCTTTTGCCTTGACTTTGACCAGCCCATGTGGGCTGGTTTACATGTGAACTTAGCCTTGGCGTAGGCTCAATCGAACTCCAAGTGACCGGCCAATGCTTGCTCTACTCGATGCTTGTCTTGACCAAATTGCTTTGAACTTATTTTTGATGCACTAAGCTCCATATATTCGGCCCTTGACTTGAATTAGATCATGTCATTTGTGCTTCATCCGGCCATGTGTTGGCTTTGAAATTGGCTTGTGTTTCATCCGGCCATGTCTTGGTTTGGAGTTGGCTTCATCGGCCATGTCTTGATTGGTGCTTCATCCTGGCTAGGTATGGGACTTAAACCTTGTCCCAAGTCGGGTGCACTCGTTTTGGTCCTTGCTTCATTTGTTTCTTGCCTTCGACTTTATTTCATCATGGAATTTGGCCTTGATTTGTTTGATTCAGTCTTGATTTGAATCTGAACCTGTACGAGGATCTTCGTACGGGTTTTGGTTTAAAACATGGGCTGCTTTAATTCAAATTTAAAATTTTATTTAAAGTATTTCCCAAAGGTTTAAACTTTTAAAATTTGGGGTTTTTAAAGGTTCATAAAGGCTTTAAACTCGTTTCATAACTCAAGAGTTTTTAAAAATATTTGAAAATTTGTGGGTGTTTACAAGTAAGCAGCTTGGAAAGTGAAATATGTGAAGTATGTTAATCAACTATTGAATTGACTGGAGGACATTGTGCTAGAAATGTCTCATGCAAATGATTAGGCCCATGTTAGCGGACACCGCAGTCATATATATATATATATATATATATATATATATATATATATATATATATATATATATATATACATATATATATATATATATATATATATATATATATATATATATATATATATAATCAAAAGGACATTTCAGAACAAAATTTCTTTTGATTTGATTGAGTTTTATTACTGGGATATTCATTTATGTAAAATGCCCCCACAACGTTATGAAACATCAGAGTTGCTTCTTTACTGATCACCTGGATGGATTGGACTCAATGAGCTTGATTCAGTGTCATGCTTTGTGGTATTGCTGGCTACCCTGAGAAAGTTTATGGACATTATTTTGCATCACATAACTCCCTGCTAGTCCACTGGTTCTCAAACCGCACATTTAGCAAAGCTCGGCAGCTTTTTGGAGAGAACTGTCTTAGAATGTGAAGTGGCTTCTGTGGTGACTGAATTGCCAAGTCAACTGTTGCACGCTTTCCTCGTTTTCATGTGATCACAAATTCCAACTGTTATTCTACTCGATTTCTGGTTCTTCAACTATTTGATTTGGCATTCCTGTATTTATTTATAGATCGTTTGGCTGCGCTCATTAATGTTTACCCATAGATCAATGGCATAAATATTGCTTTGACTATCTCACGATTGAAGTGCTTGATAACTATTTTGATAGTTTTGGCTCCAGTTCAGCATTCATGAACTCCTTGAGCTCTTTCAAGGTGGTAAAGGCTGCATGCTGAACCGTCAAAGCTAGCTGAAAAGCACTTTGCAAGTACCCTGTTCATATGCCTGCGAGAGCAAATACAGACAAGCTCAGAGTGTCCCAAAATAGACCAGCACCGCACATACCCAGCTTTAGATCAGGAGTAAGAACACAAAACCTTTTACTGCTCCAATCAAACTGTGATCCCACAAATTGGACAGGCAGGTGATCTCAATAGTTGAAGCAATGTTAGTCCTTGTTGAGACTCAGGGCCGGTGTTGCACGGTTCCGGAATTAGGATGAACGTTGATGCACTTCTTTGATGGAAGGCATTTCTTTGATGGAAGGCTAGAATGATGCTCCGGATTCTAGAGTGACCTCTTTTCTACCTTTATTATTTCCTTTCAATATTTTTATCTTTTTGTTCCCTGTCACATGTAGTGAGTGAGACACGTAACCACCCTTTGATTGTATCTCAGAGGACATGTTTTTAAATATAGATTAAGTAGGTATGAGTATAGTGTAACAAAAGACCTCACACAAAGTTACTACAAATCGAAACATATTTTGATGCATTTAAAGTGGGTGGATGCAAAAAATATGAGTATGACAAGACAAATTTATAATGTAAGGATAAAAATCATGAATGAAGATTGTGGTTCTCGAGGTATTTTATAACAACTACTACATAATCTAGACATTAACCATTATTATACATGCTATCGTAAAGTCCGTAATCCGGATACTATCAGTGACATTGTATTTGTGCATCCTCGTTTCATGCATTTTCATAGGTATTGGAATTTGACAACACATATAAGACAAATATGCAAGTGTCTTATTGTTGTGTAGTAATGTCTATCCTATATTAGTGTCATTAACATTTATATATTTTTCATATTTTTTGTAGGTATAAGATTTCTTCCTTGAGGTTGTTGTGTTTATATCAATATTTAAGAATTTCTCTCTAGCCTTTGCTTTTATGAGTGTAGAAAAGAGAATTATGTTTGGGTATTGAAGTGTGAGAGAGTTATGGACTCTAAATAAAATGCTATGTGTTATCTAAAGTGACCGTGATATGGCTTCAGTGAATGCTGTAAACAACAATTTTTTTTTGAAAATGAGGGATACTTCAAGCCCCACCTGAAAAATTATAACTTTTAAAATTTTAAAATGACCATTTTGCCTTCAAGACTCAGAAGACTCAGGTTCGACAATGACTCAAGCCTAAGCGAAAAGCACCAATTAAAAAGTCCAAAATAACCCACCAAGGAAGTTGTGACCTGGCTTTGATGAATGGTGTAAACACCCAATTTTTTTTTTAAATTAAAGGTACTTCAAGCCTTACCCCCAAAAAGTTGGAACTTTAAAATTTCAAAATGACCATTTTGCCTTCGAGACTCATGTTCGACGATGACTAAAACCCAAGCAAAAAGCACCAAGTGAAAAGTCAAAAATAACCCACTCTGAGGAAGATCTGACACCAAGCAACAATACACCCATCAAAATATTAGAGCAGTCCAAAACAGATAAAGAGATCAACTCACAAAGTGAAAAAGGACAAATTTGATAATTTGAAAAAAAACTAAAAGCTCAAAATACCCCTTACTGAGGAAGATCATACACCAAGTGACCCTACACCCATCAAAAGGGTAAAGCGGTCTAGAAAGGCTAAAGAGATCAATCCACATATCATACAAGAGTAAAAGTGTCACCATCAACCATTAGGGATGCCACTGCCGGCCACCATGCATGCCACCACCATCGAACACCACATGCGACCACTACCCACAATAGTGTTCATGCTCACATGCAAGTGCAATGCCTAGCTCTCACATGCCAATCGTTTCCGAACATCTTCTAATCCATCCAACCTTCTTCCCACGTGCCACACATGTCTATCTGCTCCTCCCACATGTGGATGTCCCCTAACAATTAGCATGGTTGGTGCCTTGATGGTTTAGAATTGGATCCAATAACTTAGGGAAAATCCAGTTTGGTTTGGTGCCAATAAATAAGGGACCTTACTCAGCGAAAAAGGAGATTTCAGCTCCAGAGTAAGAGAACCAACCAAGGAGGACGTGAAAAAAGCCCAAGAGTGAGAAGCTCAACCAAGAAAGATGTAAGGGAGGTCATTCTCATCCCAAGGAAGAGTTCATCTAAGGAAGAGAGAGAAAGGGAGAGATCTAGAGAGAAGGCTTCAAGTCGTCTCCCTTAACCCTTTTCTTGTTCCTTATATATATATTGTCTCCTCTTCCCTTTCTTCAATGGATTGATTGCCTCTAATTCAACTCAAGAAATCATAAGAGAGACATAGAAACCATGATTACATTTGATGACATGAGTATGTAATCACTCTTATGGTGTATTAATCACCCATAAATTTATGTTGCATGAGAGCATTGGGCTATGATCTCATATATTTACCAAACGAGCAATTCTCTTAAAGAGAAATACCTCGGAGATATATATATATATATATATATATATATATATATATATATATATATATATATATATATATGAGTTCCTCTCTGAACGAACATAAGTCTTTAATAAAATTCTTTGAATGAGTACTAAACCACTAAGATTCTAATCGAATGCATCATTATTTTTCATAAGAAAATTTCTACAGATTTTAGTGTATTGCATAGACCTTGTGTGATCTATGATTTTTATAGCCATCATTTCTAAGCAAAACAATGCTAAATTTTATTTGTGAGTGACACACGTATAGACCAATAACTGATAAAATTTCTATAAATTTTGGACGTGTTTAAGACTTATAAAAAATTAATCAAATATTAGGATCAACCCGAAACCAAACCTATCTATGAGACAAATCTTGCAACACTCGTTCAGTAAAACCATCATAACTCCATCTGTAGGTTCTAAATCTCCTAAAAGTAAGTATCATCTGAAAGCTACATAGATTTCTAAACTAATAAAGTTCATGAAAATAGGAAACCTACATATATAGATACAAACATTTTACTAATTTCCTGAATCTTAGTCAGAGGCACGATCCAAATTTCATAATAGCATTTGATTAAAATCACTCTTCAGATTTTTATTTAATCACCAAAGGACCCAAAAATATAAATAAAATTTTCAATAAAACCTCACATCTCGTACCCACTCAAGCAAAATTCTAAAGATTTTTGAACCCTAACAAAGTACTCTACAAAATATAAACTTTCATGATGTAAAACAGAATCAATTTTGTTTTCACAAAACTGAACCTGGTTTGGCCAAGTGAAATAAATGTCATTTTAGAAAAGGCTCTTTCAAATCAAAATCATTTTGAGAAAACACTGTATTTCAAAATAACTCCTCCTAAGCATCTAGGTTAACCATTGAGTACCACTTCAAGAAGGCCTACGTCGATAATAACGTACTTTCTCACAAATCATCGAATTGAGTAAACTTGTTGGCACGCTCGTACACCTTTTTGCAAGCAAAGTTTTAAGTTTATATAAGACCAAAAATTTTGTTTAAAATGCCATTCAATTTTTTTTACAGATATGAGCACTATTTGCATAGATGACATATAGACAAAAATATTGAAGCTTTATTATAAAGTTAATAAGTAATAAAGAGATGACGAGTGTGTTTGCTATAAGTTGGAGGTAAGTCATCTACTTATTAGATGAGAGCAGTTATCAAGATGTAGTGGAGGTAATGGAATTAAAGTGGAGAAAAATTCTTACTTTATTCTCGTACATTAAAGAACATTGATTAGACCCATAAAAGGACAAAATCATCTCAACATTGATAGATAAGGTCATTCATTATGTTACTCATATGACTAATAGATATATGAATTTGGTTTTCAATGCATTTATATCATTTACTATTATTCAAATATATAATGATTATATATTCATATTTCTCATAGTAGAAAGTGTTTATGCAAGGTTAAAAGGGTTCATTGATGCCTCAACTAGCAGATTTGACAACAATTACATTCCTTGATAGAATTGAAGAAGTCATTCGAGGAATCAAGAACTCTAACCATGCATTATGTTGATGTAACAGAAGAGTTTGTTGCAAACCTTCAAAGAAGAGTATCATGACACTTTTAATCTTATTGTAAATAAGTATAATCATGTGGAGATGGTAGAGTCAGATATATGAACATGTTGTTGCAACTTCCTATGTTCACATGGTCTACCTTGTACCCACAAACAAAACCTTATACTTAAATGTGGTTCTTCGATAAAATTGTCAACTATTGATCTATTTTCAAAGAAGCTAGACATAGAGGAATACACCACATTTAGGATCGAGCAAGTATAAGAGGATACAAGGACATTTATAGAGATTGTTTGGAGGAAGTTATGGAATCATCTACAACACAAGAAATTTGTTAAGATATTGGATAAGCAGTTGAGTCATGAGTACAGTACCATACAGGAACTACTAATTCATTGTCCCAAAGGGAGACCATCTAACCAATCTACTAGGTAGGACTTATCGGCTTTGGAGCATGTAGGCAGGGTTGCCTCGCATAGAGGAAGCATTGGGCGTACACATAGTTGAGGATGTGATGCATCTCGTAGGGTGGGTTGATCCTCTTTAGGGAGTTGTGATCCTGTCTCTACCATTGAAAAAAATATTTCTAAGCAACTTGACTTCGAATGACATGAGATAACAATTCCATGATTTATGAGCATCTTCATAAATGCTTGAGTAAATGTTATTAAAGATAAAAACTATGGGTAAAGAGTCATTGGTGCACATGTAGGATAAGGAGAGGAGTACTCGAAGGAGGTAGCACATAGGCATCACATATATGCATAAGTTTTCGTAGAAGGTAGTGGTGTTGATGTTACTATTCGACGTACTGCATATATAAGAGATGGGTCATGCCCTAGTCAGTATTGGATGACAATGCTAGATATAGGTTCATTTATCTCTATTTGGTAGAACGTAGTTTTGGTACTCCTCTCTACGATAAGGTCAATGATATTTTTACTACTAGTGTCAGACATTCAATGGTTTGTTATAAGAGATGTGTGGTACATGTGCTATCACCATGTTGCATGACTTTTTCTATTGTTGAGCATAATATTTATATATTTCATTACATTATGGTGATAATTATTAGATTGAAGTAGATATTAGTCCTCTATTTTGTTTATGCATCTTCGCAAATGCATATGGTTGAGGGCTCTCCGATGCCTCTTATCTTACAGTCATTAGACTGTTACCGAGATTAAAGTATTGTGAGTTGGCTAACTACTTTTTAGGAATGTATCAACTTATATATACAATTGAGAGGACTAAGAGAAAATGTTATACACGATATTGAGGACGATGACTAAGTATACATATGCCATTGCCCAATTTTAAGATTTGAATGGATATCATGTATTGTGTTGATTGATAGAGTACGATATTTCATTGCAATCATGTATGTAGCAAAAAACCCAAAATGTCTTTCATTACAATTACCATTTATATATACAATGTTTCAAGTTACAAAATAAAGTCTAAATACAACTCAAACAAAAAATGTCACTAATTGTCATCATCGTCATTATCAAGTGTCAACCGCTGGATTCATTCATGGTATTTCTTATACGTCTCTATAAGACTAGCAACATTGGATCATCTACCAACAACCATGGCACAATCTCTAAATGCATTGAAGTTGTTTCAAGTGTCTCACATATCGCACTCGATAAGATAAAGAGTATAAAAAATTAATCGGAAGAAAGTTAGTATGGGAAAAAAAACTTTAATAGAAATATAATAATTTGTTTACCTTTATCTAAAATGATGCATCACGTTGCCAAGCTAGAGTAGGCCGAACAGGATGCAACTTAGTACTAGAATCTCGCAAAATAAATCGATGTATCTTCCAAATGTACCACTCCATGTATACCTCATTACACTCATATGAGTACAGTGAAGGAGCTCCAAAATACTCAAACTCAAAAAATGTGAGCATTGAGATTCTTATGTCACATCACATGGTTTATATTGTACCTTATATGCTTGTGACTCCATATGTTTCTTTGAAATGGAAGGTCTTATCGGTCTTACTAGGATTCCTTGATACATGCCAAATTGATGGACTACACGATTTGACATATAAGGCTCTACAACATCTACATATCGAATGTATCCGTGACATTGCGATAACTTGTATGCATTGTAATTCATGTATTTTGCATAAGTATATAGCTATCAATCAATCTGCATTATATAAAAAAGCATGTAAGAATATATAACATACAAATAGTTTACATATGAATATATAATATTGAAAATACTTGATTTGCCATCATCAAATCCAATTGCTTACAATATTGAGTTAGTTGATCAACAAGATATTGTTTTTCATATACACTACCTACCTAGCAGTTTACGTGTAGTTCTCCATCCCACTATTCTGGTTGCATAGTAACTCTAAAAGTTAGGAAGTACTCACAAATCTAAGCCTACAATTAAAACATATAGCTTGTTAATTTTTGAACAAAAAAGTTAAACTAAACATAAGGCAAGTAATAATAGTAAACATTATTACCTAAAGCAAAGTAGTATGTCAAGTAAGTTGTACTTTTATTTGGGATGATTTTTATAGTTATCTATACAAATATGCCAATATAGTTGTACCCCATGTATAACTGCTAACCCTCCTACAATCATGTGCCAGCAAATTCACAAGCGTTATTGACACCATATCTCTAGACTTATCCTGATATAGCATGCACCCTAACTGATATAATAAATAACATAAGGTATTATTTTCATTATTCACTCTCCTCGAAAAAATAGTTTGGAGGACTTCAAACTTAATGGGCCTAGGCTTAATCTCACATATGACTTCATCAATATACATTCCTAACATATCATCTAAAATTTTTTTCTTACTTCTAACCATCATCTCCTATGTCAAGGCAACAAGTTAGCCCTCCATTGGAAAACAAAGTATTGTGTGGACATCGTGAAGTGTGATAGTCATCTCATCCCATGGCATATAGAAGTTATTTGTGTTTGGTTACCAATGGTTGATAAAAGTAGTAAGTAATGTATAATCTATTATCTTGTATAGTAAGTATGCATTTTCAATCAACCCACTGCAATCTGTAAACTCAACCCAATTTTTGAGTCTAACATCCGTCCTCTTTATTGGCTAGGCTCTACCCATAGTGTGATATGTATGAACTATTATATCTTTTTGTATTGTTTGTAAATATATATATTTATATAATACATTAAAATATAAAGTATTGATATTAGTACATATAGAGAGAGTATTTACATAAATTTACACTGAAGTTTTAAAGTACATGTTCCTCTTAGATGTTATATGAAATGTAACCTTCAAAGCTCGAAACTAATCCCGTCATATCAGGATATCGTTCATCCTCATTGTCTGCAATATCCATTTCAGTATCTGAGGTTGATATATCCTCCTCGTAATGTAAAGAGCAAGCTTTCTCTTCTCCTTGCTGCAATCTACGGGGGTGTCCTCCATAAGACACCATCTTGCATCTCCTAGATGAAGCAGTGACGTTATAGCTTCATACTCGTACCCTATCAGCCATATCTGCATAGAATTGTTTTTATTTATGAGGTTAATAACATCTCGCTCAAAGTGGGAAACGCACTTGGGGTGCGTCTCTAATCCGCGATATCGAAAAAATCCAAGTTTTTTGGTGCCAAATAACATCAAAATAAATAAAAATTAATACAACAACACAAAATCAACAACATATCTCGATAAAATTAATGATTCCAACTTTGAATCGGATCAAGAAATCAAAAACCCTTTTTTCTCCCCTTTCTCTTATCGGTTCTTCCCAAATCCACCATTTTGATAGATTTCAATCCGTTCTTTTGATAGAAATAGCTATAGATCTCCTAATACATAGATAAAATGAAGTGAGAAACAAAGAATGGTTAGAGAAATGAAAGAAAATGGGAGTTGGAAGTCGGTTCACAGGAGGAGAGAGTCTAGTTTTGAGCAAGAATGGTATTTTCATAATTTTCAAAAATAACCTGGGATATTTTGCAAAAATCAACAAAAATTGGTGTATGTATAGTAAAAGGGGTATGCATGTATCAATCTTGTATATTCTCAGTTGTTATAGCTGCAACAATGATGTATCCTTTTATTGTTAGTCAGATTCAGAACATAGAGCACATAGGCACGTTAAAGGCTCGATAGTTGGAGTGATGTATATCACAAGAAGAAGCTTGAAAAATTATGAAACCTGATAGTATGAACCAGAGATCCCCATAGTACACCAGCTGTCATGATCATTTATCCTCATAGCATTACTTCTCTATGAAATGCCCACAGAAACTAGACCTATTTATCCACTTCGATTAGAGGATATCACACTTTTTTCTCGAATCCTCAACTCCTTGATTTAAGAGTAAAGGAGACGTTGACTTCCTACATACAACAACAACAATAACTAAGCCTTTTCCTAGATGGGATCAATGATATGAATTCTTTGTTTTTGTAGAACTTGATCATGTATCATGCTAACCTATTATTTTCTTCCAACACTTTTGTGGTTATTCTCTCTCTTTTAACATTTTCAGCATCTAGTTTCCTATATCTTCATTAAGGAGCTTCTTTTAGTCATCTTTCAATATGTTTAAACAATCTTAAATGGTTTTCTTTCACCTTATCATCTATTGGTGTAACTTCCAATTTGTTTCTAATAACCTCATTCATTATATATATGGTCTTTACTTGTGTAACCACACATTTATCTCATCATTTTCTGGTAATTTCTGTTCAAGTTTCTTAAAACCGACCATTTTACTTGTCCCCTTAAAGGAAACCATTGTACGGAATGCAAGAATGGATACATAAGCATTCTATTTTCATGAGATGTAGACGTGACATCATTCAGTTGGGTACCAACAGTATGTTTGCTTTGCCCAATGACTATGAATTGTTCATAATTTATGATTATGAATCATGGCAGGGCGGAATCACAAGTTCAAACAAACGTAATGAAGTTCAAAATTTAGAATCTCTCATGCATGATGTGATTCTGGCACCTCTTTCCACAAGTATGATAGGTGATCACACCAGTCTGTGATTTAGAACATCAGATACCAAACTGCAGAAAACTTGGCCGAACAACTTAAGCAAGCAATCCAACAAGACGAAGTGTTCAACTCAAGCGAAAGGAGGTGGACAAAATTGAGAATACGACCTATGGACAATAGTTGTTAAAGTTAGCAGTAAGCAAGTAATAGTACCAAACCAAGTAACAGAAGCTAAACTAAGGGTGGTGGGATACGTAAAGAAGTGTTGCCTCTTGGGATCACACCCATGACTAGCTAGCCTGCTTTCCCTTCTGGGACCCTGTAAATTGGAACAAACGGTTTTGGAGGCTTCAACTCTCAGATGGAGCTCGAAGTCACAGGCATCTTAGTTTTGGTGAATCAACCGTGACTTTGAAATGTGGAACCTGCTTGGTTGTCATGTTAGTTTTAGAAACCTCCTCTTCTCCGTTTGTGCGCAAGTACCTCAATCGTGCTCTTAGTTCTTCGTTTCAGCAAGAACCACCCACCTATGTGTAAGTCGTGCATTTCGCAAAAACCATCCCAATGTATTGTGATCTAGCTTATTATGAGTTAACTCCTAACATGGCACATGATAGGGCTACGTAAACAAAGAATCCATGTAGTCGACCCCGTCTAGTATAGGAAAAGGCTTAGTTGTTGTTGTTGTTGTTATTTGAGTTGGGTGGAAACTTGCCCCATTGCCATCTCTCCTCTTCACCTTTGACTTGTGAGTAGACCTATGGTACTCATATAAGATATTGTTCGTTATGCTGATTTAAATATATTTATTTAATGTATTTCTACCATTGAGACTATCTACACACTCCTTTTACTATACATACATCCCAAATTTTATAAATACCCAAAATACCCCACACAATTTTATCTCTCCTTTATACAATAAATTCCGATGATTTTACTCTCTTCCTCTGGTGATTGATTTTCATCCATTGAGAAGTGATATAAGCTTATTTGCAACCAACTATGACGGATTAGTTACTTACAAACCTAGTTGGAATTGAACGAAATAAGAAAAAAGAAAATCAAGAAGACAATTGATCTGATCGATTTTTTATTTTTCTTAATTTAAAAGGTTGTTTTCAGTGAAATAATTACATCTTCATTGGTTTGCCTAATTTCTTTCAATTTTTTTAATATTTACAGATTATTCATGAGTTTGGGTAAAATCTAATGGGTCATTGAAATTTCACGTTGAAATACAATATTGATACGCAGTATAGGCACATCTCTTTTCATGCACTAAGAAGGTAGGATGTTTGTTGCAAGTATCTCACGTATCGTAGCAAAATGCTAGTATATGAAATTCATCATAGGAAAGTTAGTATGTGGGATTAAAAAAAACAAAATTGTCAATGCTATTAATATAGACACAATGATTCATTTACCTGCACGTAGAATAATGTATCACATTGCCTAGCTAGAGTGGGCCGAGCAGGATGCAACTGATTGAGAGAATCAATGTGTTATCTGAATATAACTCTAAAATAGTCAAACTCAAAAGAATGTGAGCATTGTGCCTCCAAAATCACGTCATGTAGTTCATATTATACCTTATACCCAAGGGACTTGATAGGTCTCTTTGTAGTGGAGGATCTTATCAGTGTAATTAGGATGCCTTGACACCGATCAAATTGACAAACTACACAATTTGACATAGAATGTTCTAAAATATCCACACATTGAATGCATCTGTGATATCGCAACTTATATGCACTACAATCCAAATATTTTGTAGAACTATATGGTTGTGAGTCAATCTATATTACACAAAATAGGAAGTAAGAATACATAATACACAAGATTATGTTAATTAAAAGATTATGAGCATAGAACTCAAACTCTCAAAATACCTATTTTTCATTATCAAATCTAATTACTTACGATATTTAGTAAGACGATGAACAAGAGATTACTCATGACAAATATTTCTCATCTAACAACCTACTCATGGTTCTCTATCTAATCATTATGATCGTATGATAACTTTGAAAGTTGAAAAGTACTCATAAATTTATACCTATAAATTAAAACATATAACTTTTAAATTCTAAAAAATTATAAGTTGAAAGATATATCTATCTATATATATATATATATATATATATATATATATATATATATATTATATATAATAATAACAAGCAATAATAATACACTCTTACCTGAATCAAAGAAGTATATCCACTAAATTGTTGTATTTTTATTTGGTATGTCTTCCCTAGCTGTCTGGATAAATATGCTAATATAGTTACACCCCATACATAATTGTCAACCATCCAAACGTCATGTGCTAGTAGATTTATGAGCGTTATTGACACTCTATCTCTAGACTTATCCTGATATAATGTAACCCTAACTAATACAACAAATAACATAAGATTTTATTTTTATTACTTGCTCTTCTTCTTGAAAAATTAGTTCAAAGTACTTCAAACTTAATGGTCTCGGACTTAATATCTCATACGACTTTATTGATGTTAATTCCCAACATATCACTCAAGATATCTTCTTTGTTTATAACCATCATCTCGTGTGTCAAGACAACAAGAAGACTCTCCGTTGAAAGACCAAGTATCTCGTAGAAATATTGAAGTGTGATAGTCATTTCACCTCATGTCATTGGGAAGTTGTTTGTGTTTGGTTGTTAATACTCGATAAAAGCAGTTAGTGATGCATAGTCTATCACTTCGTATAATAAATTCTCATGTCCAATCCACCCACTCCTATCTACAATCTCAATCCAATTATCGGGCCTCACATCCATCCTCTTCACTAGTTGGACTTGACCAATAGTGTAACATATGTAATTGTTATAACTTTCCGTATTATTTACAAATATACATGTACATAGTTAATTTGAATAGAGAGTATTGATATTGAATATAAAATTATATTGAAGTTAGAAATTATTTGTTCCTCCCAAATCTTATAGGTAGTGTGACCTTCAAAGTTATTGAGTAATTTTGGCATATCAGGGAATCCCTCATCTTCATTGTTTACAATATTGATTTCAGTATTTGAGATTGATTTATCCTTCTCACAATGTGAAGGGTCGGCTTCTTCTTTTTGTTGTCATCTATGGGAGTGTCCTCCTTACAACATGACATTGTGTCTCCTAAATGAAGCGATGACGTTACGTTCTTCTACTCGTACACTATCAACCATATCTTCATAACAAAAAAAATTATGAGGTGTTGGTATCTCCTTCATGCGAGAGATGCGCCTTGGTAAGTGAAAACAAAATCGAGTGAAAATACATCAAAATGATTGAAAAATTAAAAAACAGCACCAAATCAACAACAATCTTCATAAATCAAGGATCATCATTCGAATCGGCCCTAGAAATCCTATTTTTCTTCTTTCTCCCTTTTTCTTCTCCGTTTTTTCCGAATCTAACGTTTTGATCATTTTTTATGAATTTTGATATGTCTTTTTGTTTGAAATGGTTGTAGATAAGTAATGGATAGTTGGAATGAGCAGGTGAGCCAATAATGGAAGAAAAAACGGCCGGAAATGGGAGCCACAAGCTATTTCACGCAGGAGGAAAGAGGACTGTGCACGTATCAATTATGTCTTTTTAACCGCTAGAAATGATTTTTATATTATTGGTGTTGAGGAATAAGATGGATTCTCTAAAAGAGTGACTTGCTAGTTACAATTTTGATTGGTTTTGGCGATTTGGTCCCAAACGGACCGTACTTGGGTGCAGTATATGGTACGCACCGTGGGCCCAACGTGAGAGAGAGTCTGTGTGCATGATAGACCCCTGGTTCTGGGGGTTCGGCCAGCACGCATGCCACGTTGCATCAGGCCGAGGGCGGGTCAGGAGAGTTTGGTATCGGCCAAGCTCTACTTGGGTTGTGTGGAGGTTTTCCATGAGTTCATGTAAATAAGAGGGCCTAATGACCACCGCATGAATTAGATGTAAGGAGGTTATATAGTTGGGGTCCTGCCGCGGTGAGCGGACCCGAGCATGTAGGCTTAGTTTGTGCAAACTGATCCAAGAAAATGCGTGTCAGCTTAAGGTCGACCTGTTTTCTTATCTGAAGCCGAAGTGACTTGACACATTGACCCGATTTATGCCCCTGACTAATCTAATGAATTTGGTCACAGACTGGTAAGAAACTTCTGCTATCATGCGTCACTATTAGCATTGTTAGCTTCAGGCCGACCACCTTACTTCTTTATCAAAGGCAACTTCCCAAACCATTCACCCATGACCCAAAGCCTTTCCTCAACTGTCAGGGTTTTTTTTGACTCCCATGCTGTGGTGGCGAGTTAGATTCCCGGGGGAGGGGGGGGGGGGGGTGTGTGCATGGGCGTTTTGTTAGGCTTCGGTCACCAGTATAACACCTAAAGAAAATCTAGATCGTCTGCTTTTCAGTGAAGGTAAGGACGACGGTATCCCGCACTTGCCGGCATTTGCTTCGCAGTTAAGGGAATTGAAGCAGGCCGATGTCCGGTGGTGGTTGTGCATTGTTTCACAGCAAGAGGGGTTTCCCTGTCTAAGTGGTGGAAATAACCTTCAAATTGAAGGTCATGAGTTCAGTACCTGGGATGTGCAGGGATCTGCCTAACATTGCTATTATTGGGCGAACCAAATGTGCTGGGAAATTTCACACAGAATGATTGCCCCCCATAGCATTAGCTCATCGATAGGGTACTTTGTTGCTCACTGTCATGTGGTGAGTTCAATTATTGGGGGTGCATGCATGCTTTTGTGATTGGGGGTGCAAGCATGCTTTTGTGTGTGTTAGGCTTTAGCGTTCATTGTAACAAAAAAAATCACACAAAATGGTTTTTCTCAGGTAATTTAGAAATTTGTGTTGGGTGGGGCAAATAGGTCATGGGACCGTTTAAGATGGGGCAAACTAGTATGCATAGGTTCAACCACATATAGTCTTTTCATTCGACTTTTCAAATTGAGGTGGGGCTGCCGTCTCACCTTGACTCAATCTAGATCCGCCATAGGTTTTCCTCATATTCAAGGAATCCATTCCACAGACACGCATATACACACAGGACTGGGCCATGCCTTGGTCTGTGTTAGTGGGTGCAGCCTATGCGGGACTGGGCCCTGCCTTAGTCCGGGCACAAGGAGTAACACTGCTCCATCTTTGACGCTGATGGAGAGTTTGTGGGGTTTCAGTGTTTAGTAGTTGTGATGCAGGATTTGCTATTCCACATGGTGATTGGTTCCAAGTGGAACTACGCCGGCGGAACTCCCCGGCACATCAGACTTTTTTTTGTTTTCCGACCGACTAAGCATAGTGACACACAACAGGTGACCTAATATCATATATGATAAAGAAAACCCAATTTCTTTTCCTTTCTTGTTACAAGAGGAGTCTGGAGCCACACACCCACCCACACATGCACCCTTTGGGGGACGAACTCTCCACCAGCAGCAACGACACTAAAGCACCCTGCCATTGACCTAACGGGTGGTAAACCAGCCCATCGAGTAGAAGAACACTTTGTTTGTTGCGGAGCTCGTTTTCTACGTGAATGAGCTTTGCTAATCGTTACCCGAATGATCTCTATTAGAACACGATCATAAATCATTTGTGACTCAATTCAAACAAAGTTGAACTGCCACAAATAAAATGGTCCTTTGTTGAAAGTCTTCCAATTAAAAAGGTGAGTGTAGCATTCAGGGCTCTCGACTCGGCACCCCCGGAGTGCATACCCGGTTTCAGCCTCCCTTGTTGAAAAAGGGTTTAAAAGAAAGCACCATTTAGTGAGTTTTTACTTAAACTTTTATCAATTTAAACTAGCTGCTAGACGAATGAACATGAGGGTGAGAGATGAGTTAAACATGAACGAGCCCGGGACAAGTTAAACTGGATCAAAGTACCAAAAGTTCGGTCCAGTTACTAGCCCTAATCAGCATAGAGACGCTCACAATTGACAAATCCACAGGGAGTCGACTGACATGGTACTAAAAGCCAATGTAAGCCTAAAAAGGAAAGAAAGGTAAAAGGAGAGAATCCTGACACCCTTTATATTTTTGTGATTGGAATCACCTTCAACTTCATGCATTGCCCGTAAGAGACAAGCATTATAGAGAATCCTATTTCCATCACCTCTCTTTCTATTTATATATACCCTCTCTTTATATATACATTTTCCCGCACATCTTTTTTACTATACACACACCCATTTTTCTTTTTTAAAAATAACCCTAACCATTTTCAATATTATGAAAATGCCCTTCTTACTGAAAATTGGAGCGTGAACTAACTTTTAGCTCCTATGTTTCCTTGTTTCACTAAACATTCTTTGCTTCCCGCTTCATTTTAGTCACGTAGTACTTGATCTACAATGACTTCTAAAAAAAATATTGAAATTCATCGAAATGATAGATTTGGAAAGAACTCATAAGAGAAATGGGAGGAAATAAGGTTTTTCCAATTTCTTGAGCTGATTTGAAGCGGATTCCTTGATTTATCGAGGTATGTTGTTGATTTTGTGTTATTTTCATTCATTTTTAAGTATTTTTTTGCATGGGTTAGAGATGCGCCCAAGTGTGTCTCCCACTTTGAGGGAGATGTGCCTTAGGGTGCGTCTCCTACTTAGATGTTATTAAACTCATAAATATTTTTTTCTATTTAGATATGATTAATAAAGTAAGAGTATGAGGGCATAACATCACCGCTTCATTTAGGAGACGCAAAACAGTATCATGTAGAGGATGTCCTTGTAAACGACAATGATGAGAAGAGGAAGTTGACCCTTTATGTTATGTGGAGGATACATTAATCTTAGATACTGAGATCAATATTGCAGATAGTGAGGATGAAAGATGTCTCATATGCAAGGATTACTCCCAAGCTTTGAAGGTCACATTGCATATAAGATATAGGAAAAACATGTACTTTAAAACTTTAGTATAAATTTATGTAAATACTCTCTATACATGTACTGATATGAATACTTTCTATTCTAATATATTATGTAAATGTATATTTACATAATATAAAAAGTGATAACAGTTCATACATATTACACTGTGGGTAGAGCCTGTCTAGTAAAAAGGACGAATGTCAGGCCGAAAAATTGGATTGAGCTTACAAATAGGAGTGGTTTGATTGGATAGACATATTTACTACATGATAGATCATGCATTGTTGACTGTTTTTATCAAGCATTAACAACCAGACACAAACAACTTTCATATGTCATAGGGTGAGATAACTGTCACACTTCTCGATATCCACGAGATACTTGGTCTTCCAATGGAGGGTAAACTTGTTGCCTTGATACAGGAGACGATGGTTAGAAGTAGGGAATAAATTTTAAGTGATATGTTGGGAATAAACATATAAGATTAAGTATGGGGCTGTTAAGTTTGAGGTACTTTGAACTAAATTTTCAACGAAGAGAACGATTAATGAAAATAAGACCTTATGTTATTTGTTGTATCAGTTAGGGTGCACAATGCATTAGGATAAGTTTAGAGATATGGTGCTTATAATGCTTGTGTATCTGTTAACATACGATTGTACAAGGTTTGACAGTTATGCGTAATATACAATTACATTAACGTCTTTGTATAAACAACTAGAGAAGGTATCTCAGATATAAGCAGAATAACTTAGTAAACATACTTCTTTGCTTCGGCTAATAATGTTTAGAATTATTACTTGCATTATCTATAATTCAACTTTTTTGTTCAGAAATTAACAAGTTATATGCTCTAATTATAGGCATGAATTTATGAGTACTTCTTATCTTTTAGAGTTGCTATGCTATCAAAATAGTAGGATAAGAAACTATGAGTAGGCTGATAGATGAGTAGTATGTCACAAGCAATCTCCTATTAATTGGCTTACTCAATATCATAAGCAATTAGATATGATGATTATAGATCAGGTATTTTGAATGTTATATATTTGTATGGTATATATTCTTACGTGCATATTTTATGCAATAAAGATTGACTAACAACCATATTGTATAGTTTGTTAGTTGACCAACGTCAATGCATTCCAATAGCAGTGATAAGACCCTTCATAGAGTCCTCGAAGCCACATGTATAAGGTATAAAATTAGTTACGTGATGCGACCTGGGAAGCTCAATTCTCACATTGTTTTGAACTTGAGCATTTTAGAATACAACATTGTACCCATACGAGTATGATGAGGTATACATTGGGTGATACATTTAGAGAATGCATCAATTTATTTTGTAAGATTCTAGCAGTCAATTATGTCCTCTTTGACCTACTCTAATTAGGCAACGTGATACATTATTCTATATAAAGGTAAAATCAGTGTATTTCTATTAAAGATTTTTTCTTTTTATTTTTCTTTTACCTTACATACTAACTTTATTTTGCTTAATTTCTTATACTAGTACATGAGTGTGATACGTAAGACACTTGCAAAAGATTCATTATATTAAGAACTTGTGCCACGGCCATTGGCTGACGATCCTATGTTAATGGGACTCATAGAGACATATAAGAAATGCCATGAATGAATCTACTAGTTGACAGTTGATGATGATAATAGTGATGATCAATGATTTTTTTTTTAGTTCTATTAAATTGTTATTTTATAAATTAAAAACAATGTATATGTAAATGATGATTGTAATGAAAGAAATTTGAGTTTTTTACTACCTACATGATTGCAATGAAATGTCATACTCTATGAGTCAACATAATACATGATATTCATTCAAATCTCGAAATCATGCAATGACATACAAATAGACAATAGTTGTCACTTAGTCATCATCCTCAATATCGTGTATAACATCATCTCATAGTCCTCTCAATTGTATATAAAAATTAATACATTATTGAAATATAGTTGATCAACTCCTAACACTTTCATCTCAGTAACGTTGTCATGTTGAAAAGATAAAAGGTATCAAAGAGTTATCAACTATATGAATCTGTAAAAAATATAAATAAAATAGAAGATTAATATCTATTTCAATTTAAAATTATCAGTATAACGTAATAAAATATATAAATATTATACTCACCACGAACAAATATCATGTAATATGATGATAGAGAATATACCATATAATTCTCACAATATAATGTTAAGTGTCCGATACTAGTAGCAGAAATATCATCAACCTTATCGTAAATAGGAACATCAATGCTACATTACACCGAGTAGCAATAATTGAGAACATATTTGACATGGACATCCAATACTGACTAGGGTATGACTCATCTATCATGTATGCAATACGTAGAATAGTAGCATCAACACCTATGTGCTACTTCATTTAAGTACTCTATGTGAGCTTCATGGTACCACTCCTATCCTTGTCCTACAATAGAACTAATGAATCTGTCTTGCAAACACCCTCGTGATTTCTTTAGTTCCTGAGAACTTTACAATAAAAGCTTAAATATTTTTGGTTATATGTTATGTATACAATAAGTGTGTCATATCTGTAAAAATTATTTGAATGACATTTACTAAAGCCAAATCACAATCAATGCAAACAACACATGAAATTTTGTTTGGAGTGTATAGCTCTCTCAAATACCTCAACACCCAAACATAATTCTTTTTATTTTGATTACTTACTATGGAGAATTTCTTAGAGCTTGATGTAAACCCGACAACCTCAAGAAAAGTCATCTTATACCTCCAAATATATATATATATATATAATCGTTAATGATAGTAATATAGGGTAAACATTAATACACAACAATAAGATACTTAAATGCTTGTCTTGGATGTATTATCAAATTCTAATACCCATAGAAATGCATGAAGTAGGTGTACGAAACGAGAATGTACAAATACTATGTTATTAATAGTATCAATATCAGGGACTTTATGATATCATGTATGATAATGATTAATGTTTAGATTATGTAGTAATTATTGTAAAATACTTCGACAACCATGATCTTCTTTCTTAAATTTCATCATCGTATTATAAATATGCCTTGCTATACTCACATTTTTCACGTTCATTTGCTTCAAATGTATCACAATATGCTTTAGTTTGCAATGACTTTGTATAATGCCTTTTGTTACACTATACTTAAAGCTATTCAATCTCCTTGCAAAAACATGTTCTTTGAGATACAACCTTAAAAGGTGATCATGTGCCTCATTTACTACATGCAACTTCCAATATATATGCACTCCATCATATTTTCTTATTAAGAAAGGCCAATCAACCTTCTTAGTACTCGTCTACCTATACTTTCAACATCAACAAGACGATTTTGCTTATATTTTCCACTCCTTTTACATGCAAGCCATACATTGCTTATTACACATTTATTCTTCAAACGATTAATAACTAACAATATTATGCTTCCTCCCAACTATTCTTACATAGTAAAAAAGTTTATTACAACTCTTAAACATATCATCAATCACAAACACAAGGCAATAGTCTAACCCATCACCCTTGTAATCAATCAATATATCACCTACTTCTTCCGTATCAATCAACAAATACATCATATGATGCATTTAAACTACTATTACAATTCTTAGTCATCGTATGATAAGTATGTTGATCATTCAGTGTTTTCTCTAGATCATTTCCATCATAAGTGCTTTCATTTGAGTTGTTTGGCATTCTGTAATAAAAATATGAATATCAAATATTAAAGAAAAACTATTCAATTGATGGAGACGCGCTAGGGCATCTCTCTCTCTCTCTTTGTGGAGAGATATGTCTTTATCATATTTTCCTTTATAGTTTTGATGTTTCTTTCAATTTCACCCAAAATTAGAAATCATCTTCAAATATTTAGAAAATCAAAAGATTTTAAGTAAAGAAATGAAAATAGAATGATCTTAATAAAAAACAACTAAGTTTGTTTCTATAAAATAGGCGGATTGATCGTCTCTTAAATTTTCTTTTTCCTCTCTTTTTGTTTCTAGACTCGTTTGATTCCAACTAAGTTTGTAAGTAACTAATATATGAAAGTTGGTTATAAATAATAATATATCAATTTGTCGATGAACAAAAATTAGATGAAGATAACAAGAAAAAATAACTAGTTTTTGTTGTGGAAAAGAATAAGAAAATGATGTAAGAGTATTTAAATTAAGATGCACCAAAATTATGATGTGTACAGTAGAAGGGGTTGTGGAGATAGTAATGCACTTCGTTTTTATGGTCATATGGAGGTCACCTTTGCGTTCCATGCATTGCTAAAACTCTCTGTACCCACCTTCCCCATAGCCGTTTCTAGGCTTCCTTTCTCGAGCCTACTTTGGTTTTCCGTTTCCGCTGCAGAGAGAGAGAGAGAGAGAGACAGAGAGAGAGAGAAAATGACGGCTACCACCGACTCCCCATCAAATATTCCGGCGACCACTTTGGGATTCTCCGGCAACGACACCCGATGCCGCCGCCATCGTGGCCCCTGGTCTCAGATCGTCCGGCGCGATCATGATTCAGTCCATGCCGATCCGTCGTCGCCTCCAGCACAAGATTCGAAGGGCTCGCTGCCGAAGCCGGCGTCAGAGACGAGCAGTCCCGTCGTCATGGTCTCTTCCGGTGGAAAGCCGCCGGATGATGCCCGAGAGGGCTCGCCGTCGGTGAAGAAGCACGCGTGGAACAAGCGGTCCAATGGGCCAGACTCGCCGACAGAGGTGGGCTCTGTAATGGGTGCGTCATCGTGGCCGGCACTATCCGAAATAAAGAGGGTTCCTTCCAAATTGTCCGATTCGCCAAAGCCTCTGGCTGACGGATCGACTGGTTCTCAGGTTGGTTCTTCTCGACTCTGATTGCATTCATGGGAACTCTAAATAAGATTATCTTGATCTATGGTCTTCGGTGTTTCTACTTGTTTGTTTTGTTGTTGTTTCGGTAATGCCGGGACCAGAGTTTCGTGTGAACGATTTTTTTGCATTTTGTATTTTCCTTATAGTTGTTTTGATTTCCATCTTCTCTGATGATGCCGCAATATTTTATGGAAACTGCACCGAAACTTTCGCTTATAAGGATTATTGGCGTTTTCTCCGTTTCATTTTGTTGTCTCTTTGCACTAGACTTTGGTAACTCTACAATCTCCCACAAAGCCTTATCAAAATGCAAATACAAATTCCGCCCAGAATCATGTCTCTCCAAATCGGCAGAAATCTATGATCAGGCGAAGCGCCAATGCCAACAGTGGTATCAGTTCTCCGGCAGTGGAACCGCCGGATAGTAACTCCTATAGGCAGGAAAAGAGCCCCAAAGATTCTCTCCACAAGAACAATTCGGAGTCAGGATCCAGGGGGGCTGGTTCTCAGGGATTCAGTGGGACCGACCATCCACGGAATTCATTTAGGAGGGGGAATGCTGCTCACCAACGTGCTGACAACTTTCACAATAACAATCATGGAAATAGGGGCAATGCCCGTGACCAGGATCGGCCAAATTATGAGTGGAATTCAAATCGAGGTGGTGGACGGGACCTTCATCAGCAGCAGAAGTTAGGGCCTCTGAATTTCATCCGTCAGCCTGCAAATCTGCCGTTAGTGAACCTAGTTCAGGGTTATGCAACACCAATCCTTTGTTCTGGTGAGCCATCCTCGCTCTTTTGGCAATGGTGCTTGTGATGTGAGCTTGCTTATTTGTTGCATCTTGCAGAGGTTGGACCTCAGTTTTATTATGTTCCAACTTCAGCCACTGATCCCATTCGAGGTGTGCCATTCATAGCACAGGCCCAGGTTCCTGCTGTGTATTTTCCAGCACCAGATCCTCAATTATGTGCCTTATTAGTTAAGCAGATAGAGTATTATTTCAGGTAATCTCTGCTAAGAGCTTTTGGCTACTGTCACTAACTGCACTTTTGTAGGTGCAGATGTGAAGAGAAATTTCATGTGTTGTTTTTTCTCTCAGCTTTCTCTTTATGTTGATAATTTTTATCTTTGCAGCGATGATAATTTATGTAAAGATATATACTTGCGGCAGAACATGGATAAGCAAGGATGGGTTCCTATTTCTATAATTGCAAATTTCAATCGAGTGAGTGGCTTTTAGATTTTAATGGTTTCATTTATGAGAATAGCTTTGTGATATTCTTGCTTTGAAAACCATGAAGGTGAATGTGCTGAAATTGGAGGCTTGGTGATAGGAGATTTTTGACTTATGTCCTCTTTTCAGAATTCAACCATTATCTTGTATACTTGAACTAATGTATGTGGCCTTAGCTGTCTGCTTGTTAATTGTGTAGAAATTGCTGTTTTGTTGTCCCAAATATCTAATCCTTTCTATCTTACTGGTTTTGAATCAACATGTCCCCGACTTTTCTTTTTCAAATGCTTATTGCGCCAGTACCTTTCTGGCTAGGAATTGGGTGGAACCGTGGAAGATTGTGTTTTATGTCAAAACTGTGTAGCAGGCACATCTCCTTTTTTCCGAGTTCATTACACCATATGATTGCTTTTTTCTCTTTTTGGTCCAAATCTTGTATGGCTTTCAAGGAAAATCTTCTTCCCTAATTTACCTTATTGAAAAAACAGAGGCTTCTTACAAAATCTTTTTGCATGCAAGTTGACCAGTTTTACGTTTGGTACTTCAGTTTATTATTCTATATTTTGTTTTCCTATATAAGCTCTCTTAAATATAACAAAGCTTCTTTATTAAGTGTTTATTACTCCCTCACTCTAGAAGATATGCTTCCAAACTTAACCTTCAAATCAATAGTAGGTATTTTCTTGTTTGCCTATAGTTACAATGTCGGGTCAGGTTTGCACAATGCTTGAAATGGAGCTTCTTAATGGTAGACGTGTGCTTCTAGAAGGGGAATCCTTTACCTGCTGTCTTGCAGCATTATGTGCTTAGATGATGACAGGTCTAGTTTAAGTAGGGTTGATGCATTACAAGGGTCTACATAGATGGGGCCAGCTACAAATTGGTTGATGGTTCAACCTATAAGCAAAAGGGGTTTTGAACTGCTCTGGTGCGTAATCAGTTGACTCGTAATCGAAGTGGTTGATCTTCTTTTCTCACAAAAGGGAAGGATTTGTTTGTTGGTAATACAGTTGCAAGAAAAATGACTCCATACACAGTACACTGGTTTCACATTTGTCTATTTTTTGTTTCTTCTATATTCTTATGATCTCTCCTTTTCTCTATTTCCTTTATCCTTTTATTCGAACATCCTCTAACGATAATGCTTCTTAATATTGTGAAGTTTTATGCTTCTTTAAAGCTTCTTCTATATGCTAACCTGTGCATATGATTTCACATGCATTTATTGTTGCTTGATGCTTGTCACCATGATGTTAGTCTCTGCTTTTGTATATTCTTACAAAGATGCCGCTCATTAGATTGGCATTCCACTAACCAGCTGATAGACTTCTAGGTTGCTCATATTTCATTGCCACTCGCTCACTTGGTAGCATCTTTTGCATTGACATCTTATTTCATAATCTCATGGATCAAAGTTGCCTAATGTGGCAGGGATCAAAACTCATCTCTTTTGTTATTCTTGCAATGTTCTTTTTGTTACAAATTGTATTATGCTAATAGCATTGATGAAACTTAGGAGGTTTATAATAAGGCAAAGAAAGAAGCAAAAATGGTCGTAAGTAAAGCAAGGAAGATTTATATGAAAAGCTTAACTCCAAAGGAGGTGAACAAGATATTTTTAGGACAGTTAAAGGCTAGAGATAGAAAAACTAAGGATCTTACTTTTGTTACATGCATCAAAGATGAGGATGAGAAAATTTTAGTGGTAAGTGATGATATCAAAAGTAGATGAAAAAGTTTATTTTTATAAGTTTTTTAATAAAAATATATGAACTAGTATTAGCTTGGGATAACTTTTCAACTTAGAAGATTATATATATCATAATTTTATTGATGTATTTAATGGAATGAAGTCAAACAAGTGCTCTTAAACTTATGAAGATTGGTAAATGACTTGGATCAGACGATATTCTTATAGAAGTATGAAAAATCTTAAAGTGAAGTGAGTATCACTTAGATTAAAAGATTATTTAATGAAATATAAAGAAACCAAAATATATACGAGGAATGTAGGAAGAATATTGTTATTTTCATATAAAGAACATGAGAGACATTCAGACTTGTGAATACAATTGGGACATTAAGTTGATGAGTCATATTATGAGAAATAATTATTAGCTTAGGTTAAAACAAGCATCGAGTGCAATAAAGTAACAATTGTACTCTTTACTGAGGCTATTTACTTGTTGAGATATCTTAACATTTTTTAGAAATAAAAGAACCTTCACATGGTATTTATTGATTTAGAAAAAAACGATGATAGGTGTCTAGAGATATTTTTTAGAGAACCTTGAAAAAGAGAGGTACTCCATTGATGTACATCAATATTATAATGATGTACAAACATGTATGATGACTCACGAAGGACTTACAGACTTCTATGAAGTTTTATTGGATTACATCAACGATCAACTTTAAGTCCATATTTATTTACCTTTGTTATTGATGAGTTAACAAAGCATATTCACGTTAATGGATGAGTATAAGAGAAAAGTTAACAAGAAATTAGAACTATGGAAAAAAATATTAGAAAGTAAAGTGTTTTGACTTATTAAAACAAAGACCTAATATATGGAATGCAGTTTTGATCATTTCGTTACTTCATGTGGTATAGAAATTAAGATTCACAACCATTATATCCTCACCAATAAAGTTTTAAATACCTAGGGTTAATTTTTTTAAAGTGATAAAAAATTTGATAGAGATGTTACATATAGAATTAATACATGTTCGTTAAAATAGAGAGGTGAATCAAGTATTCTACATTACAAGAAGATACTGGGTAAATATTATAGAGTAACAATTGTACTCAATATGTTATATGGTTTCGTGTTTTGGGTAGTTAATCCAATATTATAATAGTCGTATCGATGCTCATATCACACAAGGCACCAATACACGATAATCATACTATATTGAATGATACAATACGATACGACACATTAATTATTGTATAATAAAGAAAAAATCATAAAAAATCCAAAAAATAGAAAACTTGTAAGCTAAAAAATAGAAGGTAACAAATTGTTAGAAAACACAATCATAATCCAATTAATAAGGAGTTAAGCATTGACATGGCAATAAGCCATTTTGTCTTCATTTTATTGATTGCCATCTTGTGAATCCCTGTAGTTTGTCCTTGAATCTCGTAGAACATCTGATTCTAGCGGAATCTGTCAAAAAACATAACCGCAATCATTATACACAATTTTTTTGGTGATCGGAGAAGAATTGACTAATGTAACAAATTCAAAAATTAAAATTAATGAATAAAACATGTATAACACAATGAAGAAACATTCATACTATAACAAAAACATCTCCATAACAAGGCTACAAGCATCTATAAATATAATTTCATATTCCATAATCCATGATAATATGATTCCATATTCCATAATCCATAGAATCAATACCATTAGGCATTAACTATTAGGATCATAATCATCAAAGTTATAAGTACAACTTACAATCATTCCCTCTTCTTCCTCCATAATAGGATCTGCCCGTCCACCACCTTCGGCTTCATTTTCATCCTCTCCAACTCCAAGTTCAGCTTCAGCTTCGAGTGTCCTCCAATTTTCATCATCTAAAATGATAGGGAACTCCTTCTCTTCGACCCAATCGTCAAAAATATCAACATTCTCGTAACTCAATGGGTCATATGGCACCTTCCTTGTCCTTCTTACATCTTTTTGCATTTGCCTCTAAAGAAAGAATATTCAAATTATAAAAAATATCAAATGCAATATAGCCACATCAAGCATTCATTATTAATAAGATTAAGAAAGAAGTCAAGAACTAGGCTACAACAAACAATATATATATTTTGTAATTATTACCTTTGCCTTAACTTCATGTTATAGGCAAATTATACCAAATCACGTAGTCGAGCATGCTCCAGTATGTTTTGATTTTTCATATAAATACATTCGAAAATGCTCCAATTCCTCTCGCACTCACTTGAACTACATGTTTGACTCAATATACGTTGAGGAAACCTTGTCAAATTCGGTGCATCTACACCAAAACGAGCCAACCATTCATTTGAAATAAAACACGATAATGATTAATAAGAAACACAGAGTTAATCAATTAATAACTTAAATGAATATCAATAAAAACACAATACATGGTCGCATCTGGGAGCAGAGTTGGATTGTAATTGGCCTTCCAAAATCTCCAACACTTTGTATATGTTTGCTTAACTCTAAATGAATATTATAATGAGTAGATGAATCTTCAACAAAGTCAATTGTATTAAAGATACTCTTTTTCACTTCTTCATCCTTCACAAGGTTAGGAGAAAATCGAATAGAAGGGTTAAAGAAATATGCAGCAGCATGCAAATCATGATGCATTTGGCGGTTCCAACGTGCATCAATTGTCTTCCAAACTTTCTTTAGAAGTGACCGCTTGCGGTCAAGGTTTGCTTGTATTTCTAATTTGGCCTTATCCATAACATCATATATATATAAGGCATAACAGGTCTATCTTCACTGTCCACCATCCTTATTACCTTAACTAAATGTACAATCATCCTAAAAAAATTGCTGCAACTTTTTCAAAAATCAGCATTGAAAATAAAATCTACCAAAACAATCCCTTCCCTCTTTCTAGACCAACTAATAGAGCCTCATTCATTATATGCAAACAATTTTTTTAATGTATTTTTATGTATGACAAGACTTTGCACAGTAATGACATTTGTAGTAAATCTTGTCAATGAAGGCCTAATTAATTCCCTTCTAGCTGTATGAATTCACATCAAATGTAATACAGAAGAATGATTATAAATAAACTTTGTAATATTTCAGCATGCATCTATAGTCCCTCTTATTTCATCTATTATACTCAAATCTTCGAGCATTAAGTCTATGTAATGTGCAATACATAGAGTCATACTAGGGATGGATGGTTTGCCTCAAGCATCTTACTAACTACTCTAAAATTTGTAGCATTATCAGTAATGAATTGAACAACATTTGAAACACCAACTTCCTCAGAAATAGGGAGTAAATTATCTGTAGTTTTATCAATATGGGACAAGTTATATGATTTCAAAAATAATATATCTTTGGGACAATAGACTAGAAGTTTATCAACGACCTATGCTGACCATCTATCCAACCATCAGTCATAACAGAACATCTTTTATCCTTCCACAACTCCCTAAATTCAAAACTTGTGCCCCTCAAAGCATGATAAGTAGGGACTCCATACTCCAATCCCACACTGACAATAGCATCCCCATACTTTGAAAAGAAAATGAGTTTACAACATTGAAAGAGAGACAATTTCATAAAAAAAATGTAGCACACTTTAAATATACTTTCTCAATCAGCTCCTTTGAAACCATAGTTGGTCTAATGCCTTGCTGAGCTCCACGAGTCGTACACGGGAGAAAAAATGAAGGCATCCACTCTGGCTCCTCTTCTAATACCCCTCATAGGCATCAGGCGAGTAGGAGCTCTTGCAGTGAAACAAGAGTCCACTCCAATGCTACTACCACAAGAACCTACACTTTTTCCCTTTTCTCGCCTTCTCCTCTCTTCTTCCATCTCAACTGCACCATGAAATTTATCACCATCATGACCATAGTCACCATACATCCCTTGAGGAGTAACATCTTCAAATGGTTGAGACATATCCCAACCACCTATTTCTGCCCTCTCTCGTGACATTTCTGCATGCATCTATAATCTCTCTTATTTCATCCATTACACTCAAATCTTGAAGCATTAAGTATATGCAATTGTACAACACATGGAGTCCATACTAAGGATAATGGTTCGCCTCAAGCATCTTACCAGCTATTTTAAAATTTACAGCATTATCAGTAATGACTTAAACAACATTTGAAACACATACATCCTCAACAACAACAACAACTAAGCCTTTTCCCGTACTAGGCGGGGTCGGCTAAATGGTATAAAAATCCGACAAAGTTTTACGCTGGCTATTGGAAGCCTAACACAACCCTCCTCCTTTATTCGGGCTTGGGACGGACTATGCAAGGGTGATGCCTTACATAAGCGGAGTTACCTACATCCTTAACAACTTCCTCAAAAATAGGGAGTAAATTATCTATAGTTTTATCAATATGAGACAAGTCATATAATTTCAAAAATGGTGTCCCCTTGGAATAATAGACCACAAAATTCACCAAAGACAGACTTTTCCTATACTAGATGGGGTCGACTACATGGATTTTTTGTTTTTTGTAAAATCCATGTTGAGTTTGATAAAGTTTTACACTTGTTGTTGGAAGCCTAACACAACCCTCCTCCTTTTTTCGGGCTTAGGACCAGCTATGCAAGGGTGATCCCTTATATAGGCATAGTTAAGTAAATAACATTAACAATAAAATAAAATAAAATATTGAATTTAATGCTTAATTAATAACTAATCTTTATTACCTTTATCAGAGCCGCATGTTTTGAGTTGCTTATATTCCAACCTCTTGCGTTTTTTTGTGTGAAATTATTCGAAGACAGTCTAATTCCTTTCACAGCCAGTTGCACTATGCAAGAAAGACAAGTAAATAACATTAACTACTACTTTCCCATACAAGATGAGGTCGGCTACATGAATTCTTTGTTTTTTTGTAGAATCCATGTTCGACAAAGTTTTACGCTGTCGGAAGCCTAACACAACCCTCCTCCTTTTTCCAAGCTTGGGACTGGCCATGCAAGGGTGATCCCTTACATAGGCAAAGTTAAGTAAATAACATTAATAATTAAAAAAAAAATGAAACATTGAATTTAATACTTAGTAACTAATCATTTATTACCTTTGTCGGAGCCGCATGTTGCAACGAATGAAAACTAGGTCATTGAGTTGCTTATGTTCCAACCTCTTGTATTTTTTTTACGTGGAATTATTATAAGACACTCTAATTCCTTTCACAACCAGGTTTGACTTAGAACTCTTATTGCAAAATCTCTCAGGTTTGGGCAATCACTTCCAAGCCTATTTCAGCAAACATCTAATAGAAAAAGACAAACATAAAGAGTTTTTCCACAATAAATATAAGATATAAGAAACTTAAATATTAAGATAAATAATTTACTTAAACGCATATTATTTCAATTGTGAATGGCTATAGGCAAACCATCAAATGAAGAGCATTATCGTAGATCTTCATCTCTTGATGTATAGCTTATGTTCTACTCTCATCAGGGACCAATCTGTTTATATAATCAATGATGCCTCAAACCTCACTGTCTCTTTTAAAGCTTGCAGAATACCTAAATGTTAGATTTAGGTAGTAAGTTATTACATGAATAGGATGATGCAATGTTTATTCAATTTGTTATCGATAATATTTTACACAGGTACATAATCTGTCTTTCTTCCATTAAAGTTGCTTTTAATACCTTCTTTAGCCCTATCCATAAATCCTCAATCTTCACTTCATAAACCACCAAAACACTCAAATAGAGTCTCCCACTTCATAAATACAATGAAAAGATATTAATGCACTTCATATATATCATTCGAAAAAGAAAAAAAATAACAAAAAAAATACCAAATACATGCATAAAAAGCAAAAACAATTATACCACATCTACTAGATCGTCGGTGTTGTCACAGTCGAAGTGATCGTGTTGTTGGATACCCTTGTAAAATCGGTGAGGTGCCTCACACAAGTTGGAAGTTGCCTTGGAGCATTTGGAACCCACAAACGAAATCCAAAAACCCACATAAATGTGGGGTTCTGTTCGGCCAGGGGGGGTTATAAAGTCCATGCCACGTATCATATGATACATGTTGTATCATACGATACAAAATGATAAGTTATGTCATGCAATACAACATATATCGCATCGTGTAATCCCACAATGTGATATGTATCGCATCATATCGTTCGATACGGTGCAATACAGATAACACTGAATGCAAGTGGTTGTCGTTGGGTGCCTAAAAGTGTGAATTATGAAATTCAACAAGTTTTAGAGCTCACAAAAGAAAGAAAGAGATTACGATAAAGAGAGCAAAAATAGGCGATTGGAAAATGTCTCAGGATGCTTTTTTTAGAAGAAATTCATGCTATAGCTAGAGAGGAGGAAGAGACAAATGAGGAGAGCATGTGAAGATAAGATAAAGGAAAGAGTATAAGTTCTGGTAGCAGTAACAACGGTATTGATTCTTGTTCCACTCATAGCTAGAGAGGAGGAAGAGACAAATGAGGAGAGCATGTGAAGATAAGATAAAGGAAAGAGTATAAGTTCTGGTAGCAGTAACAACGGTATTGATTCTTGTTCCACTCAAAGAGTCTTTGTTCCCTCGATGGTTGCGAGGGGTGGTAGAGGAGGTGCTAGAGGTGGTAGAATACATTTATTATTTCTTCAACGTACTATTTTTAGAGCTCAATCAAATATTAGATCAGTTATGGCTTCTAGGGTGGTAATTTAGAAAGTAGATTTGAAGTTGTAGAGTTTTTTTATGAAATTTGTCTCTCTTTTAATGTTGTAAATTTATTTTCCTTTCAAAGCATGATAGATGCTATTTCTAGTGTAGGATATGGTTATATCATGCTTCAAGGGATAAATTACTACAAAAATGGGTTGATATTGTTTATAAATGGAGTCTTGAATTTAGGGAGTCATGAAAGGTTAGTGGTTGTTCCATTATGGTTGATGGTTGGATAGATGAGCATCGTAGATCATTAGTGAACTTCTTGGTTTAGTGTTCAAAGAGAATATTATTTTTGAAATCTTATGACTTTTTTATATTGATAAAACTGCTGATATTTTACTTTTTATCTTTGAAGATGTTGAGGATGTTGGTATTCAAAATATTATTCAATTCATCATTGATAATGCTTTAAATTTTAGAGCAGTTGATAAGATGCTTGAGGCGAACCATCCATTCTCAGTATGGACTCCATGTGTTGCACATTGTATAGACTTAATGTGTGAGGATTTAAGTGCAATGGATGACATTAAGGAGACAATTGATTCATGCAAAAATGTCACAAAGTTTATTTATAATCACTCGTCTGTATTGCATTTGATGAGAATCCACACTGGTGGGAGTTTATTAGACCTTTGTTGACAAGATTTGCTACAAATATTCAAAGTCTTGTCATGTAATAAAATGTATTGAAAAAAGATGTTTACATCTAATGAATTGAGCTCTATAAGTTGGTCAAGAAAGAGAGAGAGAGGGTTATTATAGTAGATGTTATTTTAATGCTAACTTTTTGGAGAAATGCAATATTGTTTTTTAGGATGATTGTGCCTTTAGTAAAAGTAATGAGAATGGTCAATGGTGAAGATAGGCATGCTATGCCTTATATATATAATGCTATAAATAAGGCTAAATTGGAAATATAAGCAAACCTTTATTGCAAGCATTCACTTCTAAAGAAAGTTTGAAAGATAATTGATACACGTTGGAATCGGCAAATGCGCATCATGATTTTCATGATGTTGTATATTTTCTTAATCCCTCTATTAAATTTTTTCCCAACTTTGTAGAGGATGTTGAAGTTAAGAAAGAGATATTAAATGCAATTAACCTTGTACAAGATTCATCCACTAGATTCAATATTCGTTTAGAGCTATCTAAGTATATAAATAACGTTGGAGATTTTGGAAGGTAAATTGCAATACAACTCCGCCCCCAGATGTGATTAGGTATGATTTGTTTTTTTGATAAATTATTATTACTTCTTCATTCTTATGACTTGTGTTGTTTCTTACCTTTCATTTATTATGTTTTATTTTAGATGAATGGTGGGATCGATTTGGTGTATATGCACCGAATTTGTCGAGGTTTGTGCATATTAAGCCAAACATGTAGTTCGAGTGGATGTAAGAGGAATTTGAGCTTTTTTTAACACATTCACACAAATAAGAGAAACATATTGGAGCATGCTCGTCTTCGTGATTTAATATATATTGCATATAATATGAAGTTAGGCAAAGGTAAAAAGATATTTTTGTTATTCCTTTTACTTATAAGTTGTAACTCATAAGTAATTATATTTTCTAATTTCTAAGTAAATTGTATTTTTTCTTTTGTTTTCTCTATAGACAAATGCAGAAATATGCAAGAAAGGCAAAGAAGGTGCCATATGACCCACTTAGCTACGAAAATATTGATATTCTTTATGATTGTGTCAAAGAAGAAGAACCTTAGGTTATTTTAGAGGATGTAAAATGGAGAACAATAGAAGCATAAACAAAGATTAGAGATGATGATATACACGGTGAAGTATTGAATGACCCAATTTTGGAGGAAGAGGAGGGAGATGATGATGATGATGATGGCGGTAACCTTGATTATAATACTTTTGATGTATTTATTGATTATGATCCACGTTTTGTGGAATGAATCAATGAAATTGGACTGTTGTAGTTTATAACTTTGTATATGTGCTATGTAATAAATTGTAATCTTAACTTTGTAAACTTTCATAAGCTTGTTGGTATATTGTTAACTTTAAGTTAACTTTCTTGTTCTTGTAGTCTTGGAGACTCATGGTATTAGTTTATTGATCGTGAAAATGTCATTTTTAGTTGCATTCTGATTGTGTTATTTACCATTTGGTTACCTTCTGTTTTTTAATTATAATTTTTTCATATTTTTAGGTTTTTTGAATTTCTTGAATTTTATTAATAATTCAATTTTAATATGCCGTATCGTACGATATGACACGGTTATTGCATATCGGTGCTCTATACAATACAAACAACATTGCAATAAAGGATCTTCTTAGATATAATTCATCATTTATTGCTAATCAGAATACATTGGCAGCTGTAGGATTCTGTTTATCTAGTTTCATGTTTAGCTGGTAGAAACTTAGAACCAGATGGTCTCTCACTGCTCATGTGTAGCCATTAGGGCCAGATGTTCGATGTTCCATTGTTGATAAGCTTTCTCCATACTTCCTTATTGCCTTTACAAATATCTGTAAGATCGGTTGCAACTTTATATTCCTACCGTTTGCAATTTTTATTTCCTGTTAGTTAATAAGCAGCACTTTGAAATTCTAACTTGTTTACATCATTTCTGCATTTCTGTGGATGACATATTATTGCTTGATCATTATCTGGGTTCATATTAACTCATCCAACTCTAAAGCATTTCCCTGGATCAAACCTATATATTGAACTTTCTTCATGATGAAAATACTGGTTAAAACATTGGGAAAGGAGAAAGGAATCTGGTAAGGAAACAAATTGAAAAAGCTGGGAACTAATAAGCTGATTCAGATGATCCATTGCTTCTGTTTGTCTTGTGCATCACTTGGAAGATTTTTACTTTAGGAGATCATGTTCCGTATGCAATATGCCAGATAGGTAGAAATGTGCATGCATGATGTCAGTTGTATTTCACATTCTGCTTTTCATAAATCCAACAACAACAATAACTAAGCCTTTTCCCATACTCATAAATCCACGTTATGTGTTCTAATAATCAGGCTTTGTTGCATGGCACCACCAATGCTGACAGCCTGCTTTTAGAAATGTGGCAAGATTAAAGGCCACTGAGCTTGGATATTGTGGATGCTCTGTGAGGAAGTCATGACATGAAGATGCTTGTACCTGTTACCTGCTCTATTTAGGTTTATCTTGATTGTGATAAAACTCTTCTTCAGAATGATGACATCTGTAACACATTGTATTTTTTATTATTCTCTGGAAGTTCACTCGCTATTATCCTGGTTATAGCCGTTTGAGAAAATATTTGATAATATTAGTCCCATTGACATGAAACGCAATTCTTTTGCTCGGAAAACCTGAATTCTTCTAAATATGTTGAACAACAATTTATTTGGTTTCTCCTGTTGGCTTTATTGATTTGACTTCTAATGCCCAAGTTCTGTGTGCCACCATTTATAGGCTATTATTTTATGTATCGGATATTTTCTTTCTCGGGTGGAAACAGCCTTACGGGTGATCTTGTTATTATCTTGCTTTCTTTTATGACTTGCTATGAATTGGTTTCATGCAATATTATTCTATTCCTGAACTAATGTTAGGGGCAAGAATATGTAAATTAAGTATAGTGAAAGCGTGTAAAATGTCTAACCAGTGACAAGTACTGCATTAATTTCAGGTCATCCTGTTGATTCTATAGACATATCCTGGGTTTTATGATATGTTTAATTTGGTATGAACATTTACGTTTTTTGATGATGTTGATTGGCCTCCATTCATTCTTCAGACATGTTCTGGATTTGTGTTGGATGTCACTATGGACTTTTCAGAGATACGGACAATTTTTTACCATATACTCTGCTCATTTTATTTGTCATAAAGGGAAATATTCTCATTAGCATATCTTTGCAGGTTAGGAAATTAACATACAACATCCAGTTCATTCTGGATTCTATGAGGATGTCCTCTCTTGTTGAAATTCAGGTATGTTATGCATGGTCTTCTTTTGACAGTCTTAAGAGGGATGCAGCAGTGTATCTGCTTGGATCATAACTGATCTGTATTTAGGGAGACAAAATAAGGAGAAGGAACGATTGGACCAATTGGCTTTTGCCACCTCAGTCTCCGTCAGCTTCAAATGCAGAATCAGCTGCTGTTTCAAACGTTGATGACTTGGTCGCTTGCATGAGCAGAGTTGGACTGGAGGGGTCTACAAAGCAGACTGGACCAAGGATTCTTTCTTTGGGAGAAGTTCATTACAAGATGCTCAGAGAATCTTCGTCTAAGGAGCTCACCAGCCAGTCCTTTTCATCTAGCAGGGAAGTAATGGAACAATGCTTGTCTCTACCTACTGGTGTTTGTTCTGATAAATGAATATCACAGACTTTATGAATCCATACCATCAAAGAGTTGTAGTGCAAGGAGAGCAGAGACGAACTCAATCTATTGGAGTTGGTGGAAAGAGTTGAGGTTTACTATAGCTTACTGTAATGGTAGAGTAGATGGTGAATTCCTTCATCAAAATGGAGTGAAAAAATAAAGAAAAGATGAGGAAATCAAAGAAAGATGAGCCTAACTAGTGATGAGTAAATTTTGAGCGTTTTTTTAGTGCTCTAAAGTTTGGTTTGGTAATTATGGTAAAAGGGCCATCGCAGATATCTTTATTGGAGTCGTTGCCCATTCTCAACTTAACCAGCAGCTCTTTTGCTTGCTTGGCCAAAAATGGAGTTGCTTTAAAAGTTGGCTTTTTTCCCGAACAGCGTGAAAGGTTCTTGGGTAGCTGAGTTAAGTGGAGGGTCTGCGAGGGGCAGGACATCTATGTCTGGATATATGATGTTGCAGGACTTTGAATCTCTTACGGTTCTGTTTAATAACTCCAAAGCAGATAAATGCACATGCTATTCTCTTCAAGATTCATCAGCACTATTATTTTCTAGATAACAACTCGGTCAAGACTATGAATTGGTTTTATTGGCGCACTGAACTCTGATTCTAAAATAATTCGAGCCACTTTTCTGGTTTGACATTTATTTGTTAAGATATTGAATCTTATTCACTTAGTTCTTTTGTGATGGGTTCTGTCATTGCCCAAAATGGAGCATGTTGTCATCTTTGTTATTTGTGTTCCATCAGATTCTTGTTTGTTGTTAGGCTCTGTTTGGACTCGCTGCCACAGGAAAGTGGCATTTGAGCTGTATATAAGAGACTTGTTATTTAAGAAGTGGTAGTGGACGGGGATGGTGTTGATGCCACTCTTCTGTCATTTTATGCTTGTTTTGGTAAAAGATTACTACTCTGTGATGATTTAGCAATTCTTGGTTATGTATCATTTTCCAGCTCCAGAACCATATCAATTACTACCATCTCACTTTTCTCCAGTAATAGAAAATCTTTCCTCTGCAGGCATCTGTAGTTGGGAATCCCAATTCTCTATTAAATCCTTAACAATGGTCAAAAGTTGGGAGAGGACAATCTTTCGAGATGGACTGTAACCAAACCCCATGCCCTTGGCGAGTTCCTATTTCAGAGGCTGCAATTTCCTAACTGCTGCAGTTTGGCCCCCTGCTAATAGTATACCGCACATTCTTCAGCTACTGGCCCGGAAGCACAAGCAGATTTTACTCGGTGCTAATTAGGCTCTGTAGACTTGTGTTGCTCCATATGGCGCGTTCATGTCAATTTGTTTTTGATAGCAAGCTGACTTGGGCAGACCCCCTACCAGAGATGCACACTCGGGTATTGAACTTTCGACCTTTTGTCAGAGAGCCGACCCCCTAGTCAGTGAGTTATGCCTCTTTCGGAAGGCAGAAACCAGTGCTTGGCCCGGGATCTTGAACTCGTGACCTTTTGAACTTTGAGATGACCCCCTAGCCAGGTGAGCTGTTGCTCTTTGTGCATGTTATGTCAATTTGAACCTTCTAGGTCCTATTGCTGGTTCTGTTTCCGTCTTCTATTATGCATTGCACTTGCCATCGAGCTCAAAACCAGAAAAAGCGGAGGGTAATTTTGGATCCCACGAATTTTGTGAATGCTACTGGGTTAAATGACTTCTTCACAACATTGCTGTGTGTTTGTGCGTGCACATCCACAGAAATGACATGCTTGTCGTCCGCCTGATCCAACCAACTCAGTGACCTTGCTTCTAGCAGCTTTTGTTAAGGTCCTGGTTTAGAAATGTCTGTCTGACCTCCAGGAGGTTGTATAGGGTCATCAACAAGGGCACCAAAACACGCACCCGCTTCGATCATCAACTGATTTGAGGTGTTCAAACTCGGATTAGTCAATTGAATCAATCATAGAATTTGAGATAACATAGATGAATATGAGCTTCTTTTAAAAATAGTACGTTATTTATATGAAGCATAATGTTACTTGTGCAAATGACTCATTAAACTAATGGGATTTATGTTTTATCATTCAAAGCTGAACAAGTAAATCGAATGAAAAGCGAACCTTTTAACAAGTTACTTTGTTGCATGTTATAAAATGAGATACGTAAAATCACGTTCTTTTATCATATATATTTACATTTATGTTTGTACTTATATACTATTACTTGACAAGCTTACTCTTCCAATGGTGAGAGTCTTGCCCTTTGACTGTCAGTCTCAAGCCCAGGAAAAGGATGGTTGTGTTAAAAAATGGCAGGGTCAACAGTCTCTTACCTTTAATACAGAGGTGGACAGTTTGGACTCTGCCGAATCGGTCGAAACTGCCTCCAGAACTGGAACTGGGGGACCCAACAGTTAAGTTCCAATTCCACGGATCATGGAACCAAGTTATATGAAGGATAATATCTTAAGAATATAATGGATATCTTTGGAATCTTGTGGCAACCATCAAAATCTTACAAAAGCATACTATATCATGTTAATTATTCTGGTATTTTGCTTTCGGTTCTGAAATCAAACCTTTATTCCATGTACTTTTAAAATGAAATGGTCCTAGAACCCAAACCAGATGGATCCACCGAAGGAGGGCCAGTTCGGTTTTGGTTCCAAGTTCCCGTGAAACTGGAACCACGGGTTTGCAGCAGCTGGTCCCGTTGAAGTCAATACCAGCCAGGTCCACTTTAACAATGGAATTCAGTAGTTGGAATGAGCTTGATGGTGCGTGCATGCACCACTAACATCTTCCATATGGGGATTACCAAGATGAAACATATAGCAATATGTTCAAGATATTCCTTTGGGCTTTGTCTAATTTCAATAGATTAATCATTTTGGAGACCACGGTAAGTAGTTCTCTCTATATTTTCTGAGGATATAAATATAATAACATTATTTTTATTTTTCAAAATTATATTCAAACTACATAAAGACAATAGGTGCACATAAGTACACATTTGAAAATGGATAGGATCCAATTTTTGTGATACTACATTCATATCCGATCATTATTTTTCAAGAACATAAATATAAAGTCTTTTATCCTCTTTCAAATTCTTATTTTTTATATTACACTAATACCACAAAAACAATAACAAACATATAAAGTGATCAAAAATATTATATTTATATATTAAAAATAATCAATAATATCCACCATTAATGTTCACTGTTGATTCATTATTTTTCAATAATAAAGTATAATTTAAAAATAGTTAAGAATGTTCAAAACAAAAAAATTATTATACTCGTAGCGGTGAACAAGTTCCAATTACTCTCTCGATATATAATCACTCTCTTTATACATACATATATAGATATATGAAACAGAAGTGATTCAGCCTTGTTTCCACGAAAACACGTGCATGAGCATAACGCGCAAGGTAGGTGTCGCACAGAGAGCACCAAAACTCCAGACAGAGACAGGTAGACACCCGGAAAGAGTAACAATTCACAAACGACCGAACCAATCAATGAAAATAACAACAAAAAGGAGGAGCACAAAGACATCGAAAGGGAAAGCACACATATTTTCGCTCATTAAGCATGTACCAACAAGTTCATTTACGTCGCCTTCAATGCCTTTCCCTCGTTTATGGAATAGTATATGAAGATTCAACTTATCTCCTCTCTCACTGACACACGCACGCACACGTATGTGTCTAAGAAACACTCAAAGAGAGCGAGAGCGAGAGAGAGACCTCCACGTTCCTTCACAGAACATTCGAAAAATTACAGGGAAAATATAGCCTGGAGCCAAAGACAACGTCCATGGATATGATAGGGCATTTGATATACAAGACAACATAAAGGGAGAGAAGCTGCATACTAACGTTCACATCCAAATGCGCACAATCCATATGAAGGGAGGATTCAAAATGGAGCGGTCGACGTCCTCCTGAGAATGGGTTTTTCTTTTGCCGCTCGATTTCCGGAACCCGTCTGTTTGCCTACCATTCGCTGCACAATACACAAAATGAACCATGTACCCAAAACTCTACGAAAAGCAAAACGAAGCCTCTTTAAATGGCCAGCTAGATTCCTAAATACCATTTTCCTCCGTTTTAGTATATCTATATATATAGAGAGAGACCTGTTCTTGTTGCATCTGGCGCAGTTGGCTTTGTTGCTGCCTTAGCTTGATATTCTCCTCAACCAAATGAGCAATTTCAATCTCTAACTCGTTGGTGTACGCCTAATGCATTAAAAAGTGATAAACATCAACACACACGCGCACGCACACACACACACACACACAGAGAAACGAAAAGAGTGTGCCTGCTTTCTGGCTCTCGAGCGAGCAGCAGACTCCCGATTCTTAATCATGCGTTTCTGGCGTCGATCGACGGAACCGTCGCCATCCATCGCGCCACCGCGCTTCCTGCAGAAGGGCCCGAACCCTGGCGGTGACTCGACCATGTTCTGGTGGTGGTGCAGAGCCGCAACCCTGCTGGGCTCGAACCCACCGAACCAATCGAGGTAGTGCATCTCGTTAAACCCCGAGTTGAGGCTAAGCAGCGTGGTGGTAGGCGTGGTGGTGACCGTCGCCGGTATCGGCTGTAGCATGCCGGCGACGTTCTGACAGGCGCCGGAACTCCGGCTGACCTCCCCGGCTAGGAAATCCTGGAGCATCATCTCTCTTTCTCCTTGCTCATCGTCCCCTGGCGCCTCTCCTAGGTTGCTGAGACCCATCTCTTTCCAAACTCTCTCCATCTCTCTCAAAAGATGGAGGTTACTTAGGTGTCTCCCTCTCAGAGACAGTGTGCGCCCAAGCCATTTAAAGATCTCTCCCTCGCTTTCAATGGTGAGATATATCTCCTCTCTCTCTCTCTGTGTCTCAAATGTAAGGAGGCTGGTTATTCTCTTTCTTGATGTGGGGAGGTGGTTTGAATCTCCTTTCCAATCTAAATAAGATGTGTGAAACAAATTTGTGCTCTCTCTCTAAAATTCTGTACATTACTTCCTTGGGGCAGTCTCTCTCTCTCTCTACATAGAATGCTTACTTGCTTTGGTGGTGTTAGTGTCGTAACCCATTTGGGCACGACATGTCTCCTCTGGTTCATGAATGAGTCCCTGTTGGGTCTAAGTACTTGTGACAAATTGGGATGTACTTTTGAATAGTGTCTAAACTTTAAGTATGGTATGCGCCAGCACATAACTAAAGTGACTACTGCAATAGTCAACAGTAAATGCAAAAACCTTGGAACAAATACCCTTAAATGGCAGCGTGGTAAATTTCGTTACGAAGCACCGGTGCCAGTTAGGGTTATCTGAGATGGACAGGTGACTCGAAAAGAGAACCCTACAATATTTGAAAAGAAAAAAGAGTACCCTAAAATTGTTCATGTTCCTTTTTAGGAAGTTGTCCTGTAGTCCCTTCCACTAGGGCTTTTGATTTTGAGGGGTACACCATCTTTGTTATATTTGTTGTGATGAGTGCAAATAACTGGCTTTGTTTTGGTAGCTTATAGATCTCTTCATATGTGCTTGTGTGTGTGGAAGCACAAAGCAAAAAGCGCCCCCAAAAAGAGTAACACACAATATATATAGGTGTGAATCCTCTACCCACAAACATTTATTCATTGTTTTTGAGTAATATGAGTTTAATATAAATATTTTTTACATCTTAAAAACTCTTAAATTTTTTTAAAATCACACTCATAACACTCAAAAACATGAGTGAGCATCTACCTACCATTATTTTATTTGAACATGATTGTAATACCATTATCCTACAACTTTTTGAAACATCTTTAAAACTTTTTAAATTAAACTCTTGTCAACAAAAAGCTAGCAGGCGAATAAGTCAGTAATGAGCAAAATCAGATTTCCCAAAATATATAGAGATATGCATTCATACATATAACTAGGACCTTTATTTTCCAATATTTTGTTGGCTTTTAATCATCCGTTGACTTATACTACAGGCATTGTGGCTCATTTATTGTTTTCAGTTCCATCTAGGATGGTGGTAACTGATTCTTTCTTGAATAAATTCGTTTTTTGTGCTCCTTATGAAGATTGCTGATAAATGAATTGAGCTATCAGTAGCTAAGATTGGATTATCTCGTGATGTTCTTGTTCATCTTGGGCTTTTGTTTGCTAAATAAAGCAAACAAGAGTGGCTCGTTAAGTGATATGAGGTAAACATGAAGTGTCTTGCACCGAGAGCGTTAGTTCAATGGTAGGGCGCTCTAGCACCGTTGTTGCTCGTAGAGAGTTTAACTCCCATAGAGTGCATTTCAGATGAGTTTTAGGCTTCGGCCTCCTCCAGCAACAAAGAAAAACATGATGTGTGTTTTGTTTAGCTTGGCTTATATTAATTCTTTTAGTTAAGTATATAGTTTCCATATAGACATATGCTCGAAAAGACAACATAATGGAGCTAATTTAGAGGCACAATGAACTTGAAGAATCTTTCTATTCTATCAAACCTTTAAAAAAAAAACTGTGATAACTATTTTTAAACATAATGACATGTTAAAAGTGATATGTTTAACTTTAAAACCAGCGTGTTTATTACAAACACTAGGCTGCGGTCGATTAAGCTGAAAAGTGTCACATAGAGTTAGACATGACTGGTTTGAAACTGGCCCGATCAAGTTGAACTTGGTTTGGTTACAGCTCATCGTTCCCAGCTAACCGGGCCATGTCTATAGAATAGTTTCTTATGCATTATAGGGTTAATCATAGGAACATGATTATGCCTTGAAACTTTTATTACATGCATTTTCTAGAGGAGTTAGTTGAGTTTTTTCAATTAAACAATTAATGGTAACTTTTTTATCTTAAAAGATTATATATATATATATATATATATATATATATATATATATATATATATATATATATATAAAGTATAAAAGTTCGACAATATTTTACGCTTACGGAAGCCTAATACAACTCTCCTCTTTTATCTCAGCTTGGGACCACCAATGCAAGAGTGATCCTTTATATGGGCAGAGTTAAAAGATTGATTATTGTAATGTTGGCTTGAAAGTTTTACTTATTTATTGCATACTCACATAAATAGAGATGGAATTGAAAAACAATAAAGAATTAAAGTTGAATCAAGACAAAATATAAAATATTGATTTTGTTTCCTATTTTATTATTGCTTTTTAAAATATGATTATAAAAATATTTTTACTTAGAAAAATTAAATTATATCCATGTTATAAAAAAATGAATGATAGGATAAAAGTTAGGAAGTCGCGAGTGGGTAGGATTTGTTTTTTTATATATATTAGAAATCCCGTATATTTAGTAATTACGATGATCAAAGAGTCATAGTTGTGGACGACGCGTGGTATTCGTAACTGGGTCGTGAGTTTTCTCTCCTTCCTTTTGTTCTCTTCCCTTCCTATTAATCTCAAGAAACGCGAATCCTCTCTACCTTCTCACCATTTTCCACAAAATTAAGATGATTTGGTCAGCGGGATTTGGGAGGGAAGAGATCAGACGGCCAGGGTAAGAGTCCTTTTCCCTTCCTCCCATCCCATCATCGTACATCTGTCCGTCTCTCATGGGAGCTGCCACCTCTTTTATTCTTGAAAAATGCTTTGCTTTGTATGAGAGGTGATAAAAGATAACAGAGCAAAGTTATATAAATATATATATATATATAGAGAGAGAGAAAGGTACAGCCTACCACCATAAAAGGGTACGGATAGGAGGGAGTCTGCGAGCCGGAGATTCCTGCAGCACAAATCGATTGCTCGCTTCTGCCCACTTGGTACTTATCAAAGTGTGTCTACAAAAGGTGTCACTCACAATGGACCAAGTTCAAACTGCCCATTTACAAGCTTCCATCTTCGTCCAACTGGGTCAGGCCGGTCTTTGGTTTATGATCATAGATAGTCACACACACACACACACACACAGACTGGTACATGTCAGGCTATCTCAAACGGTCTTCTTCGCCGGCTTGAAAACAACTCCGCAGAGATAAGTCCCGTCTAGAGAATATGAGCTCTACAAGTCTTGCAGTCACGTACAAAGAGATGTTGGCAGTCAAGTTTACTCACGTAACCGTAGAGATTTCTACTTTTCCCACGAGAGAGAGAGTACCACCTTCTTTTAATTGGCTTAATACTGATCGAAAATGAAACTGGAGTTGGACAATACGATAGCGAAAAGATACAGGCAGTGAGTTCGTTTCGATCCATAACTTTGAGAATGTTGTGCTCTTTCCAAGTGTAAAGTCTCGCAATTACAAGGACTACGTTGCGTGTTAGCTTGCGGAAGATGCGCATCTGTGCATCACCGACCCGGAGACTCGAATTCTTGACTGCCCGTCTTATAGCAGCGAGAAGCCAGTGCGTATATGCGCACCTTATGAGAACATTGCACATCTGTTTTGTGACTTGTGATTGCTCTAGCTTGAGCAAGTCCTCTGTCCCAAGACGTCAAGCTCCTTTTACCCTTTCTAAATCCTTGCCCGTCTTCAAATATTTGATGCCTGAAAGAGAATCTAACTATATGAAAACCATAGCGATGCTAGTGCTCAAAACCGAGTCGTGGACCGGTTCTTAGCACTCTAATCAGTTCCGATCAAAACCTAAAAAGAAAAAAGGAAGTGGGGGGCCAGGTCATAGAAGCTGCCCTTCGTCTAGTCTTTAGTGAAAGCAAGGCCAAAAGGTACGCTGAGAGAGAGAGAGAAGGGGAAAAGCGGGTGGGGGGGGGGGGCCGGGCGTAGGGCAGGATTTGCAGTTGCTAGTCATGTCTCAACAGGTGTCAGTACTGTGCTGCCATATACATCTCGTCAATCAACATTAGACCTCCTTTTATCGTACGATCTTTCTGCCTCTCGTGCCTTTTTACCTGTGGCTTCACACTACACCAACTTCCTTTTTAATCCATACTCTCTCTCTCTCTCTATATATATATATACATAGAGAGAAATTAATATATGGATTTAAAGTTTTTTATCATTCAATCGTTAAGATTAAATTGATAGAAATTTAAATTAAAAAAAAGACTATTTACTCCATTGTTATCATTGCATAGAACCAATGTGTGTATCAATTATATTCTCTCTTTATATATATATATGATCTTGTTTACCGATAACTTTATTTATTCAATAATCAAAATCATTGATAATTGGTTTTTGAAGATATAAGTATAATAACAATTTTTTTTTATTAAAAATACTTTAAAAATTTATTAAATTATACTCATATCATAAAAAATAATAATGGAACGTGAGTTGATATGTCAAAAGTGTACACGATCTAATTTATATATATACATATTATAATGCACTCATGCTGAATCTCAAACATGCGCATTAGTTGGGCAATCTTACTTCATACATGCGCTTAGAACAGTGAAGTTATCAAGAATAAGTCTCGACTTAAATAACTTCCGTTGAAGTACTAGTGATTTATTACAAAACAACAACAACAACTAAGCCTTTTTTCATACTACACGGGGTCAACTACATGCATTTTTTGTTTCCACATAGCCCTATCATTAACTCACAATAAACTAGATCATTCTTTATTGTTTCGTGATTTATTCTCACAAAAAAACTAGGTGGTTATTTATTGGTTACTAACACTTTTAGTACATTATAAATAGTTGAATATGACAACCCACCTTAGAAAGAAAGGTTCTTGTACGATGATTTATTGAAGACTTTACTAAACAAGTTAATGTTTTTTTTCTAACTCATAAATCAAATTCTATTAGCTAAAATACTGGAACCATTAAACTTAAAACCTCTTTGAGAATCATCTATTATAAGGGTTTTGGTGTAGAATTCATATTAGCACAAAAAAAAAATCCCGAGAAAGAGATTACGAAATGAAAGTTTTTTCTTAGATTACATGAAATTTGTGCACACACACATACATCTAAAACACATTTAATATTGTCTGTTTTTCTCTTTTCATGTTACACATCTCCACTTTGTACTTGTCTTTCTTGTATCTCTCCTTTTTCCTTTTTAGATTAAGACATGAAGGCCGAAAGAAAGGTACGCATGACCCGGAGATTGAACTCACAGCCTGCACCTTGTGAGTCAAGAGCGCTGCCAAATGAGCTAACACTCTAAGTGCTGCTTCTCTCTAACTTTTTTATTAGAAAACAATCAAATCGAGACTATAAATCTTTATACCTATTTCTACAAGGCTATAGCATGAACAAGCAACAAGCATATCCTTCTCTCTCTAGACACCCTGACACATATATATATATATATATATATATATATATATATATATATATATATATATATATATATATATATATATAGAGAGAGAGAGAGAGAGAGAGAGAGAGAGAGAGAGAGAGAGGCCTATACTCGATGGATTTGGAACTCAATGGGTACCAACGACGTAAATTATTTGGACTCGTAACAATAAATGCAGTGGAGCTCATTAATTTTACACTTTAGGTACCCATTGAGCCATTGAATATAAGCCAACTTATATATATATGGAGAGAGGCTTATACTCAATGAATTTGTTACTGAATGGGTACTAACGACATAAATTATTTGGACTCGTAACAATAAACAAAGTGGAGCTCATGAATTTTACACTTTAGGTACCCATTGAGCCATTGAATATAAGCCAACTTATATATATATAGATAGAGAGAGAGAGAGAGAGCATAATCCATGTGCTGCTGTGCATACTTAAATCCACACAAAAACCTTACCATTCAATAGGCATTCTTGACAAATAAAAATTTGAATTTAAAAGGCATTTAACATATATGTGTGTTAAATATAAAAAGTACTTTTAATTTTTAAATTCAAATCTCCACCATTATTGACATTGAAAGAAGGATAGAGATTTTTAAGTGGATTTCAACATGAATGGTATGTGCATCTACTAAATTCTCTCTCTCGCTCTCTTCTCTCTTTCTATATATGTGTGTGCGTGATTGCATATATATATATATATAGATAGAGAGAGAGAGAAAGAGAGGATATTTTAATTGCATAATATCTTTTGATGCATAATCTTACAGAAATATTTTTGTTATTCAATATTTAAGATCAATGATAGAGATTTGAATTATTTTGGATTTAATACATATAATGCATTAAATGTAAAATAAAAAGTATAACGATACTTTAAATTCAAATTTGTACCCTTGATCTCAAGCATCGAAGTATGAAGATGTTTGTGTAAGATTATGCAAAAAAAACATTAAGTAAGTAAAACTCTCTTTATATATATATATATATATACACACACACACACTACTGTTGGCATGTGATGCAAGCATGATCAGTAAGATGTGTAAATAAAAAGGTATTTGGTGACTCGTGATTTCCTTTCCAGGGGAGGTTGTGGGGAGCGATCTATCCAAGTTTCATTCCAAATATGAATGATGATGGAAATGAATGACATTTTCCCAACTGTCACTAGTGGGCGACTCAGAATGTGGCTACAGGGATCCCCCTATGTTTCTTTCCCAAAACAATAGGAAGTGAACTGAACCCTCTCTCCATACCTGGCACCGAAAAGGCTACATGACCTAAACAGGGTATATGCAATGCAGTGGCAGTGCTGTAGGCCCTCTAGAACTAGGTCAGGGGTTCCATTATTTTGTGGCAGTATCTGGTAGGGGTCCGCCTTTCCGTAAAGAAAGGCTGCAAATTCCTAGTGAGATAACAAGGCCAAATTAAGCATAGTGAGTTTGAAGATAAAGAGGAAGAAAGGGAACAACACCCATAGCGTTAGCTCACCGGTAGGACTCTCTGATGGCCACTCACAAGTGGTGAGTTCGATTCCTACAAGAGGTACATGTGCGCATTAGTCTTCAGCCTCTCATTATAACAACAAGAAAGAAAACCTATCCATTTACATAAATTAATATCGCAATTTGGTGGTGGTGTTAGAGGACTATTAAAACCTAGTAGACCCCCACTATGCAAGTGGTGAGTTCAATTCTCAGGAGGTGCGTGTGTTTGACTTCAATCACCTATTTTAACAAGAAAAAAAGAAGAAAGAAAACTCATCCATTTAAACAAATTTGATATCAGAATTTAGTATTATTGTTAGAGGATTATGAAAACTCAGTAAGATCATTCATAAGTTGATATGGAGGGAAGTTTATTTTATTATTTTAAAGTCAATAAGTTGTTATAAAAAATTAGATGATAAACACTTCAAAAGATTCAATAAAAAATATGTGAAAAGAAAGCTCAAAGTGGTTCATATGAAAAAAAATATTACACATGATCTTGATTTTTTGTCTAGTCAAATGCTGACATAAAACTAAATAGAGTACAATGGCAACTCAGAATCCAAAGCAACTAACCCCACTTGATGTGAAATATGGTCTCACTTGAGTTAGATGCCCACATGGTCCTCCAAACGGTTAAGATGGTAAAGCAAATACTTTTAATGCACATAATATATCAAACGTAATGTACAAAAGTATAATAGTATTTTTAATTTAAATTTCTATTGTTAAAAGATGTTTAAATAGATTTGAGTGCTAATGAGATTTGTGCATTTACCGGGTACGTCTATATATAGTTTTGAAAATACCAACCCTCCCACCCCTAAAAGGAGCTGGTTGGGAACCTGCCCACGGTAGGGTGGGCATGTCATGAGGGACAGGGCAGGTATGGTTTAGGGTAAACCCGCCCTGGTCTACCCTTTTCCTAATTAACAAATTGACACTTTCATATTATTTGATATGACTGAAATTAAATTAAAAATTTTGGGGATAAATTATTTTTCAATAGGTTGTTTGGGGCAGCATGTGTGCAGGTTTTGAACCTCGCTGAGCTGGGTGAAAAAGGGTTATCTGAGTGGGGGGCAGCTGTGGGTGGGAGCGTAAACTCGCCCTACCCTGACCCTGCCCTTTGCCTTCCCTGCTATCAATGCTAGTAATAACAATAATTGAAAATTTAAAACTTCTTTGATATATACAAATCATTGCCAAATAAAGCCATTACCTCTTTGATATTAGCAACAAAAACCCACCATTTCTCACATTGGAAAAAATCCCACATTTGTTTCTTAACTGAGGTTAGCTGGTAACTACAGTGTTTAAATGCTAACTTTTATTTAAATCTGCCTAAATCTCAATCTTTTGATTGCCATTTTCCTAGAAGACGAGCATTGTACTCTGATAAGTTTGTCACGCTTTTGTAATCATAAATGATGGCTTCTTAAATACGTGTCTTGATGTTGGAGATGAAGATGTTGAAGTAGACGTACTGTCATTATAGAAAAAGTTGATGTAAGACCAATTATAAAAGAATATAAATCATGAGGAGAACTTCACATAATTTGGACATTTAAAAAAACACTGAAACTCCTAAGGTTTGATAAATAAGTTGGTGAACACTTTAAAAAGGCAAAAGATGTCTCTTTAATGCCTTCAACTTAATCTCCAATGGGCAAACTTCCTTGAGGAATGGGGGACTAATTGACATGAGAGAAAGAACCTCTTAGTTGCACCCATAGGGTTAGTTCAATCATCAAGGCATGACCTTTTTTCTCCATGCAAAAGATTCACTCATGTGTTAGGCTTCACCCTCCATTTGTAAATAAAGAAAGAAGAAGAAAGAAAGAATCCGCCTGGGACAATGAGTTTAAGATGTATAAGGTGGAGGGAAGAAACTTTCTCCTTGTTAACAACTTTAAAAAGTCTCAAAAGAAAACAATTAAGCAAAACCATGTTTTTTCTTTTTCGAGTTAAATACTAGTAAAAGACAATATAAATGACTAAAAATCCATGCATTTGACCCACTTAGTATGGGATAAGACATTTATTTGCAGGCAAAACCTCAAATTTTAACGAGTTTAAAGATATCACAAATGTATGTATATATGCACATATGTACATATATGCATACGATAACTTGCCACACCAAGAAAAGTACACTAAAAATATGTGAATTATGGTTTCAATAGCTAGCCTAGTATATAATTACGGGCTCTAGTACAGAACTCATAGTAAAACCGTGGGCTATTCACCCCTAGAATGCAGATCCTCCATTGGGTAGCGTCCATATTTGAAGCAGATCCACATCGTGTCCAGCTTCTGAGTTGATTCCTCTTTACATTTGCGTCCGATTGTTATACTGAAGACCGAACCAAACAGGTTTTTGTGGAGCAAATTTGTTCTTTAGAGTTTAGATGGACCGTTGCTAATTCAAATAATCCTGAACTCTTTATTGGTGTCTAAATAACTCGGTGAGACCTGTCTGCTTGACCCGGCCTAGCGGGTTGAATTGGACACGGACTGCCCATGGAACTGGAACAGAACCTGAACCTGGGACTCCATGGTTCGGCTCCTGTTTCCCTATAGGAGAACTGAACTGGGACCAGAATCGGTGATCTGAAACCGCAGATTTCATGTAGTTTTTGGTTCTAGTTCCTTGTTTTTTTAAATAAAACTGGAACGAAACCATAAATGGCAGAACTGAAACAGAAACCACAGTCAGGGTTGACCAATTTCCAGTTTCCGGTTTTAGTGGAACTGGGATTGCTGGTTCGGGACTGGCAATCTCGGTTTACCGGGAAGTAGACAAGTCTATCATGTGCTACATATAGTGTTGGGCACCCCACTTGTGGATGAAAATATTGACCGGACCCATGGAGATCCAACCCAAACCGAACAGAAAGGGGCATGGATTACTCGGTATGACTGGGCTAGGGTGCATGTGTCTGTGTGTTTATTTTGTGTGATATTAAAATTGAGATTTTTAACTATTTCACCTTAGTTTTTTAATTTATTTTGATTACATTTACGAATAATTTGATTTTAATCTTAATAATGTTGCTACGGTTAGATGGGGAACCCATACCCACGGGGAAATAGACACAACCACATCTGTGTCCGTCACGCACGGATAATTATATCTGATCCGGTGGAAGGTCGGTGACAGTAAATACAGGTCCTTTCGTCACCTAAAACTCAGTTTCACTCATGAAACTTTGTGCATCGATTTACCGAGTTTCCCGTAAGTCCCGTTAAGCAAGGTGTTGAGTTATATATATATATATATATATATATATATATATATATATATATATATATATATATATATATATATATATATATATATATATATATATATAATAGTGACTCGATTATGCCCACTGATGCTTGAATACCATTTTTTTTCAGTAGCATAATAAGCTTATTTTTTATAATTTTTCAAATGTCTTATTACTTTCGAAATTACACTCATATCACTAAAAATTAATTGTCCAACAAGAATAAAGAACGGTAGATAGTAAGTAGGATCCAGTTTTCCTATATATAGGAGCAGTAGAGAGCGGAGGCATCTAAACAACTTCCGTGAGCGCTGATTTTTGGCTGTACATGGTATGGTGTCTTCCTTAGTGCTCCACCTTGCATTTTGTGAAACTTACGTATTGAAGTGACAAGTGATCCATAAAAAAAAAGGGTGCTTGAGAGTAAGTATCCAACCACTAAATAGATACATATATACATATGTTTATGTAATGGCAACTCTTAAAACGTCCAAATTACCTTAAACGTGCTTTTAGTATGATATTGATCATGATTACAGCAATATGTGTTAGATACTTGTGACCTGATCACCACATTCTTGAAGAAACTGGCTAATCATATTCCTCTCTTTCTCTCTCTTCTTTTTTTTTTTTGTTATAAGAGGAGGCCGAATCCTAACACCTACACCCACACATGTACCCTCTGAGAGTCAAACTCCCGCCCGATTGAGCTAACGCTTTGGATGCTACGAGTGTTCACGAAGTTCCATGACAAGAAGAGCTTGATGTAATAAAAAAAATTCCATGACCCAAACAGCCTAGAAATCCATATAGCTGATCGACTTAGTGTCGGATAAGGCTTGGTTTTGGTTTTGGGTATTTTCATATTGTTTATTTCGCTCATCTTCTTGGTAAGAAGCCAAATGAAGTGAATAGGGGCTGTTATTTTGTTCACCAACTTTGAATTAGTAGCAGCTGGTTTCCTCAATTTTTACTTGCTTAGCACAAAGTTGACATGTCCGGTTCGGGTAAACTGGAACCAGAGGTTTGGTTCTAGTTAGCCCATAACCTGAAACTGACGGTTTTGGATTGAGCTGGAACTATTTGGAATTGGTACATTTAAAAAAAAAAAAGTATAAGAAGTTCTTTAAAAAAATCTAGAACTGACGATTCCGGTTTGGTTATGAGAACCGAATCGAGTAGTCCTCAATTTCATGTCCGGTTTCACCAATTCAGGGTTCAGTTGGTTCCTGGATTGGTTCAATTCTGATCCAGCCTTGTCTAGCACAAAGAGATCATTATCAAATAGGCGAGTGAACTTCACTAAGTCAAAGCCTAAACTTTTAACATTTAAATTTGATTGTAAGGATGGCTGACGTGGCTAGGGAGTCAATAGACAAGTTGAAGGTGACAAGTACGATACTCTAGGTGTTCATCTCGCTTCAACCTCCTCATCGTATCAAACAACAATAACTAAGCCTTTTCCAATACTAGATGGGGTCGGCTACATGGATTCTTTGTTTCCACAAAGCCCTATCATGTGTCATGTTAGCAGTTAACTCACAATAAGCTAGATCATTCTTTATTGTTTCTTTCCAACACTTTTATGGTCGTCCTCTACCTCTTTTAATACTTTCCAAATTTAGTTTTTCATACCTTCTTACACGTTCTTCTTTTGATCTTCTTTCTATATGTCCAAACCATCTTAAACGAAATTATCTCATTTTATCCTCTATTTGTGCCACTCCTAATTTGTTTCTAATAACCTCATTATGTATGCGATCTTTTTCAGTATGACCACTCATCCATCTCAACATCTTCATTTCTATCACATACATCTTTTGTACATGTTGATGATTAACTGCCCAACACTCAACCATAAAACATGACAGGTCTAATTGTTGCTCTATAATATTTACCTTTTAACTTTAATGGTATCTTCTAATCACAAAGAATACCTTAAGCTTCTCTCCATTTTAACCAACCAGCATTAATTCTATGTATAACATCTCCATCAATTTTTTTTATCACTCTGAAAAATTGACCCTAGGTATTTAAAACTTTCCTTCTGGGGGATGCAATATGTGCCAATTTTAATTTCTATGTCCTGTGAAGTAACTAAATGATCAAACTTACATTCCACATATTCTGTCTTTGCCCTACTAAGTCGGAGGCCTTTGCTTTCTAATGTTTCTCTCCATAGTTCCAATTTTCTATTAACTTTTTCCTTAGACTCTTCCACTAACACAATGTCATTTGTAAATAACATACACCAAGGTACTTCATCTTCAATATGTTCTGTTAACTCATCAATCACCATTATAAATAAGTATGGACTTAAAGTTGATCTTTGATGTAACCCAATATTAACTTCAAAGAAGTTTGTCATTTCTTCATGAGTCTTTACACATGTTTTTGCACCATCGTACATGTCACTTATAAGGTTAATGTATGTCAATGGTATACATCTTTTTTCCAAGGTTGTCCAAAGAACCTCCCTCGATACCCTATCGTAAGCTTTTTCTAAATCAATAAATATCATGTGAGGTCTTTCTTTTTTGCTCTAAAATGTTTCATAAGACGTCTCAAAAGGTGAATCGCTTCAAAAGTAGATCTACCTGACATGAATTTAAATTGGTTATCTGTTGTACTTGGTACTTGTCTTAACCTACGTTCGATAATTCTTTCCCACAATTTCATGGTATGACTCATTAACTTGATACCTCGGGCATCTTTTGATTTCTCCATATTTCATTATATAGTCTTATGAGTCAAGTGATTCCTATTTCTCTTAGTATTTTTCAAAATTCTATAGAAATATTGTTTGGTCCTATCGATTTACCACCCTTCATATATTCAAGAGCCTCTTTTACTTCATTCTTTTAAATACGTCAGTAGAAAATTGTGGTTTATATACTTTTTTGATTTGGCTAACTCTCCTAAGCTAATACTAACGTCTTTATTTTCATTAAAAAGCTTATAAAAATAGTTTTTTCATCTATTTCTTATATCATCATTTGCCACTAGAATTTTTTCATCCTCGTCTTTGATGCATCTAACATAATTAAGATCTTTAGTTGTCTTATCTCTAGCCCTAGCTATCCTAAAAATATCTATTTCACCCTCTTTTGAGTTGAGTTTTTTATATAAATACTCCTAAATTTTAGTTTTTGCTTGACTAACGGCCTTTTCGCTTCCTTCTTGCTTTCTTATAAGCATCTAAAGTTTCACTAATTTTCTTAGCATAATGTAATTTGTAACATGCCCTCTTTGCCTTGATTTTATTTTGTACTATTTCACTCCACCAACAAGTTTCTTTTTGTGCCAGTAAACTTTCCTTAGATACACCTAACACATCTTCACTTTCCTAATATGTATATTCATATTGTTCCAGATATCACAAGGTGTACCAACATAATTCCAAACATCTCCTTGAAGGAGTTTCTTTTTACATATATCTTCTTTCTCGCTTTTGAGGTTACACCATTTAGTCCAAATAGCTCGATGCATTCTTTTCTTCTTTGTCTATTTTTTTATTTGTAAATCCATAACTAAAAGTCGATGTTGGGTGGTTAAGCTTTCTCCTTAAATTACCTTACAATCTTTACAATATTCTCTATTTTTTTCCTACAAATAAAATAATCAATTTGTGTTTGTGATAAACCACTCTTATACCTCCTCATCGTATTGAAAAAAGAAAAACATTAGAAATGAAATTCTTGTCGTATAAGTAAAAAAGAAGAGCAAATTTAATACATTCTTTTATGGTAAGATTGAACCTGTAGAAATGCATGTTACAATCCAATTATTTCACTAATCATGAAAATCCACAGCCCAACCTCCCATACGAACTCTAAGAATTTAAGGGGAAGATATTATTTTTTCAAAATTTTAAGAATACAAATATAATATAAGACCAACGCTTGGTTCTTCAAGTAGTTCGACACTTGTTCCCTTCAAACAACGAGTCCAGTGAAAGGAACAAATCGATGTGAGAGACATGACCGATTACAAACCAACAAGAACTGGCTGGAACCTGAACTGGTGGAACCGGTCACGGAAATGAGCACCCAGTTCTAGTTCCACCTTTCATAAAACTGATTTTTTTTAAAACTTTTTAAAAATATTTTTGCTGATTCGAGTAGTTTAAAATTTAAACTGGAACCATTTCAGAACTGACGGTTACGATTCCCAAGTAAGTTAAGCCACACCAAGAAAAGTTAATCCACGCATTCGACCCACTTAGTATGGGATAAGACATTTATTTGCAGGCAAAACCTCAAATTTTAACGAGTTTAAAGATATCACAAATGTATGTATATATGCACATATGTACATATGCATACGATAACTTGCCACACCAAGAAAAGTTCACTAAAAATATGTGAATTATGGTTTCAATAGCTAGCCTAGTATATAATTACGGGCTCTAGTACAGAACTCATAGTAAAACCATGGGCTATTCACCCCTAGAATGCAGATCCTCCATTGGGTAGCGTCCATATTTGAACCAGATCCACATCGTGTCCAGCTTCTGAGTTGATTCCTCTTTACATTTGCGTCCGATTGTTATACTGAAGACCGAACCAAACAGGTTTTTGTGGAGCAAATTTGTTCTTTAGAGTTTAGATGGACCGTTGCTAATTCAAATAATCCTGAACTCTTTATTGGTGTCTGAATAACTCGGTTAGACCTATCTGCATGACCCGGCCTAGCGGGTTGAATCGGACACGGACTGCCCATGGAACTGGAACAGAACCTGAACCTGGGACTCCATGGTTCGGCTCCTGATTACCTATAGGAGAACTGAACTGGGACCAGAATCGGTGATCTGAAACCGCAGATTTCATGTAAGTTTTGGTTCTAGTTCCTTGTTTTTTTAAATAAAACTGGAACGAAACCATAAACGGCAGAACTGAAAATGAAACCACTGTCAGGGTTGACCAATTTCCAGTTTCCAGTTTTAGTGGAACTGGGAATTTTGGTTCGAGACCGGCAATCTCGTTTTACCGGGAAGTAGACAGGTCTATCATGTGCAACATATAGTATTAGGCACCCCACTAGGGGACGAAAATATTGACCGGACCCATGGAGATCCAACCCAAACCGAACAGAAAGGGGCATGGATTACTCGGTATGACTGGGCCAGGGTGCATGCGTCTGTGTGTTTGTTTTGTGTGATATTGAAATTGAAATTTTTAACTATTTAACCTTAGTTTTTAAATTTATTTTGATTACATTTACGAATAATTTGATTTTAATCTTAATAATGTTGCTACGGTTAGATGGGGAACCCATACCCACTCTGATACCTGTGGGAAAATAGACACAACAACGTCTGTGTCTGTCACGCATGGATAATTATATCTGATCCGGTGGAAGGTCGGTGACAGTAAATACAGGTCCTTTCGTCACCGAAAACTCAGTTTCACTCATGAAACTTTGTGTATTGATTTGCCGAGTTTCCCGTAAGTCCCGTTAAGCAAGGTGTTAGTTTGAATCATGGAACTATATATATATATTGACTCGATGCTTGAATACCATTTTTTTTAATAGCATGAGTGTAATAAGCTTATTTTTTATAAATTTTCAAATGTCTTATGATTTTCGAAATTACACTCATATCACTAAAAAGTAATTGTCCAACGTGAATAAACAACGGTAGGTAGTGGGTAGTGCTCCACCTTGCATTTTGTGAAACTTACGTATTTAAGTGACAAGTGATCCATAAAAAAAAGGGTTCTTGAGAGTGCGTATCCGACCACTAATTAGATACATTTATACATGTTTATGTAATGGCAACTCTTAAAGCGTCCAAATTACCTTAAATGTGCTTTTAGTATGATATTGATCACGATTACAGTAATATGTGTTAGATACTTGTGACCTGAATCTAATGTGTATACTCACCACATTGGTTCCTTATCTTGAAGAAACTGACTACACATATTCCTCTCTTTCTCTCGGACGAAGCCTAACACCTACACCCACACATGCACCCTCTGAGAGTCAAACTCTCAGCCAGCAACAAGGTGCTATAGCACCTTGCGATTGAGCTAACGCTTTGGATGTTACACCATATTCGTCTCTGACATCTAGAATTCTCGATGCTTTATCTCGTTCTTTGGCATTTTTTTCCAGATAATTTCTTGTTTTTCAGCTAAAACATAACAAAGCATATAAGTTTCCATCTTCGTTATAGTTTAGCATTTTTAATGTGTGAAATAGATTCAACTCTACCTACAACGGAGTGTCCACGAAGTTCCATGACAAGAAGAGCTTGATGTAATAAAAAAATTCCATGACCCAAACAGCCTAGAAATCCATATAGCTGATCGATTTAGCGTCCGGTAAGGCTTGGTTTTGGTTTTGGGTATTTTCATATTGTTTATTTCGCTCATCGCCTTGTTAAGCAAGCCAAATGAAGTGAATAGGGTCTGTTAGCTTGTTCACCAACTTTGAATTAGTAGCAGCTGGTTTCCTCAATTTTTACTTGCTTAGCACAAAGTGGACATGTCTGGTTCGGGTAAACTGGAACCAGAGGTTTGGTTCTAGTTAGGCCAGAACCTGAAACTGACAGTTTTGGATTGAGCTGGAACTGTTTGGAATTGGTATTTAAAATATATATATATATATATAAGAATTTCTTTAAAAAATCTGGAACTGATGATTCTGGTTTGGTTATCAGAACCGAGTAGTCCTCAATTCCATGTCCGGTTTCACCGATTCAGGGTTCAGTCGGTTCCTGTACTGGTTCGATTATGATTGAAACCGGCCTTGTCTAGCACAAAGAGATCATTATCAGATAGGCGAGTGAACTTCATTCAAGTCAAAGACTAAACTTTTAACATGTAAATTTGATTGTAACGTGGCTGACCTGGCTAGGGAGTCAATCCACAAGTTGAAGGTGACAAGTACGATACTCTAGGTATTCATCTAGCTTCAGCCTCCTCATCGTATCAAAAAAAGAAAAACATTAGAAATGAAATTCTTGTCGTATAAGTAACAACAACAACAACAACTAAGCCTTTTCCCATACTAGACGGGGTCGGCTACATGGATTCTTTGTTTCCACAGATCTCTATCGTGTGCCATGTTAGCAGTTAACTCCCAATAAGCTAGATCATTCTTTATTGTTTCTTTCCAACACTTTTGTGGTCGTCCTCTACCTCTTTTAATACTTTCCAAATTTAGTTTTTCTAACCTCCTTACAGGTTCTTCTTTTGATCTTCTTTCTATATGTCCAAACCATCTTAAACGATGTTCTCTCATTTTATCCTCTATTGGTGCCACTCCTAATTTGTTTCTAATAACCTCATTATGTATACGGTCTTTTCTTGTATGACCACTCATCCATCTCAACATCTTCATTTCTGTCACAGAAAGAACAAATTTTAATACATTCTTTTATGGTAAGATTGAACCTGTGGAAATGCATGCTACGATCCAATTATTTCACTTATCATGAAAATGCACAACCCATCCTCCCATACGAACTCTAAGAATTTAAGGGGATGAGGTTATTATTTTTTCAAAATTCTAAGAATACAAATTTAATATAAGACCAACGCTTGGTTCGTTCAATTAGTTCGACACTTGTTCCCTTTAAACAACGAGTCCAGTGAAAGGAACAAATCGATGTGAGATAGACATGACCGATTACCAACCAACAAGATCTGGCTGAAACCTGAACTGGTGAAACCGGTCACGGAAATGGGCATCACCCAGTTCTAGTTCCACCTTTCATAAAAACTGATTTTTTTTAACTTTAAAAATATTTTTGCTGATTCGAGTAGTTTAAAATTTAAGCTAGAACCATTTCGGAACTGACGGTTACAATTCCCAAGTAAGTTAAGCCAATGTATATATACACCTTTTTTTATGATGGAAATGCCGAAGCCAGATGCATGCTCTGCGTGTCGAACTTAGAACCTTTAACTTGTGACTTGACCCCCAGCCAGGTGAGCTATTGTTTGTTATGAATCTGGATCTTTGACTAATAAGATAGAGAGGATTGCCTTAAAGGCTATGAAACCTAACCGCGCATAATATTTTAAATAACGCTTAACATTTCAAATCATTTGAAAACTATTCAAATCCATTATGAGTTGATGAGTTATTTTCTCATAGTGCACCTAAAGTTTGAGAATCTGAGATCGATATACGATTAAAAATGAGCAACAGTGGCAATCAAATGAGAATCAACAATGGTGTTGCGTACAATAGGCTTTTTCTATATTTGCAGAGTTTGTTTTAGTGATCTTTTAAAGTATGGAGAATTGAGTCAAAGATTGGAATGGCTTATTGTGATTGAGTCTCGCCAGTGTTTTACTGTTTATCTGTAGTGGTTGACAGTCAGGGAACCAAATCAAACAAACAAGTACGATGCTAATCTGCCAGGAAATTCCTCTGACAGATGGCTTTTGTTATGATTTCAATTGCAATTCTGACGCATATCCTTGCTTGTCTTACATTTTATTTTTCCACACATATGTGTGACTATTTGAGACAGTTCTGATTGTGATAGCAGGAAGAACTTTTCTGATGCTGTCTTCTTTTATTTGCTCATTTAACTTCAATCCTCTCTGATTTAACGTGCACTTAATGCATGTTGATATTTTTATATATTTAATTAATATATGTAAAAGTCTTAAAAGTATAAAAAGTAACCTATAATAGACTTTTTCAAAGATGATTAAGTGGAGACAAAGTTTAATACCATATTGATGTATGTGATAAATTCGTATGTTCTTTTATATATTTGTTAGCTCATGAACCTTAATTCAAATATGTTAGGAAGAACATGTTATACCACACACGCATGCACCAGTTCGGGCTTGGGCTTGTTGCTTGTGGTTTGAGTTTGGGTTTTGATCTATCTTTTTTCATGAAAACTTTTGATCTTACGGTCAAAAGTTTCACTGTCACAGATAGGGATAAGATGAGATGGTTCAGGATAAGACGGGACAGTTGAAGATAAAGCGATGTATTGTTTGGATAAGATTCATGATCCGTGATCCACACGCGCATCAATAAATAGATGATTAGGGGTCCTCCCTAAATACACAGTTCACGAAGTTTTCTCCTCTCTCTCTCTTCTTGTCTTCTGTTTCAGTCTCTCTTTTCGTGGTGCTGCTATTGTCCCTTTGCCTATGGGTGATCCCTCTTTTTGCTTCACCTATAGGCATCTAAGGTATGTTTGAGGTCGACTCGAAGTTGGTAATAGTTCAAACCGGAAGATACCATTACTGAAAATATAATATGATGATTGTATTAGAACAACACTTTTACACTTAAGGACTTTGTGGGGGATTGTTGGATTTAATGTGCATTTATTGCATGTTGGTATGTCTATATATTTAATTAATATATGTAAAGTCCTAAAGTGTAAAAAGTAAATATGAGAGACTTTTACAAAAGATGATGAAGAGGAGACAAAGTTTAGTCTCATATTGATGGATGTGACAAACCCATATGTCTTTTTATATATTTGTTAGCTCATGAACCTTACTTCAAAGAGTTTGAGAAAGACATGCTATACTACACATGCATACGCGCGCCAGGCCAGGCTGCGCTTGTGGTTTGTGTTTGAGTCTTGATCTATATTTTTTCACGAAAAACTTTTGATCTAATGGTCAAAAGTTTTATGGTCACGGATAGAGATAAGATGAGATAATTTAGAATAAGGTGAGACGGTTTCGGATTAGACGGGACAGTTGAGGATAAAGCGGTGTGCCATTTGGATCGGATCCATTATATGTGATCCACAAATGCACCTATAAATAAGTGATTAGGGGTCATCCCTAAACACACATTTTGCATAGTTTTCTCCTTTCTCTCTTCCCATCTCCTAATAGTGTCTTTCTATTTGTGGAACTGCGGTTGTTCCTATTCCCGTGGGTGGTTCCTCTTTATGCTCTAGGCATAAGCGACTGAGGTGTTTTTGAAGTCGACTTGAAGCTAGGTACATGCTCTTCGAGTTGTATATGTGTTTTATCCTATGAAGAAGACATATGTACTCGTACGTACTTATAACAGGGCATTGATTTCTGTAAGACAAGTTTGTAAGGGCAACTCGTACAGATAGGTTTCTGATTTTGCTTATGCATTTGTTTTCTGTATGGATTGAATGTGACTTATTTTGGATCTATGACTGTTGGATATGATTAAGGCATGTTTATATTTGTTGTATATTATGTCATTATGCATGTATGTCTATGATTTTTCACAATGATCTTAGAGAAATCAATTTTTACTGTAGTAAAAATGTTTATGACTACTCCCCTCCGACCTAAAGTCTACTTGATCTTAATGCGAGAAAAGTTTGCCAATCCATATTTTAAATACTGACAACAATGTATAAAAATTTGATTAATAATGTTAGGTTGCATCTATATATCGAGTCGGGTTGTCCCCTACTTGATAATACTAACCCTAGAAGCTTGACTAAAATCGAGGAGTGAAAGGAGGACACCTTGTGCCGTTGTTGTATTTTATCGATACTGTCAAATATTTTATTTAATGTATATAGTTCTTCTCTTTTCATGACAATAAAATATTTGTGAGTTGCTTTGGATCAGAAATACAATACTAAATACCTCAGTCTTGAAAAGTATTATGTGACAAAGTTCCTTAAGTATCAAATGGTAGAGGGAAAATCTGTTACCGAACAAACCCACAAGTTTCACCTTTTATACCATGGTCTAAAGGAAGCCAAAATAGAGCTTACTAACAAGTTTATTGTTATGTCTATTATAGATAAATTTTCTAAGTCTTGGGAGGGTTTTGATATAGATCTCAAGCATAAGAATGGTAAGATGATCTTTGATGATCTAATGATAAACATAGCAATAGAGGAAGAACATAAAAATCAAAAACCTGTTATGCTTGTAAACAACACCTATGAGGTTAACCTCATGGTCAGAAAGAAATAACCTAGTGATTCTAAGGAAAAACATATAAAACATAAACTAAAAGCCAAGATCTAAAAGAAACTAAAAAACAAATCTTGTTGACTTTGTGGTAAAGTTGGACATTGGGTGAGGGATTGTTCGTGCGATCGTTGAAGGAGCTATGATGAACATAGTGGTGACCATTGTACTTATTAGTAATAGGTATATATTCCTTAAACCCCATCTCATTTCTATTTATGAGCCACAATACTAGATAGTATACACTAGGGCTAATGTGTATATATGTGTTTACCAGTCTCTGATTGTATCTTACAAGGCCATTTGTGGAAGAACAGTGACCTTAGGGGATCATAACTGCTGAAGTTAAGAGCGAAGGGCGTATGAACTTAAGTTTTCTTTAAGAAAAGTTCTAACTCTTGAGGTAGTTAGACACATTCCAACAATTTATCAGAATATCCTCAATGGTCCCATTTTAGTTAGGGAGGGACTAAGGTTAAATTGTAAATATAATAAAGTTGTTATTACACGAATTAATACTGAGTGTTTGTTTGAGAAGGGCTATTTGTATAATATAGATGATCTTTTTAAAATTTATGTAGAACCACTTGTTGATTTTTATATGAATTTTAATAATAATAAAACCTCTACTTCTGCTTTATCTTCTTCTTTAGTATAAAATGTTGAATCATCTTATCTATGACATGCTAGGTTGGATCATGTAAACCTTGATTCCATGAAAAGAATGATGAATTTAAATATGATCCCTAAAATTATTATAGATAGAAAACACAAATATGGTATATGTGTGTAAGCAAAACAACTTAGGAAACCTTTTCATACGGTTAAAAGAAAATCTAAGATTTTAAATTTGATGCATACTGATATTTATGAATTCAATAAAATGACTATACGTGATAACAAAAGATATTTTATCATGTTTATTAACGATTGTAGTAGATACTGTTATATTTACTTAAAAATAAAGATAAAGCTTTAGAAAAGTTTTAAATATTTAGAAATAAAGTACAAACTGAAACAAGCAAGGCACTTAAATGATTAAGGTTTGATAGGAGAGGAGAGTATACCTTAAATCTTTTTCAAATATAATGTCAAAATAATGGTATTGTTAATGAGGTTACTGCTCTGTACTCTTGTCAGTCTAATGGGATAGATGAATAAAAGAATATAACTCTGTGTGATATGGTTAATATTTTATTTCAAAGTTTTGTCTTACCTACTTATATGTGGAGAGAAGCTTTGAATATGACTTGTCATATTTTGAATAAATTCACCATAAGCATTAGGAAATTAGTCAATTTGAGCTTTAAAAGGGTCGAGAGACCAGTTTCAAATATCTTAAAGTGTGCGGGTATCTTGCGAAAGTACTCATTCCTAAATATTAAAGAAAGAAATTGAGACCTAAAACAGTGGATGTTATATTTCTGGGTTACGTGGAGACAAGCTATGTGTACAAATTCTTGATCATTAGATCTGATGTTTATGGCATAGACGTTAGTACAATTGTTGAGATTCGTGATACTACATTTTTTGATAATGTGTTTTTCACAAAGGCTTGAGTTCTCCAAAGTGTATCTTTTAGAGATTTTGATCCTACTATTGATTTCATTCCTAATCATGTAAAAAGGATGATAAATGTGGGGGTTACCCTGATTGTGTTGATTCCAAATTAGATGACTCTAAGGAAATAAGTGAACCAAGGAGAAGTAAACGACATAGGATATCAAAGGACTTTTGAAGTGACTTTGTTACTTTTAATGTCGAGGATGATCCTATCACATTTTATTTCATCAGGCTATGACCTCACCCGAGGTTATGTTTTACAAGAAATCCGTTAACAATAAAATCTTTACCTCAAGATTATTCTACTGTGAGTTGCAAGTGGATCTTAAAGAAGAAACTAAATGCAGACAGAACAATCAATAAGTACAAGGCTAGATTAGTTACTAAGGTATACACACAAAATGAAGGAATAAATTACTTTGATATCTATTATCTAGTTTTCCAAATAACCACCATTCGAGTGCTTATAGCACTGACCTCCGTATATGATCTTACAATCCATAAGATAGACGTGAAAATTGTTTTCCTACATGGTGACATCAATAAGAAAATTTATATGGATTAACTAGAGAGATTTGTTGCTTGTGAGAATGAGTTTAAGTTGTGTAAGCTTGTTAGATGATTATATGGTTTGAAACAAACCCCTAAACAATGGCATGAAAAGCTTGATTATGTTATAGCATCTTTTGGCTTCGTTTTTAATGATTATGATAAGTGTGTCTACTGCAAGTCGATCAATAATGATTTCATCATTCTTTGCCTATACGTAGATGATATATTGTTGTTTGGATCCGTTATTATTATAATAAATGATACTAAGTCATTCTTATGTTGTAAGTTTGAGATGAAGGATATGGGTGTGACTAATGTGATTTTAGGACTTAAAATCAAAAGGTCTACTTATGGTGTAGTAATCTCTGAGTCTCACAACGTTGAAAAAGTTTTAGAGAGATTTAGATATACAAAATGTATATATGTTAAGATGCCATATGACTCATCTAAGGCTTTGTATAAGAATGAAAGTGATATTTTTGTGTCTCAACTATGATATTCGCAGATAGTTTGATGTATCTAACCAATTATTGTCATGTGTAAGTTGAGTATATACACCAATTGTCCATATAGAACCCATTGGAAAGCTCTAAACAAAGTATTTCGCTATATTAAGGAAACAAATTTTCTTTAACTACAATACGATAAACATCCTTCGATTCTTAAAGGATTTAGTGATCGTAGTTGGATAACAAAGAATTCTTTGAGTAATGGAGAAACTAAATATGTGTTTCTTGTGTGTGGTGTCACTGTCACCTGAAAATCAAAGAAACAAATTATTTTGGCTCGTTTTAACTTTGAGGCAGAACTATGTGCTTTGGATGAGATTGAATTGAAAACTTAATAGCTTAAGGGACTTATGTCTAGTTTACTTATAGTAAATAATTCGCTTCCTACAATTTCAGTGCATTGTGATAAATATGAATACAATTGCTAAAATCAGTAGTTATAAGTACAACCAAAAGTAATAGAGATATCTAAATCTGAATGAAGTCTTTAAGGGCTCTTGTGTCTGATGGGGTCATGGTTGTAGATTTTGTTAAATCCAAAGATAACACAATTGATGCTTTGACTCAGAGTCTATCAATAGTCTTAGTTGAGAAATCGAGGTTGGTCATAGGATTTAAACCCACGATTTATTCACAAGCAATGACAACCCAACCTAACTGAGTGGAGATCCTACGAAACAAGTTCAATGTATTAGTAACAAGCTATTGGGTGAATAAGATGACACTTTGTATTAGGTGATGCTTTTAGTATATGTGTGTTTGTCATAAGACAAATGTCGTGATTGCAAGTTTAGTAAGAGATTATTCTTTGAATGTGACCGAGTCTTAGGACATGATGCTAGTAGTACATCCTTTGAGATACCCAACTAAGTGATTGACATTGTGTGACTGCAATAGGGGAATTGAGTTGTTTCCTAAAGTCAATCATGATACATGATATGGATACATGACCATAAATGCATTACTCCTATAGATCATGTTATAGCCTTTTATTATGTTGTTACTAATAGACACCTTTACACCCAAGGTTTAGATTCAAGACGTATGTTCACCTAGTTCTTGTATGGGTAATATTGGATAACTCATGTAACAGTTCAAACTGAAAGGTACCTTTACTTAAAACATAATATGATATTGGATTAGGACACTTTTACACTTAAGGATTTTGTAGGTGATTGTTGGATTTCATGTGCATTTAATGCATGTTGGTATCCCTATATATTTAATTAATATATGTAATAAAAAGTAACATATGAGTGACTTTTGCAAAAGATGATAAGAGAAAACAAAGTTTAGTCACATATTGATGGATGTGACAAAATTGTATGTCCTTTTATATATTTTTTAGCTCATGAACCTTAGTTCAAAGAGTTTGGAGATGACATGCTATACCATACACGCGCCTGTTGGGCCGGGTTTGTTGCTTGTGGTTTGGGTTTGGGTCTTGATCTATCTTTTTCTACGATAAACTTTTGATCAAACGGTCAAAAGTTTCACAATCACGGATGTGGATAAGATGAGACGGTTCTAGATAAGGTGGGGTGGTTTAGGATAAGACGGGACAGTTGAGGATAGAGTGGTGCATCGTTTGGATTGGATCCATAATCCGTGATCCACACACACCTATAAATAGGTGATTAGGGGTCATCCCTAAACACACAGTTCACAGAGTTTTCTCCTCTCTCTCTTCCCATCTCCTGGTTTTGTCTTTATGTCCATGATACTACTACTATCCCTATCCCCGTGGGTGATCCATCTTTCTGCTCCAGCCATAGGTAACTGAAGTGTGTTCGAGGTTGACTCAAAGCTAGATATGTGTTCTTCAAGTTGTGTGTGCGTTTTATCTTAGGAGGAAAGCATAGGTACTCGTAAGTACTCATAGCAGGTCGTTGATTTCTCTAAGGCAAATCCGTAAGGGCGACTCGCACAAATAAGTTTATGATTTTACTTCTACTTTTATTTTCTGTACGGCTTGATTATAACTTATTTTAGATCTGCGGTTGTTAGATATGATTGAGACATGTTTACATTTATTGTATATTATGTTATTATGCATGTATGTCTATATTTTTTTCCAACAAATCCCTCATGCAGCTTCGGTCTCCTCTTTGTCTCTCTCTCTATTATTTATCTTGATGACAATAAAGGTACGTCTGTTCCTCAATTTTATGTGAAGTGGTATCTTGTGCTCGTCTCTTTTGCTCTACTTTGTATAAGTGTGTGGTATTTACCTTCATGACACATCTGTTTTTTAATTTATGTAAAGTGATAACTTATATTACAAACAACAACAACAACTAAGCCTTTTCCCATACTAGACGGGGTCTGCTATATGTATTTTTTGTTTCCACATAGCCCTATCATGTGTCATGGTAGGAGTTAACTCAACATAAGGTAGATAATTTTTTATTGTTTCTTTCCAACACTTTTGCTACCTCTTTTAATACTTTCAAAATCTAGTTTTTTATACCTTCTTATAGATGCTTCTTTTGATCTTCTTTCTATATGTACAAACTTTTTTAAATGATATTCTCTCATTTTATCCTTTATTGGTGTCACTCCCAATTTGTTTATAATAACCTCATTATATATATGGTCTTTTCTTGTATGAGACCACTCATCTATCTCAACGTTTTGTTATATACATCTTTTGTACACATTAATGATTAATTGCCCAACACTCGTAACCATAAAACATGACACTTCTAATTATTGATCTATAATATTTACCTTTTAACTTTAATAGTATCTTCTTCTCACAAAGAATGCAATGAAGACCGTATACATAAGCTATAATTTATATTAGTGTAAAAAAAAGTGGTAACTGATTTTTGTCTTTTATGCTAGCTCTCTCTCTCTCTCCCCCCGCTCTCTCTCGAATATTTAACTTCATGGTGCATATGTTTTTCGAATCATGCACAATCGTATCTGATGTATGTCACTGTTAACTCATTTTCACCTCTCTCTCATGCATGGTTTCTGTTACCTTCCTGGTACATCTGCATTTGGTCTCCATACATCTTTTCCAATCTTTTCTCTGAAAAAGCTGAACTCTTTTAGATTAAAACGCAGCAGGAATATTGCCTATTTTCATTCTTATAGGTATGATATATAGCTTCCTCTATTTCTTGCTTCCTTTCTGCTTTAACTTATTCTCTAAATCACCTTAACAGGAAGAACTTATTTTTTCTGGGGGAAATCCAAGGAACATGGCAATGAAGAGCGTTGTGTTGGATGGTCCAATGGAAAAGTTAAGGCACATGGTAGGAAACAAAAGATGGGAGTACTGCGTCTACTGGAAAATGGCTTATGGTCAAAGTTATGCGTCTATAAAAGGCTGAACTTGGTACTTTCAGTTCCTGGAAGGCTGGAACTTTTAATCCTTCTCATCAACTTTCAATTTGCAGTTGCTGCAGTGGAGCCGAACATGATGAGGGTGGGGTGTATCCTTTTAATTCATTCACAGGAAATATTATTGGAGTTTTCAGAGACGTGTCAAAGCAGCACCTTAGAACAAAGGCATGTGAAAGACTCTCTGAGTTGCCCTTAACAATTCCCCTCGATTCAGGGTAATTTACAAATTATTGCCTTTGAGAGCGAATTCATTTCAGTGACAAGGCAAATTAAGATACAAAAGTTGTTATTTCATGATATGTTCCTTCAAGATTCATGGCCAAACTTTCTTGTCTAACTAGCACAAATGGATAATTTCGTCGGTTGAAGACCTTGATTCGAGAAACGGGTGACCTTCTCTTTGTCACTTCACAGATTTTCTAACTCTCCGTTTGTTTTGGATTTATTATCACGAGAAATTTCTCTCGGCAGGTTTGTACTTGGACCATATATCTTGAGGAAAACTCCGAGTCCGGGACCTCGTCCCCTAAAGAGTTGCACTTGATGCTTTGGTGAGCTTACTGATTAGACAATTAATCTCTCTCTCTCTCTCTCACACACACACACACACGTGCACTCATATTAATACAAAACAAATGAATTGTCTGTCATGTACTACTAGTTAGTCTCAAGTAGTGGCGTCTGTTCATTGTCATATGCACCAAACCAACAAAGACATGCTGCTAAACCATAAAGTAAGGAAGCATTTAAGAATGCGTATAGACATTCATGGGACAGTTTGAGAGTGTGCTACTCAACTTTACGTTGCAGCACAAATAGTAGGAGGGCCTAAGTCAAGAGATGCTGACTTCAGTTACTGAACATTTTCCTTATCTCTTTTGATCTTTTATCAAAGGAATAATGATTCTCGTGTTATTTTTCGAAGGTAGTTGAAGATTCCGACGTTATTGAGTTTGTTATAGCACAATTCCTTGATGACTGGGAAACAAACTCTTCATCAAACACACAGTTGCAGCAAGAACATGCTACATTCATGTTAGGGAACAAAAGTACGTCATCTTCAAGAGTTTTTGCTGCCCTCGAGATGGATATCTTCCAATTCAATCCATAGAGCAAGAAAATGAATTAACCCAAGGGATAGTTGAGGAATTAGCCATGTATGATAACCCCCCACAATCAGCAGCAGAACGCTGTAGACCAAGTCAGGCTCTCTAAGGATATCTCATCCCTCATCTTCCTTGTGCAACAGTTTCAAGTGTTTGAGATCCCTGAAGGAAACCCACCAAGGTATCAACACAATAATTTCTTCCAAGGATCGATGGATAGGCCGTCGGCAAACATGGTTGACGATGCATTTCAGGACATGGAAGCCATATTTATGCAACAGATGTTTAGAACCGACTCCATGTTAGAGTACTGCAGCGATCAAAATGATGACGATGACGATGACGATGACGATCAAAAGACAGTGGAGAAGGGAGGAAGAAGGCCTCATTCAAAAACCTTGGAGGCTGAGAGGAGGAGAAGGAAGAAACTCAATGATAGGATCCTGGCTATGCGTTCAATCGTGCCCAAAATCACAAAGGCACGTATAGAAATCTAAACACTTCTCAACTGCACACGCACACACATACACACGTGTAGTATGTACAAACAAGGATTTCTAACTGGATTATCAGAAAAATGCATTTCTATCAAGAATCTCAGGGTATCATTCAAAATCCTTTTTGCCATCCTTTCTTTTGACCACCTTAACGAAAACCAAACACTCCAAGATTCTCTGTCATCAAAGTTTCTAAGTTTTCCGGGTACCAATCTGATCTAAGAAATGTGAGAGATTCCATGGTATTTTCACATATATTTTTTTATTGCTTCAAATGGAAATATACAGATGAATAAAGCTGCAACGCTTGGCGATGCAATAGTTTATATAAAGGAGTTGGAGAAAGAGGTAGAAGAGCTCAAAGATGCGTTGGAGGATTTCCCTGATAAAAGTAGAAGAAATCTGCATTGCAACACAATCGAACCAGGATGGTTTAAAGCCACCAAAAGAGTTTGAGGAATCTCAAAATGGGCAAAGAATGATAAATTGGGGTACAAACCTATCTCCCAGAATTAAAACTGCATTGTACCAAGAAACAAGCAAAGCATGTGGCATGACAGATGGAGGACAGCAACAGATGTAAGTACGGAACTTTCTTCTTTTACGTTTTAGCTTATAAAAAAGAAATCTTTCTGCTTTTACCTTTTAGCTTACTCTTATTAAAAAAGAAATATATTCAAAGGGTGTCCAAACCGGTGGGTGGGTTGGGTTTCTTTGCCTTTTGATTTGGTTTGGGTCGGTCAAAAAAAATTCTTTTCTTCGGTTTGGGTCACGCTTTGAAGGTTGAAACCAAATGATTAGAAGGTTACCAGTTCGTATATATATTAGCTGACCCATCTAGTATGGGAAAAGGCTTAGTTGTAGTTGTTGTATATATATATATATATATGGGAAAAGGCTTAGTTGTAGTTGCTTAATTCAAAGGGTTTCTTTGGCAGTCTGTTGTTCTCCATGCTTCCATTGCGTCAACCACCGAAGGTCACATTCAACCATGCGGGCCAAAACGATATTTCATCATTCAAAACAGACAATGTCACTTTCAAAAACAACAACAAATATAAATATTTATATATAGATAGTTTTAGTGCTAACATTTGTCGTTTTGATAGTGAAAGATGATGATAAGTGGCTGAAACAATAAAATCACGCAAAACAGGAATTAAGCACCTTATCCAATTGATCACTGACAATGCCTGCTCTCTCTATATAAACATACATACATATATATATATATATATATATATATATATATATATATATATATATAGAGAGAGAGAGAGAGAGAGAGAGAGAGAGAGAGAATTTTAAATTACATTTATGACACCAAAAAATAATAGGTGAACCTGTCAAAAGTAGGTAGATCCAGTTTTCCAATATATAAATACAAATATATCTGTATATATACATGAAACTTCACATAAGCAAGCAACATTACATGCTAACGCATCTAAAAAATCTCAACTATTTAATTCAAAACATAAATAATTGATATTTGAATTTAGAAAATAAAATGTACATTTTGTAAGTGTACTTATTAAAAGATAAAAACAATCAATTTATTGTTTTTAAATTTTCATCATTCAAATTGAATGATTGAGATTTGTTTGAATATGGTAGCATATAATGTTATCATGAGATATCACACTTCTCTCTCTTTATTTTGTATTATTGTTCAATTTGCAATTCACTAAGTTGGCTTTTTATGTGATTATCCATATATCATATACTATTGTCTCATATATTTCCCACATTAAAGTAAGACAAATCATGATTCAAAACGAAACCGGAACCAAAGGCATGGTTTGGTCCCTAAAAGCTGACAACCCATTAGATTGGTTTGGTTCGAGGTTGAACCTAGAACATAACCAAACAATGGCTAACTTACTGTTGGTCGTTAAGTATGTTAATTATAGAGGAAAAGGTGGTTGGTTTCACATTTTGCATTGTTTTATGTAGGTCCAAAGTGGAGGTAAGTCAAGTTGGGGCAAATGAGTTCAGTCTCAAGATATTCAGTGAGAGCAAGGCTGGTGGGTTCACAAGGCTGACGGAAGCACTGGACTCTCTTGAGCTTGATTTGATCACAATTAACATAATTACCTTTAGTGGTCTTGCTTTAAACCAGGAAAATATGCGTTTCCTACTCTTTTTCCTGAAATAAGCAAGATAATTACTGATAATTTAAATTTCTTTCTTTTTCTTTGGGATCCAGACGGGACATACTGAAGTGATTCAGGCAGACCAGGTGAGGGATTCATTGTTTTAGCTGACCCAAAGTCCAAATTGATATGCTGAACTAGTATGGCTTATACAGAACCCGTTCGTGTTCTGTTCATATAGAAGAACACTGTTAATGGAACAATCCTCATATATCATAAAGGTTTTGTGTGAGCATGTAGACCAAAATTATTTGTCTTTGGTTGGAAGTAATACGATTGATTATATGCGTTGGGAGCTCTTGGCAAAGCAACAATCGGGAAGGAGTATATATATATATAATAGAGAGAGAGAAAGAGCATAGTCGATGTGCACACCCGTTTATGCTTAAATCTACTTAAACATCTTTACCATTAAATTGACATGATCTTTACCATTAAGTTGACATGATCTATGCTGGAGATATTAATTTAAAATACATTTAATATACTATCAAGTTTGAAAAGTATAATGGTACTTTTAATTTTTTAAATTCAAATTTTTGTCGTTTATTGTATTGATCAAACAATAGTGATCTTTGAGTGAATTTCAATATGGATGGGTGTGCGCATATACTAATTTCTCTTTATATATAGAGAGATTGTGGTAAATGCTCAATCTAATTAATACTTAAATCTATTCTAAAATTTTTACCATTTGATTAATACGATCAATACTAGAAATTTGAATGTAAAAAAGTGATTGTACAGTTGTACATTAATTGTGAGTACAAAAAATACAATGGTAAAATATTGCTTTTTGGATTCAAATATCTACCTTTGATCGTACATGTATGAAACAATATAGATGTTAATTTAAGTATGAACGAGTATTGAACACATACCATATATATACACTATCTCTAGATACATCTCATGCTTCAACCTTTGGATACAACAACTTACTTTAAAATTGCCATATATTCTCTCTCTCTCTCTCTCTCTCTCTCTCTCTCTCTCTCTCTCTCTCTCTCTCTCTCTATATATATATATATATATATATATATATATATATATATATATATATATATATTATCAAGATTGTAGGTTCCACCTAAGATTGCATGTGGTTTCTAGAAATGGGGTTAGATTAGGATCTTACGCCACCTCTATCTTTAAAAAAAATACAATTATTATGAAACATTCTTTCTTATTTAATAAAATAAATGAACAATGAAATACTTTGTTTTTGGTACGAAAAATGAGTGAAATGAAGGAACTCTATATCATTAATTTTCAAGATTGATACACGCATAGCCATTTTACTATACAAACCCTTTTTTGTTGCATTTCCTAAAATACCTCTGATCACAATCATGAATTACAAAAATGTCCTTCCTACTAAAAACATGACATTCTCTCTTCTCCTGCGTGAACCATCTTTCAACTCTCATTTTCAACAGTTCTTTCGGTCATTCTTCGCTTTTCGCCTTATTTTACCCACATAGTACACGATCTACAACCATTTCTAGCAAAAAAATAGAGTGAAATCTGCTGAAATCGTAGATTTGAGAAAACCTATAAGAAAAGGGGTGGAAGAAGGGAAATCTGATTTCTTGAGCCGATTCTAATGGGATTCGTCAATTTATCGAGGTATGTTGTTGATTTTGTATTGTTGTTTCATTTTTCATTCGATTTCATGAGATGCGTCTCCGTTCAAACTGAACTTCATAAATTAATTTTTTTACTATACATATATGATTGACAGGACACGAGTACAAGGCCATAACGTCACTGCTTAATCTAAGAGACTCAATGCGGTCTCATATGAAAGGCACTCTCGTAGACGACAACGATTTGAAAAATAAGCTGACCCTTCATATTACGAGAAAGATACATTAACCTCAAACATTGATATTAATATTACAAACAATCAGGATGAAAGATCTCCTCATATGTCGAGATTACTCCCGAGCTTTAAAGGTCATGTTTGTATAAGATCTGGGATGAAAAGGTAATTTATAACTTTAGTATAATTTTATATTTGATATCAATACTCTCTATTGTAATTGATTATGTAAATGTATATTTGCAAACAATATAAAAAGTGATAACAACTCACACATGTTGCACTATGGGCAAAGCCTCACTAGTAAACAAGATGAATGTGAGGTTCAAAAATTCAGTTAAGATTGCTGATAGGAGTGGGTTGATTAGGCATATAGATTTGTTATACAAAGTGATAGGCCATGCATTGTTTATCGAGTGTTAGCAATGAGACAACTTCCATATGTCGTGAGGTTAAATGACTATCACACTTCACGATTTCCATGAGACGCTTGATCTTCCAATGGAGAGCCAACTTGTTGACTTGATACAAGAGATGATGGTTAGAAGCATGAAGGAAATTTTGAGTGATATCTTGGAAAAATGCATGGATGAAGTCATATGTGAGATTAAGTCTTGGACCATTAAGTTTAAAGTACTTTGAATTAATTTTCAAGAAGAAAAACGAGTAGCAAAAATAAGACCTTATGTTATTTATTGTATTAGTTAGGGTGTATACTATATCGTGATAAGTCTAGAGATAGGGTGACAATGATACTCGTGAATCTGTTGACACATGATGTTTGAAGGGTTGGTAGTTACACGTAGGGTGTAACTATGTTAGTGTATTTGTCCAAACGGCTAGGAAAGTTATCCTGAATAGAAGCACAACTTAGTGGATATACTTCTTTGCTTTAGGTAAGAATGTATATTATTATTGCTTGTTATATTTATAGTTCAACTTTTTTTTGAGAAATGAATAAGTTATATGTTTTAATTGTTAGTATGTATTTATTAGTGCTTCACAACTTTTAGAGTTGGTATGCGACTAGAATGGAAGGATAGGGAACTACAAGTATGCCAATAGATATGAATTATGCGTTATAGGAAATTTCTTATTGATTGACTTCCTTAATATCGTAAGCAATTGTATTTGATGATGGCAAAACAAGTATTTTGAAGAGAGTTGACTGGTTTCATAATCTTTTAATTAAATATAATATTGTATATTATATATTCTTATGTGTCATTTTTTGCAATGTGGATTGACTGACATCCATATAGTTCTTCAAAATACATGGATTGTAATATATAAAAGTTATCGCAATATCACAGATGTATTTGATGTGTAGATGTTGTGGAGCTTTATATGTGAGATCGTGTAGTTCGTCAGCTTGGATCGCCATCAAAACATCCTATTAGCACCGATAAGACCCTCTATTACAAAGAGACCTTCGAAGCCCCATGCCTATAAGGTATAGTATGAGTTACGTAATGCAACTTGCAAGGCTTAACACTCACATTGTTTTGAGTTTGACCATTTTAGAGTTACAACACTTTACCCATACGAGTGTGACGAGGTGTACATGTTGTGATACATTTAGATGATGCATCAATTTATATTACGGGAGTGTTACATCATGCTCGGCCTACTCTAGGTAGGCAACATGATAGATCATTCTATATAGAGGTAAACGAATCATTGTATTTCTATTAGCAACAATTTCAATTTTGTTTTTCTTTAACCTGGCATAGTAACTTTCTTTCGTTTAATTTCTTATACTAATGTCTTGCTACGATACATTTGACTCTAGCAATAATTTAAGTACATTTACAACTTGTGTCAAGACATTGTCGCGTAACCTTATGTTGTTGTGGCTCATAGAGACGTATGAGCAATGCCACGAAATAATTCATCGATTGACACTTACTAATAACAATGCGTGATATTTTTTGTGTAAGTTGTATATAAGATGTTATTTTATAATTTTAAAATATTATATATGTAAATGATAATTGTAATGAAAGAAATTTAGTTTTTTTGCTATTAAAGCATACATAAATGATTGTAATGAAATCTCGTACTCTTTAAATCAACAAAATACATGATTGTCATTCAAATTTATAATTCGTGTAAATACAATTATAAATGGATAATAACACTTAGTTATCATCCTCAATATCATGTAAAACATCATCTCCCGCTCTTCTCATTTGTATATAAAAGTCAATATGTTCTTCAAACATAGCTCACCAACTCACAACACTTTTATCTTGGTAACATTGACATGCTCAAAAGATAAGAAGCATAAGAGAGTCATCAACAATGTGCATTTACAAAAAAAATAAACAAAAAAGTGGATTAATAGCTACTTTAATCTACAAACTATATAAATAACATAATGAAATATAAAGATATTATGTTGATCGTTAGAAAATATCATACAACATGATGATAGCATATGTACCACATATCTTTCATAATAGACCATTGAGTGTCTAACACTAGTGAGAGAAAAGTTGTCGACCCTATCATAGAGATGAGTATCAATGCTACATTTCACCGAGTAACAATAATTAAACTCATATCTAGCATGAACATCCAATATTGACTAGATCATGACCCATATCTCATGTATGAAGTACGTCAAATAACATCATCTACTCTATCATCATCTGTAAAAATCTGTGCATATATATCATGCTTACGTACTACCTCCTTTAAGTACTCTTTATGAGTTTGACATCACTAGTTTTTCCCTTGTCTTGCAAGTGCACCATTGGTTCTGTATCCATAATTTTCATCTCTAATAATATTTACCCAAGCATTTACAAAGAGGTCCATAAAACATCATATTGCCGCCTCATATGTCAGTTTAAAGTCAAGTTGTTTGGAAGTGCTCTTATCAACAGTTGAGAGAGAATCATAACTCCCTGAAGAGAAACGATACAACCTCAGAGATGCATCATGTTCTCGACCATGTGTATGCCCATACCTACCTTTTAGAAGATAATACTACCTATATGCTCCTATGTTGACTAGTCCCATCTTGTAGATTGTTCTTACATCCTCTCTTACTTAATAAACAATATATGAGATATCCTCCATCATATCTAGCTTATCCCAAAATGAATCAATAGTTGACAATTTTATACAATAACCACATTTAAGTAGAAGGTTGAGCTCATGGGCATAAGATAAACTATGTGAATATTGCAAATTACAATGATATGTTTAATATCTAAACCAATCATTTCCATATAATTGTACTCTTTTAAAATAAGTTAAAGAGTGTGTTGTGATGCTCTTCTATGAAGGTTCACAACCAAATCTTCTATCACGTCAACGTAATATACGGTTAGAGTTCTTGGTTCCTCAAATGACTTCTTAAATATTATAATCTTTTACAATAAGTTGAAGAGTGTGTCGTGATGCTCTTTTATAAAGGTTAACAAATATATCTTCTGTCACGTCAACGTAATGTACGGTTAGAATTCTTGATTTCTCAAATGACTTCTTCAATTCTGTAATCTACAACTCCATCAACAATTGTAATTGTTTCCAAATTATGTCAAATATCTCAGTTGAAGTACCAATAAACCCTTTCAACTTTGCGTATAAACTTTCCACCTTTACAAATATGAATATATAATCATTATATATTTAAGAACAATAGACAATATTAATGTATTGAAAATCAAATTCAAATACTTATTAGTCGTATGAGTATTATCATGAATCACTTTATATGTCCATGTCAAGACAATTCTCTCGTTTTACTGGTCCAACCATTGTTGTTTAACATAGGAGAGTAGAGTGGAGAATTTCCTTCGCTTCAATTCTATTATATTTATTGTCTCATTTTAACTACTTTCATCTAATAAGTGCAATATCTTCTTCTAACTTACATCAAACGCACTCACTCTCTTTATTCCTTTTCAACTTTACAATAAATGCTTCAATATTTTTTGCTATATATTGTTTGAACAAAAAGTGTGTCATATCTGTAAAATTATTTGAATGACATTCACCAAAGCCGTATTACAATCACTATAGATAACATGTGAAATTTTATTTAGAATGCATAACTCTCTCACACACCTCAACACTGAAACATAATTCTCTTATTTTTTCGAACTCTTAAAAGCAAAGGTTATGGAGAAGTTCTTAGAAGTTGATGTACAACAACAACAACAACAATAACTAAGCCTTTTCCCATTTTAGACGGGATCGGTTACATGGATTCTTTGTTTCCACAGATCCCTATCATGTGCCATGTTAGCAGTTAACTCACAATAAGCTAGATCATTCTTTATTGTTTCTTATCAATACTTTTGTAGTCGTCCTCTAGCTCTTTTAATACTTTCCAAATTTAGTTTTTCATACCTTCTTACTGGTTCTTCTTTTGATCTTCTTTCTATATGTCCAAACCATCTTAAACGATATTCTCTCATTTTATCCTCTATTGGTTTCACTCCTAATTTGTTTCTAATAACCTCATTATGTATACGGTCTTCTCTTGTATGACCACTCATCCATCTCAACATCTTCATTTCTGTCACAGACTACATGTTTATGATTAACTGCCCAACAATGAGAACCATAAAACATGGCAGGCCTAATTGTTGCTCTTTAATATTTACCTTTTAACTTTAATGATATCTTCTTATCACAAAGAATACTTGATGCTCCTCTCTATTTTAACCAACCAGCATTAATTCTATGCGTAACATCTCCATTAATTCTTCCATTACTCTAAAAAATTGACCCTAGGTATTTAAAACTTTCCTTTTGGGGAATGCAACCCAATTTTAATTTTTATGTCCTCTGAAGTAACCAAATGATCAAACTTATATTCCATATATTTTGTCTTTATTCTACTAAGTCGGAGGCCTTTGTTTTCTAATGTTTCTCTCCATAGTTCTAATTTTCTATTAACTTTTTTCTTAGACTCCTCCACTAACACAATGTCATCTGTAAATAACATACACCAAGGTACTTCATCTTGAATATGTTTTGTTAACTCATCAATCACTATTATAAATAAGTATGGACTTAAAGTTGATCCTTGATGTAACCCAATATTAACTTCAAAGAAGTCTGTCATTTCTTCATGAGTCCTCACACATGTTTTTGCACCATCGTACATGTCTCTTATAAGATTAATGTATGTCAATGGGATACCTGTTTTTTTCAAAGTTCTCCAAAGAACCCCACTTGGTACCCTATCATTAGCCTTTTCTAAATCAATAAATATCATGTGAAGGTCTTTTTTTTTTGCTCTAAAATGTTTCATAAGATGTCTCAAAAGGTGAATCGCTTCAACAGTAGTTCTGCTTGGCATGAATCCAAATTGGTTCTCTGTTGTACTTGATACTTATCTTAACCTATGTTTGATAATTTTTTCCCACAATTTCATAGTATGGCTCATTAACTTGATACCTCGATAATTAGCACAATTCTGAATGTATCCCTTGTTCTTATATATGGGTATAAGCGTACTCGTTCTCCATTCATTGAACATCTTTTGGTTTCTCCATATTTCATTAAATAGTCTCGTGAGCCAAGTCATTCTTATTTCTCTTAGTATTTTCCAAACTTCTATAGGAATATTGTTTGGTCCTACCGATTTACCACCCTTCATATGTTTAAGAGCCTCTTTTACTTCATTCTTTTGAATACGTCGGTAGAAATTGTGGTTTATATACTTTTCTGATTTGGCTAACTCTCTTAAGCTAATACTAACATCTTTATTTTCATTAAAAAGCTTATAAAAATAGTTTTTCCATCTATTTCTTATATCATCATTTGCCACTAGAATTTTTTCATCCTCGTCCTTGATGCATCTAACATAATTAAGATATTTAGTTTTCTTATCTCTAGCCCTAGCTATCCTAAAAATATCTCTTTCACCCTCTTTTCAGTTGAGTTTTTTATATAAATCCTTTCAAATTTTAGCTTTTGCTTCACTCACGGTCTTTTTCGCTTCCTTCTTTGCTTTCTTATAAGTCTCTAAAGTTTCACTAGTTTTCTTAGCATAATGTAATTTGTAACATGCCCTCTTTGCCTTGATTTGATTTTGCACTACTTCACTCCACACCAAGCTTCTTTTTGTACTGGTATACCTCCCTTAGATACACCTAACACATCTTTCGCCACTTTCCTAATATGTATAGCCATATTGTTCCACATATCACAGGGTGTATCAACATAATTCCAAACATCTCCTTGAAGGACTTTATGTTTAAATATATCTTCTTTCTCGTTTTTGAGGTTCTACCATTTAGTCCAAAAAGCTCGATGCACTCTTTTTTTCTTTGTAAATCCATAACTAAAAGTCGATGTTGGGTGGTTAAGCTTTCTCTTGGAATTACCTTGCAATCTTTACAACACACTCTATCTTTTTTTCTACAAATAAAGTAATCAATTTGTGTTTGTGATAAGCCACTCTTATAAGTAATTAAATGTTCATCTCATTTTTTAATATTGTATTGACTATAAAGAGATCAAATGCCATAGCAAAATTTAAAATCTCCCTAGCTTCCTCATTTATATCCCCAAAACCAAAGTTTCCATGAATACTTTGATATCCTAATGCCTCTTTACCGACATGTCCATTTAAGTCTCCTAAATAAATCATCTCCCTTTGTGGAATCTTTTGAATCACCTTATCTAACTCTTCCCAAAAAGTTGTCTTTATACTGTCTTTAGTCCTACTTGGGGTGCGTAAGCACAAACTATATTCAAAATCTCTGCTTCTAACACTAATTTTAGTGTCATGATTCGGTCACCATATCGTTGTATGTCTACTATACTATCCTTTAAATCTTTATTTATGATAATACTAACTCTGTTTCGAGCCTTTTATTTACTTGAGTACCATAATTTAAAACCTGAATCTTCTATCTCCTTTGTATTTTCTCCAACCCCTTTTGTCTCTTGTAAACATAGAATATGAATCTTTCTCTGAATCACAGTATCTACCACCTCCATTAGCTTACTGGATAATGTTCCGCTATTCGAAGAACCAATATGAATCTTATTATCTAGGACTAGCTTCCTTACCCCCTGCATCCGTCCATATTCAAAATGCGGAGACCCTCTATAAAAATTATTCACTACATTCGGGCAGCAAATGTAAACATGACAAAATCAAGGAAAGCATCTTTTACCTATAAAAAATAAGAAAAATATATAACCGTTAATTACATTAATATATGATAAATATTTTAAAATTGGAAAGATTTCAAGTAAAGCAACGAAGATCCAATGATCTTAACTAAAAACCAACCTTTTAAATTCTAGAAAAATCTAGAAATCAGTCGGATAAATCTTCTCCGTATTTTAGTTTTTCCATTTTTCTTGTTTCTTGGTTTATTTGATTCCAACTAGGTTCGTAAGTAACTAATTGGTGATAGTTGGTTGCAAATAAGTACATATTACTTCTTAATATACGAAAACTAGATAAAAATTGGTCATGAGAGGAAGAGGTAAATATCGACATAATTTGTTGTAGACGGGAGAGAAAATACTATAGGAGTATTTTGAGTATTTACAAAAATTGGGGTGTGTGTATAGTAAAAGGAGTGTGCAGATAGTAATGCCCTTAATTTCAAGCTTAGTTAGTTTTCTTAACTCAAATGGATATGTGCAATGTCATCGGATTGAAAGCTCTAGTGTATACACTAACATTTCCTTTTAAAATATGTGCATGAGTTCGTTGCTTTCCCCAATAAGACCTCTTCGACCTTAAGAAGAATTGAGTATAAGTTCCATGCAAAAAGAAAATGAAATAAACAATAAATAAAACATGATAGAAACCAAATATTCATGAAGGTTTTGGTTTATTTCATTTTTTCATATATATATATATATATATATATGGATCCTCCCCACTTTTGATATGTCTTGTTTTAGGTGGCATGAGTATAATTTAAAAATTTTAAATATTTTTAAAAAAGTGAAGAATAGTGTTATTACACTCATGCCCGATCAAGCATGAATGAACAATGTCATTGGAGGACAAGATCCAATCACACTCTCTCTATATATAGACACACATATACACACACACACACACACACACACACACATATATATATATATATATATATATATATATATATATATATATATATATATATATATATATATATATATATATATATATATATATATATATATATAGATATGAAAATTGAATCATACCCGCACTAACACTTGTTTACTCATGCCCAACTATTATTTTTGGTTGGTATGAGTATAATTTTAAAATTTTTAAGGGGCTTTGAAAAAATATGAATGATAATTTTATTAAACTCATGTTACCCAAAAGGAATGAATAAGTATAAATGGATAAATATAAGTGTAGGTAGGATATATATATATATATATATATATATATATATATATATATATATAAGAGATCTTTCCAAAATGCTTGTCGGCCATTCTAGCTATTGTATGAATGTTTCTAGATTAAGTACTTTGACTTTGTAGGCTGAGGGGGGGGGGGGGGGGGGGGTCGATCGTTTGTGCTAGTTATGTATATATGTATATATATAAGAGATCTTTCCAAAATGCTTGTCGGCCATTCTAGCTATTGTATGAATGTTTCTAGTTCATATATACTCTTAATTACTTGTTTCTTTTTCTTTTTCATAAATGCTTTTTGAAAGCAAAATTAAGTTTTGTGATGGAAAAAAATAACAGCGAATTATTTATAGAGACAAAGAAGGAGGCTAATTAAGCTAAAGGGTGAAAAACACTAGGATGAATTTTTGGTTATATATATCTACTCTCTTTCTATATATATATATATATATATATATATATATATATATATATATATATATATAGAGAGAGAGAGAGAGAGAGAGAATGAATTATATATACAAAAGCATGTCATTCGAGATACAACCCTGAAGGGTGGTTATGTATCTCATTTATTACATACAACTTCCAATAACCATTGACTCCACCCTCTCCTCTTAAAAGAAGGAACAACTAACCTTCTTACTACCATCCACCTAGTATTTTCAACATTAATATTTTCATTTTGCCTATATTTGTTATTCCTTTCATACCCAAGTCATACCTTACTTATTATGCTTTTTATCTTCGAACGACTAAAAGCCATAACAATGTTATACTTCCTCCCAAATAGTTTTACATAATCAATATATTCATTATGACTCCTAAACATATCGTCCATCACAAACATAAGGGAATAATCTAGCTTATCACCTTTGCAATCAATAAATTCATCTTTTACCACTTTTGTAAACCAGTTAACAAATATATCATTTTGCAGTGAAATCACTATCACACTCCTTGGTTGTCATATAATAAGTATTAATAACCATTCTCTTCTATTACTCGCTTACACATAAGTATTTTCATCCAAGTCGTTTGTTATTCTACAATAAAGACAGATATCAAATATCTGGGAGAACAATATCCGATTAAAGGAGACGTAGGATAGGCGTGTCTCCATCCTCAAGGAGACACTGTTCTGCCATGCCTCCCTGGTTAAGAGAGACATGTCTCTTCCTCATCTTCCTTAAAGAGGGAGATGTGGTTAAGGCACATCTCTCCTAAAAACGGAAATCAACTTCAAATATTTTATACAACAACAACAACAACTAAGCCTTTTCCCATACTAGACAGGCTCAGCTACATGGATACTTTGTTTCCACAAATCCCTATCGTGTGCCATGTTAGCAGTTAACTCACAATAAGCTAGATCATTCTTTATTGTTTCTTACCAACACTTTTGTGGTCGTCCTCTAGCTCTTTTAATACTTTCCAAATTTAGTTTTTCATACCTTCTTACATGTTCTTCTTTTAATCTTCTTTTTATATGTCCAAACCATCTTAAACGATATTCTCTCATTTTATCCTCTATTGGTGTCACTCCTAATTTGTTTCTAATAACCTCATTATGTATACGGTCTTCTCTTGTATGACCACTCATCCATCTCAACATCTTCATTTTTGTCACGGACATCTTTTCTACATGTTGATGATTAACTTTCCAACACTCAGAACCATAAAACATGGCAGGCCTAATTGCTGCTCTATAATATTTGCCTTTTAACTTTAATGGTATTTTCTTATCACAAAGAATACCTTAAGCTCCTCTTTATTTTAACCAACCAGCATTAATTCTATACGTAACATCTCCATCAATTCTTCCGTCACTCTAAAAAATTGACCCTAGGTATTGAAAACTTTCCTTTTGAGAGATGTAATGTGTGCCAATTTTAATTTCTATGTCCTCTGAGGTAACTTCAAATATTTTATAAATTGAAAATTTTCAATTAAAGCAATAAAGATTTAATGATCTAACTAAAAAAAAACAACCTTTCAAATTCAAGAAAATCTAAAGATTGATCGGATCAATCTTCTCCTTGTTTTTCTTTTTCCATTTTTTTGTTTCTTGATTTATTTGATTCCAACTAGGTTCATAAGTAACTAATCGGTGATAGTTGGTACTTATATCACTTCTCAATGAACGAAAATTGGATAAAAATTGGTCACTGGAGGAATAGGAAAATATCGCCAGAATTTGCTGTGGATGGGAGAAAAATGCTATGGAGTTATTTTGGGCATTTACAAAAATTGGGGTGTGTATATAGTAAAAGGGGTGTGTACATAATAATGCCCTTAATTTCAAACTTAGTTAGTTTTCTTAGCTAAGATGGATCTGCACAATGTCATCGGCTTGAAAACTTTCCTTTCAAAATATGTGCACGAGTTCGTTGCTTTCCCGAATAAGAGCTCTTTGACCTTAAGAAGAATTGAATATAAGGAGTTCCATGCAAAAAGGAAATGAAATAAACAATAAATAAAAAATGATAGAAACCAAATATTTATGAAGGTTTTGGTTTATTTCATTTTTTCATATATATATATATATATATATATATATATAGATAGATAGATAGATAGATAGATAGATCCTGCCCACTTTTGATGTCTTGCTTTTAGGTGACATGAGTATAATTTAAAGGTTTTTGAAAAAAATGAAGAATAGTTTTATTACACTCATACCCTAAAAAGATAATGATCAAGCATGAATGAATAATGTCATTGGAGGGCAAGATCCAATCACACTCTCTCTATATAGACACACACACACACACACACACACACACACACATATATATATATATATAAGAAAATTGATTCCAACCCATACTAACACTTGTTTACTCATTTTCAGCTATTGTTTTCGGTCGGCATGAGTATAATTTTAAAATTTTTAAGAGGCTTTGAAAAAATATGAATGATAATTTTATTAAACTCATGTTACCCAAAAGCAATGAATGAGTATGAGTGGATAAATATAAGTGTAGGTAGGATTCAACCACTATATATATATATATATAAGAGATCTTCCCAAAATGTTTGCCGGCCATTCTAGCTATTGTATGAATTTTTCTAGATTAAGTACTTTGACTTTGTTGGCTGGGAAGGGTTTGATCGTTTGAGCTAGTTATTTACGATATTTATTTAAGTTCATATATACTCTTAATTACTTGTTTCTTTTCCTTTTTTATAAATGCTTTCTGGAAGCAAAATTAAGTTTTGTGATGGAAAAAGATAACAACGAATTATTTGTAGAGAGATAAAAAAGGAGGCTAATTAAGCTAAAGGGCGAAAAACACTAGGATGAATTTTCAGTTAAAGAGAGAAAGAATTAGTACTTGGTAAATGCTTAAACCTTATTGATGCTTAAATTCATTGAGACATTTTTATAATTTGATTGAGATGAATGATTGAGGTGATAAAGTAGATTTAAGTACGGATGGAGTTTGAGTATTTACCACTATATTGGTTGGATCCGGGTCTGTTGCCTTGTGCTCAGTGCCTAGGCCATGAACCCAGGATTTTTGGATAGGATCACCGTGTAATTGCCACCCTAATGTAGCTAGGGGATTAGTCATTAAGAAATTAGCTACCATGAAGGCCCAAACACGTCTTATATTTTTGAAATTTGGTTGCACCGAAATTACAAATAATTACCTTGGACATGTAGCAACCTTTGATTTTGACCCCAACTACCAGATATACGGTATTATTTTTTATTTTGTTCGAATTCAATGAATATAAAAAGCCAGTGTTCTACTAAATAATGCCATAATAATTTTTATTAATTGTATGATTAATTTTAAAAAGTTATTTTTTTACTTAACTTGGGCCTATAGAACTATAGTTCTACGCTAAAAATGGGTTCAAGTCTGATGCACAATGAAACTTAAAATTGCGAGCACCAAAAAACAAGCTCCAGTTCCTCTAGGATCTTGTATCAAACACACCATGAAAGTCCCAACTTATGGCTCCCCTGATTCCAGTTCCGACCTGTGGGTCTGGTTCAACCTACTGCACCAGGTCCAAACAAGCCCCCTCTTGGCGGTGGGGCATGTATATGGACCTTGATTTGATCTAGAAGAGGATTTCTTGTCTAAAAAAACAGAAATAATTCTGTGCTTATAATAATATTTATAAAAATAAAGTCAAAATACAAATAACTAGTTGTTACGTAGGTGGCTGCCCAAGACCACATAAGCTGAAAAGTATGCAAAATTTCCCTATATAAATGGAGCCTACCACATATTCTGGCATCTCAGGCAGCCAAGGCCCTTTGTTAATTTCTTCCATTCGAAGCACTAGAGTGACAATGGCAGAAGAGAAGAAGCATCATTTCTTCCACAAGAGCGGCGAGCCGAAGCCTGAGAAGTCCCCGGCGGAGAAGGTCAAGCACCACAAACACTTGGAACTTTAGGCGAACTCGGCGCCGTTGCTGCTGGTGCCTATGCACTTGTAAGACCCATACATCTCACTATGTATATATTTATATGTGTGTGTGTGTGTGTGTGTGTGTGCATTTTGTTACTAATTCCACACAGATATATATGTGTGTGTGTGTGTGTGTGTGTGTTTATATATCAAGGTACATGCTTAAAATCTAAATTGAGTTGTTGAGCATGAGAAGCACCAAGCCAAGAAGGACCCCGAGAACGCACACATATAACGCCACGGTGGCTGTCAGCAGTGCCGGCTTTGCCTTCCATGAACACCATGAGAAAAAGGAGGCCAAGAATCATGTCAACTAAGAATTGTTGGTTCCTGGAGGGTTGAGTTTTTATTGTTGCAGTTGATGTTGTAAACTAATGTATTTGATCTCAATTCAAATTCTGTATCCAGAAAGCCTTTAATAATACTAATTTGATGGGGATCGTTATATTGGGTCCGATTCCCACCATAAACATAGGTTTTGTGTACCGGAAAAAGGTCAGATCGTGTTCTGCAAAATACGATCCGGTTCTGAAAATTTATAATTCAAAAGAACTGATAATAGACACGGTATGTTTGGAACCGGACTGGTGGTTTGAAACAGAATTGGATTGGGTCCTAAACTGGAACCAGTTGACATTGAGCCAGGGCGGATTCGGCTGCAGTCAAACAGATACACCACGGGTACCATTTTGGACACAGTAACTGCGGCTACTGTACAGGTTGGGATCATGACCTCAACTATTTGGAGCATGTGAAAAATTGTTTTGATCTTTCCGGTTCCACTGTTTGCTGGATCTTTTCTATGTTGTCTTGTATTCATATGATTGGACAAAGTGACAAGATGACACTCCCAAGTGCTCTGTCAACTCCTTGGGACAGGACGTAATACCTTTCATGGTCAAGTGGTTGGCTTACTGTTTCTTGTTTATTTAAGTGGCAGCTTAAGGAAATGGGAGTGAGAAGCAGACCAAACACTGATGCTGGTAAACCATCTGAGCAGACAACAAAAAGGAAGAAAGGCCTTGTTGAATGGATAACCAATATTAGGCCTGCCAATGAGGAGAAAGGCCACTGGGTATGCTTCTGAAAGATGCAATTGATCATTATAAACTTCTAGGTTTGGCATTAAAAGATTTTATTATAAAAACTGCTACTGCCCTAACAGGTTCCTGACGAAGCAATGTCAAAGTGCACTGCATGCGGAGTAGATTTTGGAGCTTTCAATCGCAAGATTTGGATATTTTGTTTTGGTTGTGTTCCATATTGCTTTTCTTTTGGCCGAAACTGTACTTTTTTCAGTGAGGTGCATTTATCTTTCCTTGCTATTTCAGCATCATTGCAGGAACTGTGGAGATATATTCTGTGATAAGTGCACCAGTGGTAGAATTGCTCTCACCAACGGTGAGCAAGCTCAACCTGTGAGAGTTTGTGACAGATGCTTGGTATGACCTTTATTTCTCATCTGACTGACTGATTGGTTTTTTATTTTGGTGATGGTGCAACTCACCACTGCCAATTGAACTGAAGATCCTAATTATATTCAAGATTTGCCCGCTTCCAGAGATATGCTGCCAAACTGTTGTGCCATCTGTTGCGATGGTTGATAAACTGGGGTACTAAACCCTTCAGTATTATGCTGCTTCAAGATTTTTTGTTCCTATCACTCCTACTATATTACTGGTCTCTGAATGGCAAGATGTTGGTCTTTTGGAAAGGCAAATGGGTAGTCTTTTCTCCATTTCTTGATTCTGAAAAAGGTTATCGTGTGTAGCTGCAACCCTTAATAAACTTTGCCATATCCTTTGTTGCTGCACTCATACTGCACCCGGACATTACCCATGTGATGCAGATGTCCACAAATTAGATTTTTTTGCACCGAGCAAAGCCATTTTTATCCATTTAAAAGGCAGCACATGTAAGTAAGGGAACTGTGGAGATATATTCAGTGAGGTGTATTTACACATTGAAAGTTCACGCACAGTGACAAATTTTTCTTGTGGCTGTACCATGACTTTTTAAATCGCCACTCTGCACCCTTTGCCGCACATAGAAGGGACTTTCAGGCTTCGATATTGATTAATGATAGAAGCACATCCTTGTCGTTTCCATTTCTTCCCCATTTTTTGGCTTAAAAATTAATTCCTTGAACCAGCAACAAATTTTTTATGGTACTTTATTGGTGCAACGAAATATCATGGTTTCCATTCAATGAAAGCTTGTCATTTATCTGCTGCAGGCTGAAGTAACTCAAAGGCTCAGTACCGCAAAGGAAGCCAGTAAAGCACTTGGAATACATAGCCATGAAGATCTTGCAAAGAAGCTTCAGGTACCATATTCATCTACAGTAGAGAAATACAAAAAATTAGCCGATTATGTCTCACCTGTTCCTTTCAGATTATGGCTGTCCAGTAACATGAGCACATGATGGTTGCCAGTTAACTTTTGCATAAACTTTGTCAACTTGGTTGTGTAGCATTTCCTAGACCTGCATCAGAGGAGTTCGGAATTACGTAGTAGTTACATCCTTTGTCTAACTTCTGTAGGATGTTATCATTATTCATCCGAACTCCAAAGTCTAGTTCATAGTTTTTCTCAGTCTTTTCTTTTCCCTTTCTTCTTCCTTTATATTTCCTTGATGATTCACGTAGCACCTTGGGATTGTCAGAAGACCTTAATAAGTTTTTTTTTCTATAAATTTAGGATAGGTTCGGTATATAGTATATACGTCATTAAGTAAAGAAATAAGAGCATTGTACCACATCGATATACATGAATGGGTATCCTCTACATTGTGTATGTGGGCCTTGCGTGCCATTCTCTTCATTGTGAACTTGGTTGTGATTAAACAACTAAGCCTTTTTCCATACTAGATAGAGTTAGCTACAAGGATTCTTTGTTTTCATAGAGCCCAATCATGTGTCATCCTAACAGTTAACATAAACTAGATTCTTCTTTGTTTTTTCCTTAACATTTTATTCTTTGATAATTTCTTCTAACACTTTTGTGGTCTTCCTCTTTTTCTTTTAATATTTTGACAATCTAGTTTCTCATACCTTCCTACCGGAGCTTTCTTTGATGGTTTTTCTACATGTTCAAACCATCTTAAATGATTTTCTCTCATTTTATTATCTATTGGTGTCATTCCCAATTTGTTTCTAATAAACTCGTTATGTATATGGTATCTTTTCATGTATTACCATCCATCCATCTCCATATTTTCGTTTTTGCAATGGATATCTTTTGTTACGTATTGATGATTAACTGCTCAATACTCAGAAACGTAAAACATAGCGGGTCTAATTGTTGCTATGTAATATTTACCTTTCTTTCTATCACATAGAATATCTCATGTACCTGTTCATTTTAACCGACCTGCATTAATTCTATGCATAACATCTTTATCAAAGTGACCTTAAATATTTAAAACTTTTTTTTACGAGAGATGTAATGTGTGTCAAACTTAATTTTTATATATCTAGGGTAACCAAATGATCAAACTTGCATTTTGTTTTTGTTCTACAAAGATTGATCAAAAGCTATATATTTGGTTTTCTGGCCACAGGAAGAAACGGATAACAATCGCAAATCATCATCAGGTATTGATAGTCAAGTTTATTCCATTAGCATCCACCGCAGCTGTGATTATTTTTCTTCTTTTGATCAGTCATATACTATGACAGGTTCTCGAGCAGGTTCTGATGGATCTGGGAGAAGGATAAGAGAAGTGGAATGCCCAATGTGCACAGCAGGTTAGTACTCTCTTTAACACTTGCGGTAAACCTCTTCTCTGCATCCCCCTTCCACCCCCCCCCCCCCCCCCCCCCCCCCCCCCCCCCCTCCCCCCGCATACACACCCCATAGGAAAATCCTATTAGATGTTGCTACAAAGGGCACGATGCAATGTTAGAGCATACGATCCCCTGACATTAATTCAGGAATTTGAACACCGACAGGTGTGAAGGTGCCCGTTTATATCTGGTCAGGGTTCCCTTAACCTCAATTTGTCAATAAAAGATTCATATTCTTATTTGGTTCGACTTGCAGGTGCAAGTTCCAACTTCTGGATCAGAAACTATAGAATGTGGAGTCTGTCAGCATCGGTTCCTTGTGAGTGCACATTGAGAATGGATATCTGCTTATACTGGATTATTTTAGCTTCTGGCAATTGCACAGGCCTCTGTATATACTGAACTATCCGTTTACAGATAGCTCCTTTCTCTGAACTAACTCTTTTCTTATTATGGTTCGTTTCTTAGCACCAAGTTTCCTTCATAATTCATTTGTATTGACTGGTGATGACGGGGAAGATCTAATGAACTCCCTGTAGTGCATAGATTCGGGATTACCATCCTCTGCTTCAACTGCGGTGAAACTGCAGTTACTTTGATGCTTTGCATATAGGTTTACCTTCCGCAACTCGCTCATGACTCGCACTAGCCATGATTTGTCAAATCAGGAATCCACTTGAACCTTTAGAGTCAGGGATTGGTAGCAGAAGAATCGATCTGCATATCTGTGAAGAATCCCAGGAACATCATAGGTATGCGCATCACTGAAGGTACTAAGGAAACAAGAACAACTTCATTAGCTTCTAAGTCCCCTTTCTCGGTGGGATCGCAAAAAAAAAGTGAAACGTTTCTTTTTGAAATCTTCTAAGAACATTAATTGTAAAAGTATTGGAGTTGGTTCAATGTATTTTACAGAAACAAGTCAATCGCTTTTTGGTTAGGCCCGCACAGCTTACCTTGCCACAGAGGCCGCCGACGTGAGAAATAAGATCTGACAATTTGGATGTACCAATATAAGAAAGCGTTATCATCTGCAAGAGGCTGTATTCTCTGTTTAATACTCAACATTCTCAAACTCTCATTTGACGGCTTCTGCTACTTAAACCATGCCTTTTGCTACTTTAACCATTGGCTTCTGCCCTCGTGACTTTTAAAAAAAAGTGCAAATCAAAACTGCTGCCATAATCATCAAAACTATCCAGAAAACCTAAATGGTTGTATATGCAAATGTTTTTTTGGTTTTTTAGTGGGTTTTGGTGGTGATGATGGTTTTGTTCAGTGGTGGCGTTGGGGAGTCAGGGGAAAGTAATGGAAGGTGGTGGCGGTTGGTGGCTAGTGGTTGAAACACCGTAAAGTGTTAAAACAAGAGTGTTTAGGTATGATTGAGTGTTGAGTAGGGACTACATCTTATTTTGCAAACAGCGATATTGTTTTGCATTGTTTGCGGTATCTCCCAGTAGGCTTGATAAAGTCTAGAGTCGGATCTGGTGGTAGTAACACATAATGGGAGCTTCACCTGGACCTACCTAGACCAAACTGGGCCGGATCCCTTTTCCAGGTAACGTTGTGCAAGATTGCAGGGACCTTCTCCAGATGATATTGTGCCGGCCAGGCAGACGCCCTGTGTGGTGCATACGCTTTGTATCGAACTCTGGGTAAGATAGTTTTTCTGGGCTGACTGGTAACCGGTCAACTTCCTCACCTGCAAGGAGCAGGACGCTTTGCAGCGAGCATGTCTTCACATATGTGTTTTCTGGGCTGACTGGTAACCGCTCAACTTCCTTCACCTGCAAGGAGCATGATGCTTCGCAGTGAGCGTGTCTGAACATATGTGTTTAAGCACATGCAAATAAAATGAAAAATTCAAACAAGACTTGGGGGAATTTTGAGCATGACATTCAGTAAGAGCTGCCGGTCGCGAGCCCAACCTGTGCGGACCCTGATGGATGTCGTTGCTCTCAATCTCTGACAAGAATAGGAGTTTAGTGACCTTCTTCAATCTGTTTTTATCAACAAGCAAACTGTTATTGAGGTTAGTTAAGAGAAAAAGATGCTGCAGTCTACTTAGATTTCGTAGGTTATCCGACTCAGGCACGAGCAAATCATCTACTTATTGTTGGTAGATCAGCGATGATTAAACCCACTATAGAAAATCCAAGTTCGACAACACAAAATGGATATGGATCGGGTTTTGTGTGATGTCCAATCCATAATGCCCCTAGAAACTTAGGGGGCCAAGAACTGAAATGTTCAATTTCATGCTAATTACAAGAGGCAGGCATGTTGGTCTCTTTCATACTGGGCCAAGTAGACCAAATCAAGTCACTTTCTTTCGATTGTGTGCGATCCATGATCCATAATTAGCAAACCCCACTTAGCAAAAAGGCCAAAATGCTTAGGCATGGGTCACCAACATATACATGGTCCACATCCCTACAAATATTGGGGCATGTTTGCACCTTTTCTTTTTCTAGTTTCATTAGTGATCCGGCCTTGTCTAGCACAATGTCTGCCCTCTGCAGTGGAGTGGGGCTAAACTCGGCCCGACCTGCCCTGGGGCATTGCTTTTATCAATAATCCAGTATTTTTATCTTTTACTAGTTTAATATTTTCATGTGATTTTACATAGATTATAATATCAAATTAAACTTTTGTGGGAATTTATTTTCCAATTAATTGGGACAGAAAGAGAACCTGTGGATGTAGTAGGGTTTTTCCAAGTGCAGGGTGGGTGCGAACCCTCCCCATCGTGTCCCACTGGCATCCCATCTTCCATCGTGCATGCCCCAGGGTGGTAGTTTCGTGTTTTGGTGTCATTATTCCCTGTTGATGTCAATGAAAAGACCAACCCAAACTAGACCCGAATTTTCTTTTTTGAACTCAGGTCGACAGGAACACAGGCTTGTGTTTGTGACGGGCTCTTGTGGGTAGTCTCGTATATTGCCAAAGCCTTATGCTTCAAGGCATTGAACTTGATCAACCGTCTTATATTGCGAAGCCTTATGCTCCGAGGAATTGAACTCACAACGTTCAACTTAAAGGTTCTTTTGAGTCCACCCATCAGCCAGGACAGTTGTTGCTCTTTGTGTGGGTGTCGAGAGCAAAATATGATTAATCTCATCTACTAGCAAATGTCAATGTCACCAACTGGGTTGTTGACACTTGTGATTGACACCTAGTCATTTCAGGCTAGGTTAGCCTTTGCCAAGGTTGCATAGGAACAGCGGAAGCTTGGAAGCAAAGTGTATAAAAAAATTCGCAAGACAACATATAATTTGAATAAAAGCAAAGTGTTTATTAGTAGCAAAAAAGTTCTTATCTCATTAACACGCTTACAATTACGAGTACTTAAGAAAAGAGTAGTCTTCGTTATATATAAAAGCTCAAGGCTCAATACTAAGTTGACATGGTATTCTCAAACAAAGATCTCGTTACACAATCATATGAAAATTCACTAGTGAAAGGTATCCGAGTTACATACAGATATATCCACTTGAGTTTCAGTTTTTTTTTGGGAGTTCACAAGAACTCAAATCCCTTAACATCCGTATCCTTTTGTTAGATCAATGGGCCAGGAGCCATACGCACACCCATATATCAAACTCGTGACCTTTATCTTGTGAGTTGACCCCCTAGCCAGGTGAGCTATTGCTCGTTGTCCCTTAACATCTCTATCATATTTTCCCAAATCCGTTCTGAAAATGAATAATGGAACATATGCTCAAAGGTCTCACAGGCAGTTCGGGTTCAATTTGTGGGTAGCAACTTTGTGTCTATCGTGTCATTTGTGTTCATGTGAAAAACAAATCAACTTAATCAAAGTCTAATATTTTTCTCAAACTGCCAACAATCATGTATTTCAGACCTTGTATGCGTCTTTTATTTGTTTTTCTATCAAACCAGGTCAACCTGAACTCGAACCGATTTTTCTTCATCACTTTTTTGGATGCAACCGTCAAAGTCTTCACATTGTGTTTTTGTGTCGGGTGCGAGATTGCCACCGTTATAGACACAGTTCTCAAATGGCATTTTTATGAGTAATAAATACGAAACATAACTGCTTGTGAAGACACTCCAAAGTATATAAAAAGAAAATTTCCTTTTTTTTTTTAAGTATAGAAACAATTATTTCATTTCTATTTATTGTCATTAAAAAATGGGTCTTGCATCGAGAGCATTAGCTTCATGGAAGGCGCTCTAACGTCATTGCTGATGTCGGGGGTTCCATTAGGGTTTATGTGTGGGGTGTTAGGCTTTGACCTCTAACAAAAAAAATCTTTTCTCTATGAATTAGAAAATATTCTGACAATTTAGAAACAAAATATATAAATGCTTTGTTTTGGTTGAAAAATGGCATAAGATTTGTGTAGATTGACTTCTTAAGTCAAGTACCTGTCAAATCATTATAGTAATTGTACTTTAAAATATGTTATATTTGAATCTCAATAGATAATGTCCTTGTCCGCATTTATTGATAGAAAACACACATTAAATTGACTTAACATTATTAAAATAAGTTGTGACATCAACAAAAAGATAAAAACGGGAGACAACATTAAGGTAGCTTCAACCAGACGTAACCGGTTTGAAACCGAACCGAACCATGATTCAAATGAAACCGAAACATACCAAACTGGACCTGAAACCGATAACCGCCCAGTTCAGTTCCAGTTCTACCTTCTGTGAACCTGAATTGAGTAGAAACTAGAACCACTGGCTCTATATTTTTTATTATTTTAAAATTTCAAAATATTTAGTGATTTTTTAAAGTTCTGTGTGGTTTATGACAAAACGGGAATCTGTGGTTCCACATTGAAACCAGAACCGACCTGGTCTATGAAGATTGGCAAAACGAAACCAACGGTGGGTTGGTTCAAATGGCTCAACACTGCTTCTCATTAAGCAAGGTCTCAAGTTCTAATCTCGTGAACAGCAAAAGCCAACTCACGAAGAGCTTTGCCTCAATGAGGGCCGACTAGGTTCGAACCATTGTCATGATTCCTTATGGAGTATATGTAACCAAACAATCTAATCTCTCAAATTAATTAGAGAAACTGTACGGTAACAACTAAGCCTTTTCCCGTATTAGATGGGGTCGGCTACATGAATTCTTTATTACCACATAGCCCTAAAATGTGTCATGCTAGTAATTAACTCAATATAAACTAGATCATTCTTTATTGTTTTTTCCAATACTTTGTGGTCATTTTCTTCACTTTTTAACATTTTTACATTCTAGTTTTTCATATCTTCTTATGGGAGCATCCTTGGGTCGTCTTTCTATATGTCCAAAACCATTTTAAACAATTTTCTCTTATTTTATCCTTTTTTGGTGCTACTCCAAATTTGTTTCTAATAACCTCGTTATCTATACAGTCTTTCCTTGTGTGATGGCTCATCCATCTCAACATCTTCATTTCTGCTACAAAAATCTTCACACATGTTGATGGTTAATTGTCATACACTCAGAACCATAAAACATAGCCTAATTGATGTTTTATAATATTTACCTTTCAACTTTAATGGTATCTTCTTATCGCATAGAATACCTAACGCTTCTCTCTATTTTAACCAACCACCATTAATTCTATGTGTAATATCTCCATCAATTTTTTCATCACTTTAAAAAATTGACCCTAGATATTTAAAATTTTTCATGTAAGGGATGCAATGTATGTCAATCTTAATTTTTATTTCTTCTAAAGTATCCAAATGATCAAACTTACATTTAATTTATTCAGTCTTTGTTCTACTAAGTCGGAAGCCTTTACTTTCTAACGTTTCTCTCTATATTTCCAATTTTCTATTAACTTTTTCCTTAGACTCATCGACTAACACAATGTCATATGCAAATAATATACACCTTGAATATATTTTGTTAACTCATCAATGACCAATATAAATAAATGTGGACTTAAAGTTGATTCCTGATGTAACTCAATCTTAACTTCAAATGAGTCTATCTTCCTTCATGAGTCCTCACGCATGTTTTTATACCATTGTACATATCTCTTATAAGATTTATTTATATCAATGGGATGCCTATCTTTTTAAAAGTTCTTAAAAGAACATCTCTTGACATTCTATCTTAAGTTTTTTTAAATCAATAAATAGCATGTGAATATTCTTCTTTTTTGTTGTAAAATATTTTATAAGACGTGTTAATAGGTGAATTGCTTCAATAGTAGATCTATCGGTCATGAATTCAAATTGGTTTTCTGTTGTACTCGATACTTGTCCTAACCTATGTTTGATAATTCTTTTTCATAATTTCATAGTATGGCTCATTAACTTGATACCTCGATAGTTCATATAAGTATACTCGCTCTCCAATCCTCATATATCTTTTGGGTTATCTATATTTCATTAAATAATCTTGTGAGCTAAGTGAGCCCCATCTCTCTTAGAATTTTTCATACTTCTATAGAAATATTGTTTGGTCTTAAAGATTTACAACCTTTATATATTTAATATTTTCTTTGATTTCATTTTTTTGAATACGATGATAGAAATTGTAGTTTATGTACTTTTTTATTTGGCTAACTTTCCTAAGCTAATACTATCATATATATTTTCATTAAAAAGCTTATACAAATAATTTTTCAATCTATTTTTATATCATTTACCGATAGAATCTTTTCATTCTCATATTTGATGCATCTAACAAAAGTAGGATCCTTAGTTTTCTTATCTCTAGCCTTAGCTATCCTAAAAATATCTTTTTCACCTTCTTTTGAGTTGAGTTTTTTATATAAATCCTCCTAAATTTTGGTTTTTACTTCACGAAAGGTATTTTTCACTTCTTCTTTTTGTTTTCTTATAAGTCTCTCAAGTTTCACTGGCCTTCTTTGCATAATACAATTTATAACATGCCTACTTTACCTTGATTTTATCTTTCACTACTTCACTCCACCACAAAGCTTCTTTTTATGTCGGTATGCCTTCCTTAGATTCACCTACACATCTTGTCACTTCTCTAATATATATAGTCATATTATTCCACATATCATAAGGTATACCTACATAATTTCAAGCATCTCCTTGAAGAATTTATTTTAAAATATATTTCTTTCTAACATTTAAGGTTTCACCATCTAGTCTGAATAGCTTTATGCACTCTATTATTCTTAGTCCACTTTTTTACTTAGAAATTCATTACTAAAAGTTAATATTGAGTAGTTAAGCTTTATCTTAGAATTATCTTGCAATCTTTACAATACGATCTATTTTTTTCCTACAAATAAAATAACTAATTTGTGTTTTTGACAAGCCACTTTTATAAGTAATTAAATGTTCATCTCATTTTTTGAAAATTGTATTGGAAATGAAGAGATCAAAAGCCATATCAAAATTTAAAATCTCTCTACCCTCCTCATTTGTATCTCCAAGACCATAGTTTCCATGAATACCTTGATATCATAATGCATCTTTACCGACATGTCCATTTAAGTCTTCAACTAAACAAATTATCTCCCTTTGTGAATTTTTTTGAATTACTATAAATTTTTTTTTGAAACTATTGTCTTTCAGGTGCATAAGCATAAACTATATTCAAAGCCTATACTCCTAACATTAATTTCACTATCATAATTCGATCACCATATCATTGTATGTCTACTGCACTATCCTTTAAATCTTTATTTACTATAATACAAACTCCATTTCAAGTCTTTTCATTTCCTAAGTACCATAATTTAAAACATGTATTCTCAATCTTCTTTGTTTTTTCTCTCACCCACTTTGTCTCTTATAAACATAGAATGTGAATCTTTCTCCGAATCATAGTATCTACCACCTCCATTGACTTGCTAGTCAATGTTCTGATATTTCAAGTATCAATATGAATCTTATTATCTAGGATAGCTTCCTTACTCCTCCATCCGTTCATGATAAAAATGCGAAGATCCTTGTTGTAACTTGTTCACTATGTTCAGGCAACAATGTTGCGGGATTAACTTCTTTACCTACACTTGTTTATGTAGGAATCCTCTTTGCAATTGATTCATTACATTCGGACGAAGATGTAGAGACTCTTGCTTACTTTTCACTATATTCGAGTTCTGCAGTGCGTCGCTAAGAGATAATGCCCTAACACAATGCTCATAATTTGTAAAATCAATGGTAGATAAGTCCGACAAAGTTTTATGCTTGTTATCAGATGTCTAATGCAACCCTCCTCATTTATCCGGGCTTGGAAACGGCCATGCAAGGGTGATCCCTTACATAGGCGGAGTTTAATTAGAGAAACTGTAAGAAAAAATAAAATCAAGTCAATTTCTAATCAAGAAATTAAACTTTTAAGTTAATTCTATGGGTTTAGGCATCATGAGCATCGTCGTCTGTCGATGGTTCCTACTGATTTATATGTCGGATCACGATAGTGTTTTTGAAGGCGACTCGACTCTTTCGAAGAGGATCTACTGAAAAGAACTTTTAAGTTGAAGATCACGAGTTCGACGTAGTTAGACAAAACAAAACATAGTAGTAACTGACATATCTACATTGAGGCAAGGTGGAAGCCCCACCTGAAATTCGGAAAACCGGTGAAAAACTTAGAAGGTACTATTGAATCCATGACTACTATGTATATAGTTTGCCTCACCTCAAAATAATGGAATAAGGCAGTTCGCCGACAAAATGTTCTAGGTTTGCTACTGATATTAGCAACATGCCTCATTCAGGCTTTTTGCATGGGGTGTGTGTGCATGAACCGACTTATGACTCCGGTCGCGATTTAGCCATATATATATATATATATATATATATATACTATATATATATATATATATATATATATATATATATATATATATATATATATATAACAATTACATATTAATAGGACCCACTTTAGGACCATAACAACATGCACTGAACAGGGCAGTTAAGGGGCCTAGTCATGTTAAAATGGGTCTAGCCCGGGGCATGTCTCAGACTGCTCTAGAAAAATGCAGGGCCAGGCTAAATAATTCTGACCCATATTTGAAGGAGGGCCAAATGTCCTAGTCTATATGGCCTTGGGGGATGACACGAGCTGGGCTGGGCCATATGCCCTTTGGATATTATTACATCAAGTCTACTAAACCTGATCCAATTCTACTTAAAATCCAAATCGAGCCAAAACATTTTAAGCTTCAACAAGCTATATACATATACACATATAATAAAAAGCAATATATATACACATAAATGTAATAAATAAATAAATATACATATAATAGAAAAAATACATGTAATTGAAAAAACTATATATATATATATATATATATATATATATATATATATATATATATATGAGCTATATAATATATGTATAATAAAAAACTATACATCTATACATTTAATATAATATATATATATATACATGTAAATATGTAATTTAAAAATTATATATATATGGGCTGGCCTGACGCCTGCCAGGGCCAGGGCCGGGCCTGTCCTGCTCGGCCCGTATTGACATTTCTACCAGCGATTGATAGATGGACGGACCCATGAAAATTTGGGTGGGTCATGACCCGGACCCACATTGCCATGTGTCCTGTGTGGTGGTTTCGAAGAGAGAAGGAGGGTGCTTCGGTAATTACACTTCTGCCGTCTCGTTCCCCTTCCGTGCTCCTGGCTTGCCGTCAGATGGGTCACGCGTGCGGCCTTCCTAGTACGTGCGTAAGCAAGACGGGCGTTAAAAGGAATGGAAAAGCGTGGGAGAGAGAGAGAGAGAGAGCTCTAGGGTTTCTTCATGACGGGGGAAGGACGATCGCGCCATCTCGATCGTCGGAAGTAGATTGTGTAAGAGGAACAATCCGGGAAACCGTATCATAGTTCATGGTTTCCCCTAGCCCCCGTTTCGCGGTCGTGATCAGGTTCCTCTCTCTTGCTGAAATTCCTTAGTTAGACTGCTCGAGGTGGATTTCTAATGGAGATTTCTTTTCGAATAAGATATGGTGGTTGTTTTTGGTAATCACAAAGTATGCTTGATTTGTTCCGTGTCGTTCCCATTAGGACATTGAGTTGATTCTCTGGCTTTTGTTTTCGACTTCGAATCTTTTAGAGTGAATCACCTTTCAGTGATCATTACTCAAGCCGTGTTTTTAGCTTGTGGGAACCCCGAAAATGAAGATTCTTAAAATTGTATTTTTTATTTGGTTTAGTCTATGCCCTTCTGATGGATTGATTTTGTTCTTGGGTTTCTGCATTGTCGATAATATATCCACTTTGAACGAAGTTTGACACCATACAATCCGTGCTTTTGAGTTAGAATCAATGCACGTGTTTCATTTCGGTTGGTTGTGTTCAGTTGGATGTGGTTGGTATCTAGAATCAATGATTTGATCCGTTATAGCGACGGATTGAAGGTGTCCTTACTTCATCGGAGTTGCTTCTTTTACTGGCGTAGTCTTTAGCTCTCTATACCATTGGACGACATTTTATGGGCCAATTTCATTGCAGTTACTTCACTTTCTTCAATCATTTTGAATTTGTACTTGTCCTGCACTACATGCATCAAGGGGCTGGTGAGATGTTAAGGGGATTTAAGTGAGGTTTTGTAGCTAGATGCTTGACATTCGTGCGTTGATTATGGTTTCTCTTTGCTCTCTGGCCTTTGTAAAGGCGAAGTCTTGTTTTACTCATAATGTATCCCTATGAAGTATTTTCTTTATGTGTTTTGATAAGATCGGAGAAGCTGTTGAGCAACTAGAAAACCATTGATCGGCATGAGTCGCTTTTATCCTCAACTCAAGAACTTTATGTAGCCATGATAATCAAAGACGCTACTACAAGAGGAGTTCCTTCACTAGGTTTCCTGGCATCCAAGGGAATAATCGTTTAAGAAATATCAAGAAATTAAAGGAGAAATAGTAGTGTCTCCTAGGTGAGAATTCCTTGATGGTGGACTTAAAGTGAAAATTCAGCCATGAATGATGCATTTCTAGTTACTAGTCTTCTCCTTCTGTGAGCTTTCCTTATAGTTCGCTTTACCCTTAGGGCCATTTTTTTGCCTGACTACAGACATAATTTGGTCCAGGGGTTAATTGTCCAATCAGATGGTTGGGTTGCATTTGATAGGGAGAGGTTGAGTTGGTTAATGTTGTCCCAGTTACTTTCTTGCTGCCTTTCAGCGAGTGTACCTGGGTAGAGAATGTAATCCATAGGCCACTAATGTTATCTCCAAGCAAGATGATGTTATCCCTATATTCAATGTTGTGCATCTTACACATTGAAACAATGTACGTAGGGCCTTGACAATGTTGAACATGGAACTTTTCTGCATTCTCCCATGATGCTGCCCTTTGGTTTGTTGTTCTCTTTCTTGTGAATATATTTTTCCAGTGATGACATCCTGGATAATTTGGAGTCACAATATTGGCAACAACAAATTAGCAGTTCGGGTTTAGGATCTAATAGCCCCCCACTGTATGATATGATCTGTTTGAATTTGCCAACCTATTGGCATGTATTTGATGTGATTAACTGTCTGGGTATAGAAGAAGCATTGCAAACCGCATGAATGTGCTCGTGCTAGTGTGCAACCTTTGTTTCAATAACGGGTAAAATCACTAGGGTTTCCCTTGTTAACTTGTTTTTGCTCTAGTCTTGTGGTTCTTCTAGAATGACAAGGACAGTCATATGGAAAGTACAGCAAATCTCACCACTTCCAAAGATCAAATTCAGTAGCTTTAAGAACCTTTCTCCTTTTCCTCTAATTCCTGTATAACTCAGTGGATCATATTTCTTGTAGTACCCCCTTGATTGAGATGTTTCAGTTTTCTCTGTGCTTTGAACTTTGCGACCAGTTATTGGTTCACCATTGTCATTCGTAGAAAAACATGCCTCAAGAGTTGCTTTCATCTTCAGTAAATCTCACCACTTACAAAAGATCAAATGCAATACCATGCTGATCTTGGTAACTGTAAGAATCTTTCTCCTTTCTCCTTTTCCTATCATTTCTGTATAACTCAGTGGTTCATATTTCTTGTAGTATCCCCTTAAATTGAGATCTTCAGTTTTCTCTGTGCTTTGAACTTTGCAACTAGTTCTTGGTTCATCATTATCACACATAGAAACACATGCCTCAACAGTTGCTTTCATAAATTCAGTGAAGTTGGTTTGTTACAGCGTTCTGTATTCAGGCCATGACTCTTTGTTTTTTTCTGTCTCCATGTCAGAAAAAGGTACAGCTTATGCTTGGCAGGAGAAGAAGCTTCTAGTGACATCAACTTTCTTTTATGTATCTCTACCTCCAACCAACAGAAGCAATATATTCTTTGAAGTTGTTAATTTAAGCAAGCCGCTATCCAGCGTAGAAGTCATTATGACGCTGGAGGACTTCTTTACTTTGACCGAGATGAAGGATGGACTCTCAAGCCTTGGCAGAGTTGATGAATTGGTGTCGACTATGAAAAAGGAAAATACTTATTCCGTAAAGAACTTTAGTGATGCGGCAAGACAATGGTCAACTGTTGCAGCTATCTTAGCAGCTACTGAGAATGTTGATTGTCTGAATCATTTTATCCGGTTGGAAGGTCTTTGTTTCCTTGATCAGTGGCTTCAAGAAGCCCAAAGATGTAATTTTGATGCAAATGGTGAGAGTTCAGTGGAAGCAATCAATGCATTATTAGGAGCACTTGAGAAACTACCTATAAACAGAGAAAAGACAACTGGAAGTGCTTTAGGGGTTACAATCAGGCATCTCTTTGCGCACCAGAGCTTGGATATCCAGAGAAGGGCGAAAAATTTGCTTGAAGGTTGGCTCCAAGTGAAAGAAACAGGTAAGAAAAGTGATATGGGAAAAGATGGGATTGGTAATGAAGTTGAGCTCAAGAATTCAATTGACAGAAAGATTGTTGTGCATGGAGGGTCCTTGCAAAACTCCATGCCCAATGCCTTCCATCCTTCAAGTACTCACACTGATAGTGCTCTTGGAACCGAAAACCAGCAGTTAAAGGTGACAAACTCTGATATGTCTCACAATAAGCTTGTTGGTGACAATAACAAAGCAGCGTGTCAGACAGCTTCACTAACAAATAGTTCTTGTGCTGCAGTGCTTAAGTCTGATATTGTTGCAGAAACATCATCTGCTCATTCGGTGGAAGGGTTGACCTCTGCTGGTTCATGTGTTTATTTAACTGCAAGAGAAGGGCCTGATAACAAGCCCTCAGATGTTCCTGAGCCAGATCTTTTTTTAAAAGAAAGAACAGATTCTGGGGCTACTGTCAAGGATGGATCTTCATGTAAATCCTCAGTGACGGTGACCCTAGAAAAAGAAGACATTTCAGTTTCCAGCACATTAACTTCCTTGGCAGATATTGGTTATCAGAAGACAATGGATGATGCAACGGCAAATAAATTGGAAGCTGACAGCAATCCTCTTCCTAAGAAACCTTCTGTGGCTCTTTTAAATAAAAATGACAAGCATGAGTTCCATTCAAGGAACAAAGCAGTGAACGTGCTGGAGCCCAAATCCGAAGGTGAACGGGATTTTGTTCATTCGGCATCATGTTCAGGTGACGATGGGGGTGCAGGACCCAGAAGTTTTTCAACGGAGGCAGAAGCTGCAAGAAAACATAGCAATGAAAAGGGAAGCAACAATGATGCAGATATGAGGGTGAAACCCTGTGAGTGTGTGTCTGCATCTATAGATCAAAAGAGGTTCTTACCAAAGGACCTCCAGAAGGAATTGAAAGAGTCAGATGGTAAGCAATCTGAAATGGGGGTAGGTTATGATGTTGATGATGGGGTGCTAGAATGTGCTCGGCAGGTTGTGAAAGACCTAGAAAAGGAAGTAGGGGCTTTCAAGGAATCTCTTGTTCACTTCCATGATAATGAGGATCACAAGACCGTGACCTCTTCGATCCTGGAGCAACCTTCAACCAAGCGTGCTTCTGATAGGAAATTAACTGAGGTTAGTTCTTCTAGCAGTGGGCAGACACCTCTGAAGGTTCTGAAACCAACAGGCAAGGAAGCAGACAATCAGTTGCATGAACATGATTCATCTCAATCAGCAGCAGCTGAACAAGAATTGGATGCTGTTCCATCTAGATGTGTCTTTGATTTGAATGAGGATGTCGACATGGAAGAAAGTGAGCTGCCAAAAGCTGCCTACCCTAATCAGCCAATCAAAGTTATTGCTGCTTCGAAAGGAGCAGCTGGTTTACCAATCACTCCACTTCATTTTGAAGGTGAACTTGGTTGGAAAGGAACTGCTGCAACCAGTGCTTTCCGGCCTGCGTCTCCTCGAAAAGCTGTCGAAGTAGAGAAAGTTGTTGCGGGCAGCCATAGTTCAAAGCCATCTCAAAATGTTCTGAAAATTGATTTGAATGTTGCCGAAGAGGATGTTGATGGAGTCATCGGCATGCCAACAGGAGGACAGATCCTTTTCACGTCCAGCCTTCGACCGGGCAATTCTTCTGAAGTGAGTTCAAAACGAGCAGAGAGGCTCAATCTGGACCTTAATCGTTCTGATGGCGAGGATGGCTGCCCGCATCAATCCTCAGACTGGAAACGGGACAGGCATATGCAACTGCATCAAAATGAGCACCATTTTTCATCATCGGCATCGTCATCATCATGGTCTAGGCAACCTGCCATGAGAAACATTGACTTGAATGATAACCCATCTTTCTTGGATTCAACGGGTTATGATCAGCAGAAGAGTGAGAAATTCCCCTTTCAACCTTTGAAAGCTTTTTCAGACAGCAAATTGGACGACCCTGTCATCTCCATCATGGGTTCAAAAATAGGTGCGGAAAAGAAGGATTTCCCTGGCCCTACCCAACCATTTTTCGTTTCCGGGCGTGGAGCTTCCGTTTTCCCTATAGCAGCAAATACAGGAAGATTTGCTGAAGCACCAGGGTCTACTACAGTAGCTTACACATCTCAACTGCCATTTGCATATAATGGGCTTTCAGTGGCGTCTCCCATGTCTCTTTCTTCGGCACTCTATGCGCCGGCTCATCTTCCTTACATTGTAGATGCTAGGGGAGCCACGGTCATACCCGAAATTCTTAATCCCATGCACTCGTCATTCTCAAGGACTCCCTTCTTTATGAGCATGACAAATGCACCTTCTGGTATGAATGGCATCGCGACAATGCGTCCAGGCCTTGATCTCAATTCAGGCATGCCAATGATAGACCAAGAGAACCGGGAAGGGAGTTCACTGCCGCTGTTTGTCCACAGCTATAGTCCACTGATGGACGAAAAAATGAAGTCTGCAACTCAACAGGTTGGTGCTAGCGCTTCCCTTAAGCGTAAAGAGCCAGAGGGTGGTTGGGAGCCTTACGCTGGTGGATTCAAGCAAGTACCACCATGGCATGCGTGATACTATGATCTTAGTTTCGTGGGTCTTTCTTCACTCATTTGCTGCGTGCTTTCTGCAAGGAACTTGGTCTTTTTGTTAGGGGTCGCGGTGAAAACAGAACCAAAGATTGCTGAGAGATTTTGGGCGCCTTCTTAACTTAATAAGGCAGGATATTCGTGTAATGTGATTTCTTAGATATGCTTCTGTTCATGAGGGTCTCTGCAGCCATGTGAATTTTAGTATCTCTTACTTGTATATGTGATATGACTATTAAATTTTAACACCCAGTGAATTTCTCTGCATTGATGTTCATGGTTGCAGTGCAGGAAGTATTTAAGATTTAGCAAATGCTACTCTGATGCTGGGTGGTGTCCTGAAGAATTTTATCAGAATTTCAACAAACAAGTCATCTAAAAACGAACATGGCATTCATCTGCGTGCGTGCGTGACTGTGTGTGTGTTGTGTGTACCAGAGCCTATGCCTTTGGCAGAAGTGAAGAAAGTTTATGTACAAAGGAATTACCAGTGATTTCAACCTTTGAGCACCCGCCCCCATATGGAAGTCAATATATTAATTTAATCTTTTGTTTGGCAGGGAACAAAATATTTTATTTAGCAGAAACTTTGGAGTCGAGAGGGAGTTGGCCTCTACCAGTACAAAGAAAAGGTAAGTATATAAGTCGAGGTGAGAGGATTTAGATTTGATGATTAATATGGTATAGATTATGAACACTGATTTCAGTCAAATTGGTCGGGAACTCGAGTAAGTTCATCCTGATTGATAGATTATACAGTAACTTATAAGTTGCACTTGCCAAATTTTCTAAAGGCATGATCTAGGAGCACATATTAACGAAGATGACTTTTGTGTGTGAATTTGGAATCCAAAGTAGATGTCTTTGTCTGCAGATAATGAAGACTGTTCATAGCGTTTCACCGTATTGTTGGTCTTGTCCGCATCATATGACAGACCGATGCGTAGCATAGAGGCCATGACTTGCGATAGGTTTCAGGGGATAAGGAGCCGGGTGGAGCATTAATCTTGTTCCCTTTAGAAACGGAGCAACACAGATGAAGATGACCTCACCGATTGTACTTTGAGTTGGGATCAAGAAGCAACCCAGATGAAGGGGTGATGTATGAGATGTTGGTCTTCTACGAGCACCCAGACCATAGCCAATCATTAGAAGTTGAAGTAGCCTAACACACAGGCACACGCACTATATATATACACGGATTGGAACCTGCTCACTATTGATGCTATCCACTCATCGTTGACAACTGCTTTTTGGGAGTATAGTGTAATAACAATATCCTTTGTACCTTTTAAAATTCCTTAAAAAAAATTAAATTACACTCATATTACTTGAAAGCAATGTGTAGGTATTTTATAGTGGGCAGGATCCAGTTTGCTTATAAAGGCAAATGTATAATGTCTTTTGGTGTATAATTTTGTATAGATATTTTCACTATCACGATCAATGGTAAAAATTTGAATTAAAAATGTAAAAAAGTATCGTTATACTTGTGTACTTTGCATTTAATATAACACTTTGTGATAAAATAAAAAGTAATATATTAAATATAAAATACAATGATATTGTATTATTTTTTAATTTAAATATTCATGATTGATCATGCTAATCAAATGATAAAGATGTTTATGTAAGATTATACAACGAAAGACATTATGCATTTACTACTACTTACTCTCTCTCTCTCTCTCTCTATATATATATATATATATATATATATGTGTGTGTGTGTGTGTGTGTGTGTGAGAGAGAGAGAGAGAGAGAGAGAGAGAGAGAGAGAGAGTAATTGTATGTTGATATGCATACCGAGACCTATTTTTACCTTTTGGGATATTAGTGTTGGCAACATCTGATATATATATATATATATATATATATATATATATATATATATATATATATATATAGAGAGAGAGAGAGAGAGAGAGAGAGAGAGAGAGAGAGGGAGACTTCGATTCGTGCGATACCATCCACCAATTTAGAATGTTAGATTAAAGAAACGGATGGTTTAGATAAGAAAGCAAATTTTGTAAGTTGCTTTATGAGAAGAGAAAAAAACATGCAGCATGTATCCAACTAGTCCATATAGTTTGAGACATGCCATGTTTTGATAGAAACATTTCTCTGAAATTGCAAAAACAAATGGACTTCCCATCCCACATCATGATGGGCATAGGAATGGAGCTAGGTGGCCAACTAGTCCAAAATTTAATGAAAGCAATAATATTCCATAATAAATTGGGTCCAGTGTAGACCTACTTCTGGTTCTGGGTAAACCAGGACTGGCGGTTGCAGTTCCAAAAACAAAGCAGGAACCAAAGCCCTCCAAGCCAGTTTCGATTCCGGTTCTACTGGTTTCTTGTCTGCTTCTAATTCGTTTTCCAAAACAATAGCAAAAGCGATTTGAAGCTAGTATTTAGACTCCCATTCTGATTTAGTTTCCCAAGGCTGTTGTTTTTTCAAGCTATGTTTATCGGGCATAATCTTTATTCTATTCGCAGTGCCGGATCCAGAAACTTGTTTTGGATGGGGCGGACTTCAAATTCGGGTGGGGTAAGCTTTAAAAGTTTTCAATTTTTTTTGAAATTTCAATAAAAAAAGCAAATTTTTTCAGAATTTCTGATTTAGAGCCGCCCCACCCCGCCACAATGTGGATCGGCCACTGCCTATTTGTGTATTTGAGATGGACTTTGACTAGAAGAGTTTGAGTGATTTGTTTGAAGTTGAAGTTTCTGAAAGGATTGAGTAGGGTTTTAGGATCTCTCCCGTTTTGGTTTCTCTGATTTTCCTGTCGTTCATGCCCAACCCAGCTGTCGTTCTATTCAATATTAAAATGGATATTCATCTTTTTTGGTATCTCGCATACGATAACTTGTAATTGAGAACTAGAAATTAATGGTATCAAAGTTGATGACTGACTCTTCATCTTGGTTTACTATTTCTTTCTGGTGACACGAATGTTCTAAACTTTAATTGAGAACTGGAAGCTTTTGAGAAAGCACCATGAATACTTTACCTTTCTTCTATCGATACGCAGTTTCTGCTCGCAACTTCTTAAATTTGTTAATGTAATAACTCTACATCTCCTCCTAACTGCTTCTAGTGTGAGAGTATTTATTCATTGGATGCTTGAAATGATAAAAAGTTTCCAAGTTCTTCTATTGCCTTTGATATGCAGCTTCTGCTTGGTTCTCCAGGCTTTCTTCATACATCAAGACTCTTTACAATTCAATGAATGATTCTGAGACGCAGTAGGTTGAAGAAATTGAGATCCTCATCATGAGGACGAAGGAAGTGGCAAGAGTGGTGCTGTTGCGAATGGAGAGGACCTGTTGAGAGTGTAACTGGACCTGAGACACTGACCAACAATGTCTAAAAACTGTTCTGTCTAACGATTGGTTTTCTTGATTTTCTTTTACATTTCTCATATTGGTGATTCTACGATTCAGAAAGACAAGCATTGAGACTGGTTGCTGGACTATCAGTGGTCCATTTTGTGATGTATTACTGAAACTTTTTATGAATTATAATTGGGTAAATGCTATAAGCATTCTTTCAATAATGAAACTGTCACCTGCAATCCATGAAGACCAACTACGTCAGTTTGCTGTTAAAACTCTCTCTAAGCATTCTAAACTCTCTCTCTCTCTCTCTCTCTCTCTCTCTCTCTCTCTCAACGCCCGAGTTCGAAGACCAGTATTTGCAAATAGAGAGCTAAGATACATCTAAAATGATGATGTACAAACTATCCATTAAGAATGCTGCCCTTCATGCTAGGACCATTAGCCTCAAGTGCTTGAGCATCACCTCTTTTTTCCCTTTTGCCTTCCACTCAGGGCATTAACCCACCTGGTGGGGCTGTCAACTGGCATGTTGTCGACCGCAAGTTCAACTCCCAGGGCGTACGTACCCGCCTTTGGCCTCTCATTTTACCCAAAAAAAAAACAATTCTTCTGGGGAGGGGGACAAATGGGTTTCGGATACTTAAATTTTTTCCAATTTGATTTCGGGTTTCCATTATCGATAACATTTTTGGATTTGAGCTTGATTGCATAAACCGAAAACTGACTTTGGATCTGGTTGTCAATTAAAGGATCATCTTTTGGTTTACAAATCAAACTAATCAGATCTCGGTTCGAATTTGAAGTTAATAATTGCAAGGGCTAAAAGTAACAAAAGCCACCAATAATATTCTCGATGCCAGAGCATTCATTAGCATCCAAATATTCCCCTCTTTAAACACTCGCCACAAGAAGTATTTGCAAGGAAATCCTTGGATTATATATCGGATTCTCTCTGTTTTCTCCCAAAAGGCCAATTAATTTTTTTTGTTGGATAACAGGAAAAGTCCAAATACCTGTAAAAACAGAATATTGATAAAGAAAATTTTTAAATTCAATAAATAACTTAGTCTTTTTAATTATTTGCAAAGTGATTTGTGGCGACACTTGAGAGATCCAATTAAAGCTGAGGAGGTTTAAGTCCAATAATACAACGAATCTCAGCCATATCATTTGAATGTTGAATGATTACAATTTGAATTCAAAGAGCAAAAGTTATTTTTTATTAATTGCACTTGTACAAAGTATAAATATACTTTTGCTTTTAAAATTTAAATTTCAATCATCATTAAATTATTGAGATTTATTTGAATTTGCTAAGCAATGAGTAATTTTACTAACGCGCATGCACACACATCTATCTATCTATCTATCTATCTATCTATATGTGTGTGAAGAGAGAAAAAAAATTAATCCATGCACACATCAATCTATGTTGTAATCTTCTTAAAGATCTCAACATTTCGATCTTAAAGATTAAAATTTGAGATCTCCAAGTCAAAAAAAAAGATTGATGTGTACTCAACTATATTTATTGTTGTTAGGATACAATAATTTACACTGAGTACCGACTGAGTTCCAACTCTAAGCCACTTATATATATATATATATATATATATATATATATATATATATATATATATATATATATATGGTAGAGTAAGTATGTATATATAATTGAATATTTGAAATCCTAAGCCAATCCAAATCCAGCACGGAAGTTTCAACTTATCAAAGTGAGCCAAGGCAAGACTGGAAGTTTCTGATCTGCCTGCGATTATAGTGTTTAATTAATATAACAATAACAATAACTTTAACAGACACTTGAAAGAGTTATACCGTCACAGTCACGGCGTGTGCACACGCCACTCATGAGTTGAACGTATTAGCACTCTCGGGCTCAGGGCAAATCATATGAGAGTGGTTCAATTTCAAAGGGAAAAACTATTGAAGTAAACAGATGGAGGGTGATAACGTCATGCTTCGGACTGTGTTTGTGCTGTGTCATTTCGTGTTCATGTAATAAACAAGTTAACCCAACACAAGTGGATTTATGTCTTGTCAGGTATTATATTGCTAGCAGTCTATATGTTTTGTGTCTGTGTTCGCCATGAAAACAGGTCTACGCCACTACAACCTGATTAATTTCGTGTACTTTTAGGCCAACATGGGCACTTTCCCGTCATTTTTAGAAAATACTGCTGGAAATGTAACTATGACCACCCTCCATGGTCACCTGTTTGGTAGAGTGCAATCAGAGCGGCGACATCTAGCAATAAAAATTAAGCTTCATGCGAACACTCATAGCGTTAGATAGAAATTGGGCAGGTTGGGGATGGCTATATGTACGTGGCCTGACCATAATCTTAACAGGGTGGGTATGGATTCAGGTTCTCTTCTTCCTAGAAAAACAGGGTATATATATTTATTTATATAGAGAGAGTATGTGTGGTATATGCTAGCTGGCACACATAGGTACTAACAAATTCATATAAACTTCAACGGTTTGATGATAAATGATTGAAATTTAAATTTAAAAAATAAAAAGTATATACATATTATCTATAGGTATACTTTTATGCATGTAAGTAGGTGAGGTATAGGTAATGACACTTTACTCTCGTACTTGAACCTAAATCTCATTGAGTCTAAAGAAAATGTTAATAGGAAATTGAAACTATAGAGAGAAATGTTAGAAAGTAAATATTTTTGACTTAGTGGAACAAAAACATAATATATAGACTGTAAGTTTGATCATTTATATACTTCACAGAACATAAAAGCTAAGATCGGCCAGACTGCCAGAGTTTGGATTGCACATCCTTTATTAGGCCAGACTGCCAGAGTCAACCGTTGGAAATATAGTCGTTGCCAAACGGGTAGCTCCATACCAAACTTGTGAGAGCAAATGATTGATGTCCATTATTTATCTGGATCGGTTCCACAGATCCGTTTAATATATGAAGTAGGATATGGTTTATCAAAGTGCACTGGACTTGCACCCAGACGTTGGCTCAATGGTAGGGCTCTCGACTCCCACACTGCAGTGGTGAGTTCAATCCCCTGAGGTGCATGCATGTGTGGGTGTGTTAGGCTTTGGCTCCCTTTGTAACACACAAAAAAAATGCTAAATTTGGATCAAATGCCAGTTACAAATCAAGATCTATAATTTTCAACCCAAAAACATTCAAAGTCCTAAAGGAAAGGGGTGGATTGATTACAAGGCTTGGGAGTATGGAACTGTAATGTTAAAGTTCCATTGTAATCAAACCAGCTCTTGATACGCAATAAAAGCAGGATTGTACGATCAAACTTTTTTCTCTATTACAAGGCCCATCCAAAAAAGACTAAGTATGGATATTCTCATTGCAAATTGATTTGACCAAAATATTGATTTTGTACCCTCATGCCTATGCTTGATCTAAACATAAACTTTCCTAGATTCAGACCAGATCAAACCCATTACAACCATGTTTATCAAGGAGAAACCCTTAGAAGACGTTTGCTTCAGCATGTGATTTGTAGACTTTCATGGGATTTCAACTTTCACAAACAACAACAGCAGATATAGCAGTTCACTTGAATTGCTCAACTGCCCTGACTTTGCCTGGTTCTCTTGACGTGCTGTGGGACCTCCATCGAGCCGGGGGAGCAGGCAAGGCATAGCTAGAAGCAAAGGAGCCGACTCAGTGTCAGTGGGGGCTTCGTGCCTGCTTCGATCAACCATTGCCCTACCGTAAGGTTGGAAAGTGAGCAAGCTGTGATTCTTCAGCTCCATCTAAGAATGTAAAGCCATGGGGGTGGCTATCTCAGACATGACACGAAAACTAAACACGACCCAAAAGTCCAAGTTTATATCAGGGTATAACCTTTTTCGTGCCAGGGGAAATCATAGAAATCACCTGAAAATAAAGTGAATGAAATTGATTTTAACAAAAATAAAGTGATAGATTGGCACCAAAAGTTGGGTAGTGTTCAAGTTGGCCTCTTTCAACCCGACACAAAATGATACAACGAAAGTACGACTCATGCATCTTGCACAAGCATGATGGGCATCAAACCTGTAACAAAAACAAACGCATATTGCACAATGATCGGTAGCGCACCTGGCTAGGGTGTCTACTGACAACTTAAACGTCATGAGTTCGATACTTGGCTGTGCATCTGCCTTTAGCGTTGTACCAAAAGAAAAAACAGAGGCATATTTAATTTTCTTTTTTTTGTTGAGATTTTTTAAATTCTTTTTTATGATTTTCGTGGGTGGACGGATTCCTTTAGTATTCGTCCATCAAATGCATGGCACATTATACGGCCAACATGGAGGGGGCCGGCCAACGTGTACGTGACACAGCAGCCCCTCTCTTACCCTTTAATGGGCAAGATGACAAATAACAATGTGGGATATGTTTCTTGTTGTACTTAATTTATAGATAGCCTATACATATGCAATTCAGCTAAGCATTATTGGAGGACATGAGTCGAGTTTTTGACCATCACATAGGTAGACGAGGATTAGAGAGAGAGAGAGAGAGTGAGAGCTGGTAGATAGACTCTCATATTGATTGATTATTATCACAAGTTTGTGCTTTCAATTGATCGGGGTGATCAAACTACTCATCTTACGTCGCATTTAATACAACAATTCTTAATTTTTTGAAATATAGAGAGAGCATAGTTCATGCTCACACTCATTGATGTTTAAATTCACTTAAAAAATATCCACTTATGATCATGACCAATAAATAGAGTTTAAATTTAAAAAGCATTTAATATACATGGTGCATTAGATGTGAAGTACGAAAAGCACAATAATACTTTTTGCTTTTAAATTAAAAACTTTATTGTTTATCGATTGAATGATGAATATTTAATGAGTGTACGCATATACTAATTTCTCTCTTTCTATATATATATATATAGAGAGAGAGAGAGAGAGAGAGAGAGAAAGAGATGACTCCTAAATGCACAATGTTTTTGGTGCAGATCTTACATAAACATTTTTCTGGTTGCTTTTTTAGATTAATAATGAAGATTTAAATTAAAAGTATGGTTGTACTTTTATACTTTGTTTTTAGTGCACTATTTAAATTAAATACAAAATAACTCATATCTTTACCATTAATCTTAAAGATCGAAAGATTGTAATGTTTTGCTTTTAAATTAAAATTTTTATTGTTTATCAAATCGATTGAATGATGAAGATTTAATGAGTGTACCCATATACTAATTTCTCTCTTTCTATATATATAGAGAGAGAAAGAAATGACTCCTAAATGCACAATGTTTTTGGTGCACGATCTTACGTAAACAATTTTCTAGTTGCTTTTTGAGATTAATAAGAAGATTTAAATTAAAAGTATGGTTATACTTTTATACTTTGCTTTTAGAGCACTATTTAAATTAAATACAAAATAATACAAATCTTTACCGTTAATCTTAAAGATCGAAAGTTTGAAATGATTATGTAAGATTACAACAACAACAACTACTAAGCATTTTCCCATACTAGACTGGGTCGCAAATGATTATGTAAGATTATGCATGAAAAAGCATTTCACATTTAATATTCTTCTCTCTCTCATATATATATATATATATATATATATATATATATATATATATATATATATATATATATATATATATAGAGAGAGAGAGAGAGAGAGAGAGAGATGTCCTTCCACAATAAAACGTTGGTGTCAGGTTGAATGTTGAAAGAAACCGGTGCTGCAGAACCATCTTCCAAAGTACAAAGGGCAAATTGGCAAATGTAATAGAAAGAGATTAGCAATTAGGAGTAACGTCTGTCCTCAACCATATGGTATAAATAAAAGTATGGGAACACCAAGACAGGCGTTTTCAAAAGGTGAGGAAGAAATTAGATATCCTCAATAATTTGCTAAATAAAATAAGATTCACTTTTATGGTTCATTATGTTGCATAGAGTTGGAATGCTTTATAAAACATATCTGAACTCTGAAGTTAAGCATCCTAAAATCTGAATTAGGCATTGCTTGGGACAGAATCAATGGTGGTCCCAAGAAATCTTTTTGGGGTGAGATGTAAGGAGCGAGGCAATCACTTGCACAAAACACTTATATTTTTCTATATACACTAACATTCCGAAGAATTTTTCAGTTTTCGGATATAGCTTTGAAAAGATATGCATCTCTAAGATTGAAACAAGAATCAGGGAGAGCCGTTATTTTGTACAGTCTGCATGGGTTGCTCGCTGGCCTGAGTTCAACCATTATCCACCAATTAGCCTCGTTTAGTATGGGAAAAAGCTTAGTTGTTGTTATAAATGAAGTTAGTAATGCCTTGTTCTTTCTTGTTTAACAATACTTATTTCCTAGAAATAGAATTATCTTGTCCTTGTCAAATTTGTTTTGCTTAGAGCTTCTTAAACACAAAATATTTGAAGAATCAATCAAGTTTGCTAGCGCCAGAGCCACGGCGGTAGTGACTGGTGGGCTGATTCGTAAGAACTTAGGCTTGAGGTTCACAAGTTCAATACCCGTGGGTGCTTACCCAGTAGGACTATGCCAATCCCAACTTGCTATCTGTAAAAAAAGATCAATGCTTGCTAGCATCATCTTGGATAGGGTGTTCATGAAACTCAATATATAAACTTATAAATTTGTCAAGATTTATATTCATATAAGCATAAAAACTTTAAGGCATTACTATCTACACACCTGTTTTTACTATACCCATACCCCCAATTTTTATAATAACAAAATTATCCTTCATATAAATACTATTTCCTCTCTCGTTTCATTCCAATATTTCTCTCTTCTCCGGCAATAGAGGTTTTATTTAGCGTTATTGTCTTCTTCGCAACTCAATGCATATTATTATGAATCTCAGTGAAAAACAAGATAGAACAAATGGCAAAAAATCAAAAATAAGAAAAAATGAAATCAATAATAAGAAAAAGCCCAGTTCAATAATACTAAAACAACAACAATAAAAATCAGAAAGAAAAGAAGAAAGAGAAAATAAAAAATATACAAAAAATTTGAAAAATCAAGAACTAAAGCATCCCGAAAGAGGCATGCTTGAGACGCGTCTTTTTCTTCGAAATGTCCTAGTTCTTGATTTTCAATTCCCATTAAGATATCAGTTAAAAATCAATCAAAACAACTAGAAAACAGAAAACCTAAAACCAAATCAATATCATAAATAAATAAATCAACAAATCCCCTTTGAATCTCATTTTTATTTTATGATCCATTTTCTATTTTTGATAAATTTCTATCTATTTTTTGTTGAAAATGGTTGTGGATCATGTAATAAGTGGTTGAAATGAGTAGGCGAGTGAAGAACGGACAAAAAAAAGGCCGGAAAGAAGCTCGTAGAAGAGGAGAGAGAACGTCCCCTTTTCCGGTTGGACATTTTTATAATTACTAAAAATGATTAAAAGTATTTTAAAAAAAGAGTAAAAAAAATATGTATATAGTAAAAAGAGTATGCGTATCTATCTTGAAACTTTATATATATAATGTTTCGCTTTCAACACTGGAACCATAAATCGTACTGTCAGGTCTTTTTCGAGCTATAGTGTTCTGGTGGTGCCCTTAATCTTAGATTTTAGTTCATGCATTCGAATTTCCCAAGCCAATACAGGTTAACTTAAAAAAAATATAACGGAGAACTCGGATTGTACTTGCATTATTGCGCATTTATCTTGCGTGATACAGTGCGTTCCCCATAAGGAATCCCACCCACCACTGCCCTCTCTTGCCCCATCACAATAATTTAGTCCTGTTTGACAGATCCACGATCGGTATTTAAAAAAGGATCGCTAATGAACCCTGTCTGAATTTGGATCCAAACTCATCAATATATTATAAAATTAAATCAGAAAGGACGAAAAATATGAATGACATCGACAGCCACGAGGACATCCAGCAAGATTCCGGCCATAAATCTCCCACCACCGGAAAAAGGCCAAAAGCAAGAACATAAAAAGAAAGATCAATAATTAACGTAAAAGCCGTCTAGTTGTTTGCCGGTGTAGAGGTCGCACCGTCAAAGAAGCGTGTCATATCACCGTTGACAGAAAGCAACACGAAAAATAACTCGAGCCTGCAATTGTTGGAACTCACAGACCCTCCAAGGTGAACTACAGACCCTCCAAGGCTTCTAATTGAGTGAGAGAGAGAGAGAGAGAGATTTTCGGAATGTGATCTTTTCTTCCTTTTTCCCTTGTCGTTATGTGTGTAATTTGAATCTCTCCTCTCTGTGTGATGTGGTACAGAACACTACAGTGTGTGCTGGAGTTAAGTGACAAGAGATGCGTATTCAGGTTGAACGATTCCACAACACGAACACGAACACGAGCCCGATTAGACACCTGAGAGCATTAGTCAAAGCCCGTTTATTCGCTCGAAATGTTGGTCATTTGACTCATGTTCTTCTCAACAGGCAAAGAACATGAGTCAAATGACCTCGAAGACAAGACAATGTCTCTTTTAATACCTGAAATGACCTCGAACATGAGTCAATATCGCTGTGTTTCTAGAGCCCAAACGACCAGTCACATGGGCTCTCTCTCTCTCTCTCTTATACATATAAATATATATATGAAAGAGAAAGATGAAACCAGAAACTCCCCTCGTCTCTATGTCACACTATTGAGGCTTGTACAAACATTTTATACCATAATTCAACACGACCCAAGCAGCGTGTTCTTTGCAGGTTACCACGGAGTAAAAACGACGCAAGCGCACCTCTCGTCATCACCGATCATGATCGTGTACCGCTTCAATCGTACTCTTACGATTGCTCACGCTCCCCAACCACACTGGATCAAGCCCCACGCGCACGAGCATGCAAGCATACAGTACACCACACACGATGCGAGAGCGCCTGTAGCATAGACACGCGAGTCGGACAGCCGACGCGTTGCTGGCCCCTAGAAAGGCTGCATTCTGGAGACGACAATGGGGCTGCGGACTGTGTGCCGGCCGTCGTACCACGAGAGGAAGACGGAGACTGTATCGGCATCGCCTGGAGCAAGGTTCGGGCGGGTGGCTGTCACCGAGAGGGTGTAGCTCAGCCGCTGGTTTGTTTCAGTGAATGAGAGCTTTGACGGGTTGACCGAGGCGGAGACTCCCTTGCCGGAGATGTTGATTTTAGCAGAATAGATGGAGTTCGCCGGGCCTACGTTGGTGACGATGCGGGTGAATATCTTGGTGGCGGACGGTGACTTGGAAACGTCGAGGACGGCGGAGAACGACGGGTAGTTGAGGTTCTCCGGGTAGGGTTTCGGGTCGGGGCAGGTAACCGGGGTCTTCGTAATGACCTGGATCGCTCTGGGCGCGTACCCGATGGAGCAGAGGAAGCTCACGTAGTCCTGGGTCGCAATGTCGTAGACAAGCCCTGGATCGAACGCCCGACTGAGATCCACGTGTCCGGCACCGAAATCGTACGGCGAGGAGGCCTTCCTGCCGGACTCGTCCGTGAGAGTCTGGAGCCGATTGTTCTGAATCCGGGCCGTGGTCATCAAAGCAGATCGGATCGCCGAAGGGCTCCAGTTCGGGTGGATGCCTTTGAGAAGCGCGGCGGCTCCGGCGACGTGCGGGCAGGCCATGGAGGTACCAGAAAGGATGTTGAACTCCGTCCTCCGAGTGTCCGCTGGGAGTCCGGTTGGTCCGACGGCATCAGACCAAGCGGCGAGGATGTTGACGCCCGGCGCGATGAGGTCCGGTTTGAGGATCTCCGGCGTCTGGCCATTGGGACCACGGGCGGAGAATGAAGCAACGACGGGTGCCGGCTTGACGCCGAGAATTGTTCCTTCAAAGGAGAGCGTTGCAGTGGGATTCAGCGTCGACTTGATGTAGTCTTTAATGGCTTCTCCCTCGTCAGAGCCAACCGTGCACGCCGGAAGGACATGGGCGTCTCCGACGAGCCCCTCGCCGTTGGAGATACCGTTAGCAAGGATCATCCCGATGCCTCCGGCTTTCTTTACTACGAGCCCCTTCGCTACTCGCGGATTGTTCCCGCGATCGCAGAGGACGATCTTCCCCCGGACGGAGTTCGGATCCAGGGAGTCCTCCATGCAAAGAGAAGCAGAGAGTCCCCCGGAACCGCCGCCCGGGTAGACGAGAGGATACATAGTCCCGGAAAGAGGCTTGCCCGAGTAGAGTGAGACGCCGGCGAAGGTTTTCCCGTTGCCGAGAGTCACCTGCGACGGGAAGTTCCTGTCAATCGTCCCAGCCCCAACGGTCGTAATCCAGGGGGCGAGGTTCGTGACCGACATTCCTGTAGGTCCCTCGTTTCCGGCGGAAGACGCGACGAAGACGCCCTTGGACGCAGCAGCGAAGGAGCCAAGCGCGATGCAGTCGAGGTAGTAAGGGACGGAACCGCCACCAATGGAGACGGAGATCACATCGACGCCATCGGCGACTGCCCGGTCGAACGCCGCGAGGATATCAGAGTCGAAGCAGCCGGACTTCCAGCACACCTTGTACGCGGCAATCCGAGCCTTCGGAGCGACTCCCTTCGCGATCCCAGCAGCGTACCCGGACATATTCGCCTGAAAAACGTACCTTCCGGCTGCTGTGGACGCCGTGTGCGAGCCATGGCCGTCAGAATCTCGCGGTGATCGGAACTCAGAGGTCTGGTTTAGCGCTCCGGCAGTAGCTTCATACCCCTTGGAAAAAAACCGAGCTCCGATTATCTTCCGATTACAGCTCGCAGCCGAAAACGCCTGCCCTTCCTCGCAGGCACCGCGCCACCGTCCCGGCACCGGGCCGAGATTTAAATCAGAAAAGGAACGCCTTTCCGGCAAGATTCCGGTATCCAGAACCCCGATTATCACGTCCGATCCGTAGTCGGACTCCGACCACAGCCCGTGCTGGTTCCGGAGTCCAAGAAACTGCGGCGAGCGCGTCGTGTGAAGCTGCCGAGGCTTATCCTCAAACGACGCCAGTACGGCCGGATGTCCCCGCAGCGTCTCCGCTTCCTCGGCAGAGAGAGAAGCGGAGAAACCATGGAGGACGGTATCGTACACGTGAAGGAGGCGAGTCGGTTCGGAAACGGCAGAAGCGTACCAGAGATCGTGCGTTGGGAACACGGACGGCTTCGACTGGTGATCGACGATGAAAATGAAGGTTTTCCTATCGCCGGAATCCCCTAGGGTTCCGGAAATGCCGAGGAAGAAGAAGAGGAGTTGGAAAAGGGGAGACATGGCCAGTAGAGTCAGTGGAAAAGAGTGTGGGTTTTCACAGAGGGTGACGGTGGCATTTATAAAGAGCGCAATTGGCGAAGAGTTAGAGAGAGAGAGAGAGAGAGAAAGTAAATTTCGGGGAGTGTGATCCAGTCAGCCCTAATTTCAAGGAGGTCATTTTCCGGATTTGGCCGTTGCCTTTAAAATGTCGATAAATATAAGTTTTTATCTTTTTAAAAATCGCCTTTCGGTGAATAACGTAAACTACGATAATGTCCTTATTGGGTCGGTGGCCAACTGAGATTTTTCTAGCTTACATTTGAAGGCGTCGTTGTATCTGAAAATATCGCATTTAAAGCTGGTCTATTCTGCAACGAAATTCAAAAGACGTGAAAATCTTCTTGAAAACATGAGCGTTAATTAAGGGAACAATATAGCTCTCCCTTGCTAGAGCCGATAAATGATATATATAAAGAGAGAGAGATAAATGATATATAATGAAATTTAAATTAAATGAGATTTAAATGCTTTTTAGATTTAAATGAGATTTATTTAGATTTACTAACACCTAAGTATATTAGCATATATCAGTTTTATATATACATATATAACAACTACTAAGCCTAGGTGCATAATCTCTCACAAATATTTTCATTCAAATTAATAGTAGAGATTTAAGTTAAAACTATCATTATACTTTTGTATTTTGTATGTGTATTAAATGTAAAGTAATTTAAATCTTCACTAATGATCTAAAGATCAAATACGAAAATGTATGTGTAATATTATGCATCAAAAAGCATTATTCAATCATTTTTACTAAAAAATTTAGAGTTTTAAAAAAAGATGAAACATAATGTTGTTATAATTACTGGCAACGATCGAACATGAGCTAAGAACATACGATCAACATGTCAATCACTCTCTCTCTTGCCACCCGTATCTGCAACTCACTATACTCGGGAATAATAATGGCTGCTAATTATAATCCAAGAGAAAAACTATTTGGTTTCTACGCAACACATTCGACTACTAGGATTTTGTTTTTTTTTAACTGTACTGAGGAGGCCAAAGCTAGACGCATGCTCTGGGTATCGAACTCATGATCTTCAACTTGTGAATTGCTCCTAGCCAGGTGAGCTACTGTTCATTATTCTCGACTTTTAGGTTTTCTGAAAACACGGTAGTGTCCAAAATTTCGCGTGCCTTTCACTTAAACATGTTCGAGAGTAAACTAGAACCGGCGGTTTAGAAACAAGGGCGGTTCCGATTATGGTTTCGGAATCTCTCCAAAACCGTTTTAACTTTTTTTTTGAAAAAAGAACAAATGCATTTTCTATGCTTCCTACCTTTGAGATATTGATGGGTTTATGATAACAAGTGTTGAAAAATATATTTAAAATCTATTTAGTGGTAGTTTGCGACAGCCGGTTCTGATTTTTAGATATCATCAACTGTAACTGAACCGAGAGGTCTCTGGTTTTGGTATCGGTTCGGCCAGTTCCGCCGGGAATACGGTTCCACTTTAAACCTTCGCCAGTTCATCCCACCTTACAACAAATTCTACATCTGCCACTGCCCTTGCTCATTGCTTGGCTCGTTGTCTGTACAAACGAGTGAAGTTGTCTGATGGACAACCTTTGCCTGAACATGTTCATGAATGGAATCCCATCCTTCAAACAAGCCAAGGTAAACCCAGTTGAGATAAATTTCCTTATATACACCAACAGGATTGCTATTTACCTATTCTTCTTTTTTCCATACTAAACTTTTTTTTCACATAATCTTATCATGTATCATGCTCGCAGATAACTTCAACAAAAGCTATGTATTTCTTTATTTTTTCCATCTAATACTTTTGTGGTCTTCTTCCTTTTATAACATTTTCACGATCTACTTTCTCGCATCTTACTGAAACTTCTTTAGTCGCTTTTTCATGTGTTCAAACCACCTTAAACAATCTTTTCTTATTTTATCATATGTGGATACTACTTCCAATTTGTCTTTAATAGCATCATTACAAACATGATCTTTTCATGTATGATCATACAACTACATCAACATCTTTATTTTTGTCATAAACATCTTTTACATGTGTTGATGATTAACTGCTTAATACTTAATTTATGATTTTTTAATATTTGATTAAGAGATCCATGGTTCAAACTAAAATCATTAAAAGTTATATTTTGCTTTTTGTACGATGACAAAGTGTATAATAAGAAATAGTCACACCTATTAACATATTATTTCTTTGCTTCTTAGTGCTATAAATGATTTAGTCCATTTCTCTTAATCAAATGGCCAAGATTTAAAAGAATTGTCATTTAAGAATATCCTACCATTTTATATAAATATATTATATATACGAATATAAACTGGATCGTGCCTACATTTGATATGCCTATTTATTGTTTTTTGAGCTGTATGAATGCAATTTTAAAATTGTTAAAAAACTTTGAAGAAGTATGAACATATTTTTATTAGAGTCATATCATCTAAAAAAAATAGGTGTACATGTGTTGTGTCACTATATGATCCAATCTCTCTCTCTCTCTCTCTCTCTCTCTCTCTCTCTCTCTATATATATATATATATATATATATATATATATATATAATGTGTGTGATTTGTAATCCCAATGCAACCTACAGACATCCATGCCACCGGTTCTGGTCCTGAAGACAATAATGCCTACACTCTATTTGTATTTCCTTTTCAAAGTGACAAAAGGTGCTACTGTATAATATAATGGAATAAAAATTATAGAAAGTTATGAATAAAGACATTTTCCCAGTACAGATACTTATCGTACTTGAGAAAAATGGCAGCAATGTGGGTCACCTGTCAGGCAAGATGAACGCATGCAATCCATTGTAGAAAGATAATATCTTCCTTCACGCGCCCTGTCATGGCAGCGTTAGTCTCTCTCTCATTATATATATATATATATATATATATATATATATATATATATATATATATATATATATATAATACTAAAGGATACTGCTAATAAGCAGCTGCCAGATACCAAAGAGAACGATGCGCATCAGTAATTGAAACAACATGCTCGATGAATGAGAATTAAAATTGTTCATTTTTATGTGAAATCTAAGGAATTAAATAATAGGGAAAGTTCTCTTTCAGTAAAATTCACTCCAATCTAGAGATACTAAATATAAAGTATATCGGTGATGTTGCATATCCAAATTATGTGAGGATTTTGCCTGACAGGTGAAACAATTCTTCGGTTCTTTCAACTGACATAAGAAAGTCAAGAGGCTGAATCTTTGGATCACTGAAATATTATCGGTTCAACCTGTCATATAATAGGAATCACATTGACATGATTCGTATGCTAAACATGAGATAACCAACAGCATGTGGCATGAGGCACCTATTTTATATCAACACATATGACATGACCAGTTTGAAACCAACCGTCGGTTTGAACCGAAACCGAACTGCTTAGAGAATCAGTCAAACTGGTCCCAGAACCGGCCCGAAAACACACGTAGACATCTTCAAAAACCAGCTTGAAATTGGAACCAAAACCAACAGTTCAAACCGCCATAAATTAGGTTTAGATTATTCTCCAAAGCCTTTTAACGCAAACAAACTGTTAGCTTAATGGTGGGGAGCGCTCCCACCATTGTGGTTAGTGGGAAAATCAGCTCCCTGTGGGCGCACTGCCCCTTATATTTCAAAAATGATCTGAAAATAGTTCTTGGGTGGTTCCGAAACTGTCTTGAAACTGGAGGTTCCAAAACCAAAACCAGAACTGACCCAAAGGCGGCTTGGTTACGGTTCGAAGTAAATCAGAACCGTCAGTTCCGGTAACATATAAACCACCAGTTCTATTTACCCAGAACCGAACATGTCTAGACACGTGGATGATCGGAATAATAAAAGCAATATGATGCAAGATAGAGGTAGGGTTTGACAAATAAAAGTTGTTAGCAGTGATGAATATGTGTTCCGCTCGCCTCTCTTTATCACGAATTGTTGATATTGTTTCTTTTTCCTTTATTCTTTGCTGTGTGTGAGGGGCAGCATGCGCCTTTCAAAGATGGAAAATGTTATAATCCCAGTTTCAATTCTAAGTTCTCTTAAGATCATCTGCATTTGGCAACAGGAGGCATGGTCGAGCTGCAAAAGATTTGGATCTCTAAGAAGGGGTCACCACTTTAATATACACAATGCAACCATATGTACGAGGGAGCTATCCATGCTCAACTGAGCGATTTGTATGGTTCCATCAATCCAACCACCAGTTGCCACCTTCCACCACCTTCTACTATTCCTCTACTCTCTCAAACCGTCTTTTATTCGCCAAAGCCATCATCTCCACTACTAGAACCACTTAAAAAATATAAAACTACTTATAGACAAGTATGTAGGTTTTTTAAGTGGTTTTGCTGTTGAAAGTACTGGTTTGTAGTTTTGATTAGTAAAAGGTGATTTTAGGCGATGGGGAATCGTGAAAGGTGGTAAAAGGCGGCAGCCGGTGATTGGATTGGTGAAACCATGCAAACTGCTTAATTGAGCATGGACCTCTCTCTCTCTATATATATAACATAGACATTAGTGAAACATAATTGCGTTAAAGAAAATTAGAAAGTGAATAGAAAGGTTAAGATATGCTCATAGTGGGTGAGGTTTGCTCATGGATACTTTTCTCTTTGGCTGGTAATTATCTACCTTGCTAGCTAAAGGTGATTGTGTTGCTTTCCATCTTTATGGTAAAGCTAAGCAATTGTATATTATGATTCATTGTAAGCAACTGTCCTTGTCTCCTGCTCTTTGCTTCATAGTAAATATTCTCTTCTGTAAAGTAACTGCGAGTGAAATACAGTAGGCAGACAGACACGGAGACTCATGCCTTCTCTATATGAGTAATATATTGTACAGTAACCTTGACAGGGTCCAGATCTAAGTGATCCAAATCAAGAATCATTTGTGGATCCAACCATGCATTCTGATCTTAATCAGGAACCTCGACGAGCCTGGCTGAAGGCCAAAATGCTTTACCCAGTTTGACTTCGTGGGCTGCTTTAGGTAGTGCTGGTTAACTTGTCGGGTTGGGATAGGGTCAGTCGAATCAGTTCATGTTCAGGTTCAAAAGCGTTTCAAATCCTGACACAGACCTGCTTGTTTTTAGGGGTCAATTGAGGAAACAGACCCAACCAGTCCTAATTGGGCTTGGGCTAATCCGACTGTTGACTCATATATAAACATGACTTGGTCCGGGTCTGTGTCAGGTCCGAGTCTGCCAGAATTGACTAAAACCCTAACTTTTGTTGGTTTATATCACGTTGATCCAGATCCGAGGTGCCTAAACCCTGCCCAGGACCCAAATTTTTTCCAGTCAGGTTCGATGTTGAATTCCCACCCCTAGTTCTAGGCTTGGCAATATAAGACAATATGGAAACCCAATGCAATCCCTGAAAAGTTGGTCTTATATCCACCGAAAATAACAGAAAGGGAAACGGGTTGTGTTTGGCTTGACCTGCTTCTACACAAACATGAGATGATACAACACAGATGCAACCCGAACAATGAAATTGCCCTTCCTTGTTTATTTCGTAGATATGTAAATAGAATCGCTTGGAACATGGATTTCAAGGGAACCATGCATATATGTTATTGTACTGCAAATCCCCACTTTATGACATTTGTACACGACACAGATGCAACCCGAAGAATGAAATTGCCCCTCCTCTATTTCGTAGATATGTGGACATGATCGCTTGGAAGATGGATTTCAAGGGAATCATGCATATTATTGTACTGCAAATCCCTACGTAGGGGTGCAAGCGAGCCGAGCTGCTCATGAGCTACCTCTAGAAAATCTCGAACTTGACCCATTTTTTTCTTAGCTCAATCTCGCCAGTACTCAGCTTGAGTAGCTCTTGAGCCTAATCAAGCTTTATGGTATAAAGATAATCTACTTTTTTTAAAAGTAAAAGTTTGATGCATATGAATTTGACCCGCGTTTATTTGAGCTGATCCATGATCTCAGTTGAGAGCTCACTGAGCCTCATGAGACAAGTCCAGTTGTTTGCTTGGAAGATACATACAAATGCCAAACTAAGGACTTCCTTTTTCATAAAGTATGCCAAACTTATTGTAGGGTTGGAGCAACTTTTGTATTATTTCATAAGGTATGCCAAACTTATTTTAGGGTGGGATCAACTTTTATATTGTTTATTTTATTAATAATGATCGGATTTGTGTTGATGAGATTCGGGCGAATCCTAGTGAAACTGAAGCCAACCTAATACAACAAACAACAACAATGAGTAACCCTTTTCCCATACTAGATGGGGTCAGCTATATGGATTCTTTGTTTCCACATTGCCCTATCATGTATCATGCTAGCATTTAACTCAATATAAACTAGAACATTCTTTATTGTTTTTTTTTCAGCACTTTTGTGGTCGTCTTCTTCCTCTCTTGACATTTTCACAATCTAGTTTTTTATATCTTCTTAGGAAGCGTCCTTGGGTCATGTTTTTATATGTCCAAACCATTTTAAACGATTCTCTCATTTTATCATCTATTGGTGCTACTCCCAATTTGTTTCTAATAACCTCATTATGTATATAGTCTTTCCTTGTGTGACCGCTCATCCATATCAACATCTTCATTTCTGTTACAGATATCTTTTGTACATGTTGATCATTAATTGTCTGATGTGGCCATCATTGAAAGATTTTATAAATGATCGTCAAAACCAGTACCATCTGATTACTATGCTCATTAATGAGCTGGTTGACTATTAAATATGACACATTTTCCTTAGTTTATAGGATAACCATATAGTGTTAGCCCAATGAACAAAAATGCATGTTGGGTCTTTGGCTATTTCCAACTTTTTTTAATGTCTATCATTATTGTTATGTAATCTATATTTAAGTCATTAGAATGAAATGAATTGAAGAGTTTTTTACTGAAGCATTTCACTCTTTGGAAGTATATATCTTCTCTTATCTCATCTAAACTCGGCTAGCTTGGGTTTAGAGGCGATTACTAGGTTAATTGTCCTTATCAATTCTGGTTGTGACAAAGAATTCCTAGAAAGCCTCAAACTGTTGCAACCACAATGCCTAACAACTGTTTGGTTCATATCATTTGGTGCTTTCATTGAGATCATGTGTATTGCAAAAGAGATCTCTTCACAAGCTTAAACCTTTGGTACCATTCCAATCCTAGTCCTACAACATGTCTACCTCTAATTCATTGGGTTTCCATCGACTTATAATTGCTCCTAATCCATTGGAAGGTAAAGGGTTGTCCCATGAAGACATCATCTGGAATAGAATTAATCAATGATAAGAATAGACGCAGAAGCAATTACAAGAGATATCTCAAATTTTGGACAGGATCATTAGAAGACATCAAGGCAAGCATCGTGAACAACTAGTATCCGTCCCATCAAAAGAAAGCATACTAAAGAATCCATACATACGTATACCTCCAGTCAATCCACCAAATGTTATATTTGGTTTAAATATGGACACCAACTAATCGATTGTCCATATGTTTACAAACAAAGCACTAAAGAACCTATAAACATGTTAAGGATACCAGTGAACACTTTGTCGAATCTAGAAAGGTTTCAAGCTCTGTTGAAAACCTTGATGCAAAATCAGAACAAGTTATAGACACACTTAGTGGTGAGGCTGATGCCGATTAAGCAACCAAAGATTCTACAATGGTTGACATCAAGCCGACCATGGAAACAACACAATATATTTCCAACAAAGGGGACTCACACACACCCGACTTGATTTCAGCTACCTAGAATTGCACCATAGATGGTCCTCAATTTAACAAACTTGATGTCTAGAGAACAATTACAACCTTCGCTTATCCCTTTACCTCTTTGGAAAACAAACAACGAACATCAAGTTGATGATCAAAAGAGAAATCTTAAGACAAAAACATCCTATGAGACAAAATCTTTCTTTTATAATCTGGAATCCTGGACACTATCATTTGTATTGAATAAAAATTTGTATGAAGTCAACATTTCGATATCACACAGCTTGCCTATAGCATGTAAAAATGGCAATCAAGAAACATGTCTTCTTCCATCTAGTGCAATTGAGTTCACATCAATCACAACTGTTGGAAATTGTTTAGAACCTACAACAACAGGAAACTATGGGATCCTGAAGGTTGAAACAAAGTATTTAGGTATTGGTTGGACTGACTTAAAAACTAGCAACCAACACCATCACAAGTTTAAATGTTTCAACCCTTATATGCAACGACACAAGAGACTTAAATTCGATAATGAATATTTTCTTTCACTTGGAGGAAATGATGTGGGTATTATTGAAAGATTTCATAAATGATCATTCAAACCAATACCAGTTGATTATTGTACTCATTAATGAGTTGGTTGACCATTAAATCAGGCCCATTTTTCTTCGTTTACAAAATAATCATATAGTGTTAGTTTCTAAGTGTTATTTTCAATTAATTCTAATGCTTGTCATTACTACTTTATAATCTTTATCTAAGTCATTGAAATGAAACAAATTAGAGAGTTAAGCATTTCGCTGTGGAAGTATCTTTATTTCCCTTATCTTATCTAAACTCGGCTAGCTTGGGTTTAGTGGCGATTACAAGGTTTATTGTCCTTATGAGTCTCAACTATGTAAGAGAATTTTTAGAAGGCTAGAAATTGTTGCAACCAAAACTCCTAACAGTCGTTTCGTTTGCATCATTTTAAAAATGATATTAAATAGACCGAGTTAAGAAGATGTGAGCTGAGCTAATTAGAGAGAGTTGAGAAGAACTATGTGAAGCAACTATTAATGCTCTCACATTCGCTTGTAGAACTAAGTTCCACACACAAACACACACGCATACACTAGAATTGCCGCACTAGAGAAGGGTGATAAGGCATGGTTCACTCACCACACATAAATACAAATCTTTTTATGTTAGAAATATTAGTAATTTGCCATGCCTAGAAAATAACTATATAATTCATACGAATGAAAATCTAGATAGAAAATATTAAGAATAAGAGTGAGGGAGATAGAGTAAAACAATCTTATTTTTAAGTCTGAAATCTATCTATTTATGCTCAGAACAAACTGTCTAGGTTGAATTAAAAAAGAACATTAATACCCTACAATTTACTAGGCAGATTGTTCTCATTCCCTGTGATTCTGTATTGTTTCCTAAGCTTTGTAGATGAATGCATTAAAGGGTCTTGAGAAATACTAGTTAGGAATTCATAGGAAATAATTATTGTCATGCAACAGTAACTGCTAATTAAACTATTTCAAAAATTACAAACAAAACAAATTAAAACGTCCTAGGAACTCTAAGGTAAAGTTTTGCATCAGTTATGCTTCTAATTAAGGCCCTTAATTGTATTAACTCCAGTTTCCTCTAGAATATTCTATTGTTAGAGGACATAAACTGCTTTGACACCAGGTGGGCTCCCATGTTCCACTCGGGCCAATATTGTCTTAGATCCCACATGCATTCAACAATTTTCTTAAAATTTGAAGTTAGTAATGGTCCTACTAGATGAGTCCTCTTTGGCTCATGTCATGGTTTTCATGGTTGATTCTTTGCCTTCAGTTCTATTTAGACTCAATCAAGCTTGGTTGATTCACATCACTGTTCAACACTCAGAACCATAAAATATTGTAAGTTTAATTGTTGCTCTATAATATTTACCTTTCAACTTTAATGATATCTTCTTATTACATAGAATACCTTATGTCCCTCTCTATTTTAACCAACTAGCATTAATTCTATATGTAACATCTCCATCAATTTTTTCATCACTTTAAAAACTTGACCCTAGGTATTTAAACTTTCTTTTTGAGGAATGCAGTGTGTGTCAATCTTAATTTTTATGTCCTTTGAAGTACCCAAATGATCAAACTTACATTCCATATATTATGTATTTGTTCTACTAAGTTGAAAGCCTTTACTTTTGAATGTTTCTCTACATAGTTGCAATTTTCTATTTTTTTTCTTAGACTCATCCACTAACACAATGCCATTTGTAAATAACATACACAAAGGTGCTTCATCTTGAATATGTTTTGTTAAATCATTAATAACCAATATAAATAATTATGGACTTAAAGTTAATCCCTAATGTAGCCCAATATTAACTTCAAAGGAATTTGTCATTCCTTCATGAGTCATCACACATGTTTTTGTATCATCGTAGATATCTCTTATGAGATTTATGTATGTCAATGAGATACCTCTCTTTTATATAGTTTTTTAAAGAACATATCTTGACATCCTATCATAAGCTTTTCTAGATTAATAAATATCTGGTAAAGGTTTTTCTCTTTTGCTCTAAAATGTTTCATAAAATGTCTCAATAGGTGAATCTCTTCAATAATATATCTAATGGGTATGAATTCGAATTGGTTTTTTATTGTACTCGATACTTTTCTTAACCTATGTTCAATAATTCTTTCATAGAATTTCATAGAATGACTCATTAACTTGTTACCTCTATAATTTACACAATTTTAAAAGTCTTCCTTGTTATTATATATGGGCATTTATATACTCGCTCTCCATTGCTCAAACATCTTTTGGATTCTCCATATTTCATTAAATAGTCTTGTAAGCTAAGTGAACACAATAACTCGTAGGATTTTTCATACTTCTATAGGAATATTGTCTGATCCTACATATTTACCAACCTTCATATATTTAAGAACCTCTTTCAATTCATCCTTTTGAATATGCCAATAGTAATTGCAGTTTATATACTTTTTTTATTTGGCTAACTCTCCTAAGTTAATACTACCATATATTTTCATTAGAAATCTTATAGAAATATTTTTTCATCTATTTTGGATATCATCATTCGTTATTAGAATCTTCTCATCCTTATCTTTAATTCATCTAAAAAAGTAAAGTCCTTAATTTTCTTATCTCTACTCTTAGCTATTCTAAAAATATATCTTTCACTTTCTTTTGAGTTAAGCTTTTTATATAAATCCTCCCAAATGTTGGCTTTTGCTTCATTAACATCCTTTTTTGTTTCTTTCTTTGCTTTTTTATAAGCCTCCCAAGTTTTACTTGTTTTCTTGGCATAATTTAATTTGTAGCATGCTTTCTTTTTCTTGATTTCATCTTGCACCACTTCACTTCACTACCAAGCTTCTTTTTGTGCCGGTATACCTCACTTAGATTCACCTAATACATCTTTTGTCACTTCTTTAATATGTATAGTAATATTGTTTCACATATCATAAGGTGTACCTACATAATTCAAGCATCTATATGAAAAACTTTTTGTTTAAATATATCTTCTTTCAAACATTTAAAGTTTCATCATCTAGTCTTAATAACTCTATGCACTATGTTCTTATTTGTCCACTTTTTTACACGTAAATCAATTACTAAAAGTCGATGTTGACTAGTTAAACTTTTTCATAGAATTATCTTACATTCTTTACTCCATGGTCTATCTTTTTTCCTACAAACAAAATAATCAATTTGTGTTTGTGACAAACTACTCTTACAAGTAATTAAATGTTCATATCATTTTTTGTAAATCATATTAGCTATAAAGATATCAAATCATAACAAAATTTAAAATCTTTACCCTCCTCATTTATATCCCAAAAACATAGTTTACATGAATACCTTGATATCCTAATGTCTCTTTACCAACAAGTTTATTTAAGTCTCCTCTTAAATAAATGTTCTCCCTTTGTGGCAATTTTTGAATTACCTTATCTAACTCCTCCAAAAAAACTTTCTTTATACTATCTTATAATCCTACTTTGGGTGCATAAGTACAAACTATATTCAAAGCTTCTACTCCTAACACTAATTTCACCATTATAATTCGATCACCATATCGTTGTATGTCTATTATACTATCCTTTAAATCTTGATTTATAATAATACCAACTTTATTTCGAACCTTTTTCTTTCCTAAGTACCATAAATTAAAAGTTGTAATCTCAATCTCCTTTGCTTTTTCTTCAACCCACTTTATCTCTTATAAACATTGAATGTGAATCTTTCTCCAAATCATAGTATCTACTACTTCCATTAACTTATTGCCCCCCCATATCCGTCCATGCTGAAAATATGGAGACTCTTATTGTAACTTGTTTACTATATTTAAGCGATAATGTAGCAGGACTAACTCCTTTACCTACACCTATCCATAGTGTGTGAATCCTCTCTGCAATTGATTCACTATAGGCGGGCAAAGATGTAAAAGCCCTTGCTTACAAGTTGCCCCCCTTGTTTGGCTAACTACTACAACTGGATTATACTTGCTCAGATTGGTCAAATGTCTGAACCCAACCAAAACAATGCCATTTGATATCCTAATGAGACCAACTTGTAGGCCTTGCCATTGCCCCCTGCTTTAGTTCATTATGGTGTACTACTTTTCATCCCCACTCGCAAAGCTTTTTTCACACTAAGTAGTGTGAGCTACATAGATTATTAGTTCTTATTGGTTATATATATATATATATATATATATATATATATATATATATATATATATATATATATATATATATATATATATATATATATATATATATATATATATATATATATATATATATATATATATATATATATGCATGTAAGTTTATCAAATGACATGCATAGCTATTCTTTTCACCATTCATTATGATCATACACCCACATGATCACTTGCCTTAGGCACCATGCTTAAGATAATGGTGTCATCATTTTGACTTTTCAATTATTTAATGACCATCTTCAGAATGGTTCTTTCATTGCCATTTCAAAAGGCGGTTTACCTTGGTCAACATGGTCATTATCAAGCCCTCTTGGCTATCAAACATCATGATGGTGAGCAGAACTGCCATGGCTTGCTATATATAATTAGCAACAACAACTAAGCCTTTTTCTAATACTAGATGGGGTCGGCTACATGAATTCTTTGTTTCCAAATAACCCTATCATGTGTCATGCTAGAAGTTAACTCAATATAAGCTACATTATTCTTTATTATTTCTTTCCAACACTTTTGTAATCATTTTCTTCCTCTTTTAATATTTTCATAATCTAATTTTTCATATCTTTTTATGGGAAGTCTTTTGGTTGTCTTTCTACATGTTCAAACCATCTTAAGTGATTTTCTCTCAGTTTATCATATATTGGTGATACTCATAATTTGTTTCTAATAACCTCATTATGTATACGGTTTTTTCTTATGTGACCACTCATCCATCTCATCATTTTTGTGCGGAAATCTTATATATATAAGAAAGGCAGTAAATGTGTACACTTATTTGTGCCCAAACATTTCTTAAGAATTTCAAACTTTCGATCATTGAGACCAACGATTGAATTTTGAATTAAAAATTACTACAATACCTTTTGTAGTGTATATTTAACACACTTAGTATTATTTTGTTTTTGCCTTAAGATCTCAATAGTTGATCTTGATGATCAAACATTTGAAATCGTTAAGTAGGTTAGTGCATGGATAAATGTATGCATGAGAAGTGATCTCTCTCTTTCTCTATGTATAGTAATAAATGTATAATATCTTTTGTTGTATGAGATTGCATAAACATCTCTATTGTTTGATTGATGTGATCAACAATAGATATTTAGATTAAAAGTATTGTTCTACTTTTGGATGTTGCATTAAATACTTTTTGTTCTATCACCTCAACCATTCTTGTTAAAGATAGAGCAATGAGGATATTTTATATAAGATTATGCAACGAAATACATTATGCATTTACAAGTCTCTTTATATATATATATATATATATATATATATATATATATATATATATATATATATATATATATATATATATATTTATATTTTAAAAAAAGAGAGTCTAATATGCTCACCTATCCTTATAAATCTTAACCATCAAACATTATTAAGAATGAAAAGTAAAAGCACCATTTGAATCAACTAAATCAGAGCTCATATTAACCAAACTGAGGCAAACAAGGGAGCTCATATTACCCCAATCTCATCAGGAGTTTTAGCACTAAAGTCTCTCTCTCTCTCTCTCTCTCTCTCTCTCTCTCTCTCTCTCTCTTGTTGGACATCTTCATATATTGATAAAAGGCACATTACTGGCTGGCTTGCACATTTTCATAAGTGGTTAGTTGGAATCATTTTGCTCATGGTGGATTGCATATTTAGGTAAAAGCACAATTTTCTACGAAAGATGTCTTCAATACTTAAGCCATAATGTAACGTATGCTTTTGCTCCGTCAAAAGGAATTACATAAACACCGATGTGCTTTATGTGCAGACAACCACTTATCGTTCCAGTCCCATCAAACCTACTAAAGGTTCTCAATTGCACGGCCTCAGCTTTTCCTTGAATCGTAAATTCCGACATTGGAGTATAATTTTCGCATGAACTTTTCACATTTCCATAAGATTTTCAAGTTGGAGACACAAGCTACAAACCGAGCTCGATAAACAACTCTATCTTCCCATGGAGTTACTAAACTCTCATTATACTCTTCTTAATAATATGAACCATCCATCTTTTTAATTGGATGGTCTAGAAAAAAACACAAAATATACTTTTTACTTTTTAAAAAAGTAAAAAAACACAAAATATATTGGTTTGCATCGGTCTACCAAACCCCCACCCGACGTATTCAAAAGAATGAAGTCAAAGAGGCTCTTAAACATATGAAGAGTGGTAAATCAGTAGGACCAGATAATATTCCTATAGAAGTTTGGAAAATACTAGGAGAAATAGGAATCACTTGGCTCACAAGACTATTTAATGAAATATGGAAAAACCAAAAGATGCCCGAGGAATGGAGAGTAAGTACACTTATACCCATATATAAGAACAAGGGAGACATTCAAAATTGTGCGCATTATCGAGGTATCAAGTTAATGAGTCATACTATGAAATTATGGGAAAGAATTATCGAACGTAGGTTAAGACAAGTATCAAGTACAACAGAGAACCAATTTGGATTTATGCCAGGCAAATCTACTATTGAAGCGATTCACCTTTTGAGACGTCTTATGGAACATTTTAGAGCAAAAAAAAAAGACCTTCACATAATATTTATTGATCTAGAAAAAGCTTATGATAGGGTACCGAGGGAGGTTCTTTGGAGAACTTTGGAAAAAAGAGGTATCCCATTGACATATATTAACCTTATAAGAGACATGTATGATGGTGCAAAAACATGTGTGAGGACTCATGAAGGAATGACATACTTCTTTGAAATTAATATTGGGTTACATCAATGATCAACTTTAAGTCCATACTTATTTATAATGGTGATAGATGAGTTAACAAAACATATTCAAGATGAAGTACCTTGGTGTATGTTATTTGCAGATGACATTGTATTAGTGGAGGAGTCTAAGAAAAAAGTTAATAGAAAATTGGAACTATGGAGAGAAACATTAGAAATCAAAGGCCTCCGACTTAGTAGAACAAAGACAGAATATATGAAATGTAAGTTTGATCATTTGGCTACTTCAATTAAAATTGACACACATTGCATTCCCCAAAAGGAAAGTTTTAAATACCTAGGGTCAATTTTTCAAAGTGATGGAAGAATTAATGGAGATGTTACACATAGAATTAATGCTGGTTGGTTAAAACAGAGAGGAGCATCAGGTATTCTTTGTGATAAGAAGATACCATTAAAATTAAAAGGTAAATATTATAGAGCAGCAATTAGGCATGCCATGCTTTATGGTTCTGAGTGTTGGGCAGTTAATCATCAACATGTACAAAAGATGTTTGTGACATAAATGAAGATGTTGAGATGGATGAGTGGTCATACAAGAAAAGACCGTATACATAATGAGGTTATTAGAAACAAATTAGGAGTGGCACTAATAGAGGATAAAATGAGAGAACATCGTTTAAGATGGTTTGGACATATAAAAAGAAGATCAAAAGAAGAACCTTTAAGAATGTTAGAAAAACTAAATTTGGAAAGTATTAAAAGAGGTAGAGGACGACCACAAAAGTGTTGGAAAGAAACAATAAAGAATGATCTAGCTTATTGGGAGTTAACTGCTAACATAACACATGATAGGGATCTGTGGAAACAAAGAATCCATGTAGCTGACCCCGTCTAGTATGGGAAAAGGTTTAGTTGTTGTTAATATCATATATTTTACCTAAAATACAAAATCTTCTTTATGATATTTATATTATTAAAATAAAAGTTATTATGTGTATATATATAAAAAATATCAGAGCAGGTCTAACTTCAACCCTACACCACCCCGCTTTCTAGTCTTCCTTGCCTTGCCTCGCTCCGCAGAGGGCAGGGTTTTCCTCCATGAAAACCTGCCCCATGTAGGAATGGGGAGGGTAGGAATTGCCATCCCCACCCAACTGCTCATCCTCTTCATAAATCAGGTTCATAATGCTTGGCTTCTAGTCAAGATATTCACATGGTATTGATGACCTAGAAGCATTTTCCTTCTCTCTCTCTCTCTCTCTCTCTCTCTCTCTCTCTCTCTCTCTCATAGATCCCATATTGGATTTGAGATCCAAAATGCGTGGGTTTAAAAAAAGGTCTTAATGATAAAATAAACCATCAAATCCAAAGTAGGTTTTAAAAAAAAGGTCTTAATGATAAAATAAGCCATCCGATTAGGATTCTACTTGTTTATATAGCTACGAAATTAAAGGCTTTTTCTTACAAAACCTAGAGCATAGAGTTATTGGTAAAATCCGTAGAAATACATGCGTAATAAACCAATATACAAGAAACTTAAACACGTGTCAATCAATAAAGTCGCATATCCAAAGTATGACAGAAAAAAATCGTACGAAAAATAAAAGCAGAAGCAATAATCAAAAGAACTTATTTATGTGAATCGCTCTTGCATACTTACCTTATAGAAATTTGCACCCCCTACAAGTACGTACGAGTACCTATATCTTCTTCAAAGGATAAAACGCGTGCACAACTCGAAAGGCACGTACCTGACTTCAAGTGGACCTCGACCACACCTCAAGGGAATGACGGTTGAGAGTAGTCACACCGCAAGAGATACCATGGGAAGAGGGGAGCGGGAGGAGAGAGTGTTAACGCAAAATTGTACTAATTAGGAAGCCTAACACAGTTGGATCATGAATCGTGGATCCAATCCAAACGATGTACCTCTCTGCTCTATAACCATTCCCGCGTAAACACCGTTAACCATTCAATGAAAAAAAACATTGTGCAAAAAGATACACATAAGATAATTCCCAAACCCAGCTCGACACGCGCGTGCGCACATGTGTAGTCTCACACGTGACTTTTATACTCTAGAACTTTCATATATATCAATGATACATCAATTGAATATTTGAGATATCAATATAAATTAAATATTATTAATGCACATGAGTTTAATTAACCCAACTTAATTAACATTAATCCGGCAAGAGCAATCAAGGGAGGCCACGAACAACGGCGAAACAGATAAGAATGGCAGTGTTAAGATAAACCAGAATTTTCATAATTTTATTTATTTTTCTGACGATCAAGTGATCAACAAACCGTAGTGAAGGTACTAAATCATAGATCTCGGAAAAGATGGATGCATAGACTACCTATTTGACCCCCGAGATGGCTGAGATTGGCCAATTTTTTTATCAAAACAACCAAGAGCCTGTATGCTTTCTTCTCTAAAAATTTTCGACGACGATGTGGTTGTTTGGCAACATTGATGGACCATCGTACGGTCTTGCTGATGGCACTTGCGCATGTCGAGATAGACGTGTCGGTGTGGATCACAATGTTATGTTCAAATAGCATCCATGTTGCTTAGTTTTGGTGAACAGTTTGGATCTGGATCCTGATTCAAGAGCTTTTTTTAACTTTTTTGGTTCTTTAATCATTTCAAGGCTATTTGATGTCCAAATGTAGCCCAGTTTGAAGTGCCCAATTTGTAGCACAATGCACTTCAATGTAATTGGAATTTTATTGATAGGTTAGATTACGGTGAGCTTAATGGGAAGTTGGATTTAGGGTTGGTCAATGGGATGTGAATAGAGTATTTTGAGAATTTCAGAGCCGTTTAAATTCTGATTTGCACACGGTTTGAACTGTTCCTTTGATTATTAAATAGACTACATTTTAATTTTGATTTTATACTTTAGGGACTAACTGAGATGACTTGGACGTATTGCATGAGGATTATGGCTTACAGATACTGATGCTAAATATCGTTTGAGGTAGGTTGATATGCATGAGGCTAATGTTTGTTATGGATTGTTTTTAATGTGCTTATTTTATATGATATGCTACTATTTTGATAATAATAAGTTATTTATAGTATTTATTTAGAATTGCTTACAAATGTGCATGTTTGACGGTATTTGTGCTTATATGTATGTTTTTTGCTGCATGGGTGCATCGAGTTATGATTATGTGGATGAACATGTGTATGAGATATGATTAGCAAACAAGAATAAAAAGGAAGATTCAAACCGTAATTGTGTGACAAATATTGCTCTTACTATACATGTTTGTGTTTGGGTTCTCTAGAGATTTAGTTGTGATGAGATGTGACCCTTTAAGAGCTCTCGGACACCTTGACTGTGTGGACAGTATTATGGACTAGCTGTGTGTGGACGGCCTCGTGTACCCAAGCCCATTTATGCAACCTTTGGTTTGTGAGCTCTATATGAATTGTAATTATAATAAGTTGGGGGTGTATGGATGTGCATGTGGTCATGTGCGCAAGAATGGATTTAATTATGAAAAAATATGATGGTATTTACTTGCCTTGATAATTGGCATTTGAAACAAGCATGATTTAATCATAAATTTGTATTATTTAGATGCAATATGTAATTTATTCGGATTCAAACCATCGGTTCCAGTTTATCTGAAATACGTGAACCGCTTGGGGGATGGTTCCAATTTCGGTTTTGGAACTGGTGGTTCCCAACTGGAACCACTGAGACCAACTTCAAATTTTTTTTCAACAAAGGGTTACTACCCTCTAGAGAAAGAGTCTTGTCGTTAAACCAGTAAACCGTTTGTGGTTAAACTGTATTAGTAAATGAATATAAAGTATTCTTGAAATGCGAAGGCTTGTAGAAAGGCACCCATCTTATCCTATAAGAGTCAAACTCCCCACCAACCATAATAGTGTGGAGCAACGTACCGTTCAACTATGAGTCATTAAGTGAAAGGAAACTTTTCGAAAAAAAAAAACTTTAAGCTGTTTGAAACCACAAGTGTTGATTTCCAAAAACGATGAACAGTAACTTAACCAAAAGATCTCCGGTCATGGTTCCGGTTCCTCACGGTTAGTAGGCCGGTTCTGAACCGGTCATGTCTAATTATTGTTGTTAAAATTCTTAGAGTAGGAAGGTTGTTTGTTTAGAGTTAATATGAGCATATATTTATTACAAAATAAAAAGAACAAAGTATATTGACATCCCTATGCTTCACACTGACTTATACCATCTCCTACTCAACTTGTACCATGATTGCTGCAGCTACAGTTTCCACAAACTCTTCAACTTGTCTTACTCTAAAATCGTAAACGTACAGGGATGAGCACACCAACACGTATAGATAGGTACGTATATTATAAGCATGCAGATCTCAAAGCAATGCATGGCGACAGAAAATAAGAGTAAATGTATATACAGTTTAATAAGTAACATTTATGATTCAGATAGGTACGTATAGATATAGGAATCTCGTGTATAAAAATAAATATCACATGTCTATATCAAGCAAATAAAATAAATTTATGATGTATGCATGAACCATGCATTTGTCTTAAACAGTAGAATCATCAGCCCTTATTTATCTTTCTTATTAACTGGGTCAACTACTCATCTATGAACGACAACACCCTACACAGGTGTTTCAGCATCAACCAAGCTCTCATAACATACATTATGTCATATTTAATTCCACTAATGCCAACACGACCCATATCTACATAAAGTATGCATCGGTATCATCAAGTAGCAATACATAATTATCCAATAATTACTCATTAATAAGCTATCCAATAATCATTACATCATTTGTATATCACATTTACAATTCACGTATGGCATGCATATTTTCATAACTAAAACAACCTATCTACTGGTTATATTTGCAGGGAAGCAACGCTATTGAGCTATGAATCTTCTTCGAGGAGGTTCCGTAAGGTAACAGAAAAAATTCACAGTGGAGAGAAAATAGAAATTGTTCGTGTATACAATTTCTATAACTCTCTTCGTATTTATCCTTACATTCTTTTCCTTCTTCGGATGTGCATTTCAACAAAGTGAAATAGCTCCGTACTATATTGCTTCTTTGATTAATTACTTAAAAACAAAACTGTTGTATTTAGTTTAAACGTTTTGTTTGACAAAAATGGGAAAACAATTTATGCAATAAGGAAGGGGCCCTCCTTCCTTATTACATATCTGTTATACATGAGGCCTTATGATCATCTATAACCACACGAGTTATCACCTCTCACTCAGTCATATGAACCGAATTAAGATACAATGGTTTCCACTATTTCAAGTATAGACATAGTGATATAACTGATTGGCCACAAAACCAAGTTGTACAATGGTTTTTTGAAAAGTCAAATACCACTAACAAGATATATAGGGATTTCTTCAACCTATATATCATGTCCTCATGACCTTTAATTAGATGGTCTTCTCTGTGTTAAATATAAATAGTTTTATTAGGGTCACCGTTTAGAAAGACAGTCTTTATAACTAATTGATATAAATCCAAATCATAAAAGACAACAATTACCAAAATTATCCTTATAGATGTAAATTTTGCAACCGGTGAATATGTAGCAACATAATCAGTTCCCTCTTTTTGCGAAAACCTTTTTTGATCAACCTCGCTTTAAATTTTTTATTGAACCATCAACTTTATATTTCTTTTTCAATACTCATTTACAACCAATTACTTTTATATCTTTTGATAGAACTGTCAACTCACAAACTTAATTTTTCTTAATATATTTAATTTTCTCATCCATTGCTTTTACCTAGTTTAGCGATTCAGATGAGTTTATAGCTTCCCAATAACTTAGGTTATCAGTAAGCTCATCTAAATTTATTAAAGAGCATGTATCCTCCACTAAAGAAGTATGATAGTCTTTTAAGTAGGATGGAGGAGCTCGTGGTCTTTTATGACCACTCAATGTTTCAGTTTCTATGGGGTTCGAACGATGATTCTTTAGGACTTAAAATATCACTATCGGTATCATTGTTATCTATAAGGATGTCATTCTTAGTGTCATCTAAAAATTCAACATCCTTACTCTTTATCAACCTACCCTTTTCATCTCACTGAGTATCCGATAAAGATACACCTTAAAGATCTATTGTCTAGTTTAGATTGGTCTTAGATCTTAACATAAACTATAGAGCTCTACCTCCATAGGTGACTAAGGTCTAGTTTTCTACCAAATTATAACTCATACAATATAGTACAGGAAATGGTTGTAGTCACTATTTCTCTCCAAAATACCTTTGATAGAGAAGTGTTTCCTAACATCGACCTTATCATATTTAGAAGGGTCATGTTATATCGTTCAATTATACTGTTTTGTTAAAGTGTCCTAGGCATTATATTTTGCTTAGTTATTCCATGTTCTTTATAATATTATAAAAACTTAGGCGAGGTATATTCACCACTTCTATCTGACCTTAACATTTTAATCGTGTATCCTAATTGATTTTCAACTTCTTCATTATATTCTTTGAATGTGTCCAATGCTTCTGATTTATGTGACAAGAGATGTATAAATATACCTTGAATAGTCATTAATGAAGGTTATAAAATAAACCTTTTCACTATTCGACCTTATTCTAAAAGGTCTACAAATGTGAGTGTGAACAAGGTATTAGACTTGTGGCTCTTCTTGTTTCTTTCGAAAATAGTTTTCTCGTCATTTGAGAAATACTTCTCTTGTCATTTTCTCTTAAATGCAAGTCTCACATTTGTTAAATGTGGTTTCATCAAATGTAGGTAATAAATCAAAAGTTGTTAATTTCTTTAACTTATTTAGGATAATGTGTCATAATCTTTTATGCCACACATTAATAAGAAGTTGACGATTATTCATTATTCAAAGTTTTGAGTTTAAACAAGTCATTATCCAATATACACGATCATGTTTTCCTATAGTCACCTTTTAGGTTTGAAAGTTCAACCCATTCAATTTTTGGGTTTTGGAAAGTTCATAAACACAAACGTGAGAAACCTAATTATTTAAATATTTAACAAATATTCCAAAATGAAGGTCTAACAACCAAGACAATCAAACAATAAACACACAATAGACTAATAAGCAACAACTTAGTGCAAACAAGTTAATCAATTAAGATTAATAACACATTTGAAGAAGGATAAGTCTTCTTACTGTAAATAATTTCAATCACTTGTCTGCAAATAGAAAACATCTCAAGTATTATTTAAAAGGCAGATTTATATAGACAACTTGAAAAATTAATCTGTTGATATAATTTTCAGAGAAGTCTATAGGCAAAACAGTAACTTCTACAACAAGTATTATTATGTAATTTTAGAAAAACTTAAGTAATCTATTTGAAATAGTAAAAATCTATGATTCATTGTTTCAAATAAATCCATTATCATTCTATAATTAACACAAAATTACAATCCTAATTTGTAAATTTTCAAGACAGACAGGTTATTTCTTGTATTATAGGGGGCAGAGAGGTAATTCACCTCTCTAAATATCGCGATTTAAAATCATTGTGCTCACGGTTTCTTCCAAAATCTGGGCGGTTTTGTTCAGATGGGTTTTGAGATAGGGGATGATTTGTCCCTTGCTATTCTAGCAAAACATCGAGAGAGAGAGAGGATCATTCTGGGTAGGAGAGCTAAACTGTTATTCGACTGATTGACGATGGAAGGGATTTTTGTTGACCAACATGCCGCTCAATCGACATCTCTTCGAAAAGATTCTCGGATTTTTTGTATGATTTACTCTTCTCTTTCCTTTTTCTTAATTTGTTAAGAGGAATAGCCTCGGACAGTGCGAGATCTATGGACCGAGGTTGATGTGTTTCACATGCGAGCCGATTGACTTGTGTTGTTGGTGTGCCACTTGGGCCACCTTCTCTTCACTAGGTTGATATCTTGCACACAATTGATTTCCTGAGCCGAGGCAATGAAAAAAGAAGAGTGCAAGTAGATGGTTGTTCTTGAATCAATTTCACAAGGATTAGTTTGGACCAGTCCTCAAGAAAACAATATAAAAGATAAGTATTTGTTCTCCAACCCCTTTTTATTTTGATTTCAATCTATTGTGCTTTTAGTTATAAATGAAAATTTTGTAAGAATTAGAGAAATAACAAGAGTCTCATTAGATCGAGAGCGATCTGATTAGAGGGTTATCAGCCCCTTCCTACTTTTTTTATTGATTCTATTCGAATCTTCTCAAGTTTCTGCTTTGTAGTTATGTTTTAAAAAAAACTTTTTGAGAAGAATGAACAGAAGTTGATCTTTCTTTAAGAGAACAATAAGGGCCTTTGATCGGATTTATCATATATCAATATTGCATAGCATGTCTTTGATATACTCTCTATTATAAATGTAAATAGGAAGTGTACCTTGATTGGACCTTGCAATGGTTGATCTAACGGTTAAATCGGGTGCTTAGTGTTGCCTATTAGGATGAGGCGTTTAATGTTGGCCACCTACGTTTGAAGAACATATTTATATAAATAAGAGGATGAGGAGACGATGTTGAATGTGATATTGAGGACGATTACTAGGTGTTATTGTCCATTTGTAATTGTATTTATATGATTTTTAGATTTTAATGACGATTATATATTTTGTTGATTTAGAGAGCATGAAATTTCATTACAATCATGTATGTAAGCTTTAGTAATAAAGAAACTAAATTTCTTTAATTATAATCAGCATTTACATATACAATGTTTGAAAATTACAAAATAACATCTTACATACAACCCAAACAAAAAAATATCACGCATCGTCACCGTCATCATCATAAAGTGTCAACCGGTGGATTTGTTCGTGGAAATTCTCATACGTCTATGAGACCCAACAACATAGGATCACCCAACAATTATCGTAACACAAGCTCTAAAAGTAATAAAGCTGTTGTAAGTGTCTAATGTATTGTAGCAAGACACCAATATAAGAAATTAAGCATAGGAATGTTAGTATGTGGGGTTGAAGAAAAACAAAATTGAAAATACTACTAATAAAAATATAATTATTTATTTACCTTTACATAGAATGATATATCGCATTGCCTAACTAGAGTAGGTCAAGGAGAGCGTAACAAAATTTACGTGTTCTCTTAATGTATCACTCTATGTATACCTAGTCACACTCGAATGAATAAAGTGTTGGCACTCTACAATGTTCTAGCTCAAAATAATGTAAGCGTTAAGCATCTTAAGTCGCGATATGTGACTCATATTGTACCTTATATGCATGTGGCTTTACATGTCTCTTTTTAATGGAAGGCATTAGTGGTGCTACCAGAATACCTTTACGCAGACCAAATTGATGAACTACATGAATTGGCATATAAAGCTCTACAATATTTAAGCATCGAATGCATATGTGATATCGTAATAACTTTTATGTATTACAATTCATGTATTTTACAGAACTATTATAATGAAGACGACGCTCCAATATAGTTGTAGAAGATCGATGAATGAATATCATCACAATGTAATTATCACGAAGCTTTAGAAAAGGCTATAGCCGAGAGCAACGAGCGCACACCAAAAGAATAATAAACACAAAGCAAACTTGAATAAATAATTTTTATTAATTAGCCACAAAAGGCTTAATCTTTACAAAGAAGTTTTAAGAGTATTTATAGAGAAGAGGGAGTCATAAGAGAGAGAGGACAAAGGGAGAAGAAGAAGGGGGGCTGGCTGCAACCATCCCCCAATGGCTAGTGGCCCTAGGGGCCCTGGTCCTGACGGTCGAGTGGGCCAGGATCGGGCTCGAGTGGCCTTTTTTTCTAAGGCCCCCCCTCAAACTGACAGCTCCATTACTTGAAGTTTGCCAATTAAATATTGAAATTGAGGAGCAGGTAATGACTTCGTGAACACATCTGTAAGCTGATATTCTGATTTTACAAACTGTAATATTAAATTGCCTTGGATATGCTCTTCACGTACATAGTGACAGTCCATCTCTATGTGCTTTGTACGCTCATGAAAGGTATGATTGTTAGCTATATATATAGCACTTTTGTTGTCGCAGAACATGATTGGAGGAGCTTCCAATTGTACGCCCAAGTCCTGAAGTAGTCATCGTAGCCAAGTTAGTTCTGTAGTAGTATTGGTCATTGCACGGTACTCGGCTTCGGTGGACGAAAGAGACACCTTTTGTCATTGCTTGCATCTTTATGAGATACGTGAGTGACCAAGAAATATGCAATAGCTAGTAGAGTATCTGTCATTCACATCACCACCCCAATCAGTATCAGTATATGCGAGCAACTGAGATAACAAGGAAGATGATAGAAATACTCCCTTATTTAAGGTTTATCGAATATAATGAACAATCTTCATAACAATACTCATATGCACTAAAGTGGGTGCATGTTGAAACTAACTTACAATATGAACGGCATGAGCAATATCAGGCCGTGTTATGGTAAGATAGGTAAGTACTCCAATCATCTATCTATAAGGTGTGGGATAACTCAAAAGTTCACTATCAACTAGACGCATCTTTTAGTTGATTACCTTAGGTGTCTTAACAACTTTGTCATCTGTAATACCTGATCTAAAAATAACATCATTAGTAAACTTAGTTTGTGATAAAAAGAAACCTCTATCATCACGAGTTACCTCAATACCAAGAAAATAAGAAAGTTGATCAAGATCCTTCATTTTAAACATATTACCAAGTTCTTGCTTGATTTGTTAGATACTTGTATTATCACTACCTATAATAATCATATCATTGATGTAGAGCAAAAGAATAACAATACCTGTAGAGGATTTTCTTATAAACAAGGTCGTGTTAGTATAACAGATAGTAAAACCATGCAATATCATGAATTCAATCATTCTATCAAACCAAGCCTTGAGAGTTTGTTTGAGACTATATAAAGCTCTTTTGAGCTTTAAACCTTGGTTTCTACGAAGATTGAGACCAGGAAAAGGCTCCATATATATTTCTTCATTCAACCAACCATTCAAAAAGGTATTTTTAATGTCTAACTGATAGATATTCTAATGATGAATTGCACACACAACTATAAGTGTTCTAACAGTTGTCATTCTAGCTATAGGAGTAAAGGTCTTTTCATAATTAATTCCAAATTCTTATGAGTAACTTTTAGCAACTAATCTAGCTTTATAACGATCTAATGAGTCATCATCATTAGTCTTGATTTTATAGACCCACCGACAACCTATAGTCTTTTTGTTATATGGTCTAGAGACAATATCTCAAGTTTGGGCTCTATATAAAGCATCCAACTCTTCGTTCATTACATGAATTCAGTCTTGTGATAATTGAGCTTCTTTAAAGGTTATATGTTTCTTTATAGTTAAAATATTTGTTACTAAAGTTTTATGTCTTCGTAAAAAACTATCATATGAGACAAATCTTTCAGGAGATCTAGAATCACGGTTTGACCTTCTAAGAATAGGCACAGATCTCCTATTGTAATGTTGATCAAAAGGTGTAATAGAGTGTCTGGTAATCATATGTTTATCAAGATCATTTTCTTCATGAATTACCTCTTCATCTAAAATATCATTCAAGAAGGAATAGCAGGAGTCATTAAGAGAACTATCATCATCCATGCTTTTAAAAACATATTCATTTTCAAAAAACCTAACATCTCGTACTACATAAATCTTACCATTTTTATAATAATAACACATATACCCCTTTTTGGTTATTCCATATCCTAGAAAGACACATTCTATGGCTCGAGATGATAGTTTACCGTCTTTGTCAGTATAAACAAAGTATTTACATCCAAAAACACGCAGTCTACAATAGTTGGGAAAAACTTTAAAGAGTTTTTCTATAGGAGACACATTTTGTAAAACCGAAGAGGACATCCGATTAATTAAATAGGTTGCAATGATAATAGCTTCTGCCCAAAAATTTTTAGGAACACCACTTGATAAAAGCAAAGTTCTTGTGATTTCCAAAATGTATCTATGCTTACGTTCGGAAATACCATTTTGTTGATGAATCTTAGAGCAAGAAGTTTGATGTATAATTCCAAACTTATTGAAATGATTTTTAAAATCCTTTGACATAAACTCTCCTCCTGAATCGGATATAAAAATCTTGATTTCAGAATCAAATTAATTTTTTACAAGATTATGAAAGATAACAAAATTTTGAAAGACATCAGATTTTGCTTTTAAAAGATATACCCATGTATACCTAGTAAAGTCATCTATAAAAATGACATAATAGGAAATGCTTCCTTTAGACAAAACGGGTATCGGACCCCATAAATCTGAATGAATTATTTCGAAAGGTCTTGTTGTAACATGTATTTTGTTTGGAAATGAAAGATGTATTTTACCAAGAACACAATCTTTGCAAGAAAAGGATTCCTTATATTTCATTCCAAAAGGACATTGATACAATTTTTTAGCATTAAGATGTCTTAGTCTATTGTGCCATAAAAGAGCATCATTTGTGAAGACATTAACATATCCTATACTATGCAAATAGTCCATAATATAAAGTCTGCCCTCTCTATAGCCACGACCAATCACCTTATTCGACAGGTGATCATGTACAATACATCCCGTAGATGAAAAAGTTATGATACAATTTTTATCCGAAATTTGGGATACAGAAAGTAAGTTCAAATTTAGTTTTAGAACAACACTAATTTTAGAAACTTCAAATTTTTTGTTTTGGAAGTCACCAATTTTATCTACATTTAATTGTGTTTCATCCGCAATATAAACACATGATAAGGGTTTTTTAACACATAATTTTAAAATATTTTCATTACAAGTCATATTAAATGAGACACCAGAATCAAGAATCCAAGAAACCATACCTTGAACTTGATTAGTTGAAGAAGAACAAACCACACCTATTGTTGCTTTGTCTTTTATTTGAGCTTCAAATCTTTTTATCTTTTCTTCGAGTGCAACGATAGAGGATGAGGCTTGTTCTTCTACTATTGCCACATTTCTTTTCAACTTTGGGCAATTTTGCCTTATATATCTGGTCTCTCTACAATGGTGACAAACAATGTCTTTTCTTCGTTCTTCACTTTTGAAATGAGGAGGTCGGTAAGCCTTCATATTTGCTCCAAGTTTTGATGCGATCAAGGTGATGTCTCTTTAAAGTCTTGCTTCATTCATTCTTGTTTCCATCATTTGAAAATCGTTAAGAATCTCTTCTTTTGTAGGAAAAGGTTTTGTATGAATGAGAGATAATCTTACCCCTTCAAATTCTTCCCAAAGACTTTTTAAAAATTGGTATACAAAATCCACATTATCTTCACATTGTCTCTCACTAAGATATTGTATATATTTCTTTTTATAACAATATAATTGGTTCCAAACATTAGAGTATTCCTTAAAAAATTCGTTTATCCCTTTATCTCCTTGTTTAAGTAAAACTAATTTGTCTCTTAATGCCATCCTATGAGTCACATCGTTTTGAACATGGAATTTTTTAAAATATTCTCATGCCTCTTTAGCCTTGGTGAAATCGACCAAAATGTCCCTAATATGCTCATTTACATTATTCATGAGCACCCATAGGATTGTTCTATGACCTCCTCCATATTCTTCTTTTTACTCAAGTGTGGCATTGATAGAGGATTCTACCTTCGAACCACTTACACAGCCCTATAATTTTTTGAAATATAAATAATTTTTTATAGATTGAGCCCATGTCTTATAGTTCGAGGGTGTTAGACGAAAGTTGAATCTACCTTTATCATCCATATTTCAAGAAGAAATAAATTAAAGAGGTAAACTTACAAAATATGATCGACATGCTTCTCGAGGCAATAAATAGTATTCTCACGATTGCAAAATGGCTCTGATACTATATAATGAAAATGATGCTCCAATATAGTTGCAGAAGATCAATGAATGAATATCACTACAATATAATTATCACAAAGCCTTAGAAAAGGCTATAGCCGAGAACAACGAGCGCACACCAAAAGAATAATGAATACAAAGCAAACTTGAATAAATAATCTTTATTAATTAGTCATAAAAGGCTTAATATTTACAAAGAGGTTTTAGGAGTATTTATACAGAAGAGAAAGTCATAAGAGAGAGAGGACAAAGGGAGAAGAAGAAGGGGGGTTGGCTGCAGCTAGGCCCCATTGGGAGCTTGGGCCCCCAACGGCTAGTGGGCCAGGGCCTGAGTGGCCCTTTTTTCTAACAACTATATGGTTGTCAGTCAATTTGTATTGCACAAAATAACACATAAAAATATATAACATTTAATGTTGTATTTAATTAAAAGATTAAGAAACTAGTCAAGTCGCTTCAAAATACTTGTTTTGTCGTCATCAAATCCAATTGCTTATGACACATGGTTTCCATCAATTGGCCTATTTATGGTTTCTCATTACACCATTCTAATTTCATAGTACTTCTAAAAGCTGAGAAGTACTAATAAATTCATGCCTATAATTAAAATAGATAGCTTGTTAATTTTTTTTTTAAAAGAGTTGAACTATACATATAATAAGAAATAATAATAAACATTCTTATGTCAAGCAAAGAAGTATGTCTACTAAGTTGTGCTTTTATCTAAAATGCACTTCCTAGTTGTCAGTACAAATATGTTAATATAATTGCACCCCACGCATAACTATCAACCCTCCAAACATTGTGTGTCAATAGATTCATGAGCATTATTGGTATCCTATCACTAGACTTATCTTCATATAATGTGCACCCTAACTGATATAATAAATAATATAAAACCTTATTTTTGTTATTCAATCTTTCTTGAAAAGTTTAGTTCGGAACACCTCAAACTTAACAACCTCAGACTTAACCTCACATATGACTTTATCGATTTTTATTCCCAATATATCACTCAAAATATCTCCACTCTTTCTAACTATCATCTCGTGTGTCAAAACAATAAGTTAGTCGTCCATTGGAAGATCAACTATCTTTAGGACATTGTGAAATGTGATAGTCATTCCACCCTGCGGCATGTGAAAGTTGTTTATGTTTGGTTGCCAATACTCGATAATAGCAGTTAGTAATGCATGGTCTATCACTTCATATAATAAATATGCATGTCCAATCAACCTATTCCTATATGCAATCTTTACCTAATTTCTGAATCTTACATTCATCCTCTTTATTGGACAGACTCTACCTACAGTATTGCGTGTGTGAGTTGTTATCACTTTTTGTATTGTTTGCAAATATACATTTACCTAATTGCGTGTGTGAGTTGTTATCACTTTTTGTATTGTTTGCAAATATACATTTACCTAACCAATTAGAATAGAGAGTATTGATATCAAATATAAAATTACACTAAAGTTAGAAATTACCGGTTCCTCCCATATCTTATACGCAATGTAACATTCAAAGCTCGAGAGTAATCCCGACATATGAGGAGATCCCTCATCCTTGTTGTCTATAATATAGATCTCAGAATCTAAAGTTGACGTATCCTCCTCGCAACTTGAAGGGTTAGCTTCTTCTTCTCCTTGTCGTCTATGGGGACGTCCTCCATACGACACTACATTGTGTCTCCTACATGAAATGATAATGTTATGGTCTTGTACTCGTACCCTATCAATCAAATATGCATAACAACAAATAATGTACGAAATTCAATCTACACTGGAAAAACTTATGGTTTTTCGACAAGAAATCACGTGATAAATTGATTAAAATGAATAAAAAATAAAATAACAATACAAAATCAACATACCTCGATAAATCGATGAATCTCCCTTCGAATCAACTAAATAAATCAAATTTCACTTCTTCCTTTCCTTTCTCTTTTATCAGTTATCGAGAGCTTAAAGACAGTTCACGCAGGAGGAGAAAGAGTGTCTTCCTTTCACCAGCAAGTGCATTTTTATAATCACTTAAAATAACTAGAGGTATTTTGGAAAAAGCGGTAAAGGGGTGTGCGCATAGTAAAAGAAGTGTGCTTATATCAATCTTGTTATTTATTTGTCGATATGTGGAGAATAAATCCAATATATCCTGAACGGCAAAAAGATTTGTGAAATTATAAGGACTCAGTTTGGGTCCTAGCGTGATTCTATGATCTTGAACACACACATAGAGACTAAAATGACTCACTTAAGAGGAAGTCCTGAAGCATAGGAATCTCTCTCATTAAGCCCCACAGTCCACAGATGTAGAACTTGATTTGCTATTATCAGATATAGTTCTCATGAACCATCAGGATTGATGCATCAGTTGGCCTGAATGGTCGTCCTGAGATGAGCCCCCTAACGTAGTATGTTAATAATGTTTAAGGATAAGATATGGTCAGCCTGGATAGAGGATCGATTTAAAATAACCTTCAAGGTTTTGAGTTCAACCATGAGGAGTGCATAACAGGTATGTAGGGTTCTGCCTGCACAACAGCAGCCAACTAAAGGAAACAAAAACTGAGATTGACCTGCAAAATGCTGGCCCGGCCCTTAAGGGCCACGGGATAGGCCCATTTTAATATATATATATATATATATATAAAACATCAAATATTCTTAATATGGGGTCTTCCGAACTCATGGCCTTCAACTTGTGAGACAAACCCCTGGTCAGTCTCAGGTGGGCTATTTCTCATCGTGCGCTGAGTTTTTGTGATTAAGATTGGAACAGGATATGAAGCCTTGGGCAGCTAAGTATAGAAAAGGAAAGAACAGGAACAGAAAAGCAATTCATAGCCTGACTGCTTCATTGAACGAAGCTACAACAGAGTTCTCGGTACTGAAGCCTGGACTTTTAATAGGAAACCTCATTTAGTCCATCCTCAAATTTAATTGTTATAGCATTTTAACTAACCTTTTCTCTTTCTGTTACAACGGGAAGACGAAGGCAGGCGTGCACGCCCCAAGGATGGAACTCGGGTCGTGAGTCTTGTGGAGTCTAGGGCCCTGCAAGGTGGGTGGAGTGCTATCTAACCATTTAAGATAAGCTATAGAAAGCTTCTCTTTTGTTTTGTAAACAAGCTGCGATAGGCGGATCCCTACTGCGGGCCCCCGGTATCGAACTCAAGACCTTGAAGGTTCTTTTCAGTCGATCCCCCATGGCTCTTTGTGATAAAAGCTTCGTTTTTGTAAATTGTTTCGAAACATCGTTTATCTGAGTCACAAAGGAAACATCCAGCGACTACAAGACGAAAAGAGACATCATAGGAAGAAAAAGAAGAATCGAACAGAAAACAGAACCTAGGCCGTCGGCAGGGGCGATTAGAGTCTGAGTTTCGAGTAATCACCATGATCTACAGTGATGGAGCTTCAACAAAGAATTGAAGTAATCGAGGAAGGAGTCAGTAACAGGAGCCCGCTCTGATTGACTCCAATCCTCTCTCTCGCTCGCTCTCTCTCTCAATGTTTCCCTCTCTTGGTTGCTTATTACTTTCTGTGCCATCACCGCTTGTATTTGTACACATCGGCTTGACGCTTCCGTTCAAAATTACGTGTCCGGCGTCGCTTTTGCGTGTTCACGTTAAGCACAACTCTTCAAACATGTGTCCCGCGTCGCGCTTTCCGTAAAGCGGCCTTTTAAGCTCAAATATACCAGGAGAAACTCGCGGGAGTCGCTCCCTCGTCTTAAAGAACGGAAGAGAAGACAAACCTGGTGCTTTTCTAATCAATCGAGATCTTGATCGTTTGGCTCGGCAGTTGATGATGAGATCGATCCGTTCAACGACGGAGAAAGAGAGAGATGGACGAGGAATTAATGGCGGAGGCTTAGAGGCGTTTTGAAGGCAAAGTTAAGTGTGAGGCCCTCAAAGAAGAACGTCCTCAGTGGTCGACAATCTCTACGAACTCTAATTCACAATCTTAAACACTCTCTCTCCTCCACGATTCAAAACCTTATTTTTAATGTTAATTAATGATTAATTTAATTACATTTGTATGCATTAATTATATTTAGTTTTTTATGCATCTCTAAATATTCATTTGATGCTGTTTTGATACATGCAAAAGGCATAAAGTATAAAAGTCAGGATTTGTGTACGTGAAAATGAAGAGGTACAGTTTAGTCTCAAAGAAACCTCCATGCAATTTTATATTGATTATAGCGCATAAATCTTAATTCAAAGAGCTTCAAGAGGGCATGCATGACTACACATGCATAACTACACACATGCACACACATGCACCTAGTTGGGGTTTGGAAATTGTCTCCAATCTTCTATTTATCTCTACATTTGAGGCATGGTCGAAGGTGGCTCGGGTAAGGTATGTGCTTCTACCAAGTGTTTGTTTTATCTTTAGAGAAAAATGCAGTCACCCATATACCTAAATAGCGATTTCTCTTTCTATAGTGATTGCTCTCCTTTCGTTTTTTTGGTTAAGGTGACTGAGGCATGATCGAAGGTGGCTTGAGTAAGGTATGTGCTCCTATCATGTGTTCGTTTTATCTTTAAAGAAAAATATAGCCACCCATGCATACCTAAATAGAAGGACACTAATTTCTTTAAGGCCAGTTTGTACCGATGACTTTAACAAGTGACTTATTGTTTTGCATTCTTACTTTGCTTGTTTCATGTGTTTTCCGTAATAGCTTTCTTTGGATCTGTGATTATTGATAAAATTAATATGGATTGTCCCCTAACCGATGATATTGATTTTAAAAACTCGGATAAAATTCTTGAGTGGACGGAGAAGGATATTTTGTGTTGCTCTATATTTTATCAGCATTATTGAATGTATTATTTAATGTATATAATTTTTTCTTCTACGACAATGAAAGATCTGTGGACTATCTTGTATCGAAAATATAATACTGAAGAACTTGGTCTTAAAATGTATTTTGTGATAAAGTTTCTTAAATATCAAATAGTAGAGGAGAAATTTATAACTAAATAGTCACACAAGTTTCAGTTTTTATGTCATGGTCTGAAGGAAGCCGAAATAGAGTTTTCGAATAAATTTATTTTCATATATATTATTGAGAAGTTTCCTAAGTTTTGAGAGGGTTTTGTCAAGTATAAAGAAAGGTAAGATGACCCTACATGATCTCATGATAGACATAGTAATAGAGGAAGAGCATAGAAGCTAAAAACCTATTATGCATGTTGATAATACCTTTAAGGTCAACCTAACGGTCAGAAAGAAACAACCTATTAATCCTAAAAAAATAAGCAAAGTACAAATTAAAAGTTAAGATCTAAAAGAAACCAAAAAATAAACCGTGCTAGATTTGTAGTTATGTTGGCCATTGGGTGACTATCTCATGAAAAAATTCAAGAAACTTGTGGCCATTTAAGGAGACATAATCGATATGGCGACCAATGCACCTTCACCTAGTGATGGGTATCTTCCTCTTAAACCTCATATTTTTTATTTAATTCTTATGAAACATTTTAGAGCAAAAAAGATGAACCTTCACATGATATTTATTGATCTAAAAAAACTTATGATAGGATGACAAGAGATATTCTTTGGAGAACCTTTGAAAAGAGACACATCTCATTTATATACATAAATTTTATAAGAGACATTTATGATGGTACAAAAACTTGTGTGAGAACTCATGAATAAATAACGGACTCCTTTGAAGTTAATATTGGGTTACATCAGGTATCAACATTAAGTTTATATTTATTTATATTAGTCATTGATGAGTTAGGAAAATATATTTAAGATGAAGTACCTTGATGTATGTTATTTACAGATGATATTGTATTAGTCGATGAGTCTAATAAAAAAGCTAATAGGAAATTGAAACTATAGAGAGAAACATTAGAAAGTAGACTTTCGACCTATTAGAACAAACACATAATATAAAATGTAAGTTTGATCATCTGAGTACTATTGGGGATATAAAAATTAAGATTGATATATAGTCCAACCCTCATGAGAAAAATTTTAAATACCTAGGGTTAATTTTTTGAAGTGATGGAGATGTTATGCATAGAATTAATATTGATCGATTAAAATGCTAATTTGTTAAAATGGAGAGAGGCATCTAGTATTTTGTGTTATAAAGGTAAAAGGTAAATATTATAGAGTAACAATTAGACATGCTATGTTTTTATGGTTTTGAGTATTGGACAGTTAATTATCAACTTGTGCAAAAGATGTCTGTAGCAAAAATGAAGATGTTGAGATGGATGAGTAGTCACACATGAAAAGATCGTATACATAATGAGATTATTAAAAATCAATTGGGAGTAGAGGATAAAATGAGAGAAAATTATTTACGATGGTTTGGACATGTAAAAAGATGACCAAAGGACTCTCCCGTAAGAAGATATGAAAATTTAGATTGTAAAAATATTAAAAGAGGAAGAGGAAGACCGTAAAAAGTGTTGAAAATGAACTATAAAGAATCATCTAATTTATATTGAGTTAAATGTAAGCATGGCATATGATAGGGTTATGTGGAAACAAAGAATTCATGTAGTTGACCCCATGTAACATGGGAAAATGCTTAGTTGTTGTTGTTGTATAAACTATATTATTGAATTATAAACATTGAGGCTAATGTATACGTCTATGATGATTGGTGTCTATTTGTATCGGGATCATTCGATTCTTTTATCGATAAAGGTCATATCTCTTCAACGAGTTAATATATTCCAACGATTTGTCAAAATATCCTTAGTGGTCCAATTTTAGTTAGAGTGTGTTAGGTTAAATTATAAATGTTTCTTTTGGAAAGGGTTATTTATGTGATGTAGAGGATTTGTTTAAGATTCATGTAAAATCAATTGTTGGTTCTTGTATGAATTTTAATGTTAATAAAACCTCTACCTCTTATTTTTCTTCTTTTTTGTGTATAATATTGAATCATATGATGTATGGCATGCGAGGTTGGGTTATATAAATTTTGATTCCATGAAAAGAACGATGAATTTAATTTTTTTCCCTAAGACTGGTTTCATTCATGATCATATAAAAAGGATGAAAATGTGAGAGTAACCTTGAAAGTGTTATTTTTAGATCAAAAGACAGAAAAATAACTGAATCAAGAAAAAGTAAATGACCTAGGATATCTAAAGACTTTAGAAGTGACTTTGTTACTTTAAATGTCGAGGGTGATCCTTATTACCTTCCAGCAAGTTATGACCTGAAAGGAAGTTCATTTTTGGAAGAAAGTTGTTAATAATAAATCCAATCAATTATTTCTAATAATACATAGAAATTAGTTGATTTGCCTCTTAATTGTTCTATTGTGGGTAACAAATAAATTTTTAAAAAGAAACTAAATGCAAATGGGATCATCAATAAGTTAAGGCTCAGTTAGTTGGTAAGAGATACACAAAAAGAATAAATAGATTATTTTGACATATATTCTCTTCTTTTCATAATAACCACAATGTGAGTGCTTATGACACTATTTTCTCATAATCCATCATATGGATGTAAAGTTTACTTTTATGCATGATCACCTCAATGAGAAAATTTATACCAATCAATTAGAGTGATTTATAACTCTGAGAATGAGTCTAAGGTATGTAAACTTGTTAAATCATTATATAGTTTGAAACAAACTCTTAAATAATAGTATAAAAAGTTTAATTATGTAATATCATTCTTTGGCTTTATTTCTAATGAGTTTGATAAGTGTGCCTATTAAAAGTTGATCAATGAGGTTTTTATCATTTTATGCTTATACGTAGAGGATATTTTATTGCTTGGTTCCGATATAAGAATTGTAAATGAGACTAAAACATTCTTGTGTAAGAAGTTTGAGATGAAAATTATGGGTGTAGCTGATGTGATTTTATGATTTAAAATTACAAAGTCTATTAATAGTATACTAATCTCTAAGTCTCGCTATGTTGAGAAAGTTTTAGAGAGATTTGGATAAAAAACTGTAAACATGGTAAGATCTCATATGATTCATCTAAAGCTTTATACAAGAATGAGAGTGATAGTCCTATGTCTCAGTTATGATACTCTTAGATTATCGATAGTTTGATGTATATAACCAATTTTACACTGTTGGATGTTGCTTTTATTGTATGTAAGTTGAGTATATATACCAATTATCTAAATAAAACCTATTAAAAAGCTACAGACAAAGTATTTTGTTATTTAAATGTAACTATTTCTCTTGGGGTATATTACATTAAGCATTTTTTTTATTCTTGAAGAATATAATTATGATAACTAGATTACAAAGAACTCTAAGAGTAATTGGGTCAGTGAATATGTGTTTCTTACGGATGGTAGTGCTAACACCTAGAAATATAAGAAACAAACTATATTAATTATTTATCTTAGATTGAATTGAAAGCAAAATGGTTTAAGAGACTTATGTTCAGTGTACCTATGGTAAAGAAGTCATTTTCTACAATTTTAGTGTATTATAATAGCATGACTACCATTGTTAAAATCAGTAGTTTCAAGTATAATCAAAAGCAACAAAGACACATTTAAGTAAGACTTGAGTTTGTAAGGGCTCTTGTGTTTGATAGGGTTATGGTTGTTCATTTTATTGGATCCAAAGATAATACACGCAATCCTTTGACTAAGGGTTTATCAGTACTCGTAGTTGAGAAATGTAGGTTGAAGATGAGACTGAAACCCATGAGTTATTCACATACAATGACAACCTAATCTAATTAAGTAGAGATTCCATGAAATAGGTTCAATATGTTAATAAGTTGTTAGTAAGGTTGCAATAAGGGAATTTAGTTATTTTCTAGAATCAATCATGATTCATGATATGTATGCATAGTCATTAATACATTAACTATAAAGATCACGCTAAAACGATTATTATATTATTACCAATAGACACCTTTATACCCAAAGGTAAGGTTCAAGACGTATGTTCACCTAGTTCTTTTAAGTGTATTATTAGATAACTTAGGTAATGGTTCAAACCGAAAACTACTAGTACTATAATATGATAGTTGATTCAGGAGAACACTTTATACTTGAGGATTTTGTTGGGATTATTAAAATTAATGTTAATTAATGGTTAGATTAATTAAACCCATGTATATTAGTTATATTTAGTTTTTATTATGTATTTTTAAATATTCATTTGATGCATCTTTGATATATGTAAAAGTCCTAAAGTATAAAAGTCACATGTGTATGAGACTTATGCATGTAAAGACAAGAGATAAACTTTAGTCCATGAAAGAAACTCATATGTCCTTTTATATTGATGGTAGCTTATCAACTTTAGTTCAAAGAACTTCATTTGATGCATCCTTGATATATGTTTAAGTCTTAAAGTGTAAAAGTTACATGTGAGTGAGGGACTTATACATGTAAAGACGAGATAAAGTTTAGTCACATATTAATTGATGAAATAAAATCACATGCTCCTTTATATTGATGATAACTCGTCAACCTTAGTTAAAGAATTTGGAGAGGACATGTATAACCACAAACATACGCTAATAAGGCCTAAGTTTAGGAATTATGTTCTATCTATCCTTTTACAAAAAAAATAAAATTTGATCTAATAATTATTAGATTAAGGAGGTAGATCGTTTGGATTAGATACATTATCCAATCGATCATATTTTATTATAAAGCGAGATTAGGGCTTTGTTGAGGTATAGTTAACAAAAACACTTTCTCTCGTCCCGTCTCTCTACCACGGCTGCTTCCCTTGTTGGAGAGAGGCGCATGCATACCGATTTCTCTAAGGCCATTCTATGGATGACTCGAACAACATCATGTTTCCAATATGCTAATATTGATGAAATCGGTATTATTGCATGTTGTTTATTTGCATGTCGGCGACGTTTCAAAAAGTTGGGGTTTTCAGCTCTGGTGTTCCTCTTTCTCTCTGTCTCGTCTTGATTTGGCCTATCTTGTTTCAAGAAATAAACTGTCAAAAAAAATGGGAGACAGCAGATTGAAGCTTAATGGAGAAGAATTCTCGAAGCGAGACGATTGTAGGATGCAAACAAGGTTCAGAAAATACGATCGGAAGGTTAGTTAATGGAAACACGTTTGATAGCGGTGATTTACAGAACCATTAGCCGTAGAAATCCAGCCAAGGGAGTTGGGTGGTCTCAGATTTGGACACTTCGAACGGGGCGATACTGAACCGCAACAGGATAAGTTCCCAAAAAGTTGTATCTACCAAAGATGGTGATGCAATCGTAATCGGGGTAAGATAAGTGCTCCTCGTTAGGGTTTTGGAAGCTGACGAGTACAAGAAGGGGAGAAGCAGCATCAAGAGGAACCCTAAGATAAGTCACTGCCCTTGCATCTTGGAAGAGTGTCGTAGTTTTTGAGAAAAATTTACGTTCGATTGGTGTTTATGAAACACAAGTTCCTAGCAGATTGAATGCAGAGGCTGATGATGGGGAAAGATGGAGAAGTACGGACCAAGTGATGAATCATCTGTGGAACGATCCAAAATTGGTGATGAAGTCCGGAAAATGTCGATCACTTTTGCCCTATTGATGATGATAAAGATATGGAGAAGATCACCTAGGGACAGTTGTTGGATCAGACAGAGAGATGGTTGCGACAAATATATGAGGTAATGTGTGAAGATTTGATTACTCTAACGAGAGAATAAAGGCTGACATTCTTCTAGAATTTGTGTCCCAATAAGCTATAAATGATTAGTAGTTTTGGGAGAAGTTGGGCTCTATTAGCAATGGAACATGCCAGACGAGCCGATGACCAGAGGATGTAAGAAGATTAGATCAAAGTACCCTATATTTCAGCAATTCTGATTGGTTAAAATTAAACTTCTGATTGAGCATCGTGTTCGTTCTGTTCTCTTCTTTTTCGGTAACCATGATCATTGTGGAACCACTTCATGTTCTTGATGGATTCTACTTTTGTTCATCCCATGATTATTATACTTCTCTACCTATGTTAGCCTTTCACACACTTGCTCCATGATCCTGCTGGCTATTTCCATCTATTTGTTAGTAATTTGCTGCACCTTTGTTGGTTGGATTAAAGGGATAGAGATAGACCGAGTAACTTGTTCGTTATTATATTTGGCTCTAAGAGAATGCAAAACGTAGGTGCTATTCGTTTATCAAAGCATGCAAGAGTTGTGACTGGAGACTACGCACCTTCTTTATGCACCATTTAGGTTTTGCAAAGTTATTTCCTGCATCCATAACTTTTATAGTGGATGCACCGCCAAATGTGCCGAAAGGGATTTGAGGTGATCGATTTTTGAAGGGCTATCGTCCTCTCCAGTCTTGCTTGTTATGATGGTGGGAGAAGGTGAAATGGCTCCAACAATTGATGGTGAATTGAGTCTTGATTTATCTTGAATTGCTAAACAGCTAAAATATTGTTGCAAGCCATGTCTAAGCCCATTTCATGTATCACTAGTTCTGTGCCTGCAAATGCCGGCTGAACTTATTCTCCGGTGGGATCTTAGATAAAGTTCTGTATGTATATAACAACAGCAACTAAGCCTTTTCTCATATAGATAAAGTTCTATATCGATAAGGTAAATATAATTGCATCCAGGATGCTTTTTATTTGTCATTTGACTAATGATAATTAAACTTGATGCACATTGTACATTTAAAAAAAGATTTTTTAAAATACTTAATTAGGATAAGTTTTTTAATAAGATGTAGAACTGATAGAGAAGTCGCACATAGAATTTAAGACAAGTTAACATCGAGAAATTCACTCCACCCATGTAATAGATCATCCTTGGTTGGTCCCAAACCCAAATAAAGGAGGAGGGTTGTGTTAGGCTTTCAACACGTAAAACTTTGTCATACTTATCTATATGGATTCTATAAATTATGAGCATTGCATTAGGCATTCCTTCTTAGCGACGCACTACAGAGCCCAAATGCAATAAAAAGTAAGCAAGGTCACTACATCTTCTCCCGGATGTAGTGAATCAATTATAGAAAGGGTTCTCACATCATGGACGGGCATAGGTAAAGAAGTTCCTGAATATAGTAAACAAGATACAGAAAGGGTTTTCGTATTTTCATAATGGACATATGGGGGGTAAAGAAGCTAGTCCTAGATAATAAGATTTGTATTGGTACTTTGAATATCAGAACATTTATCGGTAAATTAATGGAAGTGGTAGATACTATAATTCAAAAAAAGATTCATATTTTATCTTTACAAGAGACAAAGTGGGTTAGAGAAAAACAAAATAGATTGAGAATATAAGTTTTAAATTATGGTACTCGGGAAAAGAAAAGGCTTGAAATGGAGTTGGTATTATTATAAATAAAGATTTAAAGGATAGTGTAGTAGACATACGATGATATAGTGACCGAATTATAATGGTGAAATTAGTGTTAGGAATAGAGGCTTTGAATATAGTTTGTGCTTATACACTCAAAGTAAGATTACAAGATAGTACAAAGAAGGCTTTTTTGAAGGAGTTAGATAAGGTAATTAAAAAAAATTCACAAAGGAGATGATTTGTTTAGGAGACTTAAATGGACATGTCGATAAAGATGCATTAGAATATCAAGGTATGATTATTTTTTTCAGGAAAAAAGATAGATCGTATTATAAAGATTGTAAGGTAATTATAAGAGAAAACTTAACTACTCAACATTGACTTTTAGTAATGGATTTATAGGTAAAAATGTGGATAAAGAAGAACAAAGTGCATAAAGCTATTCGGGCTAGATGGTGGAACCTCAAATGTGAGAAAGAATATATAGTTAAACATAAAGTTATTCAAGGAGATGCTTGGAATTATATAGGTACACCTTCTGATATAGGGAATGACAAAAGATGTGTTAGGTGTATCTAAGAAAAGCGTACTGGCACAAAAAGAAGTTTGGCAGTGAAGTGAAGTGAAGTGAAGTGGTGAAAGATAAAATCAAGAAAAAATAAGCATGTTATAAATTGCATTATGTTAAAAAGACTAGTGAAACTTGAGAGGCTTATAAGAAAACAAAGAAACAAACAAAAAATATTGTTAATGAAGTAAAAGCCAAAATTTGAAAATATTTATATAAAAAGCTTAACTCAAAAGAAGGTGAAAGAGATACTTTTAGGATAGCTAAGGCTATAGATAAGAAAACTAAAGATCTTACTTTTGTTAGATGCATCAAAGATAAGGATGAAAAGATTCTAGTGGCGAATGATTATATAAAAAATAGATGAAAAAATTATTTTTATAAGCTTTTTAATAAAAATACACATCTTAGTATTAACTTAGGAGAGTTAGCTAAATATAAAAGTATATAAACCGTAATTTCTATTGGCATATTCGCATATTCAAAAGAATGAAGTCAAACAGGCTTTAAATTATATCCCACTGTATTGTACTATACGGAGCGATACCTATCGTATCATGGAGCTCCACGATACGATACACACAATTGTATCACATATGGTAAGTTATCGACCTTTATCATGCAATACAGGTCGTATCGCACGATACGACTCTTATAAAGGGTCTCTGACCGAATAAAAACTCACGTTTTTATAGTTTTTTGACGTTTTTTTAAGACTGAAGTATGTTTTCAGTGGCTCTAATAGATAATTTTGATATATTAAAAGAGTGGATTATGGAAGATAATGAATCAAATGCATTACTAACTGAAGAAGACATTGCATAGATTAATTTGGAAGGAGCATAACAACAATAATATCATGAAGCAGAAGGTGGTGAGGAATAGGATCTTAGGATCTTCAGTAAGATGAAGATGAAGATTATTTACTTGATGATCCTCATTATAATGTGTAAATGTATTGTTTTCCAATTACGAAAGTTGTATTTTTTTTATTAAGGATGTCATGTACTGCTTCAAAATATGTATTTTTTTCAATTATTAAATGGTGAATGATGAATATATACTACATTTTTTCATTATATGAATTCTTTGTAATTATCATACTTTTCTTATTTTCTATTTTTTTGAATTTTTACTAATTTTTTAATATTAAATTATGATACAAGGCGATACGATACACGATACGATATGCATCGAACAACACTATCTTAAATATATGATGGTTGGTAAATTTATAGGATCATACAATATTTTTATAGAAGTTGAAAAATCCTAAGAGATGAGAATCACTTTGCTCGCAAAACTATTTAATGAAATATGGAGAACCCAAAAGATGCTCGAAGAATGGAGAGCGAGTACACTTATACTCATATATAGGAACAAGGGGGACATTCAAAATTGTTTAAATTATCGAGGTATTAAGTTAATGAGTCACACTATGAAATTATGGGGAAAAATTATCAAACGTAGGTTAAGACAAGTATCGAGTACAACAGAAAATCAATTCGGATTCATGCCCAGTAGATCTACTATTGAAGTGATTTACCTATGGAGACATCTTATGAAACATTTTAAAGTAGAAAAAAAGAACCTTCACGTGATATTTATTGATCTAAAAAAAGCTTATGATAGGTATGAAGTGATGTTCTTTGGACAACCTTGAAAAAAAGAGGTATCTCATTGACATACATAAATCTTATAAGAGTCCATATTTATTTATATTTGGTCATTGATGAGTTAACAAAACATATTCAATATGAAGTACCTTTGTGTATGTTGCTTGGAGATGATATTGTGTTAGTAGATGAGTTTAAGGAAAAAGTTAATAGTAAATTGGAACTATAAAGAGAAATGTTAGAAAATAAAGGCTTCGGACTTAGTAGAACAAAGAAAGAATATATAAAATATAAGTTTGATCATTTGGGTACTTCAAAGGACATATAAATTAAGATTAAAACACAATGTATCCCTCAAAAGAAAAGTTTTAAATACCTAGGGTTCATTTTTAAATGAAGGAAATGTTATGCATAGAATTAATACCGGTTAGTTAAAATGGAAAGGGACATCGGGTATTATGAGTGATAAGAAGATACTATTAAATTTAAAAGGTAAATATTATATTACATCTATGTTTTATGGTTCTTAGTGTTGGGCAGGTAATCATCAACATATACAAAAGATGTCCATAACAAAAATGAAGATGATGAGTGGTCACATAAGGAAAGACCATATACATAATGAGATTATTAAAAACCATTTGGGAGTAGCACCAATGGAGGATAAAATAAAAGAAAATTGTTTAAGATGGTTTGGACATGTAAAAAGATGACCAAAGGACACTCCCGTAATAAGATATGAAAAATTAGATGGTAAAAATGTTAAAAGAGGAGGAAGAGGATCACAAAAGTGTTGAAAATAAACTATAAAGAATGATCTAGTTTATATTGAGTTAACTCATGACACATGATAGGGGTATGTGGAAACAAAGAATCCATGTAGCTGGAAAAGTTTTAGCTGTTGTTAACATTGAGAAATTCATAAGTATTTTTTGTGACAAAAGTATCACAGAAGTCTGGTAAGAGCAACAATATACTGAGGTGGATATATGGTCAAACAAAGAAAAAGTATAAGTAATGAGGCCACTAGAAGAAGAGTTTGCAAAATGTTCAATGCAGAGCAAATTGATAGCTTTTTCCTTACAAGGTAAAATGTTCATACTCTTCGGTAATTGCTTTTGCCTTTATACAGGTGCAGCCATTGTGTTTTTTATCCAATGACTTCATCGTAAACTTGATTCTACATAACCTACTTTCAACTGCTGAAGGTGTAAGAACAATCAGTACGACTTGCTGCTGGAGAAGGGGTTATCTTAATCTTTGAAAGGGCAATTAATCATATGCATGGGCTTAGTGGCAGGGACCTCCTTGAGTACATAATGGCAAACTTATCAGGAAATGCATATTAATGCAATAAGCCAGATGAAGCTTCTCTCTAGCGAAGCTGGTGGAAGGGGAACATCAAAAAAAAGTCTGGCTATCAGCAGAGTTTTTTCTGTGAGGTCCTAGCTTACGTTGAGGCCGATATCTTTGTCTCCTTTTTATTTAGTTATTATGTTCATCCGTATCTCTGCAGGCTGCTTGGGATCTTCAATTTGATGTTTTGAGTTGTGTTTTTACATAGTATGAAAACTAGCATTTAGGTTTCCTGAATGTTCAAGATATCAAGAGACCACTTGCTTTTTTTTCAGAAGCATGACAACCAACCCCTTCAAAAAACTTTCCTTGAATGTGTTTGCATTGATTGTATGTTTTGATCTGCTTTCTTGTATTTACTTTCATCTAGTTTCAACATCTTGTTGACGGGTGACTTTTGCTAGAGCATGGACCGCTATCTGTATTCTACGCACACACAGAGGCACGAGCAAGATTTTGTTCATTGAACTTATCGATGCATTTTATCCCCAAGTTTTCTCCATCCAAATCTGCTAGTTAGATTACCAGTGGTTGTTGATCATCTCCTCGGACATTGTGTGATGACGCATCCTTCATAGAAAATTGTTTACTTGCTCAAGTTCCTGCTTGAGAGAGAGAGAGAGAGATGAAAATTCAGAAATACTGTTGCATATGTGAGAAGACAGGAAGTATCTATTTGCGTACATGTTTTCATTCACAGATTAGTGCTCTATATCTTTGATTTGATCCTTTCCATGATAGACTATGGAATGTGACGGACAAAGATACCTCATGTCCCCATTACACCAAGAGAAGAAAGTGACCTTTGAAGAGTGGAAAAATGGAAGAAACTGGAAAATGAAGGAAAAATTGGATCAGATGATAGTGGGCAACTCGGAGAATGCTAAATATATGCGGACCAATGATTGTGTAAAAGGTGATAATGATCAATAAAGTGATGGAATAATTCAGAATAGTTAGCATAAAGATTTTATCCGAAAGAGAGTAAACTAGGAAAGCACGAAAAAGTGTATGGAAACATCATGAAAGGTATAATGCTTTACAGGACAATGAGCTTCACACATTAGCAATTGGACACTAGAGAGTTGAGAGGATTAGATAATCGATCAACAATAGCTTACCCAAGAGCCATCCCTACCACAGGAATAAAATGCAACAACACATTCAATCTTCTCTGCTTAGTCTAATTTGAAACAGTTTTAAGAAGGGCTGGTCAATCTGAACAGCATACGGCTTCTACAAAGAGTCCTGAAGAATTTCGTTTGCCAATCAAGCTCCTAAAATGTAGGCATGAAGCATTGTAAAGGAAGAGGGTCCATAGATGATCAGATTAAACAGGAAAGATATAAATTGCAGTGGTCAAGTCATAAGCTTAACGAGTAAACACACACACACAGAATCATAAGACAACAAACTGCCTCGAATGAAAAAAAACACTAGTGACACAATTATATACAAGATTGATCATAGTTATCACCATGAGCAGCAAAGTTCATGTTTACTATCATTTGCAACATTACAAACATCATCATTCATCACAATTAAGGCTACCACCAACCTTATTCACTAAAACCTGCTGCCAAATGACCTATTTTCGATCTGAGATGCGCTTCTTTTCTGCTCTTCATACTCCGGATCATCAGTGGGAAGCTCTAATCGGCAAACAGGGCAAGAACTCCTCGAATTTAACCAAGTAAGAATGCACTCTTCATGGTAGACATGCCTGCAAGGCAATTCTCTCCCCTTGTCACCTTCACAAACTCCTTCTTTGCAGATCGCACACAAATGATTCTCCCCTTCCTTGTCAAAGACGACAGTCGACAGGCCAAGAACAGCCGATCGTGACGCAGGTGGAGCCCCTTTCCTCAAACCGCCGTCGTTCTCAGCCAAACTCTGAAGCACCAATTCAAATCCGTCCGCATCGACGTAATTCTCCGAGCTTCCCACGTATCTCTCCCCGAACTCCACCCTCAATTCGATGCTGTTGTCCTCTATCCCTGTGATAATCTCCTGCCAATCGACATTCTGGCTACCGCTGCGCGAAAACTGCAGGTTCCGATCCCGGAGACGAACCTGGATGATGTCACGTCGACCCTGCCTCTCCGGCGACGTACCCTCTTCCTCCACGTCTTCTTCCCCTTCCCCTTCGAAGTTCGCTTCCTCCCATCCATCATCCAGCTCGATTCGAAGAAAATCGTCGTTTTCCGGAGGTTCGGCCGGATCCGATTCCACGACGCCGTACCAAGAGAGCTCTCCATTGACGCCGGTGCCGGAGGAATCGCCGGTATGGCCTGCCGGAACATGTGGGTGGTCGCCTATCTGCGCGGCGTTGGCGAAGAGGCGAAGGATCTGTAAGAACCGGGGGCTGAAAGAGGGGTTTGTCCGAACACCACCGGCGGCAGAGGCGGCTGGGGAGGACGGTGAAGGAGCAGAGATGAGCTCTACGAATCCGTTCTTGCAGTCGCGGCAGACGACATTCTGACGGTCAGCGTGGGAATCGACGGCGACTCGCTTGTCGCAGTGATAGCACCAGTGAGAGAGGGAAAACTCCGTCACCCGAGAGGAGGATGCCATCGGGTCTCTCTCTCTCTCTCTCTCTCTCTCTCTCTCTCACTGAACAACTACCACCGCTTGATCTTGGTAAACACTCGCTTTTAGTTCTACTTTTTTTACATGAAAATGTGATTTTTAAGTCTCCAAGTTGAAGTGTCACAAACAAAAAAGTATTAAGTGTTGCAGAAATTGGTTTATGAAGCTAACTTCAAACTATGCTTTATTTGTTAATTTTGGATGGCGTAAAGTTTATACCCACTTATAAAGGGAAAGAGTATATCCGGCAGCCAATGATCTCTCACCCACACTCACACATATATGTGATATATGTGTTATGAAATCAGAACCGAGCTAAAACCGGAACTCAAAATTCTAAACAGCCTGTATCATCTTTTTTTTAATTTGTTGAAGTTTTGAACTTTTAATTAGATCTTTTGTTCTAAATGATTTAAAATAAACTGAAACTAGAATCAAAACCAATTGTTTCAAAGCAAAACCGACTTGGTCCTAGTTCGGTCCCAACTCTATGTTATAGTAAAACCGAAACCATTGAAAAAACCGCCAATTTCAATTTATCCAAAACCGGCCATGTCCTTGTCCACCACTTAGACTGGATCTTTGTCCTATTCTGGTCTTGCAACAGATGGCTCATTTTTCATGGTAATAACCCAAAACCTCACTCTAGAACTCCTCAACCATTAAACCATTCGACTTCACGACTCAGCAACTCTGGATTGAATATGTTGAATTCGATTAACAACATTAGGAAATATGTTTATCACTATTTTGTATGACTAGTCTCCAAGGTCATCTTTGTGATTGACTTGGACTTAAATAGAGGCACATTTCAAGAAATGCCTTAGCACTCAGGGTGTCAGCTCACCAGACAGAGCTCATGAGTCACATGATGGATGGACGGGAGTTCCGACTCCCGGCGTGTGCTTACCAGCTTTATCCTCCTTTCGTAACACCAAAGAAAGTTGCAGATGCCTTGGCCAATTTCAAGTTTGGGTGAACTCCTTCCCTCCTTGAGGTGTAAGTGCAGATGGAGTGTATGGACCCAATGATGGTGTGCATTCTCAAGCCCTCGACCTGTTTTTGTATCCAAAAGAAAAAAGATAAAGACAATTAAAATATGCTAATCCTTGAAGCTCGGTTTAAACATTGTATATTATGGCTAAATTGCATCTAAGGATGTAATTAAGATTAGAATATTTTGATGATAATATTAAGCCGTTATGGCCCAGAGCGTTAGCTAGCGCACTCTGATACCGTTGCTGCTGTTGGGAGTTCGACTTCATGTGTATGTGTGTGTACGTTTACATAAACCAACTTAGGTGCGCTTACACTATGGAAACGTAGAAACCTTCTTTTTTTGGGTACGACTAGGAAGACCCAAGCCAGATGCATGCCCTGGGAGTCGAAAGCATGATCTTTAACTTGTGAGTGGACACCCTAGACAGGTAGTTACCAACTTCTAGGCTACGTTAGTCTCATCTTTCCCCTAGCTTTTCTATCAGTGCCAGTATCAGCCCAACAGAGTGGTTTCGTCCTTGTTCTTTCTGATCTCTAATGACTCAGTGACCTTGACAGCTAAAGTCACCAAATTAGGGATGGAAATGGGGCAGGGTGCGGTGGGTTTTTGCTCCACCCACGACCACCCTGCATTGAAAAAATTTTACACGATCACACACACTTCAACCCACATATTACTAATCACAAGAGTTGTTTAATATCAGATAAATTTATATAAAACATACAAAACTTAATTAAACATAGGTCTTGCAAACTATAGCCTTTTGCGTAAGCTATTTAATTGTTATAATATGTTATGTAGTCTATAATATTACATACTACTAAATTACAAGACTGTATTTTACGTAGATAAGTGGGTTTACCTTAACCCTACCCCATCCTGCCCTACCCCACATGCAGGTTTTGCTTTGCCCCACCCTGCCCGGAAATGGGGTGGGTTTTGGGCCTTGAGAAGCAGCCCCTCATACCTTTCTACTAGTTACTTCTTGTTAAACAAGCTACATTGCTGCCTTTCACTTTAAAGGTAGCTCATAAAAGATCTTGCAAAACAAGTTATTCCTTTCTATTCTAAGGTGTGTGTGCTGAATCTTACAAAATAAGTCGTTCATATCTATAATAATACAAAACAAATCCCCACGGTTGAGCTCACACGTGGGAAAAGAAACTTCATCATAAATATGCAAGTTTGGTTACTAATGCTGATTGGTGAAACGCACATTTAGTTGCTTCAGTGCATTAAGTGATGGTCATGGATGCATAACTGGAATCCAATCCAAGTGGTTATGCATCTGGATTACATGTTAGATATGTATCAGGCATAAGTTTATGGTGAAAAACCTAAGTGCCTCTGAAAATGCAACAAAGAGAAAAACCGGTTGGTGATCTGAGACTAACAAATGGAACTTTGAGAAATTGAAGATCTTTTACTAACTGATACAAAGACCATGTCATGAGCACATGGTTTGATTCCATGTATAGATTCTTATTAGAGCAGTGACTTTATTTGACAATGGAAGATGAACCTTGACATGATGCTCAACCAAATCGCCTAAACTTTCCGACGAATCTCATAGACATAACTTAAAACTACAACAGCAGCAGCAACCGCAACACCAACTGCGCTCTGTGCCAGTATTGTAGCAGGCTTGACCTCCACTTTGGGCTTGGAGCCTGGTGGCGTAAATCCCAGTTCTGACAGCTTCTTATGTGATTCTGCATAGTCTTGGAAAAATGCTTCTTCATTCTACATGAGTTGAAAACCGAAGCATTAATCAAGTTGAGCAATGGAGAAAAGATTTGTACTGAGATACCATGAGCAATGATTCTAATTCAACGAACAAATAGTTACTGATTGAAGAAATCACAGAGACAACTGAAGTAACATGCAATACCAAGTTACTGATTGCCAACACGCATCCTACAGAAGAGAATCAGAATCTTGGGAAACAGGACTCTTGAACTCAACTTTCCACCACTGTTAGAGGAACCACATTTTAGGTAATCTGCAGTCCACACCCGTACCCCCACTATCTGGCATGCTAGGTAGCCTTCAATTGAGTAAGCCAGCCCTTAACCAGTGGAAGTCTGGTATATCTCATGGTACTGAAATATAAGGCCTTTCCAAGAACTCAACTAAATACTTAAATTATAAATGAAAATGAGAGGCCATACACCTTTGAACTCTTTAGCATAGACAGCAGGTTGTACCAATAGCAGTAAAGCCACTGAGGATCGATTGACAAATAACCTTTGTTTACCACATCAGCAAAAGCCATTCCTACTTCATTGCGTTGCCCCTGAAGAAGGTGATTCCTATCTTTTTCCAACTATTCCTACCCATCAAATGCAAGTAACTGGATGACAAATCAGTCAGAATTTTCAAATCCACATATTCGAGGACAGGAAGGACCATGAGTTGATTCTTTGGGAACTGATAATGTAAATCTTCTGTTCCAAAGCTGAAAAGAAAAACCTGATTGGAGAGGATACTCAGAGGTTTTCTGCCATCTGGATTCTGAATCCCAGTCACTCAGTGCTAGTAAGAGGGTGCATTAACTTGCAAACCCATTCCTTGCTGGGCTTCCCTGAATGAGTTCTAGTAAAGAGGGTGGTGTACATCTTGATTGGATGGAAAGGAACACGAAGACAATTATCTCCTCCAGTATCCTACGATGTTCAGGAGGATCAGTGGAAGGGTTTCTTCCTCGTATAGCATATGTATCCCCTCAAATATCCTAAGTTCAATACCATATCATTGCAATGCTCTGGCGTCAGAGTTCACGTTCTACCATGGAGATATGCTATCTCGATATCCCCAAAGAGGCCCATGAGCTTGCGAAATTGGAAGAACAATTGTGGACTGATCATATGCTGATTCAATTGATACTGAAATATATTTTTGACATTCATTATACCTGCCATAACTAATTTATACACTTGAGTAAAAAAAAGGTTCATTCATGAAATCTCCAAAGTCAAAAGTACGATATATGACAGGTTCTCTGGAAAGAACACTAAACAATTTCCAATATTGAAATATAACCATGTATAGTGCAGCTTTTAGTACCAGTAACACCCCCTTGTTAACAAGTTGACCCAGTCAACACAGCAGATGACTGAACCGCGTCATCTCTAAACCTTAACAAGGATGTGCTTCTATAGGTTAACCACTACTTTTGAGATATCCACATTCACAAAATATTCACTTACAGTGCGTTATCCATGAAACTTGGACAAGCAAAAATGATCACCATTCACAAGCTTTCAGTAATGCAGGAATGTCTCATATATATTACTTAAACTATTCCTCAAGAGATGTCCTTTTATCATGGAATGACATATTCTTCACAACTCTTGATAAAGCGCACAGAGACAGCAAACCTTTGCATAGAGGTCAATATAAGGACGAAATCTGGGATCATCTACAAGAGCTTTGTCCGAAGGAAGCTGCAATAAATCCTCTGATTGACCTTTCAACAATTCACTACACAAATTTTGTTTAGATTATGGTATATATGAGAAAATTGTCTGTCATACAATAGAGAGAAAAAAAGAAGAGAAAATAGGCACAACTAAAAATAGTTGGAAACAAGGAATTATAGGCATGTTATTTTTTGTCTCACATGAAATAAGAATTGTCAAATTTCAGAGGCTCCTTAGTCCAGGGACCTTCAAATCCAGATCTTTCCGGGTGTGCTCTGCCCTGTGAAAATTAATTACAGTTTAAGCGGGCATGGAGAATAAGAGAAAAGAGAGGACACACGCGCACGCAGACACCCATCCACCCACCCACACCCCCACACACACATAAGGTGCCTGATCAGGTGGAATTCAAGACCCAATCTCATGGAGAATTGGTCCGCTACTTCGAAGATCAGTAAAGGATTTCGCAAGCCTTTAGAACAAATAATCTTCATTTTTTCATTTTTGTCTGTCTTTCAAGAAGTAGATTTTTACAATAACTTGGAACACGGGAGAGCAAGGAGGCCAACCTGTTTCAGATATGCATGGATTCTGGCAATATATATACATAAATACACACACATACATGTAAATATATATATATATATGTATAAAAGAGGAAACATTCTTTTAAGGCCAGTGAAACATATATATATGTGCATATGTATAAACATATAGACATATATACATGCATTACATATATATATATATAGACATATATACATGCATTACATATATATATATATATATATATATATATATATATATACATATATATATATACATATATATATACATATATATATACATATATATATATATATATGAAAAAGAGGGAGTACCAAAGTGTGACCACCCGAAAGTGCCACAATATCCTTGTCATTTAATCCCATCCTGTAAAAAATGTCCCTCAGATGTGGTGCACCTAAAACCCAAATAAGCATGTAATTAGTAAGATTAAAGGGCTTCATCTCTACCAAGTGACAGTGGCAGAGAAAGTTCTAGCAAGTTGAAAAATCAAACTTGATATATTTCCAAGCCAACTCAATCTGTGGTGGGAGACAACCCTTGCATAGCCACTCACAAATTTGGATAAAGGAGGGTTGCATTTGGTAAGCTAGCAGCAAGTGCAATCTGAACTTTTACAGGGGTAATATCTGTCCAGCACTAATGCATCAGATCCCATCAAAACTTAGAAGTTAAGCATGCTTGGATGAGAATAGCACAAGGATGGGTGACTTCCTAGAAAGTCCTCATGTTGCAGACCTTACCCAACCTTACCTAGTTTTGGGAAAAGTGATGTTAAGGTTAAGGTTAATATTATATATATTTTTCAGATCCTCAATTCAAATAGAGTTAGGCCAAATTATGTAATTAACAACTAGGCAAAAGCTATCATTCAAACACCTATATTGCTGGATACATAATTTAAAAGTTACCTTCTTGAACTTCTGCATATCATGAAATAATCAGCAGCAAAATTGTATGTTGATCGATAAATAATTTAAAAGGTTATCTTGTTAATGTTTTGCAGATGATGAAATAATAAGCAGCAGATGCAAATCACAAAATTAATCAGATCGATGCAACTATAGATGCCAAAACATAAGTTCATCGTGAACAGTTGGGCTTATCGACCAACTTAGTGAGAACAAACAATTGAAGCAAAGTTAATTTTTAGCTTCAACCAACCTTTAGAAGCATCTGGAAGTCGGCCCTCTTTTGGAGAAACCAACGAGTCCTGAGGGAAAGAAGACATGGTGAATATCTGCAGGCAGTGACCATGATAATTACATTCTTTAATTACTGAATTTCCAGGTTACAGTACCCTACGGCCAGGAACAAAGTCGATGGTGGGTCCTCCAGTGACCTCAACAGCAACAACACCAGCTAGCTGAAGGTTAAAGATTTAAAGAGGGTTATTGACATATTACTGTCATTAGAAAGAAAAATGAATCACCAATCATAGGAATTACAAAGCTAAAAAACCACCAGTTAAAGAAATTACAAGGCTAAAAAACCACCAGTCAAAGAAAAAAAGAAAACTATGGAGCATATAAATTATGACTATAAAGTAATGCAAGTCTAGAAAAAGAATAACTTTTAGGGCCACTCATTTCTGGCAGGAGGCAAGAATGAAAAACACAAGCAAACACATCTGTAATTCACAAGATAAATTAGGAATATTCTGATGTAAACTAACAGAAAACAATAAACCAATAGCACAATGTGTGACAAGTAAAATGCAAATAACAATGAAAAATGACAATGTAGATGCAAAAAGTACAGCAGTGGAAACATGAGACGCACCCAACTTCCCCTGCACAAATAGTTGATAAGAAAAGTTTGCAATGCACAAGAAACAACTAAAAGAAACAAAGATTCTGAGAAATGTTAGCATAAAGTTTTGACAGAGCTAAAGCTACTATATTTGTCTCCATCTGCTTCAGCAATATCAAGAGAAATGAACCTCACAATCCAGAAAAGATTCAGATTCTTCAGAATATGTAATACTTAGCAGGCGAACTAGCAGTTGGACGACAACACAGAAAATGTTGTGCCAAGAAAATATTACATGATACATGTAAGAGATGCAATGACCAGCAGATTCATGAAAAGATAGATTAATACATCCAATTGGTTGTACAAACAAACTGCTGGTTGAAGCAATAGAACAAACGTTTATACAATGAAGTAGGCAGCGGTTAGTAGCGTTGATTGAGGGGTCAAAATTCAGACAGGGTCTTATCAGCCAAACCATAGTAACCATTCTCATTCTCCACAATTTGTCAGAAGGCTTTTCATGGGAGATATTTCAGAAAGTTATATTGCCAGGAAAATCGAATATGCCTTGGTGGTTTGTGCAGTTTCCCATAAGGAATTCATACAAGGGAACAGCGTATAGGAGAAGAAGATGGAGTTTCTGTGATGTGTAAACTTCCAAAAAAGTCTGGCACGTTCTGGTGACATTTTTCTTGCTCAGCAAAGTCAGCTGAAAACTTTTCAGTGGAAGGTACTTTAGTGTAAAACGTAATATGTGATAATGCAAAACCAATTGTGCTGTAAGAAAACTAGAGTAACCAAAGCCATATACAATTTTTGTATTCATAAAGAAAGCATTCATTCAGTAATTTGACATGAGTAAGCAGCCATTTTTGCTTACTGCTGTAAGTATATTAATATTATATCCCACAAGCTCAAAATTCTAACAAATACTTTTCCCAAAGAGATAAATGGAATGGGTTTGATGCAAACAAGAAATGCCTAAATGATATCTGCATGTCAAATAAATAGAAATAAGCTGGATGAAATAGACATACTTTGAACTATCAAAACCAACAGTAAACTCATCTGTCTCCCCCCACCCCTACCAGCAGTTCAAGTTCCCATCCGAATGGGGGAAGCTATGGGTACCATTCTTCTATGGCATGTTTGTCATGTGATTTGATCAAGGACCCACAGAAGGCGATGTGATTTAGTGAGATACATATTGCCAAACAAAAACAAGAGAAAAAAAGCATACTGCTAACTCTCAGAGAACTCCAGAATCAATTACCTGGTATAGATCTGCATAAGTGATCTTAGGACACTTTGCCTTAACTTCCTCTGTTATCAAAAGAAAAAAGAAAATGATCAACAGTTTTGAGCTCAGTAAACAATCATTTTTATGCCAACCTCATCCCGAAGAAAACTAATACGAAAGTACAGAGTTTAGTGCTATGAGGAAAAAGTACGTCTCAAAATTGTCAAAGTAACAACAATAACAACAACTAAGCCTTTTCCCATACTACATGGGGTCGGCTACATGGAGTTTTTGTTTCCACATAGCCCTATCATGTGCAGTTAACTCAATATAAACTAAATCATTTTTTATGGTTTCTTTCCAATACTTTTGTAGTCGTCATTTTCCTCTTTTAACATTTTCACAATCTAATTTTTCATATCTTCTTACAGGAGCATCCTTGGTCGTCTTTCTACATGTTCAAACCATCTTAAATGATTTTCTCGCATTTTATCCTCTATTGGTTCTACTCCCAATTTGTCTCTAATAACCTCATTATGTATATGGTCTTTCCTTGTATAACCGCTCATCCATCTCAACATCTACACACATCTTTTGCACATGTTGATGATTATCTATCCAACACTCAGAATCGTAAAACACAAGAAGTCTAATTGTTGCTTTATAATATTTACCTTCAACTTTAATAGTATCTTCTTGTTGCATAGAATACATGATACCCCTCTCCATTTTAACCGACCAACATTAATTCTATGTGTAACATCTCCATCAATTTTTCTATCACTTTAAAAAATTGACCTAGGTATTTAATACTTTCCTTGTAAGGGATGCAATATGTGTCAATCTTAATTTTTATGTCCTCTCAAGTACCCAAATGATCAAACTTACATTCCATATATTCTATCTTTGCTCTACTAAGTCAAAAGCCTTTATCTTCTAACGTTTCTCTACATAGTTTCAAATTCCTATTAACTTTTTCCTTAGACTCATCCACTAACACGATGGCATCAGCAAATAACATACACCAAAGTACTTCATTTTTAATATGTTTTGTTAACTCATCAATGACCAAGGCATTTCATCTTGAATATGTTTTGTTAACTCATCAATGACCAATATAAATAAATATGGACTTAAAGTTGATCATTGATGTAACCAAATATTAACTTTAAAGGAATTTATCATTCCTTCATGAGTCCTTGCATATTTTTTTGCACCATCATACATGTCTTTTATAAGATCTATATATGTCAATGAAATACCTCTCTTTTCAAAGGTTCTCAAAAAAACATCTCTTGGCACCCTATCGTAGGCTTTTTCTAGAATTTTCAAGGTAAATCCCATTTATTTCGCCAGCAATATACATGGAGAAATGCAAGTGTGACACTAGATATCACCTTGTTTTGAAAACAAGAAGCATCAATAATTACTTAGGGATGCAAGCTCAAGGAAGGAATGACTGCTACTGAAGAAGGAAAAACCAACCTCCAAATATGGTTGCTAAACGAGTTGGATGAGATGAGATGCACCTGTTAGGTGAATCTAAGGGAGGCATACCAACACAAAAAGAAGCTTGGTGGTGGAGTGAAGTGGTGCAAGATAAAATCAAGGCAAATAAGACATGTTACAAATTGCATTATGCTAAGAAGACTAGTAAAACTTGGGAGGCTTATAAGAAAGCAAAGAAAGAAGAAATAAAACCGTTAGTGAAGCAAAAGTCAAAATTTGAGAGGATTTATATAAAAAGCTTAACTCAAAAGAAGGTGAAAGAGATATTTTTAGTATAGATAATGCTAGAGATAAGAAAACTAATGTTCTTACTTTTGTTAGACACATTAAAGATGAGGATGAGAAGATTCTAGTGGCGAATGATGATATCAAAAATACTACTACAAATAAGCCTTTTCCCATACTAGATGGGGTCGACTACATGAATTCTTTTTTTTTTTTAAATCGAATGCTAAGTTCAACAAAGTTTTAAGCTGACTATCGAAAGCCTAACGCAACCCTCCTCCTTTTTTCGGGCTTGGGACCGGGTATGCAAGGGTGATTCCTTATATAGGCAGAGTTGATGATATAAAAATATATGGAAATTTTATTTCTATAAGTATTTTAATGAAAATACAAATCTTAGTATTAGCTTAGGAGAGTTAGCCAAATATGAAAAGTATATAAACCGTTATTTTTATTGTCGTATTCAAAAAAATGAAATCAAAGAGACTCTGAAATATATGAAGGTTGGTAAATCTCTAGGATGACAATATTCCTATAGAAGTATAGAAAATTGTAGGAGAGATGGGGCTCACTTGGCTCACAAGACTATTTAGTGAAATATGAAAAACTCAAAAGATGCTTGAGGAATGGAGAGCGAGTACACTTATACCCATATATAAGAATAAGGGAGACATTCATAAAAAAATATATGGAAAATTTATTTCTATAAGTATTTTAATGAAAATACAAATCTTAGTATTAGCTTAGGAGAGTTAGCCAAATATGAAAAGTATATAAACCGTCATTTTTATTGTCGTATTCAAAAGAATGAAGTCAAAGAGGCTTCGAAATATATGAAGGTTGGTAAATCTCTAGGACGACAATATTCCTATAGAAGTATAGAAAATCGTAGGAGAGATGGGGCTCACTTGGCTCACAAGATTATTTAGTGAAATATGAAAAACTCAAAAGATGCTTGAGGAATGGAGAGCGAGTACACTTATACCCATATATAAGAACAAGGGAGACATTCAAAATTGTTCAAATTATTGAGGTATTAATGAGCCACACTATGAAATTATAGGAAAAATTATCGAACATAGGTTAAGACAAGTATTTAGTATAGAAGAGAACCAATTCAGATTCATGCCTGATAGATCTACTATTGAAGCGATGAGACGTCTTATGGAACATTTTAGAGTAAAAAAAAAACTCCACATGATATTTATTAATCTAGAAAAAGTTTACGATAGGGTACCAAGAGATATTCTTTGAAAAATCTTAAAGAAGAGAGGTATCCCATTGCGTTAAATAAATCTTATAAGAGACATGTACGATGGTGCAAAAACTTATGTGAGGACTCATTAAGGAATGACAGACTCCTTTGAAGTTAATATTGGGTTACATCAGGGATCAACTTTAAGTCTATATTTATTTATATTGGTCATTGATGAGTTAACAAAATATATTAAAGATGAAGTACCTTGGTGTATGTTATTTGGAGATGATATTGTATTAGTCGATGAGTATAAGGAAAAAGTTAATAGTAAATTAAAACTATAGAGAAAAACATTAGAATGTAAAGGCTTCCGACTTAGTAGAACAAACACAGAATATATGGAATGTAAGTTTGATCATTTGGTACTTCAAAAGACATAAAAATTAAGATTGGTAGACAATGAATCCCTCACAAGGAAATTTTTAAATATCTGGGGTCAATTTTTTAAAGTAATGGAAAATTTGATGGAGATTTTGTATCAGGTTTGATGGAAGATTTGGTATCTTCAAAGTTTGATGGAAATTTTTCAAAGGACAATTAATTTTTAACTTTGATGTTATAAAAATTAATGTTGATTGGTTAAAATAGAAAAGGGTATCAGGTATATGTATTTTGTATGATAAGAAGATACCATTAAAGTTAAAAGGTACATCAACATGTGCAAAAGATGTCCATAGCATAAATGAAGATATTGAGATGGATGAGTGGTCACCCAAGGAAAGACCATATATTATTAGAAACCAATTGGGAGTAACATCAATAGAGGATAAATGAGAGGAAATAGTTTAAGATGGTTTGGACATTTAAAAAGACGACCAAAGGATGCTCCTGTAAGAAGATATGAAAAATTAGATTGTGAAAATGTTAAAAGAGGAAGAGGAAAACCACAAAAGAATGATCTAGTTTATATTGAGTTAATTGCTAGCATGGCACATGATAGGGCTATGTGGAAACAAAGAATCCATGTAGCCGACCTCATCTAGTATGGGAAAAGGCTTAGTTGTTGTTGTTGTTGTTGAATTTTTGTGACAACTTAAATCTCTCTTTAATTTTTTAAAACTTTTCAGTGAAATCTTTATTATAAATATATTTAAAAAGAAAGAAGAAGAAGCCATATTTTTGTTACAGATACACTTTTTGTTTTAATAACTATAATATAGTACATGTAGATACCATATATATTAGCTACGCAAGCCCAAATGGAAACACCTAAGCTTGTAGAGGTTGATGAGCAAACAACATGTGCCAAATCCAGAAGGCCTATGCATAGCTCAGCTCATAAATATTCATAACGCACAAGCCAAAACATTGAGCTGCTCAGCTCATCTAGAAGCCATAGTTGGGATGTAACTGCATTGAACTCCTAAAACCTAAGAACTTAAAGTTGTGCCATATGCAACATGATACAGATCTGCATGTGTTACCAGAACACTAGTCTTACAATTAGCGCTTAGTCATCCGACTAGCAACCTACACTTTTTTGATAATGAGTTTACAGGAAGACAAAAATTATCCAGGGCCAGGGAGATGGGAGAAGCATTCATCAGCATTTTACAATGACACGTTTCTGCTGTGTTGGAAGCAACTGAGATGCACAGACTGTAGAACCTTGGTTTTCATCCCTGATCGAGAAAACATGTGGTACTCACTGGCTTATTACTGGGTAATGAACTTAAATGAGTTCAATGATAGGTTCAACTCAGAGCTTCTTAATTCAAGTACGTATGAACAAATGCTAGTAACTGGAACATTATCATTGTGAAGGCCAACCAAACTAAGTACACAAAAAATACTCTCTCTCTCATCTGAAGATATACATGTCCAACATTATAGGATAATAAAATGCCAGGCAGTATAAGCTAATTAATAACATCTACCAGGGAAAAAAAAAGGGAAAAGGAAAGGAAAGCTAAAGAATAGTGAACCTACTATCAAATGGTTGCCCCTTCCTCCCCGGGGCAGCTAAAAGAAGAGAAGATAAATTTGAAACACAAAGTCAAATTGTAATATTTAACTTACCACAGAAGTCCAGCGCTATTTTTAGACCATTATTGGAGCCATGTCTGTATTCTTCCTCATTTCGGATTGACCCATTTGGACCACCAGTCTTTGTATTGACATCAAAAGTGCCAGCATCGTGCCATCTGAGAATGCATTCTAGCAGCCGATTTATGTCTATGACAACAACTTCTTTTCAAAAAACATCACTAATAGATCAATGGCTTATATAACAGGTTATATCTACAGCAGTAAAGAATAAAATTATAAGTTTGGTCATTTGGATCTCTCTTGTCTCCTTTGGAGGATTGATTTCGACAGACCGTATCTGAGGATCAGATAAGAACTAAGTGTCATAGTATCTCATTGACTACTTCACGTCGCATTGTAGAATTTGCAGCGGACCAAGTGCCAAGATAGGGATTTAACGTTTTTTATACTTCCCTGTGACTGAAATCTCTACTCAAATCACCTGACCGCCCGCTGTGCATGCATTGATCAAAAAGGTATGAAGGTTCTTGAAAACCACGGTTCTCTTTTCACCAAATACAACTGACTACACCAACTTTTTTGCTCAATCACTCTCTCCCGGTTTCTCAAGCACAATAATCCTTCATCCAACGTTCCTTGGATAAAATTATCATTAGCCTCCCCCCACATCTGTCCGACGATTATTTAAGTAATACGAATGATTCCAAATACCCATAATCAACGCAAAAAAGATGAAAGCGATCACCAAGAACTATTACCACCACTCCACCTAGGTTGCACAAAGTCTAGCCATTACACTAAGAAGCATGCACAGCTAACACGAAAAGAAGCGATCGCCTACAGGAACGAAAATTCACAGCAGAGAGCGGATAATAACACAAAAAAATCAAATATGCAATAAACGAGCCAGTGTGCATACGCTAATCGAAGCATGATGGGTGCACAACCCTTTTGGGCGATAAGAGCACGAAGATGACGCCGAGCCTTGTCGACCTCCTTGAGATATGCATCGTTCACTACAGGAGCGGCCATGGAAGATGCAAATCCGACTTTCTGACGCACTCCCTCTCGCTCTCTCAGTCTACACTCGGTGAAACAACGAAGAAGATTTTATAGGCGCGGGTGGGAGAGTGGGAGAAGCAAAGATGATAGGAAGAAGGGATCGATTTGTGGACACAAAGGTAGAAATTTTTTTCTGGCAAATGAACTCCTATCCCTTTGGACAGTTATGGCCCTATCTTCTTCCATATAAGGACACCTGTACTCCAGCTCCTTCCTACCTTTTATCCTCCGGTCCTCCCATCTCCCAACTAAGATTGCAATGGGGCGGGTCCGGGACAGGTATACTTATATCAGTTCCGATCCGGTCTTAACAGACTAGGTGTGGGTTTAGGTTCTCCCTCCTCTACTCCGTACATCACAAAATCAGGTTATATATATATATATAAGAGAAATTTTAAATACCTAAAATCAAATTTTTTTGTACACAAAGAATTAATTCCGATTATTTAAAATGGGAAAGGACATAAGGTATTTTTTGTGATAAGAAGATATCATTAAAGTTGAAAGGTAAACATTATAGAAAGCAATTAGATATGTTAGCTTTATGGTTGTGAGTATTGAGCAATTAATTATTAACACATACAAAATATGTTCGTAGTAGAAATGAAGATGTTGAGATGGATAAGTGATCATCAAAGGAAAGAACGTTGAGATGGATAAGTGATCATATAAGGAAAGATTGTATAGATAATTAGGTTATTAGAAACAAATTGCGAGTAACACCAATAAAAGATAAAATGAGGAAAAATCGTTTAAGATAGTTTGAAAATATAGAAAGATGATCAAAGGATGCTCCCGTAAGAATATATGAAAACTAGATTGTGAAAATATTAAAAGAAAAAGTAGACAATAACAAAAGTATTGGAAAGAAACAATAAAAAGTTATCTGGTTTTTATTGAGTTAAATGTTAACACGACACATGATAGGGCTATGTGAAAACAAATAATCTATTTAGCTAAGAAACAATAAAAAAAATTATCTAGTTTATATTGAGTTAAATGTTAACATGACACATGATAGGGCTATATGAAAACAAAAAAAGTTTTATATATAAGAGAAAGAAAAAGAGATATATTATATATACACCTAACAATTAGGTGTAATATATATATATATATATGTGTGTGTGTGTGGCATCATATGTTTGATTTATTGAGCATATGTTGAAACTATGGATTTATTGAGCACCATACTTCCCAGGTGTGAGCTTGAATCTACACTAGCATGTGTTGGTGTTGTATCATTGCGCCCTCGAGCTCGAAAAAGTTGTACACCAAGGCACATACAACCTGAAAAGCAGCAAGAAGACGGTGTCCAGCTACCCGCAAGCAAGGCGGACAGCAGGGTGAGCTACCGCATGAAGACGTGTTGAACACGAGATCCCAAGGGACTGATCCAACATAAGTTATAAACATGAAAACTTATCATGGTTCACATCAATATAAGATTGACCTAATTAAATACAAGTCTTTTTTATATATATAAAGAAAAAAAAGAATAATAGAATTTTCCTCTCCTTGAAAACCAAGGTCCATAGCATATCTTTGATCATCAATTGAAGACGATCGAACGTTTAATTTTCAAGGGTATATACTGTCCGAGAATAAGACAAAAGACATATATAAATGTTTTAAAATTTACAAAAAGTTGCAGGCCTCGTGTCTTTCTTAGCTTACGTTTCAAACTTTTCAGGGTGATTCTCGTGTTAATGTTAACCCAAGAGGCACGATTTGTTTTTATGCTTTTCTTTTCAACAGGGCATGAATATATATATATATAATGTATGATGTACTTCAACGAGAAAGTCCAATCCAAATTCTCCCACCCCCATCAAGAGAGAACACAAAAGAGCTGTTAGTTTTAAAATACCCTTTTCCCTAAAATTATTAGGGAAATATAGGGTGTGGATAAAACACTACACAACTCGAGAAAACCATCTTAGTTCATGTAGACACAAACTAACACGAGAGAAATCGTGTACACAGCACGAGCAATACGTGATTGCGTCTTTAAGTTACCCGCATGAAAAATTAAACCCATATAAATTTGCCCAAACACAATTTGTTGACACGATTTGCTCCTAAAATTCTCTCAACTTTCTCATGAATCTACTGATTAAATTATCTTTTTCTTCATTTTTTAAGAATTTCATTTATGTGTTGAATTCAAACTAGAGCTTGCCTTCTTGAATATAGAGGATTGTAGCCATGGTCGTCTTGGTCGAATGGCTAGGGCAAGGACCCTGTCACTGGATCCGGACTGGCTCAGGCGACCAGCACTGTGCTGTTCCTGCTTCATCTCGGTTTGGCACTAGGTCGAGACAGCTTCATGGAACTGATTTGGGTTGATCAGCATTAGTCTTGATCCAGCTCAGACCGACCTGTTCATTACCTGTTTTGCCCAGGGTTTTGTGCTTGTCTTGTTATGTACCTTGGTGTAGACATGGCCGGCTTCAGGCAGACAAAAACCCGTAGTTTTAAACCATCAGTTCTAGTTTGTCTATAACCAGGAATTGAAACCGAATCCAGATCTGTTGGTTTGAAGCTGTCTGTTCTGATTTAGGTCCTAAATTATTTGAAATTGAAAATTATTTTAAAATTTTGAATTTTGACAATCAGCTTTTGGGTTCCGCAAAAGCTGAAACAGAAACCGAACCGAATCCTTCTCGATTTTGAATCCTGTTTTAGGTCTGGCTCCGACAGTTTCGGTTTCAATCGATTCTTGATCCGATTCTGTTTCGATTGAAACAGACGAGCCACTTTGGAAACGGCCGTGGCCACCTTGGGGCTTAGCCTGCTAGCTGTGGCGAGATGCCTTGAGAGCTCCTCTACCCACTGATTGAATGAATTCTCTCTTCTCTATGATCGTGGCTGCCTTTTCGATTAAATGAGTCCGGCTTGAATTATACGAACGTAAGTGTGAGTTCGCCGATTCAGACTAAGGTAGAGTAAAGTCATCGTCGTAACGAAGTTGGAAGAGAAGAAGTGACTGAAAGGCTGGTCAGTTTCAATCGAAGCCGATGCCGGTCACCTAACAAGCGATTCCGGACGGTGAGTGCATAAAAATCTTCTATTAAGAATTCGGTTGGTCGCAGCCTCATGGCGCCTTGCAGAGGGGAGGGGACGGGGGGAGCGAGAGAAGAGAGGCCGCCGCTTCGTCACTCAAAAATCTGAAAGAATCCAAGGCAAGACAAGCAGTTGGGGATTTCACAAATTTGTTCAGAGTACCTCATTTGAATTACAACCAACTAGACTTCCATCTCACCGAGAAAAATTTCTAGGTGCCCGCTGGCTTGTTTAGTTCCATAACGAACGATGAGCTCAGAGACTGTAATGCACCAATTTAAAATCTTAGTTCGAGTGAGCAATTCATCTCCAGTGAACTGTACAATATCAGCGACTGTACCTCTTTTCAGTAATAACAGTTGGTCACCACCAAGGCCAGCCTGCATATGTGTGTGAATGCGTCTGTTGTGTGTGAGAGAGAGACAACTCTATTTAAACACTGGCATTGTAGAAACTGTAACAAGGATCAGCCAGCATTTTGAGAGAGAGAGAAACTCTTCCTACGAACCAAGGGCCAGAGAGAGAGAGAGTTGAGTAACTCTTTCGACTAAACCAAGGACCTTTGACCAACTAAGATCAGCATCTACTTGAGAGAGAGAGAATTTTGAGGCCTTTGACCAATTAAGAGCAGCATTTTGTAGAGAGAGAGAGAGTGAGGGCCTTTTGACTAAACACGATGGGCCTTCGTAAGAGAGAGAGAGAGAGAGAGAGAGAGAGAGAGAGAGAAAGAGAGAGAGTGGAACTTGTTGCAGTGCAACAATGAGCATTTCTAGAGAGAGGAAACGAGGTAAAAGGGCTACCTCAGTGAAAGTATTACAGTAGAGAGAAAAAAACACCCTTTTCACGGCGCCCAACACTCTCTTTGTCCATTTTACACCGTTGTGTGTAAATTTCTGCCACGCCATTCCCCACCCCACCACTGCTAGCTTCTTCGTTCCACCGCCATTATCCTCCAGACCACCACCACTACCTCCTCCAGCCAAACAACCTACCACCGGTATCAAAGCACTAACAGCCATCTAATACCACCAAAGAAGACCGAGAGCCATCGCTAGCACAGAAAGAAGATGGGCTGCTGCTACTCGCGCATGGAGAAGGAAGAGATCATCACTCGCTGCAGATCTCGCAGACGCTACATGAAGCAAATGGTCCGCTCTAGAGACGCCTTCTCCGCCGCCCATTCCGCCTACCTCCGCTCCCTCCGCGCCACCGGCTCGGCCCTCCTCCAGTTCGCCACCGCCGAGTTCCACCACTATTCACCACCGCCGCCGGCACCACCAACACCTCCACCCCCACCCACGCAACAAAATCCTCACCCACCGATGAGCCCGGGTTTCGACGCGTGGACGTCGGTCTCGCAATCTCCGGCACCCGTCCCTCCGCCGCCGCCACCAGCGGCTTCGAGCTGGGATTTCTGGGACCCGTTCATGCCGTCGGCGTCGCGTCCGGCAGCAGAGGAAGAATGGGACGGAACAACCACTGTCTCCGATAGCGCCGTGACGACCACCGCCGCCTCAGAGGCGGCGACGCCGCTTCCTCCGCCACCTCCGCCCTCCTTTTCGGTCACCACCGTCAGCGCCTACACTAAAGAAACCAGCGAGCTCGCCGTCGTCGTCTCCAGAAGCACCAAGGACCTCGTGGGGATTATAAAGGAGTTGGACGAATACTTCCTCAAAGCGTCGGAGGCAGGGCAGCATGTCTCGGAGTTGTTGGAAGTGTCCACTGCATCGTTTCAGCGTGGAAGCCCAGCCACAACAATCACAACAACATGTAGGGCAATTGGGTATCTATGATCCTAGATACTCTTCCCTTTGCTTTCTTCTTTTCTTTTTGTAACGGATTCAGCGGATATTCCAATGAATCTGTTGTTTGGTTCATAGTTGATGTGTTTTCTTCTTGTTTTAAAGGATTTAATGGTTAATCTCGTGAATTTCTTGACTCATGGTTGGTGTGTTCTCTTTTTGTTTTAAAAGAGTTGGTGGATATTCTAGTGAATTTGTTTTCTAGTTCATAGATGTGTTCAATCTTATTCTAAGAAAGCTTTGGGGCTTGCCCCTTTTCTCTTTCTTGTAATTCTTTCCCACCTTTTGTCGGTTTAGATATTGTGTGTGGCTGTAACACTGAATCTTCAAGTTCCACTAATTTTCAGGATTTTGAAATATATTATTAGATGTTATACGTTTTCTATTTGAGACTATCGTCTTCTTCTTTGATCATGTTGTGGTCTGGTATGGTTTTGGTCCATCATGTTGGGGCATATCTGATTCTCTCGTTTTCGGGGATGAGTTGTAGGCAAGGTATACCATTCAGGCTGGAGTCTGAGCAGCCCTCGGTCATGGGCTTGGAGAACAAATTCAAAATGGAGGACAATGAGTAGTTATGGAAGCTATAGTGAGGAGATCATTGGGAGTGGTGTTCACGAGAGCCATAGAAGTACCGTGGAGAAATTGTATGCATGGGAGAAGAAGCTCTACCAAGAAGTCAAGGTATGTTTTTTTACAGTCTCTTTTCCCTCATCTTTTACCTTTTGCCCAGAGCTCTTCTTTTGTGGAAGTTGGCTGTTTTCTTTTTGCTTTCTTTATGTTCAAAACTTCGAGTGTGCCTCTCTTTTGCCTTTGGCATTCCCTTGTTATGATTTTACTACAATAGTGAACATGGGAGAGGGAATGAAAGAATTCGGGTACTTGGGAGTTATGGGCAGTGGCATATCTACACTGAGACAAGGTGGGGCCTTGGCCCAGCCAGAAATTTGAAGCAATCAACAAAAATCTGCAGACTGCAGCCCGTGATCGAGTCCGTGGTATACATAATGCAGCCAACCCCAACCTAAAGTTCCATTGGCTATTTGGCCCACCCTGAAATGATTTGTAGATATGCCACTGGTAATGGATCTTTACCTTCTAGAAATTGTTCGAAGTCCTTTACATAATTAAAAGAAACTGGTCCTCATTTCATGCGCAGCAATGCCAGGAAACATGGGAGGAGTCCTCTCATGCATCTATGGTTGTGTAAATCAAAAAGGACAATCAGGAATTCTTGTAACTTTTGGACTTGAACACGTGCTTACTGTAGATTTTAGTCCTCATTGCAGTAGCAGAAGAAATAAGTACCTCATCCTGAATGGCATGAATGCCCTTGTGGATAATCTTAAATGCACCAGATCTTTTATTATTGGATAGGTTTATTGCTTAGAAAAGTGTTCTGTAAAAAATAAAAGCTATGCATGGGCATTTGTTTCAAGGATTGACCAGGAGGAGAAGGAAATAAATGCTTGTTTGTGTGATTTTGTAGGTGGCAAGTATTCATTTTTCTGATCAAGCTAATGTTTGGTTTATTTGTTGCATCTTGTGTCAAAGAGTGGAGAGACTATTAAGAAGAGGCATGATAAAAAGGGTGAAGTTCTAAGGAAACAAGAGATTAAGGGCACCAATTACTTGAAGATTGAAAAATGTAGAAAGGAGATAGAGAAGCTGGCATCAAGAATGGTGGTGGCTTCTCAGGCAATGCATACGACATCAGCTGAGATTGTGAGACTCCGGGAGAGTGAACTCTTTCCACAACTCCTTGAACTTGTTAAAGGGTAAGCAATTTGAATTAGCGTGGCTGTATCTTTTTATTTTGTTTTGTTCTTATTTTTTGTTTTGGCTTTTGTTCCTTGCTTTAAATCCTCCTCACAAGACCTACTCACCCACCCACAAACATGCTCTCACCCACACAAGTGCACACACGTATTGGGAGTCCCATCCAAGCAATCATGTGCCATGTACATACACACACATGGGGAGTTCCTTATCTCATGCAAAGAAGGATGCTCCTTGCAAACACAAGTGGGGAGATTGCAATTCTCATGCAGGCAAACGATGCTTGTTCTGGGAAACTCGTAATTGCTACAGTTAACATTTCATGGGTTCTAGAATTTGTAGTGGTCATGTTTGTTCTGCAAACAGTTGATAATTTCATTGGATGCTGAACCAACTTAACTTAGGATGACATAGTTCTGAACTCTCACTTTAGTACTTTGACATTATCAATAAGAATTTCTGTTGATTGTATCTATTTCTGCTACACTAATGAGTTGCAACTGAAGTTCATACTATTGGCAGTCAAATCTATTTCCTAAACTGTCATGCACTATGTCCTGCATGCTAAGAGATTCTTAGTCTGTCAAGAATCCTGATTTAGGAAATAGAGTGACCAGTAAAATGGCCGCTTTGCTTTTATCCTATTTCTTTGGTACTAGTTTGCCTTCGTCTTTATTCTGTTTCTTGGAGTTAGAATGGGAAACTAATAGTTGAATGTTGGTGCCTGATTTTGCTACCTTAAACCAAGGAAGACACTCCAGCAATTTAGACGACCAATCTTATAGATTCTCTTTCGAGTTTTTGCTCCATTTCCTTAGTAGTTACTTCTTCACAACCGCATTATTCTGCCTTGCAGATCAACTTACATGTGGAGAAGCATGTATGAGTGTCACCAAGTCCAAACCCACATAGTCCAGCAGCTCAAATTTCTCAACATTATCATAGGCTCCGAAGCCACTTCCGACTTCCAGAGACAGTGCACTCTGCAGCTAGAGCTTGAGGTCCAGCAATGGCATTCAGCCTTCTGCAACCTCATCAAGAGTCAAAGAGACTATATGCAGTCCCTGACTGGCTGGCTCAGGTTCTCACTCTTCCAAGTCGACTCACATTCCTTTATCAAACTCCAACAGAACCCACCAATTTACTCATTATGCGAGGAATGGCAGCTTGCCCTTGACAGACTTCCAGATAAGGTTGCCTCCGAAGGCATCAAGAGCTTCTTAGCAGTTGTCCATGCTGTTGTTGTTCAACAATCAGAGGAAGTGAAACAGAAGAAGAGATCAGAGGCTGCTTCTAGAGAGCTTGACAAGAAGATGACGTCGCTGCGGGTGCTGGAATGCAAGTACGGTTCCTATTCAATGTTCGATGCGCACAACTCTTCAGCTTCTGTGAAGAACCCAGTTGCAGAGAAGCGGTCTAGAGTTGAGATGTTGAGGAGAAAGGCCGAGGATGAGAAGAAGAAGTACTTGAAGGCTATAAGTGTGACCCGTGCAATGACTGCTAACAATTTACAGACGGGCTTCCCAAACGTGTTTCAAGCCATGACTGGTTTCTCAGGCGTCTGCATGCAGGCATTTGAGTCGGTCGGCAGCCAATCCAAGAACATGGATGGTGTGAAGATGCTAACCTGATTTCAGAAAGAAATGGCGAGAATGATGAGGTAAATTATCAGATTTTGAGTTTGTATAAATGGTAGTTATTTTCTCTCATGGCGTTATTTGATCTTCTCCCCACACTTCTCTCTTCTTGCTGATTGGTAATGTCTTGCTGTAAAAAATGGAGTTGCGAGTGAAATTAACCAGAAAAATGTCTCTTGGTAGTCCAAAGAACGTCTGCTTTATCCCACAGATACTTACCTGTGTCACGAGGAGCGGGTGCTGGCCACAGGTGAGTGTGGGATTAGGATACACACACATTTGATATATCTTATGAAACTAGAAAAATATTTGTTGCAAAAGTTATTCATGATAAAGTATTTATAGTGAATGATTCATTAGTTGTCCCTTGACATGACACTGAATTATCTCTAATTAGAAATTTTAGTTAAATTATTTGCAATAATTAGCCAATGCACAGGAAAGTATGGGTGTCGATCGTGGGAGCATCAAACACGGCGAGGCATCCTAATAGAAGGGTCTGTGTAAATGATGAAGCCTTTAGTTGATTCCTTGGTGGAGTATCTAGGAAGAGTTTCATCACCGTTCCTTGGGGTTTCTTGCCTCACTGTAAAGTGGAACTAGGCACTGCACTGTTAAAAGGACCATAGCATGTTGCTGTCACTTTTTTCCCTTATCTTTGGCTTCTTTTCTCTGTCTTTATTATTTGGCCAGTGTAGAGAACTAAGAAAAGCAGGAAGTAGGGCATGTAAAAGGACCGAGCTGCTTTTGGTTCGGCGCATCTCTGGCTCATTCGTTTTCAGCCCGTTGAATCATCCGAGCTGAATATGAACAAAGTTGAACAAACATGGACCCTCGGGCGATTTAGCTCTCCCAAACGAGCCATTTCTTCTGGCTATGTCCTTTCATGCCTAGCCCCCAATATTGAAATGGGAAAATTTCATGACGTGAGGTTTTAATGGTTAATCAATGAAAGGCTTAAAGTTTCAATCATTAATGAAATAGGATCTTGTAGCTGAAAGATATTAAACTTTCTCATATATCATAAAAACCTATAGGTTTTTATTTGATTAACGGGAAACCCTTAAGTCTAATATTAATGAAGAAAACCGCATGTTCTTCAAAGATGGAGAAATTGAGATCTCAAAATGTTAAATTTGAAAAACCAATGTGATGCCACCATTAAGACAGTTGATCTGATACACGCTTGTGGAAAGCTTCTTAACCCTAGTTGGATTGATTGCCATGGTCCATGCAACATAAACTTGACCCTAGGTCCGAACCTGAGGGTTTTGGGTCTTTGGAAGGGTCCCAAAAGTGATTCCACCGTGCGCAGAGTTTCTGTACGCCAAGGCTTCGGTTCACAAGGTCGAGTTTGTATTACTTTTTATTTTCACGAGTTCTACTCATTTAGTGCAGTAAAAGGTTGAAATCTCTCTCTCTCTCTCTCTCTCTCTCTCTCTCTCTCTCTCTCTCTCTCTGTTGAAATTATACGAGACAACACTCCCCATTTGGGAGTAGTACTACCCATTCAAATTTATATCTTTTTGCTATCCCAGGGACCTTGAAGTTGAGACGTATTTTGTCTGGTAGAGGTCAGCCTAACTCAAGAATGGATATACATATGAGAGGTTATTCCATGGACACGTTCATTCGTGCTTACAAATACTTAAGGATCTCAAGTATTCGATCAGTGAAATCAGCAGTTGAGATTCTATGCTCCTTGAAAGATTATTAGTGTATGTTTTTACTTTTAAATTTCAGTCATCTATCTTTAAGATTGAATGGTTGAGATTTTTAAATTTTTTTAACCATCTAACCTACAAATTGACACACATTTCATCTCTCAAAAGAAAAGTTTTAAATACCTACGGTCAATTTTTTATAGTGATAAAAGAATTGATGGAGATGTTACGAATAAAATTAATGTTAGTTGGTTAAAATAGAGAGGAGCATCTGGTATTCTTTGTAATAAGAAGGTACCATTAAAGTTAAACGGTAAATATTATAGAGTAGCAAGTAGACTTGTCATATTTTATAGTTTTGAGGGCAGTTAATCATCAACATGTACAAAAGATGTATGTGACAGAAATGAAGATGTTGAGATAGATGAGTGGTCATACACGAAAAGATTGTATACATAATGAGGTTATTAAAAACAAATTAAGAGTGACACCAATAGAGGATAGAATGAGAGAATATCATTTAAGATGGTTTGGAGATATAGTATTAAAAGTAGAGGACGAGTACAAAAGTGTTGGAAAGAAACAATAAAGAATGATCTAGCTTATTGTGACTTAACTGCTAACATGATACACGATAGGTTTCTGTGGAAACAAAGAATCTATGTAGGCGACCCTGTCTAGTATGGGAAAAGGTTTAGTTGTTGTTGTAGTTGTTATCTAACCTACAAATTTCTCTATATATATTATATACTCACATAATGAGATGCTTAGAAAAACTCAAATATCTCAACCATTTGATTTATTGTGTCTGATACTTTTAACATTTTGATTTAGGATCTCAACTATTGATCTCACCGATCATACAGTTTGAGATTCTTAAATATTTTTAAGCATAAATAAGTATATGCATGGACTAGCCTCTCACTCTCATTATATATATCTATATATATATATATATATATATATATATATATATATATATATATATATATAAAACTTGAGTCAGTCTGCTTTTTGATAGCATGAGCATAAAGATTTTAAAAAAATAAAAGATAATGTTATTGCATTCATCTCAAAAGCAATAATCTAACATAAATAAACAGTGCCAGTGATCCAATCATTCTCACTCTCTCTCTCTCTCTCTCTCTCTCTCTCTCTATATATATATATATATATATATATATATATATATATATATATATATAGAGAGAGAGAGAGAGAGAGAGAGAGAGAGAGAGAGAGGGAGAGAGAGAGAGCAGAAGTTTGAAACTTGAAAATCCAAGCGAGTACAGAATGGGTTTTGCCTTTCGGTCCTTGAATTCAAGGAGCGACAAGTGCACAAAATCATTGTCGTCTCGCTATTCCTTGCTTTGTAATTAAGCGTGTGCACTTAGTACGTACGTTATCTAAACTCATGTCATATAAATAAACTTCTTTGCACCTTCTTTAATGTTCTCTTTGCACGCTATTCTTAACAGAAAATAGAAACATTGCCCTGTTCTTTTGGCTATGCACAAACAAAACAGTTTTAATTTTCGATTTGACATTTTCATTTTATTCAGAAGCAAGGTTGCGCAAGCCCCTAACAGGTGCATACCCTGGGAATCGAACTGATTTTGAGCTCTCATGAAAAGCCAATTATGAGTTGGCTAATACATCCTCGTCTAGTTGTAACCTCAACTGGTTGTCGGATTTGCAGTTGCAACTCATCCCATTCCAAATCCATTCTCAAGAGGGCATTTTTGCGAATAACCCTCCATTTAGAACTGTTCAGTTCCATCAAAAGCTGGAACCAGAACCGATCCTCCCATTCCAATTTCAGTCCAACTGATTCAGATGCAGATTCTGCTCTGGTTTCAAACCTGCTTCTAGTTTCTGTTTGGTTCCAATATCATTTGGAAAACTAGAATGTGATTTAAAACTGAAACCAGAAAGTAGGACGAGTGACCTCCTAGAACGTCCTCGTCTTGCACTGTAGGAAGACTTAGGTAAGATAAGGAATCAGAAACTACTTTGAAGTCACAGTTCCAGACTAACACTTCAGCTCACCAATTGGTAGAACCAGAACTAAATTTTGGGGTCCCTAGTTCTGGTTCCCCCCGTCCATGGACGGTGCAGGTTCGATTCACCCATTAGGTTGGGACAGAATCGAATATGTCTCTATTATCATCCTCCCTCTTCCAAGAACAACTGATTTGATTCCACAATTCAAAACAACAAAGGCCTTCGAACCCGACTTATCAAATAGCAGACTCCACCTTCCATCGAACATATTTGGAGAAATAGCTGAATAATCGATGGCTGAAATAAAATGATGACCAGAACTTATTAAAGTTCACCAATGTATCAACTTTTCTTTGTCTCGGCAGCCTCATTTTGTAAAGCCACAACAAATCTGATGCTTAACTTCCTACAGGAACGTATTGATGCCCAAACTTGTAACTGCTGTGTTTCGCCCCAATGGGTCTGTTCATGAGCTGCCTCGCCAGCTGTCTCTACCTGTCGAATTGATGGGATTGCATAACCACTCCTATCCATTTAGGCCCTCTGAATCACAACATAACGAGGAAATATGGACATCTTTCAAGTAGTTTAATCTACAAATCTGAGTGTATTACGGAACCTCAGTTTTCCCAAGGACGGATTGAGTAGAAATATATCTCATCATGTCCAAAACGTGGACTGGTTAATATAACACTGACCATGTAATGATTTATATGAGAGACGCCTAAAACTACTTTATGCAGTTGAAGCGTGAATTGCAGAGAGAGAGAGAGAGAGAGCTCACCAATCTTCTATTTCATCTTCACTTTGCTCTAGTTCCTCAGCATCACAGTGTGATGATTTATATGAAAGACGCCTAGAAACAAGTGTTCTATCAGAATGACTATAAATATTGCCATCGAACTCGTGAGGTCGCACCAGCCCTTTTTCAGATTTGATCATGTCTAAGGCTCGTGATTCCAACAATCTCCAACTAGGCGTGAACTCAGCAGAAAAGATAGACAAGCCCAATAAGGCAAAACTGCTACAATTTTGAAATCTCTTCTCAACAATATCCTTCTGCACCACATAACAAGATAAAAAAGAGCACATAAAACACCGTTACACTACACAAATATTACATAAAGAGAAGCAGAAGAAAACTGCATAATTATGACACGACAAGGTCGGGTGATGTTGGTAGATACCTTTTGCTGTTGAGATGAATGCTCAATTTGCCATAACTTTGGGCTACGTATAGAGTGCCACCTGCATTCACGAACAAAACTTAGATGGAGGAAACTGCACTCATGTTTTAAATATAAACTATGTCAATGTACACATCCGGTGAGAAACACAATTATAGAAGCATCCATGCTACAAAGTGCCTAAACCTACGAAAGCGGTAGACTACTAATCCGACTACAATGGAACAAACTGCACTCATGTTTTAAATATAAACTATGTCAATGTACACATCCGGTGAGAAACACAATTATAGAAGCATCCATGCTACAAAGTGCATGTAGTCCTTCTACATGTTTAAATGGTATCATAGGAGATCTTGCTTTTTATAAAGGAATATAATTCATGCAATTCTCAGGCAACTCAAGTGCGTAATTGATGTTTGTTGAAGGTAGTATTTTCTCCTACTCGTCCCAGTTCCTTTCAAGTGGAAATACTGAACCCTGGATATGTTCTCGAGACATCGTAAACAGACAAAATGCACAGGAGAAAATGGACAGAGGAGAAAGAAACTATTAATAAGTGGCATATGTACATGAAAGTGGAGAGCAGCATTAGTAAAGAACAAATATGAACATCACCATTTTCATGCAGGAAATCAAGAACCTGACTGGCTTCACCATGTGCCTGATGAAAAATTGTCTCGGGAGAATCCATTTTTAGGGGAAACCTCAGTAACTCCTTTTGCAGAGGAAAGCAGATATCACCTATCACACAAACGCGAGTACATGAAAAATAAGATGCAGTGCACTGACCGGGGAAAGAGAAATTTGTGAGACATTTAAATGAAACAATTAGGAAGTTGAACATGCCAAACTTAACTCATAACACAGAGACAAAGGGAGATCTATTTTAGATTTATATCATCATAACACACACAGGGAAGCAACCATGACCAGAAGCACTGACGTGCATACTAAATTTTGAAGAGCTCGTGCTACAATGACAAAGAAACAGATGCCTCTTTTTGCGTAACAATTAAGATAAGATTACTTAGCAGATAAACTCATAGAAAAGTCACTTGGTATTATACAATAACCCCAGTGGCCTATTGTCAAATGTTACAGCAACAAATTTTAGAAAAAATTTAATAGCTCCAACATCATTGAACATGAAATTTCTTCCAAGTTAGCAGGTTATAAAGAACTAACTTTTTCTACCATATCCATGTCAAACAACGCAATCCATTGTGCAGATACTCAGATTGACACCAGAATTCTCATGCTATTGTAGGAAACCCAGACTTTGAAAGTCTTCAGCACAATGAAAAAGCACTATCTCTGGATAATGAAATACTAGCTACTTTCAACAATGTCAAATAACATATTTGATAAAAGTAAAATCCCACTCAGTAATCCCAGAAATTGCATGTGGGAAAAAAGAAAAAAAATCAAGCATCAGAAAAGCTGAGTAAAAGACCAAAAGCCACAAGAAATTCTTTTGGTTACAAAAGGAGGCTGAAGCCTAATGCACGTTGAAGAAACAGACTTGGATCTAGACTCAACTGTATCTGTTCTAGTATGGATCCAAGAGGAGTTACTAGGAAGAATATCTTTAGTATAGGGATGTTTTAGTCTTTTTTAGTTTCTTTAATATAAAGTATGTAACCCATTAGGGTTACTGTGGGATGAGAGTGTGTAGAGAGAGAGAAGGCGCTGACAGTCAGTATAGATGTCAGGCCCTCTCTTCCTCCTCTCTTGTATATTCTTTATCTATGAAAGTATTTTTTTGAGAGAAATCAATATGGTATCATAGCCTAATCAGTGGGATTAGTGGTCGTTTTAGTGGACTGACTGCCGGTGGTGCAAAAGATCAAACGCATGTGGTGCAGATCTTCGTTTTTCGTGGATTGACTGCTGGTGGCACAGAAGATCAAACGTGTGTGGTGCAGATCGATTAAAACGCTCTGCTGTAATTTACAGAATTTTTGCTTTCGAAAAACATGTGTGGTGCAAATCGATTAAGACGATCTACTATAATTTACAGATAAAACAAAGGTTTGGCTGTGCAGAAATGTTTCAGCAAAAGAAGAGAAGTGTCTCACCAAAAGAAGAGGAGAGGTTGTATTCGGAAAGGGAGCGACTATGGCTGATAAAGAGAAAGCAATTGACTATTTAGATTTGCTAAGTAGCGAAAAAGGAAAAAGCTTTCAAATTACAAATATCAAACTCGATGGGAAGAACTACCTTCAATGGGCGCGATCTCTAGAACTTGTGATTGTAGCAAAAGGAAAGTGGTAGTATGTAACAGGCAAAATCCCTAAACCAAATATTAATGACTACATCTACCTCAAATGACGTAGAGAAAATGTGTTGGTGAGTTCAATTCATGACTCCAACCACATACAAAAATTGATCGATTCATAGCGAAATCTTCTGTCGAAAAGCCATTTGTGAGAAACCCGGTAAACCAACCTATCTTCTTCCTTCCCCCGATATCAAGAGAGGCAAGCATCCATTTTCTGCACAGATCTGAATTTTGTTGCATCACCGACGTTCCCGATAGTGAACTAGAGCGCAAACACCAAACCCTGAAGATAATAATTTCATTAACTCGATTGATAAAACTTGCCTCCAATCTGCCCCAAAATGCAGGAAAACGACTCTTGTGACTGCCATCCAGCCTCCTTTTCTAATTGCTATGTTAAGTACTAATAAATAGACATAACCTACACTAAGACTTATAACGACACCTATAACACTCCTCCTAAAGTTGGGTGAAAGATATTGAGAACACCCAACTTGGATAATGTATCCTTGAGTTGTCTGTTGGTAGTAGCTTTAGTGAAAAAATCAGCCCTCTGTTTTGCTGATTGAACATATTCCAACTTAAATTCTTGATTAGAGATCTTCTCTATGAGGAAGTGACAGTCAATTTCTATATGTTTGGTTCTTTAATGATATACAGGATTCGAAGCCATCTGGGTTGTTGCACTGCTATCACAATATAGTGGTATAGGTTGAACAATAGTAAATCCAAGTTCACTTATTAATAAAGATACCCATTTTCCTTAACACATGGCTTGAGCGATCGCTCTGTATTCAACTTCAACTGTAGATCTGGCAACAACTGTCGGCTTTTTACTTCTTCATGATATAATATTTTCACCAAATAATGTGACATAACCTATAGTTGATTTTCGATCATCGAGAGATCCAACCCAGTCTGCATTATAATAAAGTTCAACATGAAGATTGGAGGACTTAAAATAAAGTATACCCATGCCAGATGTTGATTTTAAATATCTAAGAATTCTATACACCGCATCCATATGGTTCTTGGTAGGCGAATGCATATATCTGCTCACAATGCCAACAGCATAAGTGATGTTTGGACGAGTAATAGTCAAGTATATAAGCTTGCCAACTAAAGTCTGATATTTGTGAATATCTCTCAACTCTTCACTATCTTTAATGAACAATTTCTGATTTACTTCCATAGAAATGTCACTGGGTTTACAATCTAGCATATGTGTTTCTCGGAGAAGATCCATAATGTATTTTCTCTGAGTTAGAAAGATACCTTTGGTGGAATACAACACTTTTATGCCCAAAAAATAATGGAGTCGGCCCAAATCTTTGAGATCAAACAAGCTATGGAGATTCCCTTTTAACCTAAAGATTTCTTCAAGATTGTCTCCTGTAACAATGATGTCATCAACATAAACAACAAGAATAGCTAACTTAGTACCTTTCTTGGAAAAAATTGTATGATCATTGAGACTTCTGCAGTATCCCAAATTGCATACTGCTTCACTGAATTTCTCAAACCAAGCTCTTAGAGACTGTTTCAGCCCATAAATAACTTTGTTTAGTTTGCATACTTTATTATCAGACGTTGTGGTACTTATTCCTGGAGGTAGTTCCATGTATACTTCTTCATTGAAGTCTCCTTGTAAGAAAGCATTTTTCACATCTAGCTGCCATAGTTCTCATCTCAAGTTCGCTGCCATACTCAGAAGTATTCGTATGGAGGTAAGTTTAGCCACAGGTGCGAATGTTTAAGTATAGTCAATACACTATAAATGACTATATCCTTTAGCAACTAATCTTGCTTTATATCTTTCGATGGTTCCATCTGTCTTATATTTAATCGTGAATACCCACTTAAATCCTACAATATTCCTGTCAGGAAGTAGTTTTGTGATGGTCCACGTATTATTCTTCTTAAGTTCCTCTTCTATTACAACTTTCCATAATGGGCACTTGATAGCTTCTTCAAATTTCGTAGGAATCTTGTGTTTCTCAACATTCATAACAAAGTTTCGATAATTTTCAGAAGTATTAGCATATGAGACAATATCAGAGATAGGATATCGTGCACAAATGTGTTTACCTTTACGAATAGCAATAAGAATTTCCAGGTCTTCTTCCACTTGCAACTGAGGATCTGAGTTAGGAGAAATATCTTTGGTAATTTGATGTTGAACTGGTTCTTCTTGGGAGAAAATAATCTTCATTGATCCTCTCTTGTACATTAGGGTTGCCTTTGGTTCATTTGCCCTTTCTCTATACTCTTCAGTATTATTTTCTAACTCACTTGGAATTAGTGGAAGGATGTACTGAGAATTGTGCTTAGCTGTAATTGACTCCCCCTGAGAAGAATAATATGGAGTAGTTTCTGTGAAAGTGACATCCATGGATACATATAGTTTCTTAAGGAGGGATCATAGCATTTATAAACTTTCTGAGAGTTTGAATAGAAAAAAAAAAACTTTACAGACCTAGGATCAAGTTTATCACGACTAGATAGATGAATGTGCACAAAACAAGTACAACCAAAGATACGAGGAAGTATATGAAAAAGTTAGGATCCCTCATTGAGACGTTTCATTGGACTTTCACCCTTTAGTACACTCCTAGGCATCCTATTAATTAAGTGAAAAACAGTAAGGACAACCTCTCCCCAATAGAATTTAGGAACATTGCTTTGGAGTAAAAGAGTTCTAACTACTTCAAGGATATGATGATTTTTCCTTTCAGCAACTCCATTCTGCTGAGGTGTATAAGAACAAGAAGTCTGATAAATAATACCATGTGTATGTAGATATTCTTGTAACTGTCTGCTAATGTATTCTCCCCCATTATCAGAATGCATAATTTTCACGAAAGTATTGAATTGAGTAAGAATGAATTTATGCATAATTTGAATGTAAACAAGGAACTCGTTCCGTAAGTGAGTACTATGCAGATCTTCGAGGACGTTTTTTACATTTCATTCTTACTCAATTCAAAAGATCCAACGGAGCGACGCCCTCCTTTCCCCTCTCTCCTATTCTTACTCAATTGTACTTTACTAGGAGAGAGATACATAATTTATCCCTCGTTCCGTTGGTTGCCTTCTGCACACCAAATTTCATGAGCATATTCAAAAAACATAAAAGTTTTTGCAATTGATTGAATCATAAACTAAAGTAACCAGGATGATATTAATGCTATCTTCTCTTCTCCAAATAGAGTATTATACATCATGTGTATCTGGGCTCGGTGTTTGATCAATTAGGTGAGCTCATCTCCCCCTAATTATAACAGCCAGTTCCACAGACCGAGACCACTCCAAGTAATTTCTGTCATCTAACTTAGTTGTAGTAATCTGAATTTTTTTTTATTTTTCATTGGTAACATGCTCAGACATCACGAAAGGGTTTTCAACTCCTTTTCCTTTACTTGCCATATATATATCCAAATTCAAATAAAAGAATCTATAGAGATTAGATTTAAAGTGTAATCTGATTCAACCGACAAAGAGAAGATATCAATTTCTTATAGGTAGTTTCAGAAACTACTGTCCACACGTGCATCAATAGAAGAAATCCGAATTTTAGAAGTCGTTGTTGCAAAGGGTCCTTCAACAACACTTGCCCGGATGAAGAAGACTAGTGGTATGCACACGCAAAGGGAGGTATGCACACTTGCAAATATGGGATGATCAAGGGAGGTCTGCACACGCAAAGGATGGCAACACTTACATAAATATTTTTGTCTGATCAAGGGAAGTCTGCACACGCAAATATGGAGGTCTGCATAGGCAGAAATGGGCTGACTCTCAATCCCAGGTGTTCGGTTGATCAAGAATGGTTGATGCCCTGCCACTTAGTTGTTGCAAATAACTCATCTTTCAACAAAGATTTCAGTCTCGATTCTTCCCAGAACTTTTAATCACTGCTCCAAGCTGAAAACTTATTCTTTTCAAGAAACAAATCTCTGATTTACTAGCCTTATAGGCTCGGATACCATGAAGCTAATAATTTCATTAATAGGAATTATAAAACTTATAGATATTGGCAGATTGGAGGCTGCCATCCAGCCTCCTTTTCTAATTGCTATGTTTAACCCTAATCTACTTATTTATAAGTTGTCTAACTTGAATGACTAAACTACCCTTAAATATTCTTAAGTACTACTAAATAGACATAACCTACACTAAGACTTATAATGACACCTATAACACCTATAACACAACATTGGTATCAAGGCCTGGTTCGTCTAGAACCTGCAAAATAAGTAACACAATATCAAAAAATAAAAAAATAGATAGAAAAGAGAGGTCATCGGATATTTTTTTGGCAAAAAGGAACAAAACAGGTAGAAGAGAAAAGAGAGGCGAGAACAACATAGAGTCAAAAATACCCGAATGCGAGAGGTCCGAAGAGCAGAGTGGCATAAACGCCCAAATGCGAGAGATTCGAAGAGTAGAGACAGAAACACCCAAAAATGAGAGGCCCGAAGAGTAAAAAGGCAGAAACACCCCAAGGCGAGAAGCCCAAACAACAGAGGCAAAGATGCCCAAATACAAGAGGCCAAAAGAACATAGAAGAAGGGACACTCAAAGGCAAGAAACCCGAGAGCAGAAAGGTAGAAACACTCAAAGACGAAGGAGGATCGAATGCGGAGAAGCATGGTCAAGGCAACCAACGGAGCGACGCCCTCCTTTCCCCTCTCTCCTATTGTATCTCTCTCTCCCCTGCTCTCTCTCTTTCCCAGTCTCTTTTTGTAGGAAGTACATTTACGTTTCTTGAATCAATCGTTGAGATTTAGAAGGCAATTTATGATGCATATGCTAAGAGAAAGAACATTGTAAAGAAATATGAAATCATAGAAAAAATTCGCAGACATCGTCAAGGAGGAAGACCAAATTGTGAGTATTATGTTGATCTCTGTGGTTTATGGGAAGAGCTCTAATTCTTTTTCAAAACTAAGTGCAAGAGTTTACAAGAGAACGTAACGAAAATTTTGAAGAACGAAAGGTATTTGATTTATTATGGGGAGTATAATTTGAATTTGAGGTGAATTTGAGGATGTGAAGAATAACATTTCGACTAGGGAAGAACTTTCATTTCTAAGTACCGTTTATTTTTTATTATTGAGAGAAGAAGATAGGAAGAACAACAAGAAAGAAGGTAAGCTAAGCACTGAAAATACAACATTTATGGGATGTAACCCAACTTTTGCACATCGAGGTAGGGGAGCATTTGGTGGTAGAGGTAGAGGTCGATCACAAGCAATGTCCAATAAGAAAGACAATTTAAAGTGTTCTTACTATGGGAAATCTCGACATACTACGAAAAATTATTGGGATTTGGTGGGTTGACCCAGTTTCGATCAAAACAAATCATACTCCAATGATAATTGTAATAAGGCAACTCTTGAGGTCGGACTAAACTCAATATCAGAGATGACTCATTTGGCTTACTCACGAGCAACATCCTCTTCCTCAACCGCAAATCCTTAGGCAACAATGGCATATCTCTTCTCATTCGTGACAATGGGTAATATGTCTTCTTCCCAACCAAGAATTTCAACAATCGATTCAATGCGTTTTAGTAATTCTGATATTTTATTCATTTTTGCACTTTATAAAGGCTTCTCAAATGCATTAGTATAGTAAGACTTATTTATGAAGATTGCAGGTTTACCGATTAAGTGGAAGCACTATTCTTTGGTACAATGATTTTTTTCACAATAAGAGCATTTGCGTTTTTTTCGTCATTAAAAGGAAACCCACAATTTCCGCCACGATTACCATAGCTTCTTCTACCTCTATTTGGTTGACCTTGATTTCTTCCAAACAAAGCACTCTTATCAACACTTATCTTCTTCTTAAGTCTTCTTCAATCTTCCTCTTGGAGAAGCAATGAGTATATAGTACTTTACAAAGGTAATTCTTCTCTGTCAAGAATATTAATAGGAGCAGAGGTTTTGCATATAGTTTGTGCTACGCACCCCAAGTAGGACTAGAAGATAGTATAAATACAACTTTTTAGGAAGAGTTAGATAAGGTGATTCAAAGGATTCCACAAAGGGAGATGATTTGTTTAGGAGAAGACTTAAATGGACATGTTGGTAAAGAGGCATTAGGATATCAAGGTATTCATGAAAACTTTGGTTTTGGGGATATAAATGAGGAAAGTAGGGAGATTTTAAATTTTGCTATCGCATTTGATCTCTTTATAGTCAATACAATCTTCAAAAAATGAGATGAACATTTAATTACTTATAATTAAAAAAACGAGATGAACATTTAATTACTTATAAGAGTAGCTTATCTCAAACACAAATTGATTACTTTATTTGTAGAAAAAAAAGGTAGAGCGTGTTGTAAAGATTGCAAGGTAATTCTAGGAGAAAGTATAACCACCTAACATAGACTTTTAGTTATGGATTTACAAATAAAAAAATGGACAAAGAAGAAAAGAGTGCATCAAGCTTTTGGACTAAATGGAGGAACCTCAAAAGCGAGAAAGAAGATATATTTAAACAGAAAGTCCTTCAAGGAGATGCTTGGAATTATGTTGGTACACCTTGTGATATTTGGAACAATATGGCTATACATATTAGGAAAGTGGCAAAAGATGTGTTAGGTAAATCTAAGGGAGGTGTACCGACACAAAATGAAGCTTCGTGGTGGAGTGAAGTAGTGCAAAATAAAATCAAGGCAAAGAAAGCATGTTACAAATTACATTATGCTAAGAAAACTAGTGAAACTTTAAAAGCTTATAAGAAAGCAAAGAAGGAAACGAAAAAGGTTGTCAGTGAAGCAAAAGCTAAAATTTGGGAGGATTTATATAAAAAACTCAACTGAAAAGAGGGTGAAAGAGATATTTTAGATAGCTAGGGTTAGAAATAAGAAAACTAAAGATTTTAATTCTGTTAGATGCATCAAAGACGAGGATGAAAAAATTCTAGTAGCAAATGATGATATAAGAAATAGATGGAAAAACTATTTTTATAAGCTTTTTAACAAAAATAAAGATGTTAGTATTAGGTTAGGAGAGTTAGCCAAATGAGAAAAGTATATAAACCACAATTTCTATTGACGTATTCAAAAGATTGAAGTTAAAGAGGCTCTTAAACATATGAAGGGTGGTAAATCGATAGGACCAGACAATATTCCTATAGAAGTTTGAAAAATACTAGGAGAAATAGGAATCACTTGCTCACAAGACTATTTAATGAAATATGGAGAAAGCAAAAGATGTCCGAGGAATGGAGAGCGAGTACACTTATACCCATATATAAAAACAAGGGAGACATTTAGAATTGTGCGAATTATCGAGGTATCAAGTTAATGAGTTATACTATGAAATTATGGGAAAGAATGGTTAAGACAAATATCAAGTACAATAGAGAACCGATTTGGATTCATGCCAGGAAAATCTAATGTTGAAGCGATTCACCTTTTGAGACATCTTATGAAATATTTTAGAGCAAAAAAGAAAGACCTTCACATGATATTTATTGTTCTAGGAAAAACTTACGATAAGGTACCGAGGGAGGTTATTTAGAGAACCTTAAAAAAAAGAGGTATCCTATTGACATATATTAACCTTATAAGAGACATGTACAGTGGTGCAAAAACATGTGTGAGAACTCATGAAGGAATGACAAACTTCTTTAAGTTAATATTGGGTTACATCAAGGATTAACTTTAAGTCCATACTTATTTATAATGGTGATTGATGAGTTAACAAAACATATTCAAGATGAAGTGTCTTGGTGCATGTTATTTGCAGATGACATTGTGTTAGTGGAAGAGTCTAAGGAAAAAGTTAATAAAAAATTGGAACTATGGAGAGAAGCATTAGAAAGGAAAGGCCTCCGACTTAGGTAGAACAAAGACAGAATATATGGAATATAAGTTTGATTATTTGGTTACTTCAGAGGACATAGAAATTAAAATTGGCACACATTGCATTCCCCAAAAAGAAAGTTTTAAATACCTAGGGTCAACTTTTGAGAGTGATAAAGAATTGATAGAGATATTACCCATATAATTAAGGTTGGTTGGTTAAAATAGAGATGAGCATCAGGTATTCTTTGTGATAAGAAGATACCATTAAAGTTAAAAGGTAAATATTATAGAGCAACAATTAGACCTGCCATGTTTTATGGTTATGAGTGTTGGGCAGTTAACCATCAACATGTACATAAGATGTATGTGACAGAAATGAAGATGTTGAGATGGATAAATGATTATACAAGAAAAGACCGTATACATAATGAGGTTATTAGAAACAAATTAGGAGTGACACCTATAGAGGATAGAATGAGAGAATATTGTTTAAGATGGTTTGGACATATAGAAAGAAAATATTGTTTAAGATAGTTTGGACATAGAAAGAAGATCATACGAAGAACTTGTAAGAAGGTATGAAAAACTAAATATGGAAAGGTATTAAAAGAGGTAGAGGACGACCACAAAAGTATTGGAAAGAAACAATAGAGAATGATCTAGCTTATTGTGAGTTAACTGCTAACATGGCACATGATAGAGCTCTATGGAAACAAAGAATCCATGTAGTCGACCCAGTCTAGTATGGGAAAAGGCTTAGTTGTTGTTGTTGTTGTCATAATCAGTTAACATTCCACTCAGTAAATAAAAAACCTTTCTCTTTTCTACTTCTTCATGTCGTTCTTTTGAACATGCAATACACTTTACTCGTGTGAAGAACTCTAATTCATCCCAAAAGCATCTTAGTTCTCTATAATACTCATTGAAACTGCGATTTTCTTGTCTGTATTTTCTGATTTTGTCTAGTGTTTTGTATTCTTTTGCAACATTTCTTTTTATGAAGTAGGCATACGAAACAACTTTCCAAATTTAAGCAATTGATCCTAAGTACATAAAGGTTCTCCCTATAGAGAGCGTCATTGACTAAAGTAGCCACGAAGTTAAGGCATCATCTTTTCGCCATTTGAGAAAGTTGGAATCACTTTCATTAGGCAATTATTGTTCTCCAGTTAAATAGTTTCATCGGCCTCTAGTAAGGATTGCTAGTTCGATAGATCTTGATCATTCTAAAAAAATCTTACCATCCAGTTTAACATTGGTAATGTGAAAAGAATCAACTTTCTTATCTGCCATATTTACTCCCCCTGTCTTGATGCGTTAATAGTGGTGATAATTGTATATAGCAGACAATACTAAGCCGATAAGAGATAACCACTCAACTGTGTTGTTCCAAGCGAAGAAACCCACTGCACCAAAACTGAGCAATATGCAGCAAAGAATCCCTAGAAATAAGTCGGGATTGTTGCTGGAAAAAGTAAAGACGCAAATTTTTGTACGAATACCTAGAAAATAAGCTCTGACACCATGTTATAAAGAAAACTTTATTGATATGAATTTGTCCTATACGTGAAGTAGGATGGCCTCTATAGAGGTTGTCCTCTCATCAGCCAAGCACACCTTACAGTTGCTTTCTTCTGTCTTATTTTGTAGGTTTTCTTAATCACAACTTATATAACAGTGTTCTAACTTGAAAGGCTGATTTATTCTTACACTAACAACACAATTAACAAGTTACACTAAAGAGCTAATAATAGGATCAGGGATACTAGAACTGATCCACCATTACTTCTCAACAATTGGTAAGAAAAAAACCATTTTTTGCAATTCTCACATACATAAACATCTACTTACATCTCAGACATTGATTTTTGTTCTTAGTTAAAGGTGAACAGCCTATCAACCATATGATTGCACTAGCAGCATTTCACTAAGGAAACAGATCAGAACTCACGAGTTCAAAGAAAATTATGAAATTCGCTTTTGATTAGGCAACAAAAGCTACCAGAACAGGAATGGTACTCATTGTGCAGATCCTCAGGATGAAAGAAAAGTATACATTCTGGTAAAGATGTAACTATATCTGACAGGAACGCTCCTAATTGATGCCACTTCCATTACACCAGCAAGCATTTCTGAATGCAAGAAAAATAATGGGTTGAGAAGATAACGGCATGGATTCATTTAATTCATGTTGAGTGCCCAGAACTTTATAACACTGTGCCCTAATATGGCTTGTGTACTCAATCAATTATTTCGATCAAGTATCAACTCTACATCGAATCGAAAAATGAAGAATTTGAGATGAAGATGAAACTTTCTTTGTTCACTACTATAATCCTTATTATAAATCAAAGTTTGCAACAAAACCACTGCCAAACTTAAGTTATATATCTTTACAATCTCAATTTCAGTGGATAGCATCGTTGACACTTTAATTTCTTTGCTCCAAGATTTACTTCAAATTCAATTGTCAAGAACAAAATCATTTGAAGCAAATTTCTTCACTGAAAACTTATTGAGAAAACTCTTTAACTAAATGTGTCATAATCACATGATTTATATATGTATCTTATCTCAAAAAACAGTGACCATAAAAAAACTCATAAAAGAGTTGCATATGGGACCTATAGTAGTTCCTAGTACATCATTCATACCTGATTCTATAGAATGGTGGTATTCCTGCCAGAGGGTAGGAGTTGGTGTCTTCCATTCACAAATTTCTGCTCCAAGGTTGGATGCAACAACATAAATTGTAGCCTGAAAGAAATCAGGCACCCGGTTTAGCAGTAGATATACTGGCAAAATAACAACCTCCATACAGAAACAATGGAACCACTATCAGAAATCATCTTTCCTTGTTTTAACAAGTGAATCACACATTTTTTAGCTCAACAAAATGAACGCCTCATACAAATAGCCAACAAGAAAGGTTCATGCTTGTAGACAATTTGTTTGGAATTTGGGGAGAATGTGTGAGAATATGATGGTGAACACTTTAAAAGACCGATGTCTCAGAAGTGTTGGTAAGGAAAAGATAAAACATGATCTTGCTGTTTTGCAGTGATACAAGATAAATGGCTACCAAGAACCATGTAGGCAACCCACTTAGTGAGGTATACAACAACAACAACAACTAAGCCTTTTCCCATACTAGACGGGGTCAGCTACATGGATTCTTTGTTTCCACTGATCCCTATCGTGTGTCATGTTAGCAGTTAACTCACAATAAGCTAGATCATTCTTTATTGTTTCTTTCCAACAATTTTGTGGTCGTCCTCTAGCTCTTTTAATACTTTCCAAATTTAGTTTTTCATACCTTCTTACAGGTTCTTCTTTCGGTCTTCTTTCTATATGTCCAAACCATCTTAAATGATATTCTCTCATTTTATCCTCTATTAGTGTCACTCCTAATTTGTTTCTAATAACCTCATTATGTATACGGTCTTTTCTTGTATGACCACTCATCCATCTCAACATCTTCATTTCTGTCACAGACATCTTTTGTACATGTTGATTAACTGCCCAACACTCAGAACCATAAAACATGGCAGGCCTAATTGTTCCTCTATAATATTTACCTTTTAACTTTAATGGTATCTTCTTATCACAAAGAATACATGATGCTACTCTCTATTTTAACCAACCAGCATTAATTCTATGCATAACATCTCCATCAATTCTTTCAGCACTATGAAAAATTGACCCTAGGTATTTAAAACTTTCCTTTTGGGGGATGAAATGTGTGCCAATTTTAATTTGTATGTCCTCTGAAATAATCAAATGATCAAACTTACATTCCATATATTCTGTCTTTATTCTACTAAGTCAGAGGCCTTTGCTTTCTAATGTTTCTCTCCATAGTTTCAATTTTCTATTAACTTTTTCCTTAGACTCCTCCACTAATGCAATGTCATGCAAATAACATATACCACGGTACTTCATCTTGAATATGTTTTGTTAACTCATCAATCACCATTATAAATAAGTATGGACTTAAAGTTGATCCTTCATGTAACCCAATATTAACTTCAAAGAAGTCTGTCATTCCTTCATGAGTCCTCACATATGTTTTTGCACCATCATACATGTCTCTTATAAGGTTAATGTATGTCAATGGGATACCTCTTTTTTCCAAAGTTCTCCAAAGAACCTCTCTCGATACCCTATTGTAAGCTTTTTCTACATCAATAAATATCATGTGAAGGTCTTTCTTTTTTGTACTAAAATGTTCCATAAGACGTCTTAAAAGGTGAATCACTTCAACAGTAGATCTGCCTGGCATGAATCCAAATTGGTTCTCTGTTGTACTTGATACTTGTCTTAACCTACGTTCGATAATTCTTTCCCACAATTTCATAGTATGGCTCATTAACTTGATACCTCGATAATTCGCACAATTTTGAATGTCTCCCTTGTTCTTATATATGGGTATAAGTGTACTTACTCTCCATTCTTCTGGCATATTTTGGTTTTTCCATATTTCATTAAATAGTCTTGTGAGCCAAGTGATTCCTATTTCTCTTAGTATTTTCCAAACTTCTATAGGAGTATTATCTTGTCCTACCGATTTACCATCCTTCATATGTTTAAGAGCCTCTTTGACTTCATTCTTTTTAATACATCGGTAGAAATTGTGGTTTATATACTTTCTGATTTGGCTAACTCTCTTAAGCTAATACTAACATCTTTATTTTCATTAAAAAGTTTATAAAAATAGTTTTTCTATATATTTCTTATATCATCGTTTGCCACTAGAATTTTTTCATCCTCGTCTTTGATGCATCTAACATAATTAAGATCTTTAGTTTTCTTATCTCTAGCCCTAGCTATCCTAAAAATATTTCTTTCACCCTCTTTTGAGTTGAGTTTTTTATATAAATCCTCCCAAATTTTAGCTTTTGCTTCACTCATGGCCTTTTTCGCTTCCTTCTTTGCTTTCTTATAAGCCTCTAAAGTTTCACTAGTTTTCTTAGCATAATGTAAATTTGTAACATGCTCTCTTTGCCTTAAATTTTATTTTGCACTACTTCACTCCACCACCAAGCTTCTTTTCGTGCCGGTACACCTCCCTTAGATACACCTAACACATCTTTCACTACTTTTCTAATATGTATAGCCATATTGTTCCACATACCAACATAATTCCAAACATCTCCTTGAAGGACTTTTTGTTTAAATATATCTTCTTTCTCGCTTTTGAAGTTCCACCATTTAGTCTGAATAGCTCAATGCACTCTTTTCTTTTTTGTCTATTTTTTTATTTGTAAATTCACAACTAAAAATTGATGTTGGGTGGTTAAGCTTTTTCCTGGAATTACCTTGCAATCTTTACAACACGCTCTATCTTTTTTTTTACAAATAAAGTAATCAATTTGTGTTTGTGATAAACCACTCTTATATGTAATTAAATGTTCGTCTCGTTTTTTGAAGATTGTATTGACTATAAAGAGATCAAATGTCATAGCAAAATTTAAAATCTCCCTACCTTCCTCATTTATATCCCCAAAACCAAAGTTTCCATGAATCCCTTGATATCCTAATGCCTCTTTATCAACATGTCCATTTAAGTCTCCTCTTAAACAAATCATCTCTCTTTGTGGAATCCTTTGAATCACTTTATCTAACTCTTCCCAAAAAGTTGCCTTTATACTATCTTCTAGCCCTACTTGGGGTGCGTAAGCACAAACTATATTCAAAACCTCTGCTTCTAACACTAATTTCAACGTCATAATTCGGTAGTGAGGGATAATATTTAGTTTTTTTATTTCGGTTAGACCATTTGTTTGGAACTATGTTGCACGGTTACGCCCTTTTGGGCTCCGTACCCGTATCTGGTACGTACCGACTATGCGTACGCGTATGGGTATGTCTGGTATGTACCTATATCATGATTAATGTACTGGTATGCGTATGTGAATACCGGTACACGTACCCAAGATTAGGTACATCATGTACCGGTACCGGGTACGTGAATGGATCGGGTTGACCCATACATATATGGGTCAACCCGATTTAAAATGTATAGTATAAAAGGCAGCTACCCTAATCCCCCTGCTTACGTCTCTCTCCTCAGCTCATCTTGAAGACTGCGGGGTCACCTGCGTGCATCTCTCTCTCTCCTCAGCTATCCAAGATCGGGTTTTTGCTAGGTTTATGTCTAGCGCCCATTGATGAAGTTTGTGTTCATTGGAGAACAAGAGGTTATGAACGATGTTTTTGTTCTACCAGGGATGAACTGGAGTTGTTTGTTGTTTGCCCTATTTCTGTTGTTGGTATTGTCTGATTAAGGTGTTTGGTTATGGTGGTCTTCCTTAGAAATAAGAGATGGGAAGCACATTGTGCTTATTTATTTGTTAAATGAATGTTTTGCTTTAGTTGTGCGTGTATGTTGTCTCCGTGATTCCGATCTGTGTTTACCCTTAATGAATCATGATGGGGTACTCGTACATCTTCACATTGATTTCATTCCTATTTTGGTTTTCTGCTCACTTGGTGATTCTTGTGTTGTTCCTTTTGTTATTGTTGTTTTTCTTTAAATGTTTTTTAGTTGTCTTCTAAGTGGACTGTTACTCTGGATATCCTCTCAAATATGTGTTGATCTTTTTGTATTCATGTGCTTATCTTTTTTATTGGGGATTCTTGTTGTACCCGTATTTGTTAAATATTTTTTAGCTATCTTCTAAGTGGACCGTGATTCTCCAGTTTGATTGGGGATGCAGGTGCTTCTATTTCTGATCTTTTTGTGTTCATGTTCTAATCTATGTACAATTATGTTGTTAATATAGGTTTTATATTTCATTAAATATGTTGGATATTTTGTTGGTTTAGTTGTATTACTGTAATTATTATTGCATATTATAATATGATCTTAAAACACTGCTAGCAATATTCACTACCCATTATATGCATATTGCATAGTAATAACACCCTCATTTTGTTTATTTTCAGATGTCTAATATGTTTGCTACTGATTGTAGCTCGTCTGCTTCTATCACTAGTAAATTTGCATTTAAAAAAGGAAAAAAAGATTGCCCACTTTGGGCATATGCTCGCTTTGGGCATATGTATCCTTGTTAAAAGACAAAAAGACAAAAGGTGGAAATGCAAGTTGGCAGTGTAACTACTGTGGTTTAACTTATAAAGGTTCATATTTTTGAGTGTGTCACTTATTAAAGGTAAAAGGAAATGGCATAGTTGTTTGTTCGGGTGTTACTGATTAATATCTTTCAGAGATGAGACAAATTGAGAGAGAAACACACATGAAAAAGTTAGACAATTGCAAGTTCCTTTACCTATTGGAACTAAAAGTTTGAATCCACCTACATTTGAATTGTTTGATGGAAGTAAGAGAAAAAAGAATAGGTGAAATTGGCAAAAGCATTTAACAATGAAGCAAGGGATCACTTGAAATGTGAAATAGCAAGATTATTTTACTCTACAGGTCAATGTTGTCTGACGCGTATCGTATCGTGTATCGCTGGGCTCCACGATACAGGCGTATCGTATCGTATCGTATCATACTTTAATATTAAAATAATGTAAAAATTAATTAAAAATTAATAAAAAATCAAGAAAAAATCAGGAAAAATCTGATAATTGCTTTAAATTCATATAATGTAAGTTTAGTACAGATTGAGCATTCAGCATTGAACAATTGCATTCAAATTTACATATTTTGAATCCAAAAAATAAAATACATACATAGTTTACACTTTACACTACAGTACACTACAGTTACAAATGTTACATTTTACAAATTGTAATCAGGATCATCAACTAAATAATCTTCATCTTTTCCTTGTTGCAGATCCTCGTCATCATCAGCCATGCCCACACCTTCTTCTTCAAAATCAAATTCTTCATCTTCATAACGTTGTTGCGCTCCTTCCAAATTAATCCAGGCAACGTCTTCTTCTGTTAGGAGGGCATTTTCTTCAGTGTCTTCCATAACTCAATCTTCTAATATATCAAAATTATCCAAACTTATTGGATCGAACTGACTTTCTTCTCTATTTACTTTTTTTAATTGCCTACGACACAAACAAAGATAAACAATTAGTAAGTAATATTAACAATTAAAAACTGAAGTTAAATAATATCGAATTGAAAATTTGAAAGTAATACAACATTACCTTTCACGAAGGCGCATGTTATAACGAATATAAACCAAATCATTAAGCCTTTTGTGTTCCAACCTGTTGCGCTTTTTTGTATGGATGTGTTCAAAAACACTCCAATTTCTTTCAGAACCTGTTGCACTACAGGTTTGGCTTAAGACTCTAACTGCAAAATCTCTAAGGTTTGGACAATCACTTCCAAACCTGTTCCACCAAACATATGTAAAAAAAAATATAAACGATAGAAACATAATAATCCACAATAATGTAAGATACAACTTAAATATGAAAATAAACAATGTACCTGGACGCATCGTAGAGCGGTTGCGAATTGCAACAGGCAAACCCATCAAGTGAAGAGCATTATCATATATCTCCATCTCTCGATGTATCGCATCTCTCATTAGAGACTAATCTGTCGATGCATTCAATGATTCCTCGATTAACCTCACCGTCCCTTTTGAAGGTTGCTGAGTACCTCAATGATGGGTTTAGATAGTAGGCTGCCGCATGAATAGGCTGATGCAATTGTTTATTCCATCTACTATCAATTATTTTCCACACGGACACATAATCTCTTTTTTTCCATTAAAGTTATTTTTGATCGCTTCTTTTGCCCTGTCCATGGCTTCATAAAGGTAGCCCATAGATGGTTTCTCCTCACTGTCAGCCAATCTCAAAACTTTCACTAAAGGACAAGTAATTTTCAATAATCTGATACATGCATTCCAAAATGAACTTCTAAAAACCGTTTCTACAATCTCATTTAACTTTCTGTTCCTTCTGTTTTGTGGCAACTCTGCAAATTATTGCCACTCATCTGAGGAGAACATTCTCTTTAAAGCTTGCTTCTGTCTCACAATACTCTGTATTGATAAGAAGTTTGTTGCGAACCGAGTTGCAACTGTGTGAAGAAGCTCTGCACCTTCTGTGTATCTCCTCATCATACACAAAACAAATGCATGGTTGTAAATGAATTTTGTAATATCTTGGCAACACTCAGTTGTTGCTTTTATTTCATCCATCTCACCAATGTCCTCGAGGATGAGATCTAAACAATGGGCTGCACATGGTGTCCAGTAGAAAGTCCCATAAATATCAGCTAACTCCTTTCCAGCTGCTTTGTAGTTAGCTGCATTATCTGTAATCAATTGGACTACATTTTCTAGCCCAACCTCCTATATAACCTTATCAAATTCCTCTCGTAAGATCTCTGTAGTGTGCCTCTCCTCTGACATATCTAGAGATCTCAAAAACATGAGTCCTTTAGGACAATATACAAGAAAGTTTAGCAATATCCTTCCTCGCCTATCGGTCCATCCATCTGTCATGATAGTGCATCCTGTTTCCTTCCACGATTGTCTCAAAGTCGAACAGTATTGCTGCACTTCAATCACGGTCTGATCTAATATCTTCCCTCTCAACTTCTAATAAGAGGGCATCCTGTATCCTGGACCAATGTTAGCAATTGCATCTGCCATTGCTTGAAAATGAAAATTGTTTGCTGCATTAAATGGAATGCATGCATCATAAAACCATCTGCCCACTGCAAGGTCTGCTTGATCGTGCAGTTGTTCTGAAGCCATAGCAGCATGAATTCCTGGCTGAACACCAGGTGTAGTGGAAGGAGGAAAGAACGAATGTATGGTAGAAGAAGAAGCTCTTCCTCTACTCCTTCCTGAACTTCCTCTTCTACCACCTCCAAAGTCTTCAGCTGCAACCCTCTTTCCTCTGCTAGGTGCTCGCGAACTGCTACTACCAATATTTGTTCTAGCATCTGAAGGCAAACTATCAGTGAATCCAACTCTAGTGGCAGTAGCATCATCAGCTTCTTCACACATCTGGAAATCATCCTTTTGTTGTCTCCTTTCCTGTATGCTCTCAATCATCTGCTAGCATTGCCATTTAATACCTTCTGGCACACTTCTAACTCTGCCTGTGCATGGAGCAACTTCTTTCCTGGTTTCTGCTAGGTGGTGTTTCAACCTTTAAATTCCACCACTAACCACCTTTTCACAAAATAAACATCTGATTTTTAACCTTGAACCCTAAACTAGTATACCCCACTGCCATGCCGGATCATCAGACTTTGAATGAGAGTCTCTACCACCCCTTCCTGTCATCTCAATGGAGTACTTTAATTCAAACAAAAACCTGAAAATAAAAGCACTTCGTAAATCCCTCAATCTTCAAATAACACTCAAATCGAGTGTCTCCCACTTCATGAATGCAATAAAAATTGTATACACACACTTAATAACTTCATATTTTGTCATTCAAAAAAAAATCGAAATAACACAAAAAAACAATAAATATAAAGAAAAAAATGGAAAAAACATTAAAAATATACCTAAATCCGAGTTTGGAGGCTTGGACGGACACCGTAGGGCACGATTTTAGAGCTTTAAACACCAAGGAGGCGAAAACCGACTCTTAGGGAGCTTGAGAAATCCAAAAGGAGAGAGGAAACCCGCGAAAAATCGCGGGTTTCTCGGGCCGAACTTTTATCATGAATCATTCCATGAGGCTAGCCATGTATAATCAATTTGTGCATGCGAAGCTACTTTCTATTGCTTTGAGACTAGATTTGCCTCTGTCATTGTAATGCTTAAAAAGGTTAAAACTATTGCTACATGGTCTCCAATCTATGGTCATTAGTGAAGAATGGTCTCACTATAGAGAAGATGATGTTCAAAAAAGGTCGCTACCGCCTTTGTATGAAAGAAACAATCTTGAATGACCATTTGGTGGGATAAAGTTGATTATATTCTAAGCTTTACAAAGCCCGTCTATGAAATGCTTCGTTCTTGTGACAGATAAGCCAAACCTTCATTTGATTTATGAGAAATGGGATTGTATGATTGAGCAAGTGAAGCTGAGCACATCTATCAACGTGAGGAAAAGGAGTTGAATCAACATTCATCCTTCTATGGAGTGGTGTATGACATCCTAATTTCTAGATGGAATAAAAAGTTGCACACCCATCTTCATTGCTTGGATCATTCACTTATCCTAAGTAAATTTAATTAACTTTCAAGTTCCAAGTTCTTTTACTTTTTCATCTAAGAGATGTACTTTGGTTTTTTTGTATTATAGTAATCACAATGGTTATATTTTGTATAATAGGTATTATTGTAGACAATGGCTTGAGGAAGCTCCAAAAACGAGTCCCCACATATAGGAACAATAGAGATTTGTATGGGGAGAAACAAATGCTGAAGGATTACTTTCAGGATTCTCAAGAAGAGGCGAGAGGTCAGCACGAGGAGTTTGTTAAATTCTCAAGTGTTGAAGAAGAGCTTGGTGAGTCAATTTGATTGCTTGCAAGATAGGTGGGACTTGACACCAAAGGAATGGTGGGTCGTGTATGGAGCTTCAATCCCCAGACTTGAAGCCATTGCCTTGAAGCTCCTTTCACAACCTTCCCTCTTTCCTCTTGTTTGTAAAAGAAATTGGAACACATATTCCTTCATCCATTATTATAGAAGAAATAAGTTAAAGCCTCAAAGAAGTGAAGATTTGGTTTTTGTTCATAACAACCTTCATCTTCTTTCAAGAAACATTAAGGATTACGTGCAAGGTGAGACAAAAATGTGGGATGTTGGTGGAGATGATTGGGATCCATTTAAGGGAGCAGGAATTCTTGAAGTTACATCATTGTCTCTTTATGAACCAAATATGGAAGCAGTCCTTTTTACAGATGATAGTGAAGGAAATACTAAGATCGAGACTATTGGAGTTTGAAACTTAATGTATTTAGATTCAAAGATATTATGTTTAGAATATGAATTTTGATATGCAGTGCAACTTTCTTGTGTTTATATGAATATGTAATATTCTATTGGAATGATATTGTTTCATTGTATCCAAGTTTGTGTTTGGTGAACTATGTAATATGAGTTTGTGTTTAGTGAATAATGTAATACGAGTTTGTTGAATACGAGTTTGTTGTGAGTTTATGTAAAATGTAGGAAGACTGCACTATAAAGTATGTATTGGTCAACTATGTAATACTACAACAACAACAACAACAACTAAGCCTTTTCCCATACTAGACGGGGTCGGCTACATGGATTCTTTGTTTCCACAAATCTCTATCGTGTGCCATGTTAGCAGTTAACTCCCAATAAGCTAGATCATTCTTTATTGTTTCTTTCCAACACTTTTGTGGTCGTCCTCTACCTCTTTTAATACTTTCCAAATTTAGGTTTTCTAACCTTCTTACAGGTTCTTCTTTTGATCTTCTTTCTATATGTCCAAACCATCTTAAACGATGTTCTCTCATTTTATCCTCTATTGGTGCCACTCCTAATTTGTTTCTAATAACCTCATTATGTATACGGTCTTTTCTTGTATGACCACTCATCCATCTCAACATCTTCATTTCTGTCACAGACATCTTTTGTACATGTTGATGATTAACTGCCCAACACTCAGAACCATAAAACATGGCAGGCCTAACTGCTGCTCTATAATATTTACCTTTTAATTTTAATGGTATCTTCTTGTCACAAAGAATACCTGATGCTCCTCTCCATTTTAACCAACCAGCATTAATTCTATATGTAACATCTCCATCAATTCTTCCATCACTTTGAAAAATTGACCCTAGGTATTTAAAACTTTCCTTTTGGGGAATGCAATGTGTGCCAATTTTAATTTCTATGTCCGAAGTAGCCAAATGATCAAACTTACATTCCATATATTCTGTCTTTGTTCTACTAAGTCGGAGGCCTTTGTTTTCTAATGTTTCTCTCCATAGTTCCAATTTTCTATTAACTTTTTCCTTAAACTCCTCCACTAATACAATGTCATCTGCAAATAACATACACCAAGGTACTTCATCTTGAATATGTTTTGTTAACTCATCCATCACCATTATAAATAAGTATGGACTTAAAGTTGATCCTTCATGTAACCCAATATTAACTTCAAAGAAGTCTGTCGTTCCTTCATGAGTCCTCACACATGTTTTTGCACCATCATACATGTCTCTTATAAGGTTAATATATGTCAATGGGATACCTCTTTTTTCCAAAGTTCTCCAAAGAACCTCCCTCGGTACCCTATCATAAGCTTTTTCTAGATCAATAAATATCATGTTGAGGTCTTTCTTTTTTGCTCTAAAATGTTCCATAAGACGTCTCAAAAGGTGAATCGCTTCAATAGTAGATCTACCAGGCATAAATCCAAATTGGTTCTCTGTTGTACTTATACTTGTCTTAACCTACGTTCAATAATTCTTTCCCATAATTTCATAGTATGACTCATTAACTTGATACCTCGATAATTCGCACAATTTTGAATGTCTCCCTTGTTTTTATATATGGGTATAAGTGTACTTGCTCTCCATTCCTCGGGCATCTTTTGGTTTTTCCATATTTCATTAAATAGTCTTGTGAGCCAAGTGATTCCTATTTCTCCTAGTATTTTCCAAACTTCTATAGGAATATTATCTGGTCCTACCGATTTACCACTCTTCATATGTTTAAGAGCCTCTTTGACTTCATTCTTTTGAATACGTCGGTAGAAATTGTGGTTTATATACTTTTCTGACTTGGCTAAATCTCCTAAACTAATACTAACATCGTTATTTTCATTAAAAAGATTATAAAAATAGTTTTTCCATCTATTTCTTATATCATCATTTGCCACTAGAATTTTTTCATCCTCGTCTTTTATGCATCTAACATAATTAAGATCTTTAGTTTTCTTATCTCTAGCCCTAGCTATCCTAAAAATGTCTCTTTCACCCTCTTTTGAGTTGAGTTTTTTATATAAGTCCTCCCAAATCTTAGCTTTTGCTTCACTAATGGCCTTTTTTGCTTCCTTCTTTGCTTTCTTATAAGCTTCTAAAGTTTCACTAGTTTTCTTAGCATAATGTAATTTGTAACATGCCCTCTTTGCCTTGATTTTGTTTTGTACTACTTCACTCCACCACCAAGCTTCTTTTTGTGCCGGTACACCTCCCTTAGATACCCCTAACACATCTTTCGCCACTTTCCTAATATGTATAGCCATATTGTTCCACATATCAGAGGGTGTACCAACATAATTCCAAACATCTCCTTGAAGGACTTTTTGTTTAAATATATATTCTTTCTCACTTTTGAGGTTCCACCGTTTAGTCCGAATAGCTCGATGCACTCTTTTCTTCTTTGTCCATTTTTTTATTTGTAAATCCATAACTAAAAGTCGATGTTGGGTGGTTAAGCTTTCTCCTGGAATTACCTTACAATCTTTACAACACGCTCTATCTTTTTTTCTACAAATAAAGTAATCAATTTGTGTTTGTGATAAGCCACTCTTATAAGTAATTAAATGTTCATCTCGTTTTTTGAAGATTGTATTGACTATAAAGAGATCAAATGACATAGCAAAATTTAAAATCTCCCTACCTTCCTCGTTTATATCCCCATAACCAAAGTTTCCATGAATCCCTTGATATCCTAATGCCTCTTTACCGACATGTCCATTTAAATCTCCTCCTAAACAAATAATCTCCCTTTGTGGAATCTTTTGAAACACCTTATCTAACTCTTCCCAAAAAACTGTCTTTATACTATCTTCTAGTCCTACTTGGGGTGCGTAAGCACAAACTATATTCAAAACCTCTACTCCTAACACTAATTTCAATGTCATGATTCTGTCACCATATCGTTGTATGTCTACTACACTCTCCTTTAAATCTTTATTTATGATAATACCAACTCCGTTTCGGGCCTTTTCTTTACCTGAGTACCATAATTTAAAACCTGTATCCTCTATCTCCTTTGCTTTTTCTCCAACCCATTTTGTCTCTTGTAAACATAGAATATGAATCTTTCTCCGAATCATAGTATCTACCACCTCCATTAGCTTACCCGATAATGTTCCGATATTCCAAGAACCAATACGAATCTTATTATCTAGGACTAGCTTCCTTACCCCCCGCATCCGTCCATAATCAAAATGCGGAGACCCTCTCTGAAAAATTTTCACTACATTCGGGCGGCAATGTAGTGGGACTAACTTCTTTACCCATACCCGTCCATGATGTGGGAACCCTCTCTGCAATTGATTCACTACATTCGGGCAAAAATGTAGTGGCTCTTGCTTACTTCTTACTGCATTCGGGCTCTGCAGCACGTCGCTAGGCGGGAACGCCCCAAAGCAATGCTCATAATTTTTGTAATCCATGTTGTAGAAATCCGACGAAGTTTTACACTGGCTGTCGGAAGCCTAACACAACCCTCCTCCTTTATCCGGGCTTGGGACCGGCAATGCAAGGGTGATCCCTTACATGGGCGGAGTTTGGTCAACTATGTAATACGAGTTTAAAATCGGTGCATATCATAATCACCTTCATTTGATTACACCTTTTTCATTGATTTTGAGCTAACTTCATGAAAATCGTTCAGATATTAAGATGGTTGTGCGGGACATGCATAGCTTTGAATCTGGTTCATTTGATGTTGTGATTAACAAAGGTCTTTATTTCTTGATTACTTCTTTTTGTATATGTTGGTCTTGCTTATATGTTGTTGTAACTTCATTATTTTGATTTATGTTATTCTTGAAATGATGTTTCTTCAGGGACTCTTGATTCTCTTATGGTAAGCATTGCAATGATGGGGATCGCCTTTCATGCAACACATATTGGATCTCAAAATGTTGTGCAGAAAATCGACGACTACTTGTATGTTTTGTTGTTTAATTGTCCTTACTTTGAAGAAGAGTATAAATGACATTCTCATAGTTAGAATAAAATTATTCTCAAACACTAGAATGCTCTATATAATTGTGTATATATACATATTTATGTAAATTTATTTTATTATTACATTTTTTAATAGTGTCGTACCCGTACCTTAGTTTTAAAAAAAATTATGTACCCCGTACGTGCACCAGGTACCAGTACCATACCCGTATCCATGCAACATAGGTTTGGAATAAACAACATAGCTTGTCTTATATGCATAATCTGGTGAACCAAGTTTTCAGGATGTCACGTAAACAACAATTGAGTGTCTCCCAACCTTGCCAACATAGAAGAAACCATAGTAAAATGCTTTGCAGTCTTTTAGTATAGGAAAAGGAATAAAGCAGAACTTTATTTTCATTAAAAAGTTTATAAAAATAGTTTTTCCATCCATTTCTTATATCATCATTTGCCACTAGAATTTTTTCAAGCTTGATGGTAGAGTGAAATAGTGCAAAATAAAATAAGGCAAAGAGGGCATGTTACAAATTATATTATGCTACGAAAACTAGTGAAATTTTAGAGCCTTATAAGAAAGCAAAGAAGGAAGCGAAAAAGGCCGCCAGTGAAGCAAAAGCTAAAATTTGGGAGGATTTATATAAAAAATTCAACTCAAAAGAGGGTGAAAGAGATATTTTTAGGATATCTAGAGCTAGAGATAAGAAAACTAAAGGGGGATATGATGTGTATTTTTCGGGACACGTCTGATTTTGAAAATAGTGCATCATAGCCATCTCATGGCATGTGGATGTCAGTTCGGATTTCTCAAATGTCTGGCATTCATCTTCATGTTTCAAATTCCTAAAAATGCTTAGGTAACATAGCAAGTAAGTTTCAGAGCATAATTAAAGCTTAATAGAGAAGTGAACAATAGCCAAGTTTAGATCATGATGCCAGACCTTTTGGCTTGTTAACCTTTCCTTTAGCCACAGCTTGACTTCATCAACCTGCAAGGCAGGGCTAACAAAAGAGAAGTTCAATATTGTGTAACTGTATCAATGAGCAGAAACGACATTTATACAAAAGAAATTTGTGAGACACAGGTTGGGACAGCAATAAACTGACTTGATTGTCAAATAGAATATCTACCCGCATACAGAGGTTGAACGATTTACAGTAAGATATATACTGTGAATCCTGCATCCTGGAAGTGTCTAACGTGTAAATCCTTTAGGTAACCATACTGAACCACATCTTACATGGTACAACTCCTGCAGTAAGTAGACGATAATGGTAACCTAAATGCTAAACATACTCAAAATGTTTGAAACATGCTACAATTTTAAAGGGCCAAGGTCTTGTCAGCACAATACAATAAATATTTGTGATCCTTAAGATGCTGCACTGATATTGATACTTGCTTTTTCCATTTCCAAGACTGAAATTGGTGGCTGACATCACGCACATTCTTCAAAGGCCAACATGAGTATATACAAGGAATCAGATACATAAATCCTTCACTAAAGGGTAGGACATGCAAATTGAAGAGTGCAACTACAAAATATCATGGTTCAATTACTTAGTGCCATAAAAGATTCTCTCCTGCTCAGAGGTTAGAGTTTTAATATGCATGCAGATCACATCAATAAAGCCATTTCTTGCTGGTCATCTTTTGAAGAGAATGTTTTCATAATTTCGAGTTGTGGAAAGCTTTTCTCAATAACTATACTCATGAAATTCTGATTGGTCAAAGTTCAAACTGAACTATGGCCGTCTCACATTTTTCAATTGCAACAAAACAAATCATATGGATATCATTTTTTGTACACAAAACTATGGACAACATTATATTGAGATTCGATTTTTTATATTACTTCACATTGAAGTGAAAATAAATCAATGTGGAAAGAAAGACATGCAAGAAAAGGATAACAATGTGAGTCACGACCTAGGGGGTAATTTACAAGGCAATTTTTACAAAACATAAAAAAATAAAGAATAACAAAGAAAATAACATACATGAATGATTATTCTTTAATACCTTTGACAAAAAAAAGTATGGGACTGTATAACAAAGCAAACGGATAATCCAGAACCGTAAAACAAAATGACAGCAAAACCTTTTCCAGTGAACAGCAAGCTCTGCCAGTGTATGTGGCTTGTATTTATCAACCCACAAATTGTTTTCTCCACTCTTACAACTATTTGATTCAATATTCCTTCTAACTGGAAAAAGAAATGAAAACCACAAATGAGGAATAGTTGGAGTACATATTACCAATCACAAAATAAAAGCTCAGGAAACTTTTGAAGAGTGTCAATGTGCAATCACCAAATAAAGCAGACATTTAACTTCTCAAATATCAAGAGTTCACATTAAACATATAAAATCAATTACTAGAAAGTGTGTTGAAGAATATAGTTTTTTAGTTTTAGTTTTGTAATTTTTTCTATTTGAGTATTATTGTAATTGCCCATAGTACTAAGGGCATTTTGGTCATTTTATGTTTCACAGCCCACTCTATAAGGGTTGTGGTCTTGTATTAGGGTTAGGAGTTTGATTAATAGAAAGAGAGGGGGGCAGCCTCCATTGGAAGGCCTGTCCCCTCCTCCCATCTCCACTTTTACTCTTCATTGTTTCTTAATCTTTTTCATTATTGATTATCCGCTACGCTTCCTGCGAATTTTGACAAAGTTATCTAATGATCAACAGGTTATACAGAAAAATATCTGACTGTTTTTGCCCAAAAAGGGACATCAGCAGAACACCAAAGTTCCCATGGCAGAAACAGATAATGGCATATGCTTTATCTTAGAAAGAAAAAGTAACAAGCTTCAATCTGTATTCACAATGTCATTGGCGTCTCCTAAGTCACTAATCCTTAAGGATTGACAGATTACAGAATATCTGAAGGTGGACACAGTTTAATAGGGCATATAACAATTGCTTTTTTTGGTCAACCTCCAATACGAAAATCACCCTACAATATCAAAAGAAGGATAACCATAAAACCCCATAGTCATCTGCCGCAATTTCAAGCCTCCTTCACTTTCAACTAAATAAAGCATTTTAGACAGGCACAATGCGGTCTTGAATACCTGAAGAGGACGACCACAAAAGTGTTGGAAAGAAACAATAAAGAATGATCTAGTTTATTGGGAGTTAACTGCTAACATGGCACACGATAGGGATCTGTGGAAACAAAGAATCCATGTAGCCGACCCCGTCTAGTATGGGAAAAGGCTTAGTTGTTGTTGTTGTTGTAGACAGGCACAATGCGGCCTTGAATACCTGAAGCGCTTTGAGCTATATGGGTCCAATATCTGTGGTTCTGCTTCTTACAAAATTTAATCAGATTATCGCAGAATTACGTAAGGTCAATTGTCTATCTACTTCTCAATGTTACAGAAGACGGTAGAAAAATCAGAAGACGTGGATTTTGAACTCAAATTACAGGATGAACCCAACAAGTACACTAAGATCGGTAAATTCAGAATAATAACCCTGGAACATGACCAGGAATACACCTTGTAGAATCTGTGGTGTGTCCCTCAGGTTACCCATCACCAAAGATTTGGAAAGTTAAAAAGGATAGTAGTCATCAGAAGTTGTAGTGTATTATCTATGTACAACTTACAAGAGTACATAATTTAACTCATGAATAGCATGTTAAGACACGTACAACAGTTCCCCAACCCCCAAAACTGAACTTCTGTCCTATGCATCTAGTTCAGTTTATAATAGTTAAATCCTTCTTTACTTTTAGCTTTTGGACATATTTAATGTTCAAAAGCAAAGTTATTTCTAGCACGTCAAGGATGAAGCTAGTTAAAAGGACTGGAACGCACTCCTAATCCCTACGGATAAAAGAAACAGATAGACCCTTGACACCAGTGACTAGTCTGACAATGAATGAGATGAAAGCACATTGTATTCGAATAAAGTTGTGGTAAAAGCATTCCACTTAGACAGGACTGCCTAGAAACCCTTCAAGGATATACCTCAGGGACTCGGAAAATATTTTCAGTACAATCAGATGTTCACATACAAAAGCAACTAATGACTGATATAGCACTCTGGGAGATTCAATAAAATGTGTCCAGACAAATCTGATATTTCAAAATTTCAAAAGAACTGCCAATCCAACAAGTTCTTCTTAATCCGTAATACACATAGAATGCATGTTACAACAATGTTTTAGTTACATATTACCATCCCCAACCAATCTCATGAAAGTGGTCTCCGTTCTCGTCTTGTTAAGTATATTGAAAACAAAGATAAACAATGAGAAATAGATAATTTCACTGAGAAAGCCTACCAGGTATGGAAGTAAACGTCAGAAGGTCCTCACAAAGATCTGATGGTAGAAAACCCGCAGCATGCTGCAACCACAAGCAAATGATATTCTTGTTTCAATGTACAAAAGACCGTCAAGAACTTAAGACAGTAAGGAAGTTACTATTTCTGCTAGAAGCAAATAAACCTCCAATTTACATCTTCTCTACAACATTTTCTATCAGTAAAGAAAATAACTACCAAGAGTTAGAGAAATTCCCAATGGCTAAGACTCGGAAGAGGGTGTGCAAGGGTGGAGGAATGCGAGGTAGCTATCGTGCTCCTAAAATGAGCGCTCAACAGAGTTCAAACTCCCAGGAGACGGAGAGACCTGAAATACTCATCTTTCTTTCTCTTACCTTATGACCCATCTACATACGACTCCACAAAGACAATACAAAGGTACAAACATTTATTCCTCACAGTGAAGAAACGACATCAAGAGAGAGGATGGGAGAGAAAGCAGAACAGAACGAGACAAACAGATAAGGAAGAACTTCTTTTAAGAGTTTCCAGTGACATTGATTCACGATACGTCGTGGTTTATTGAAACTCAATAAGAAAGAGATTTTATTTTTACAGTCTTAAGGCAAACGCAATCCCACGGAGAGAAGAAGATGAGGAGGAGGAGGAAGAAATTACCTCTTGTAAGTCGAATTCTGACGCAAGAAACCCGACGCCCGACGCGGGAGCTCTCCTTGAATTTCGAGACTTCTTCCTAGCAGCATTTCTCCCTGGTTCCGACTTTGCCTTACCGCGACGCCCACTCTTAGATGCATAAACTTTACCCTCATCGTCCGATGACAAAACAACCACCGCATCCAAATTCCTCTTCCCCATGCACTCAACAGATCCACGAACGCTTTATCATCTCATACGGTTTCAGAAAACCTGAAAGTACACGCGAACTTGTTCGTCTTAGGCGAGCATTGAAGCCATCCAATCAGGAATCGGTCGCCAAAACGAGGAGTTCTAGAACCACAAATCCGTCAAGGCGGAAGAAGAAGAGTGAATATCTACAGATCCTTGGATTCGATACACAGAATCTTCTCAATGGCCTGATTTCCGAACAGTACCGTTATCATCTGCGAGGAAAAGCATAAAAATGAAGGACTCGCTCCCCCAGCACTCACGTACAAACAAACCCACGCAGATTGACGCAAGCGTGCGCACACACAGATCACCGATCTTCTGCATGCGGGTCAGGGACGGGAATACGAGGACGGAGGGACAACGTTGCAACGTTAGCGTACGGAAGAAGCGTGGACGCCGAAGATTGGAGGGAAACGGAGTCATTCTCCATATTTATATCCCGGAGGTATGGCCCTCCCGCTCTGCGCTCTCCTCTTTCGAGAGTTTGGTCGGGTCGTGTAGTCCGACTCGGTCTCAGATCCACTCTAACGTCTCGTGGTACCCATGCCCCTTGGACTAGGGCCGGTTCCCGATAAACCGGAACTAAACTGGAACTGGGTCGACTCTGGTTTGAGGTTTAACCCGTTTGAAAATGGAAAAAATATTTACAAATTGAGAATTTAAAAGAATATAAAAAACCAACAGTTATAATTTTGGGCTAGTCTTGAAACCGAACTGAGTGTCTCCAATTTTGGTTACAGTTTTGAATCTGGTTTCAACAGTTCCAATTTGTGGCCCAATTTGGTTTCGGTTGAAACTGCCAAACCGATACGGAACTGGCTACCTCGGACACCTCAACTTTGCCTTTGTGTCGTGTAAACTCACAATAGTGTCGATGTATCAGGATGAAAAATAGAGGTGAATTTGCCCAACGGCATGCTAGAAACAAACCTATTACAGTCAGGCATTTGTGTTTGAGTAACACGAAAATGGTTCGAACGTTTCGGACCCAGACAACACAAAACTAGGACATGGACCGAACCAGATTCATGAAAATGTATGCACCACGACCAAAACAAGGGTCCAACCCAAGTTCCTATTAGTTTACAAAATTCCAATGTAATAGGTCAAAGTTCTTCATTCTCAGGAATGGTTTAGGCATGTGTTTTAGAGATTAGTGGAGTTGCTAGACTCCCGTTTATGCGAGAGATGATGGTTCAAATAAAAAACAAAGAATGAAGAGCAAAAAGTATGAAAGTACAACCTATACTTTAAAATGTTTTGTTTTTATCAAGACAATCCATACCTTCAATCGGATGCTCCGATTGATCTCGAATGATATACCATGAATGTGAGTCTAGCCACTCCCCATACGTCGATTGGTGAGTAGCGCGGCATCCGTCGATTCGTGAGTGGCATCCAAATCTCGTTGGGGTGTGACAAAAACTCATCCATCAAGAGAAGATAAAGACTAATACCAAACTCCACTCTAGTCATCACCATGACTAGCTTTAGTTGCAGCTGAGCTGGGCTGTGTTTGAAATTACCATTTCTTATTGATCAAATCATGATTCCCCGCGCATGGGCTCTAGACATGCTTGCTTTGCGCATGACTTTGAATTAGATCCTCCACAGTATGGTTATCAAAATATGCTTGGCAAGGAGAAATCTCAGGAGATTTTCAAAAAGAGCTACTTGTGATGAATACAAAAACAGGCTAAGCATCTAATGCAGACGGTCACCACAAATTCCTTGCAGTATTTTTTTACGATATGGTTTCCCCTGGGCCTCCGGAAATTCCCAAACATTTTCCCGATAATGATTCAATTATATTTCTACGAAAGAAAAATGTCATCAACTTCATACTGTCCAGTGCATATATTTTATTCATAAAGCAGAAGAAAAATGAAAGCATACAAGATTTTAGCATTATAATGAACAATTCAGTAAGCTGTACATTTACAACACTAAGTGATTTACCTTCCAATTATTTCCAAACATAACATTTACATAAACCTCAAAAGCAGGACACCGGAAGACAAAGCATGCCCAAGGAGGAGTCCTTTTCACAATAACCAGCACAAGTTGGAAGGAAACCACTTAAGCAAGCAAAGGAACCAAGTAGAGTTCCTTTCAACAACGAATACCAGATTGCTGAATGAGAATCCACAGCTTAAGTTCTCTACTGTGCTAAGTTCTCCACTGTAACTCGATTTGAATCCTCCCATTCCTTGAATCAATAAGATGGTATTTCTCATTGATTCGTTTGTTGGTCACAACATCAGAAAGATTAATATCAACATATCCCAGAGACTCCTGAAAGTGGTAATGAAAAACAGAAAGATGCCCCCTTAGCCGCGAACTAATTTGCATGTACCGATTGGTAACAAGAAGTAAAGATCTGTTTCAACAGATTTTTAATAAATTGTTCGAGAATGAGAACTCTTCGTGCTGAGAACATTCAGGAACTCACTCTTATCTTATAATCAGTTATGTTCTTTGAATGTGAAGGCTAGAAATTGGATTTTTTTCCCAATGGAAAGATGGGAATTCTTAATAGAGAGTTTGAATGTCTGAGTATTCAAATTATCATCGTTGAAGTTAATTTGAAACACGAGAAACTGATCACAAGATGACTGGAATTCTCTCTCCCTCAAACTCACTGTAATCTGAACTCGCTGTATGTATCAACAAAATGCAAAGATTGTCTCATCCCATCCATGTTAACTATCATGTTCATCCGTCCGAAACTCAAACAGTAAAACTGTATTACCTTTGTGGACAAACCAATGCTCGGTGGCTTACTGAAGACCTCAACATGGATTCGTTCATTAGTCGGCGGCTCTTCCAACATAAAAGTGAATTCCTCTCCCCACCTCGGGTCTCTATTTTTCTTGACATGCTGAAGCCACAACAAAGAAAAGAATTAAGTAGATCATGAATGCCAACAAGAGGATGCCATTTGCATCAAGATGGGAGAGATTACCTTGGTTTTTTTCTCCTCTCCCTTGAAAAGAATCTGTACATAGGGATTGGTGTGATTCTTTCCTTCAAGATCTTGAGCTTCATGAATAATAACTACAAATAAACCTCCACCAGCTGGTGTTCCTTCGGGTGCTTTCTCAACTACATCTGAGGCTCCACTAAATTCATTTTCTATTTCCTCTGCTTTAAATGGCTTATATCTGATATCCAAGGTGATCTGGCCGCGTGACTTATCATTCTGTGGATCATTAGGATCCATAGTTTTAAGCAGGTTGAGGGTCAAAGTATTTTGCTCATCTGGTGGTAGATCTTTTAATGGAACAGCATTCTGTCCCATCTGCTCATGCTTACCAACCTAGATGTCATAGAATTAGATAAGGTTAAATACTAACAGAAGGATCCATGCTATCATAAATAAAACTGAAAAGCATTTAGATGTGAGGGAAGAAAAAGGGAAAATACCTGCTCCCAATCAAAAACATGTAGCTCAAGGACTTGAGATTCTGGATCCTTCACAATAAAACTGAACTCCTCGTTCCATTCGGGGTCTAGATTACTATATTTGACTGTGGTTTTCTTAGATGGATGCGCATCATCTGTCAGCTTCAATTTCACATAGGGATCAGATTTACCCAGCAAGTCTTTCTTTTTGAGATTAGCTGCCTTCACAACCTTCACATGAAGAATGCCGACTGGTCTCTTCATAGCCCTGAGCATTGACAAGAAGACTTTGTCCAAGTCACTTCTGATTCCAACAAGGTGAAAGAACAGCTAAAAAAAAAGTTTACGCACTTTGAAGGATCCAATATTGGAACTTCCAATGTTTTAGGCCATAGATACATGTTTGCAACCTGATCCTCGATCGTCTCCTGCAGAAGCATGATGTTAGGAATATAACAGCAGCAGCTTTAAAAAGTCAGGAGCGTTGCTGTATCTGCTTATCATTTCAACAGCAATTACAGGTCCCAGTCGTTGCCATGTTTGAGTGAGGTGGCTGTGTCCTCCCATAAACCCATCTAAGAATTTTGTTTTACAAACTTCCACATGCATGTTAAGTGACACTGTAAACTAAAGAAAAAGAAAAGATCCAAGACAAGACGAACAAACAATGGCTTATTTATACGTAATGTATGTCATGGGTCCATAACAGAACTACTTAAATTAATCATCCCTTGGTGGATTTCTTTTTCAGTGTTTGAATAGCCACCAGCTATTTGAATTGTGACAAAGACCATAGCAACGGAAGCTAAACCACTTAAAAAAACTATTCAGATAACAAAATTTACATTAAAGTACCAACTGAAAGCACGGACCCTAATGCCAAACAAAAGGTCTGTATACCTGAACAAATCTGTAAAGGCCAGGAATCGACATTACATCAGCGCCAAGAAGCTTCAGCCCAAAATCAACATGTGGCTATGACAGAAAAGAAAACTCAACATCCTATACTTTAGTGAATGAAAAAAGGGAGACAAAAGAAAATATAAAAATTCAAAAGTACATGAAGTATCGGCAGTATCTATTAATCTCAGTTACATGATACCTTCTCCATTAGAGAGACTATAATTTTTGCAAAACAAGGAAATGTTGGCACCAAAGGCTTCAGGGTGATACGCGGAGCAGCAAATACTTGCAAATCCACCAGCTGAGATTAACCCATAAAACACGCAATTAAGCGGTCATCATTCAACATGGAGTCAAGCATATTGTAGATGTTGGTTATCCTGTTCTTGTGAACCCATATACTTAACATACATAAATACACCCTACCATGCCAATGGATATAAATAATTCAGGTGCAGTGATACTGGTATTTGACTTGAATTGAAGAATGATGTAATAACCTGAACAGACACTCTTAAACCAAAAGACTTAACCACCACGATGATATTTGGATTCCCAGCCCATTTAAATGACGGCTCCATGATCAGCTCCTTTTCATCGGTCTCATAAACCTTCATTCCTAGATAACATTAAAAACTATGAGTAACAACTCCAGCCGTATATTGAACTATTATATGAAACAGGGACAATGAAAAAAGAGCATTGTATTTTAAAGAGCAAGAAAAGGGTGGAATGTAGATGTGCTTCTTACAGAAACAAAAAATTAGTGGCAGAAGAATTTGTTTGCAAAATAGCGTGAACACCTAATAGACCAAGTATATAAATGGACAACATTTTGAAGGAAAAAGGGCAGCTTCATCATTATTATTTGATAAAACCGCACCAATAATTTGTTGAAGGTGAAACTACTACTGTTGGATGACTAGTTCTGCAGTCATTGGATGAGGAATGTAACAAAAGAAGGCGAATCAGATATTGCCCCTTAGAACAAAATTGCCAGCCTTGTTTAAAAGTCATAACCACAAATAAAAATTGAATTCGGTCACTATAGCTTAGCTGCACAAGCCCCGAACAGTTTGTATGGGTCATGCAGAAGCCTGCCAAAGGGAAGCAGTTGTTTTCCACGATCATTGTCCAAGATGAACGGGAGTTTCTCTTCTGACAAACCAGTTTATACAGGAAGAATGCCACGACCAACACAAATGATCCATACAGCAGAAGCTTGAACACAAGCCTTGGGCTCGATATAGCAGGGACCACATATTCATTGAGAATCCAATTTGTAATAGATGGATGACTCAAGGAAAATAAACCAAAATAAGATTGGGATACCATTATAGAGCCACCCTAATGAGAATAAAACTTATCTATGATCGATATTATACAAGGATAAGGAAGTTGATGTAATAGGCAAAAGCAAGGAATCAAGTGTAAATAAGTAGCATGGCGCACAATGCAGATCACTTGTCTGATTGATTCATACATTTGTAAGATGCAAAGAGAAAATTGCATAAGAAAAAGTAGAAAATAGGGTTGACAGAGACTTTGAGACAAGCAGGAAGGAAACCGGAAGACAACATACAGACGGCGATAAGGAAGTCCTTTCCCAGATATTATGAATATGAAGATTCTCATATGCAAGTGCATGTCTATGTGCAGGTAGGACATTTATTTGGTGCTAGAATTGAGAAAGACTCAAAAAGCTTAATCTGGCGAAGATAATGGTGCGGAAGACTGTGACAGAAATAACAAGAGAATGCTGGGAGATAAAAATAACAAGAGCATATAGCTTATTAACCAAAATAACAATAAGTCAACAATCAATTTACATAAAACAGGAAGATAAAAATCAACTTGAAAACAATTCTTATATGAGGCATTCTTCTGCAGCTCCAGAAAACTGTGAAAGAAATTGTGAATGGTCTAGTATGCTGGGAAAGATCACAGCAGCATCAACATGGGAAAAACTCATTATACTAGACCATTAGAATTAGTGAATTCATAACTCCGCCATGAAAGGCGACTGCAGGTTGCAAGGTTAAGCATCCAAGCCAATCAAGAGAGGAAACCAACCAAAACTAAGCCACTTAAGGAGGTCATGAGAAAGTCAAGCAAACCAACCTTGCAAAGTTGGAGGAAGGGTGCCGAGAGTAAGTGTTTCAAACTCAAGTGAGTGGATCTTGAACTTCGGAATCTGCTCTGCTATAATTGGTTTCGATATCTCCCTTACCATCCTACACACAGCCTACATGATGACACATAAATGCTTTACAGATAACACCCAAGGAAAAACATAAAGAAATCAAAATAATGACTGAAGTCTAAAAGAGTTACTTCTTATAACAGGTATAGCCTATGTTGCACGGGTACGCCCAAATGGGTGACGTACCCATATCTTGTACGTATTGGGTATGGGTACGCGTATTGGTATGCCAGGTACGTACCAATGCACCAAAACACACCCAATTTTGGGTACATCAAGTACCCATATTGGGTACTTAATGGATTGGGTCAACCCATACAAATATGGGTTGCCGATCCAAAACTCAAGTATAAAATTAAAAAACAAACCCTAATCCCAACGTCTCTCTCTGCTCTCAGTGCTCCCCAACGTCTCTGTGCTCTGAGAACCAAGTACCCTAAAGTGGAAATTCAAACGGTAATTGTCGATTTCGCTGGAGATATCGATGAGGGGATAAGGAGGATTGACAAAGAAATCACCAGAATTGACGTCAGAATCCTTCTCAACAACGTTGGCATTTCGTATCCGTACGCCAGATTTTTTCACGAGGTGGATAGCGAATTGTTGAATAATTTGATTAAGGTCAATGTGGAGGGAACCACGAAGGTCACTCATGTTGTGCTTCCAGCGATGCTTAAGAAGAAAAAAGGAGTGATCGTTAATATCGGCTCCAGTACATCAATCATGATTCCTTCAGATCCTCTCTACATTGTCTATGCTGCCACAAAGGCATAAATTTTGTTGTTCCGATTGAATCCTTGAAAGGTTTTTGTTTACTTAGTAAGTACTGATTTTGATATAGCAAATCCACCTGCATGAATTTATGAATTCTGATTCACAATTCCTCTTCTTTTCTTGAAATCTCTTGCGTACTTGTTTAGTTTCATGGGTCATTTTATTGAATCATATTTTTTACTTATTTGTCTAATGTTTTTATTTTGGATTGGTTGATATTACTGAAGATTTCAAGAAATAACTTGGGCCTACACTCTTGCCTAAGGAGGGAGAGATAACTTGGGCCTACACTCTTGCTCAGTAGCTTTTGAAGCATTACCTGTTGATACACTTCTCTGGTACATACATGGATGATGGGATAAACTGCTTTGTTGATCAATATACTTTTTTTAACCTGCTTTATGTGACAGTGCTATTGGTGGAATCCATATCTAACATAAGTTCTTCTAATTTCAATTTTATTGTCTCTTCCTTTTCTCTTCCAGAACAGAACTCTTTATCTTTCTGCAAGATTTTCAAAGTTAAAGGGAAAGATGAAAGGTCTTGAGTATACGTTGTACATATTGTTTCCTTGCTGCTTTATGAATTTTTAACATTTATGTAAATTTATCTATTTATTATGTTTTTTAATAGTGGTGCACCCATACCTTGGTCTTTTAAAAAATTGTGTACTCCGTACCCATACCCATACTGGGTACTGGTACTATACTTGTATCCATGCAACATAGGGTATAGCCATTACCCAAACAAAACATTCACCGTAATAGCAACCATGATAAGGAGAAGGAAATCCTGTAAAGATTTTGACATTGTTACAATCAATTATACAATTGACAATACCTTGTCCAGATAGGGCCACATGTTCTCAAGGAATTTGTTCAGCCAAGCAACCTTCAGCAAGACAAGCATTTATAAAACTTATCAGCAATCGGATTAAAGCAATCACCGACTGTTTAGAAGTCTTTGGAATTCTACCGCTCTGTCATAGCTATACATACTCGATCATAATCAGGATTTTTAACCCATAAAGGTATCTCAGGGAGTAAGCGCTGCAAGGTTTTTGAATCTTGTTCAATAAGAGGTTGAATTTCAGGATCCTTCTCAATTGACGGCAAAATGAGAAAATTAACAAAGAAAACACCTACAAGAAGCATAGAAACAAAATAAACATAATGCAAGAAATTCAGAAAGCTCAATCATCATATAAATTACCAAAATGCTGCTATTGAGAATAAAAAGCAATCGTAGCATCTCCAAGCATATGAGGACTTAAATTTGCACTATGTTACAATATATCCTTCTCATAAGAATTAAGAGCTACACAATAAGTCGGTAGCTGTAATATTTTCATTTGAAGCTTGATTTTTCCTGCTTCCCCATGCATGGGGTAAATGGTTGTAATCAACTGGAAGCCACACTGGTGCCACAACGCAATTCATGTTTACAAGGTTTTGCAAAATTGGAAAGGACCTACATATCGATCTGTATGTTTGCCACAAGAGTCATGTCGGATGAGTATGAAGTCTACTTAATTTTCATGTTTACAAGGTCTTGCAAAATTGAACAGAACCAACATACCAATCTGTATGTTACCACAAGAGTCACTGTGGATGAGTATGAAGAGATTCAAAAAGGAATTCAGTGAGTTTGTTACACAAGAACAATGGTTAAGACACATTCATATAATTCCTGGTACTTCTGCATCTAAATTTATAAGAAAAACCATGCCCATTAGTGAAGAAAATATTGTTCCGTTATAAAGATATCGGCATCCATGCTGCTTAATTCTGCATGTTGTGTGTGGGTGGGTGTCGCACACCTACACAACCGCATACCCGACACACACAGTGTGTGTGTGTGTGATAGAGAGAGAGGGAGTTAAGCAGTATTAAGAGAAAAACTATACAAAGTTTTTATCTCCGTGATAAGATAACGATGCCCATCAAACACTGGCAGCAAAAACGACAGTCAAACTAGTTCTAACTTAAGTCAAACTATTATCAATCTGCGCCAGCAATTCTTCCCAGTCAGGCGCAGAAGAAAAAATGTCATGTTCTTTGATTCAGAAAGGCAATGCATGGACCCTGTAAATAGCTAGATTATCAATAAAAAGAATCCAAATGTGTAGACAATCTTCCTAACAGCATCTACGGCCAACGAAACCTGCATAAATTACAACTCCTTTGTGCTGATTAACCCACGGACACACAAAAGAAGATACCCAAGTGCAAGAATTTCAGAGTATCCGATAAAATCAATCCAACTAAAGGCATACCTTCACATCATTCGGCTGGAAGAAGAAGAACAGATAGTACCCAACCACGAGTCCAGCAGAAAGCCCCATACCAAAGCCGGTAAAACCCAACACAGAACTCACAAAACCCATCTCTCTCTCTCTCTCTGAAGAAACCAACCTTGGGTTATTCCTTATCTCCTAATCTAGCCATCAGAATGATCAAAATTGGGTTGATTTATTGACATAGATTTTTCCAGAGCACAAACAAATGGTGTCGGCAAGGAATCAAGGGTGGTGGGCACCTCTCTAAGGCCGTTAAGCTGCTTAACAATGGAGCAAATGAGAATCTTACTACTTGAATTAATCTTTATTGGGTAATTATAATATTGGGGGTTACTTGATTCCATTCTTCGTCCAATAACTCGTTCCGCTCTTCCAAAGAATCGCTTGGCTTATATTGGGCGATTATGCTCTTCCTCAAATATTTCAATTGCCCAATGCTTGATTCTCTGCACCGGAATGACCCACAAGTAGATATTTATGCCTTTCGCCTTGGGTTGAGTATTATTTGAATTGCTGAATTCAGCAAAATTGGTGTGCAACAGTTCGATTGAAAATAACGTATTAGCAGAAAGCAAAAAAAAGAATTTTTAAATTTTAAAACTAGGTGTAGTTTAAAAGTACAAGATACATTTTTTAGCTTTACTTTCGTTTAATAATCTCATTTATTCTATGTTGATGGAACAGTCAAAATTGATTTGCACGAGTTTGCATATAAAATATCCACGGATACTTCGATATAAGAGACATGTACGATGGTACAAAAACTTATGTGAGCAATCATCAAAGAATTATATACTTCTTTAAAGCTGTGATCAATTTTAAGTCAATATTTATTTATATTGGTCATTGATGAGTTAACAAAATATATTTGAGATGAAGTACCTTAGTATATGTCGATGAGTATAAGAAAAAAGTTAATAGGAAATTGGGACTATGGGGAGAAATATTAGAAAGTAAATGCTTCCGATCTAGTAAAACAAAGCTACAATATATGAAATATAAGTTTGATAATTTGGGTACTTGTGATGACATAAAAATTAAGATTGGGATAGAGTGCATCCTTCATAAGAAATTTTTTAAATACCTAGGGTCAATTTTTCAAAATGATAGAAAAATTGACCGAGATGTTATGCATAGAATTAATGCCGGTTGTTTAAAATGGAAAAGAACATAAAGTATTATGTGTGATAAGAAGATATCATTAAAGTTAAAAGATAAATAATGGTTATGAGTATTGGGTAGTTAATCATGAACACGTGCAAAAGATGTCTGTAATAGAAATGAAGATGTTGAGATGGATGAGTAATTACACAAGGAAATACCATATACATAATGAGGTTATTAGAAACTAATTGGGAGTAGCATCAAAAGATGATAAAATGAGAGAAAATCATTCAAGATAGTTTGAACATGTAGAAAAACTACCAAAGAATGCTTTCATAAGAAGATATTAAAAATTAGATCATAAAAATATTAAAAAGAAAAGATGGCAACCATAAAAATGCTGGAAAGAAACTACAAAAAACGTTATAGTTTACATTGAGTTAACTACTAGCATGACACATGATAAGATTATGTGGAAACAAAAAAAATATGTAGCCAACCCCATCTACTATGAAAAAAGTCTTAGTTGTTGTTGTACTCCCATCTACAATAAATAATCCTTTCTCCTATCATATCATTAGAAAATTATTTAACCATCATTTATTTATATTTATATAATTCAATATAAAGAGAGACCATTTACAATTGAAAAGAACCTTTATTTATTTTATTTTATTTGTTTTAGTCATTTTAAATTTGCAATTACATGATCATACCAAAAGATTGTCTTGATCATACCAATCTTGTGCCGTGTCTTCTTCTCAAACAAAGGTATTAAAGTGTATAATTCGGTACTATGTGGGCGATGTGCTTCACCATCCTGACCAGGAAAACTCCAAAAATTAATTAAAAAAATGTTGGCTTCTTCATAGTGACCATTTGGTGGTGCCAAATGATCGATTAGAGAGAGATTTGTTTCCCCAATCTAACTCTTTTACTGATTAAGCAACTAATTTTTTCGGGGTTTCTCGCAACAAATATACTCAACAAGGGTGCATGATTCGGATCAAGGTATGAAGCATTCTCCTTTGCTTGTTCTTTGAGTTTTTGGTTGAGGTGAAACCAAATTCTAGCTCAATGAGTTGGGACCGTTGTCTGGATTGCAAACCCTAGTAGTATCTCGAGAGAGAAGGTCATATCACATTAATTTTACACTTATAAAGCGAAATCTAGATCATTGTGGGCTATAATACTCAATTACACAGACATGATCGGCTTGAAACCGTCTCAATGGTCTGAACCATACACGAACCAAGCTAGGAATAGGAATTCATTGGAATATGAACTCATGAAATCGAAAAGAGAAACGGAGGCCATCCAGTTCAATTATGGTCTCACCTTTTACGAAACCAGAATCAAAACTGGTGGTTCCAACCAGTCGGATCCAATATTTTTCGCTTTTTGCTTTAAAAGATTATTTTTTAATATTTTTACCTGTTTTGAGACCGTATACATAATGAGGTTATTAGAAATAAATTAGGAGTGACACCAATAGACGATAAAATGAGGGAATATCGTTTAAGATGGTTTGGACATATAGAAAGAAGATCAAAAGAAGAACCTATAAGAAGGTATGAAAAACTAGATTTTGAAAGTATTAAAAGAGGTAAAAGGACGACTACAAAAGTGTTGAAAAGAAACAATAAAGAATGATCTAGCTTATTGTGAGTTAACTGCTAACATGGTACATGATAAGGCTACATGGAAACAAAGAATCCATGTAACCGATCCCGTCTAGTATGGGAAAAAACTTAGTTGTTTTATTTTTTTACCTGTTCTAAATGGTTTAGAACTCAAACCGAAACTGCCCGAAACCAACTACTCAGAAACTGTGACCAGAACCAGCTACAGGCATGTTTATCTACAAATTCATGTTCCCACGTAAGTGGAACCAATGGTTTGATTCAATCCATGTCTAGTTTAACCATCACGCCAAAAGATTTTCTAGATCCGCCGCTAGTCCCACCACTCCCACCCTCGGGATCATGCAAAATCAATCAAGGTGCTGGATTTAGGTTTCTTAAACTTTATCACTCAGTTTCACGTCTACTGCACATGCAGTTTACTTGGCCAAACACATTCCTGTTGAGTAATGGATATAAAGGAGGTGAGAACTTAGAAGATACTTAAGGGTCATTATTTCATAGGTTTGAAGCTCCTAAAGTAAGATGGAAGAGCCTTCATTTAGAGAACATAGTAACAATAAATAATATTATATAATTGATGTGGTAATTTCGTGCTTCAGGCTGTGGTTTTGTATTGTTGTTTCATGTTCGTGTCAAAATCAGGTCTAACCCGGACCCGGTTAGATGTTTCTGTTATCGCATTGCGTGGACAAGAAACACGGACTTTTCTTCTTGTGTTTGTGTGGTTGTGTAGGAAGCTGCAAGTCGTTTCGTGTTTTAGGTTGTATTCATGTTCCTATCATCTCATGTTCGTGTCACAAGTAGGTCTGGATCGCAATCGGAATTTTTTCACTTTGAGTGGAAACAAACTTAGACCTTCTGGGCACATGGCCAAATCAGAACGGGACCGAGGTTTGAATCATAACCGAACTGAGCATTTCTTTATTTAATAATTTTTAAGTACATAAACCAAGCATCCAAGACTCACTGGTGGTCGTGTTCCCATGTATTGCTTGTACTATATACTTGGTTACACTTAGGGGGTGTTTGATTATGAGGCCAGGGACTATATAACTCTAACATCAAATGTGGGCCTCGGTGTATAGTAAAAAAACAGTCTATTATCAACATATGCATCAAGATCAACCCGAAATAGGACTCATGGTGGTGGTGCTCTCAAGCGATATGTTTATGATCAATATATATGCTTCAATCTTTGATATAAAAAAACCATATACTTCAATGTCGCATACTCACAGTCTACTACACTACATTTCCCACCAAATTGTTTGGTTAAATTATATCTAACACACAAATATAATTTAATCAAACATATATATATATATATATATATATAGAGAGAGAGAGAGAGAGAGAGAGAGAGAGAGAGAGCTTGATTAGCTTATAGGAGCCAAGCCGAACCGAACACACACATCATGTTATTCTAGTAAAGTTTAACAAGCTCGCTCGTGCTCAACTCATTTAGCATCGATGCACGAGCTATTAAAATACTAACATTGTAATATCTTGTGAGAGCCATATGTAAAGCCGAGAGGATGACCATTCTCGGCATACTCATCTATGAAAATGGTTAGATTGACCATCTAACTGCTTTTCGTGAGATGGTTGCACTAACTAACGTATAAGAGCTCTATAACGAAAAGCTCAACCTGAAAATGTAGAGAAGATGGAGTCAGGCGTTGTTCTATAAATACAAAGCAACGCATTGAACTCTAACACAAGAAAATAGAAATAGAAAATCCTCAGTCATAAATCCGACTGTGGGAAACTGGAAAAACATACATGTTCACTTCATTCTCTTTTGTCCTTCATCTCTTAAATCATAGACCTTCCATTGCATGAACAAGTTATTCAGCGAGAAATCCGACAAAGCTATAGGTCATCACTGGTATCAGAGCTTTATCATCTGCAAAAGATAAGTATGCCTGTTAGTTTTGTTTTTGAAACTGAAAAAAAAAGAGGAAAAGAGAGAGAACTCCATTTGTTTGTTGAGAAAAACCAGACGGTCTGTCTGAAACCACCAACAGTGGCCTTAGACAGGCAATAAAAAACAAGAGATGATCAGAAAGCCGTCGGCCAAAACTACGCTCTACAGTGGTAAGAAGGCCAATAGTCGAAGGCCATCAGCTCAAAGGGGAACCTGCAGAGGCCAGAAGGTCGTTGGCGAAAGGGGAGGCCTATAGAGGCCAAAAGGCAAATGACCGAAGGATGTCAGCTAAAGGACGAATGATCGGAAGCCGTTAGCCAAAGGACCAATAGTCGGAGGCCGTCGACTCTCTCCTCCCCTTTGCTTCTCTCTCCCTCTCTCTCTCTCTTTCCCATTTTTATTCTCTCTCGAAGATTTGAAAACCGCAGTGGTCTTCAAAAACCACGGGCAGAAATAGTGGTTTCCAAAAACTTGCCTTAAGCAACAGACTGAAAAGTCCGTTTTGTCCCTAGTCGGTTTTAAAAATAACAGTCATAGGGTAAAATTACCAAAATATCAAGATATTTTTGAGTAAAAGATAATTTTACCCTCAAACTATAGTGGCAGGAAAAATAGGAAAATTTACATATTTGTCTTTGATTTTGTTATGAAAATAACAAAATCAAATAATGAAAAACTAAAAAATGGTACTTAAAATATGTCTGAAATTGCTTTTTAGTACCATGAGTTATTTTTAGTTCAATAGTTGTATATTATGCTTTTTATGTTTTAATAGTTGGCTATTTGTTTTATGTTGCTTGTTATATGTTTTCCTATTAGATTGTTTGATTGATATTTGTTGTAAATGACCTTAATTTTCAAATGTAAAAAAGAAGAATCTCGTTAGCTCTTACACTAGAAGGTGTAGATTATGTACTAGACTGCAAAAGAGTTGTTTGATTCGATAAAAACTAAATATAATACTACAACCAAGATATATGTCTAATTGTAGCTACAAAAATACAACTCCTATAAGATGAAAGAAGGAAATAATGTAGTAAAACATGTGAACCAAATGATGGTAATGGTGAGGGACTTAACTGTAGCAAAATCAGTCATCCTAAAACTCATGTAGATATCCATAATAATGAATAGTCTTTCTCCATCATGGAACATGATCGCTAATACCCTTAGACTAGGGCCTGAAATAAGTCTTTATGAATTGTCTCTCAAACTGACAATTAAATAAGAACATATAAATAAAAACAAGAAAGAAAAATTGGTAGTAGTTCAAGATGAGATATGGTCAATCTCTAAAGTCAATCAGAAGAAAAATAAACTAAATAAGAAGTTTGACAAAAATACCAGAAAGGGCAATCAATCGTTTAAGAAAATATAAGAAACTACTTCTTGGGTTAAATGTTCTAGCTTTAAAAAAATGGGGTACTATAAGAGGGATTGCCACAACAAGAAGAATAATATAAATACCCAGTAATACGAAAAGTTGAGAAGTAGGATATAATTTACATGATATCTAAATGTTTATACCTAGATCGCTTGGTGACTAGTTGGTGGATTGACTCAGGAGTGACAAGACATATCTCGAAAGAGGAAGGAAGGGGTAATGGACTTAAAGGAATACAAATAAGGAGAGCATAGAGTGTATATGAAAAATAACACATTTTCTAATGTTCTCAAGGTGGGGTCCTTTAAAATTTATATACAAGGCACACTAGTTGTTTTGACTGATGTATTTATTGCATCAACTATAAGACAATTTGGTTTCAGTCCCTACTTTGGTTAAGAAGGGCTTTTAAGTTAGGTTTATTTCTGACAAAGTGATAGTGGAGAAGCATGAAATAGTGTTTTTCTCTAGTCAATTTGATGTAGAACATGACTTATTTAACTGAACATTAATGAAAGTGAAGATTCTTCTGCTTATATTGATTGTGCTTTTAATGTTGATGTGAATGTATGGCATAAACGCCTAAGGCATGTAAGTATGAAAACGTTAAGAAAAATTTTCAACTTTGACTTATTAGAAGGATTTAAGAAAAATACTTTTAGTAAGTGTGAAACTTGTATATAAGAGAAAATGACAAAAAATATTTTTTAAAGAAATAATAAGGGAAACAACAATGTTTAAAATTATTCACACTGATTTATGTGAACATTTTAAAGATTTATTTCATAACCTTTATCGATGATTACTTGAGATATACATACATATATCTCTTAACATATAAATCTGAAGCACTTGAAGCATTCGAAAAATATAAAGAAGAAGTTGAAAACCAACTAGAGTGTATAATCAAAGTCCTAAGATCAGATAGAGGTGAGTACACCTCTGCACAATTTTTAGAATTCTTTAAAGACTTTGACAATTCAAAACAAAATACTATGCCCAAGACACCTCAACATAATGGTGTAGTACAAAGATATAATATGATCTTACTGAATATGACAGGATCTATGTTAATAGATGCCTCTCTACCAAGGGTATTTTGGAAGAAGCGATAAGTACAATTGTGTATATACTGAATAGAGTATCGTATAAAGTTGTATTCTCTACACCATCTGAGATATTGTTTGGAAGAAAACCAAACTTAGGTTATCTCAGGAGGTGAAAATATATTGCTCATATAAAGATCATTGATCAGGCTAGAGATAAGCTAGACAATATATTATTGAAATATGTATTCATCATATATCTTAAAGGATCTAAAGGATATCAATTTTATTACAAGGACCATAAACTCATAGAGAGCAAGGATGTTAAATTCATAAAGGATACTAAGAATGACATCCTTGAAAATGATGATGAGTAATTGATGATCTAGTAGATCTAGATCAATCATCATTTGCACCCATAGATGATCTTTTCTAATCAAACAAAAACTTTAAGTGAACATAAAAGACCTAGGGTTACACCATCCTAATTAAAGGATTATCACACTTACCTTGCAGAGGAAATGTGTAATTGGGTGGATTTAGATAAACTGACTGATAACTTTACATATTGATAGGCTATTGACTCATTTGAATAAGCAAACTAAAAAAATTAAGGATGAAAAAATTGAATACATTCAGAAAAATAAAGTATGAGAGTTGGCTGATTTATCAAAAAAAAGAAAAGTCGTAGGCTTCAAATGGGTTCTGAAATAGAAATATAAAGTCGATGAATCTATCGATAAGTTTAAGACGAGGTTGGTTGTAAAATAATTTTCGTAAAAAGAGAGGATAAATTAATTTGAGACATATTTTCTTATGAAATTTGCATCCATAACGATAATCCTAACAATATCAATATATTATGATTTAGATTAACATCAATTAGATGTAAAGATTGCTTTTCTAAATAGAGATTTAGATGAAATCATATATATGCAATCTCTCGAAGGATACAGAATTAAAGAACAAGAAGGTAAAGTATATAGGTTGAACAAATCCCTATATGACCTTAAGCAATCACCTCATCAATGGTATTTGACTTTCCAAAATATCATTCTAGAACTTGAGTTTGTTGTTAATGAACTTGATTATTGTGTATATGTTTAGAACAGTGGGAGCTAATTTATCATCTAATCTTTATATGTATATGACATATTATTGACTGACAATAATAATAAGATGATTGTCAAAATTAAGTCATAGTTAAACCCAAAGTTTGAAATGAAGGATATAGGAGAATCCTATATCCTGGGTATAAAGATTTCTTGAGATAAATAATCTAAACTCCTATACCTAAGTCATGAGATATATATTAATTATATCCTTAAAAAAATTAAAATGAGTGAATGCAAGTATACAACTACACCTATTGCGAAAGGGGTCAAATGAAGTAAGACATATTGTCTCGGTGAAGACGACGATAAGCCTAATGTTCTTTATGTACAAGTTGTGGGAAGCTTGATGTATGCTATGCATTGTAGAAGACATGATATCAACTTCGTTATTGGTCTCTTAAGTAGATATCAATGTAATCCTGGTTGGCAACACTGGATAGCTGTCAAAATGATTTTAAGATATCTTAAAGGAACAAAAGACTTGAAATTGTGTTTTCAAGAAGATGAACTGAAAGTGGTAGGATACTCAGGTGCTGACTTTACTGTGAGTAAAGATGACAACAAATTAACCTCTAGACAAATATTCTTATTTGGAGGTGGAGTTGTTTCTTGGGCATGTAAGAAACAGGGTTGTATAACATTGTATACACAAGAGACTGAGTATGTTGCTTGTTGTATGGTTGCAACTAGTGCCTGTGGATAAGTCGCTTCATACGTGATCAGAAATGGATATAGCCAATGAGTCAGTTGTCATTTACTGTGGCAACAATACATCAATTACTCTGATAAAGATCGGAGCTGAAACCTCGAGCAAGCATATAATTATTAAATACCACTATGTTCATGATATTGTTATAAGAAAGAAAATACTCATCTCATATATGTCAACTGATGATATGTTGGTAATCCCCTTAACTAAAGGCATAACAGAATATATTTTCTCAAAATATGTTACAAATATGGGTTTGATGTATGTTTGATTGTTGTGAAGATAAGAAACTACACAGAGATAATGATTGCAACAACAATCTTTAATGGCATGATTAGGGAAATCCCACAAAAGTGGGAGGTAAAATAGTATGTCATATTACTTTACTTAAATGATACATGTAAAGCCGAGAGGATGACCATTCTTAGCATACTCATCCACGAAAATGGCTAGACTGACCATCTAGTTGTTTTCATGGGATGATTACACAAACTAACAAATAAAGACTCCATAACAGAAAGCCCAACTTGAGAATCCGAAGAGGATGGAGTCAGGTGTTGCTCTATAAATATAGAGCAACACATTGAAGTCAAACACAAGAAAATCGAAATAGGAAATCCTCTCTCTGTGGGAAACTGAGAAAACATACTTGTTTACTTCATTTTCTTCTGTTCTTCATCTCTTAAACCAGAGGCCATCCGCTGTATGGACAAGTTATCCGGCGAGAAATCCGGTAGGAAAGTCGCCATCGCCATATTCTCACTAAAAATTATTTGTTAGCAAATTTTTTTCACTACAAACATTGTAATATCTTGTGGTCATTAGGGATTTTCATGGGGCAGGGATCCTCCACTCAAGTTGTACGGTAGAGATCCTTGCGGCCCATGGGTACAATTGGGGTTGGGGTCAAGGACGTGAGGCCCGGAGGGATTGGGTCGGGGACGGGGACGGGGACAGGGACAGGGACAGGGACAGGGACAGGAATCCTCCACTCCCCGCGGAGCCCTGCCATCATCATGTATTTGAAGTGGTAGAAAACATTAATATAAGCAGAACAACATGAAAAAAATAAAAGGAACGCCGGGGGGTTAAGGATTTAGCCTGTACAAACCCACTGAAGCATGAAAGCCAGAATCGTTCATTCAAAACCCCAGCTCGCAGAGACTCACGGGGGATGCGGGGGTGGGCTCCTAAACGGGGATGGGGACAGTAATCTTGATCCCAGCCCCACCCTGCCCAACATCCCTAGTGGTCACATGAACCAAATAGAGTACCTATTGGGGCTGCCCGTGTCATCCTTCAACCTAAGTAGGGACTTGGGACTTCTTTGGGTTGTATTTAGATATAAAATAGAACTCTTGTTTATTAATTAAGTTAGATTAGCTATCTAACACAATACTTAAAGCAAAAAATAAATCTCCCCACGTACTAACTGGGTTAGCATGTTTTTCTAACACGTATGCATGTACCTGCTGTACACACTCAAGTAGATAAACCTACACGAATTGAGCTGAGACTGGCCTGACCTGTTAACAGCTCCCCTAGCCAACCATATGAGCTGAGGATCAGAAGCCAAACAAGAAGCAGCTCATTTGTAGAGCAAACGGAAGGAAATAGCTATGAGTTACATAGGGAATGTTCCACAGTCCGAAGTTCAGGTGAGGGTGTTCATATATTTTTTCAAGAAAATTTGATAGCTTGTATAAATTGTTTCCTACTTTTCCGGGTTTAACATAATGCCGCGACCGACCACCTTGCCCATGAGTAGGTCAGCCACTGCCTCTAGGGATGGCAATATTGATCATACCCGTACAACCCTGATACTACCAAACCTCAATGGGAAGGGGGACACCTAAACCAAACCAAATACCTATATATATATATATATATATATATATAAAGAGAGAGAGAGATTGGATCCAGTTCATGATTGACGTTGTCTACTTGTACCCAATCATTATTTTTGTATAGTATAAGTATAATAACATTGTCTCTCATTCTTTTTTAAAAATCCTTAAGTTTTTTTAAATTATACTCATGCCATCAAAATTCAATGTCAGAAGTAGACAAAATCTGGTTTTCCTATATAGATATATATTATGGGCATTGTTATAAATTTCTCTCTCCTCCCCACATCAAATTCCAACAATATTTTTCTTTTCTTCTAGCGACCAATTTTCATCCGATTTTCATTTATTGATAAGTGATATATGCTTATTTGCAACTAACTATCATTTATTAGTTACTTATAAACCTAGTTAGTATTGAAATTTCCAACCTAGTTTTGTGCACTTACTTTATGTATTTTCATGTGTATTAGAATTTGATAGCATATATAAATATTTAAGTATCTTATTTTTGTGTAGTAATGTTTATCTTGTATTAGTGTATTTAATAGATATATATATTTCTTATATTTTACAAGTATAGATATCTTTTCTTACAGTTGTGGGGTTTATATCAATCTCGAAGAGCTTTTCCATAGTCTTCGCTTTTATGAATAGAGAAAAGGAAGAAAATTATGTTTAGGTGTGTGAGAGTTATGCACTCCAAAAACCGTAATCTTGCTTTGGTGAGTGCATTTGTTGTAAGTTAGAGGAAGATACTCTACCTATTAGATGAGAGTAGTAACAAGGAGACAATAAATGTAATGGAATTGAAGTTGAAGAAAAACTAAGTTTGCCTCTCTTACATTAAAGATGAGTGGTTGAACCCATAGAAGGAGAGAATTGTCTCATAATAGACCCATAAAAGGAGAAAGTCATGAAACCATCTACAATACAATAAATTTGTTAATATGTTAGATAAGTAGTTGAGTCTTTAGTACACTATCCTATAAAACCATTAATTCATCATCTTAAAGGGTAACCGTATAACCCATCTATGAGACGAGACTTATCAACTTGGGAGCATGCAAACGAAAATGTCTCGTCCACAGTTAGTCATAGGTGTACACGTGGTCGAGAATGCAATACATTTCTTGTGTTAAGTCATTCATTTTTAGGGAGTTGTGTTCCTCTCTCATCTATTGACAAGAACATTTCTAAACAACTTGACTTTAAACCGGTATATGAGATAGAAATATCATGCTTTATGAGACTCTTTGTAAATGTTTAGGTAAATGTTGTTATATATGAAAATTGTGGTGTATGTGCTTGAAGGAAGTGACACATAAGCGTAACATATATGCACAGATTTGATGTATTACATATATGAGGGATGAGCTATGCCCAAATCAATATTGGATGTCTATGTTAGATATGGGTTAAGTTATTGCTATTCGGTGGAACGTAGTGTTGGCACTCCTTTCTACGATAGGGTTGGTGATATTTTTGCCACTAGTGTCAGACACTCAGTAGTTCACCATGAGTGATGTGTGGTATATGTGCTATCATTATGTTCACGATATTTTCTAGCAGTGAGCATAATATCTATATATTTTGTTATATTATTTAAGTAGGTCGTAGATTGAAAAATTAATATATTTTTTCGTAGATGTACATGGTTGATGGTTCTCCGATGCCTTCTATCTTTTCAATATAACAACGTTAATGAGATAAAAGTATTGAGAGTTGGTCAACTACGTTTCAAGAACATATCAACTTGTATATACAAATGAGAGGGCTAGGAGATGATGTTGTACACGATATTGTTGACTAGTTGTTATTGTTTATTTGTACTAGCATTTATATAATTTCTAAATTCAAATGACAATCATATATTTTATTGATTCAGAGAGCAAAAGATTTTATTCTAATCATGTACAATGTTTGAGAATAGACAATCATACAACCCAAACCATTCACGTCACACATTGTCATCATAAAGTGTCAACGGGTGGATTTGTTTGTGGCATTGTTCATATATCTCTATGAGGCCCAACAACATAGGGTCACCCCATAATTGTCATAGCACAAGCTTTGAATGTAATGAAGTTATTGTTAGTGTCGCACATATCACAGGAAGACGTTGGTATAAGAAATTATTTTCTTATATGGAATTGGAAATGATAGTATATGGGGTTAAAGAAAAATAAAATTATAAATGCTATTAATAAAAATACAATGATTCATTTATATATATGTAGACCAATATATCATGCCTAACTGAAGTAGGTCGAGCATGATATAACTCACTGCTAAAATCTTGCAATATAATGCATCCTCTTAATATACTACTCCATGTACACCTCATCATACTCATATGAGTAAAGTGATGGGACTCCAAAATACTCAAGATCAAAACAATATGAGTGTTGAGTGTCCCAAGTCGTGTCACGTGATTTATATTGTACCGTATATGCATGGAACTTTGTAGGTCTCTTTGTAATAGAGAATTTTATCAGTACTACTGGGATGCATTGATGTTGGTCAAACTTACAAACTAAATGATCTGACATGTAAGGATCCACAACATTTATGCATTAAATTCATATGTGATATCAAGACAACTTGTATATATTATAATCTATGTATTTTGAAAAACTATATGCGTCAATCTTTATTATACAAAATAGTATGTAAGAATATATAATATACAATGTTATGTTTAATTAAAATATTAAGAAATTAGTCAACTCGCTTTAAAATACATGTTTTGCCATCATCAAATCTAATTGCTTACGATATTAAATAAGCGGATCAATAAGAGATTGCTCGTGACACAATTCTCATCCATTTGCCTACTTGTGGTTCTCCATCCCATCATTCTGATCGTATAGCAACACTGAAAGCTACAAAGTACTCATAAGACTACAATTAAAATATATAGCTCATTAATTTCTAAATAAAAAGTTGAATTATACATATAGCAAGCAATAATAGTATACATTCTTACCTTAAGCAAAGAAGTATGCCCACTAAGTTGTGATTATATTCAGAATATTTTTTCTAGTTGTCTGTATAAATACTCTAATGAACTGTTCCCCACGCATAATTGTCAACCTTCCAAACATCATGTGCAAGCAAATTCACAAGCGTTATTGGTATCATATCTCTAGACTTATCTTGATATATTATACACCCTAATTGATACAACAAATAGGATATGATCTTATTTTTGTTACTTACTTTCTTTTTGAAAAATTAGTTCAAAGCACCTCAAACTTAACAACCTCAGACTTAATCTCACATACGACTTCATTGATACACATTTCCAACATATCACTCAAAATTTCTTCCTTACTTATAATAATCATTTTTTATATCAATGTAATAAGTTGACCCTCCATTGGAAGACCAAGTATCTCATGGACATCATGAAGTGTGATAGTTATTTAACCTTAAGATATGTGGAAGTTGTTTGTGTCTAGTTGTAAATGCTCAATAGTAGCAATCAACAATGCATGGTTTATCACTTCGTATAACAAATTCGCCAGCCCAATTAGCCTACTCCTATATGCAATCTCAATCCAATTTTCAAGCCTCACATCTATCCTCTTCACTAGTCAGGCTCTACCTATAGTATAGCTTGTGTGGGTTGTTATCACTTTTCGTATTGTTTACAAATATACATTTATATAATCAATTAGAAAAAAAAGTATTGATATCAAATATAAAATTATATTAAAGTTAAAAATTAATTTTTCCTCCTAGATTTTATACGCAACATGACCTTTAAAACTCAGGAGTAATCCCGATATATCAGGAGATGCCTCATCCTCACTGTCTATAATATCGATCTCATTATCTGAGATTGATGTCCCTCCTCATAACGTGAAGGGTCAACTTCTTCTTCTCCTTGTTGTCCTCCATATGACACCGTGTTGTGTCTTATAAATGAAATGATGACGTTACGGCCATGTACTCGTGCCCAATCAACTATGTCTATATAGCAAAAAATAATTTATGAGGTTCAAGCTATCAGCTTGAAGAAGACATGCATGGAGCACGTCTCCTACACATGTGACGTCGAAAAAACTGATAAATCGAAACAAAATAAGATTTCCATTCTTCCTCTCCTTTCTCTTATTGGTTATTTTCAAATATACTGTTTCATCGAATTTCAATCGATTTTTTTTGCTAAAAATGGTTGTAGATCGAGTACTATATAACTAGAATGAGGAAGGAAGCAAAGAATGATAGGAAGAACAACTGAAAACGAGAGCTAGAAGACGATTCACGTAAGAGGAGAGGGTATTTTCACAATTACTGATTGTGACCAGGGGTATTTATATATATACAAGGGAATGTGTGCATTTATATATATTATATATGTATATGCGAGTATGTATATGCCCTACCTTCCCCGTTAAGTGTTAGAGAACTCAAGCCTGTACCCACCCTGTTAAGGTTCATGTTAGAACCAGGTATAGGTGTGTCCGTCCATAACCTGACCCATTGCCCATCCCTAACTGTCTCTATGCAATCTAGCACACGGCAAAGTCCCTGGAGGAGTTTCCTAGCTAAGGAAATTTATCCTGGGTTATTAAGTATCAAATTTTGATAATTAGTGATACCATATGTTATGTTCATATATGGCTCTTATAGGCCTAGGTAAAGAGCACCACCTTCTTTTGGGAAAAGAAAAGAGCACTATTAGTTTTAAAGGCAATTGGGGATGGCAATGGCTTGAATGCAAGTTATACTTCATCTTGGATCCAAGTCGATTCTTCGCGGACTGGTTCGATCAAACTTATGGGTTCAGTACATTCGTGCAATTGCTACCCGTAGTTGTGGTTGTGATTCTCAGTTTTCTCTGGGAACTTTGTACCTGTAGTACTAGAATTTTGATGCACTAGCTTGTGTTTCATGTGCATTTTGAAAAGCTAGGCCGTTAAATGTAATATCTGAAAGATTAAGCAGTCATCTGTAAATACCAGATTACTTAGGGTTGCTTTGTGGAATTCTCTATATAATTTGCATATATAAAAGTCATATAAGAACTTATATTGAGAAGTTCTCTTCATTAAATTCTATTTTTTAATTATTTTTTGTTACAAGAGGAGGCCAAAGCTTAACACACACATTCACCCTTAGGGAGCCGAACTCCCCACCAGCAGCAACGGTGGTAAAAATCTCTGACGTTGAGCTAACACTCTGGGTGCTAAATTCCTTTTAATTTGACATAAGTAGTTCATGCAATGTCATGGCGAGGTGGTCCGCTCCTAGAAGTTAGATTATGCTATTTTGATTTCCATACCTCCCACATTGAACCTCTGCCTCAATACCTTAGCTTTGCATGCCTTCGATGTGAATGTGGCAATATAATTTATGGATTAATAAGGGTCGGGTATGGATTTACTGAATCCCTAATCACATAATTAGGGCAACGAGATTTGGATGCAGACAGGAAAGTTAAAAGCTGAAGTTGAAGAAAAACAGTACAATGCACTACGGAGTGTTTGATTACGAGGCTTGAACCTACGAAACTAAAAATGTGAGCCCCATTTATCTCGTAATAAAAAGCAGGCCTCTGATTGCAGTAAAAAATGGGGTTGTAGTGGCAGTGCATTACAGAACTAAAAAACCCTTTTTTTACTGAATTACAAGATCCATCAGCAGCCACTGAAACTGGGCAAGTAGAGAGAATTTTGTAGCCCCGGCCTTGTAATCAACAACCCCCTTAACGCCCTCGCGTCTCAGTTCAAAAAATTTACTTTGGGCATTGATACTGGTTCTGGTATTGCAAGTCTGGGCCAAGTACAGATAATGTCTTAGCATGGCCCAGTAAGCTTTTCTCAAGTATTTTTAAATTCTTTATTGTTTTTGTATTGTTTGGTTAATATTTTCGCCTGTGGTTTTCCACAGAATCTTAATTTTCTTTCAATTTTATTTTAGACAGACAACCATACATGAATCATGTTATGTGCAGAAGCAATACTTGTATAGTTAGACATGCAACACAAATGCTCTACCACATCGACGATTTTAAGAGAATATCAGTATAGTCGATCATTGTCTGCAAACAAATGTGAGAAATAAGAGCATAATGGAAAATAGGTCACCTTGCTAGGGTGTCGACTCACAAGTTGAAGTTCAGAACCCGAGGCGTGCATCTGGCTTAGCCCTCCCCATTGTACCAAAAAAATTAAGAAAAGAAGGGCAACAAGAAGCTTAAAAAGTGACATGCAATAAATTTATGTGCATTACGAACTGCACATGTTATTTTAAAAAGATTCAAACTAGAAATTTGCTAAACTTAGAAACTACCAGGAGGAGTTTTTGTCATGGTTTTAACCAAGTTCATCAACCGCATTACATTCTCTACTTTTTATTTAAGTGAGAAACGGAGCCGAAGGCCAGACAACCAATCAAATTACAATCTCCCAAAGAGATCACCTAACCCTGGATGACACCGAACTTCACGCACGGGAATTCTGATGAGGAACAATTTACCCCCAGAGCTGAGGTATGGGATTGAGGAATACAGATCATCTCCATCTAAAGAGCAAATTATGACTTGCAGAAGGCTTGGAGGGTTTCATCAAGAGCTTTTCTGTCATAATCTCCTGTAAAGACACAATTACCAAGTTCTCCCTTCAAAAGAATGAGCCTCAACAGTCCATCAGCAACCTTTTTGTCAACCTGCGCAAGAGTATCATACTAAAATCGAAATGCTTAAAGCAATTCAGTCCACTTTTGCCTAGAAATATCAGGCTGGCCAACTCTACCAGGATCCCATAATTCAAAACAAGTATATTAATAGTTTATCTGTATACTAGTTTAAGCTTACCGCCATGTAAGTCTTAAATTTATCAACTGTCATGACATCCGGGGGAGCAGTTGGGAGCTTCGCTTGCTTTAAAAGGTGCATAACCCGTTCTAAAATTGAAATGTCAATCCAGCCAAGGCGGTATGACATGTCAACAGCCATAACCTATTGAAAACTTGTAATTGGTCACTGAGTATATAGAGAATGCAAGTATATAAATACAAGAGGTGGGTGTTATACCATTCCAACTGCAACAGCCTCACCATGGAGCCACTGACCATACCCAAAACCAGTTTCTATAGCCTGCAAATGCATCAAGAATAGTAATAATAGGACTCCTTAACACCATATGAAGAATATATAGAGTAGGATTTACACTATAGATGGTTCAATCCCATAATGTCCAATCAAATCATAAATTCCAAATAAAAGAACAGTAACCAATACCAAAGCAAATGGCCAGAATCTATTGCAGATAAAACACTGGCAAAATCAAAACCTGATTCAACCAAGTTGGGAAAAACCATTGGCACCCAGAGCCATTCAAATGAGAGCAGCTGTGAAAACTATAACAACTTCTTTAAGCAGGTGACAGCATTGAATTTATCTTCATGGAAAAGCAGCTACATGCCATTCAAAATCTTGTAGCAATTCACTGTGGTACCATAGTTATGAAGAAAAAAGAAATGCCAATCTATCTGCAGCTAGATGGGAAAACATTTGTACCTCTACCAGCAAGGAAGACCATACAATTCAAGTTTGTTTCGATTCCACAAAACAAAGGAATGTGAAATCTGATCCAAGCATAGGATATTGCCACGGCTTATAACACTGGGAATGCCAAGTATGTCAGTTACGATTTACTTCGACAGGCATTTGCATTTTGACTACCTTTTCAATTCGTAATTGTTATTGAAGAATATTTTCATTTGTTTTCTGTTTGCGCTAATCTAGCGGTTGCAATGCACACAATGCTCTGTAAGCACCAAGATGGTCACAACTATTCCAAAGGAGTGCTACTTCAATAGACAAGAAGTAAAATGGTCTACATTGTTTCAGCATGTCTCAATTTTACAAAGGAACTTTTCTTTTTCATAAGCAACTACATTCTCAACCTAAGTCACACAGACACCTCTAGGAGGTGGAGTGTCGACCCCAACACGGGTGTGACACCGACACCGACACCGTTTCGGTGCGGCATGGATAAGCAAATTTTTTTTGAGATAACACACCATAGTCTCACAGTTCTGCCGTCTATGGTGTGTTTATCCGGAGATTGATTTGTGTATTATGATGAAATTAGTAATCGTTTACCATTTATGTGTTTTGCTTTAATATAAAGTTGTGTACTTGTTATTGTCATTTAATTGATGCCTCACTTGTTCTAGCTTGAATATTATATATACCCCAGCCGTGTCGCCGCACCCAAAATTTTTGAAATTTTCCGTATCCCGCACACGCACCCGTACCTGTGTCCGCACCCGCACCCGCACCCGTGTGACATAGTTCTCAACAATAACACTGGACTCTGAAGGCATCTTTAAAGCCCCATGACCTACGGTTGTCATCTACTACTGCTTTCCACATATACCACAACCACTAGCCTATACAAAACAACGACAAGAATAAAGAAACTTCTTGTTTGATTTCTCATATTTTAAGACACACCAATAACATGCGTGAACAATAAAGTGACAGGTGGAAGTTCATTATGATGGCCCCTACTAAGCACGCAGAAAGAACCCGAGGAATCACACACATACAAGCAAGATAAACGAAGATTCACCGCATTCTGCCAACCATACATGCAAGGAAACAAAAAGGTAAGGTGAGCTGAACATAATGTCGTGAGAATAAGAAGACCTGTAACTTACATGCCCAAATGTATGACCCAAGTTCAGTGTGGCACGCATCCCACTTTCCTTCTCATCTGCTGACACAACCTCAGCTTTGTTTTGGCATGAACGCATGATGGCATATGCTAGAGCACTTGGATCCCTGTGAAATTTTGATAATCAAGTGAGATGAATCGGTCATACTGAAACCAAATAGGCAGAAGCAAGACAAACAGATATAGTTGTTTTGTAAATGTAAAATTAAGCAAGGAAAAACAGAAAAAGCCATCAGTTATCCTTTTCTAGTTTATTAAAGAGAGTCCACCATCCAGGAATGAGAATTTAAACTTCAAATACAAGCAGAAAGCAATGCTACACATATTCGGATACAGACATTCATTTGATTTCAAAAAGAAATGCAAATACCAAGGGCCAAAGCTTACAATGGTACCTTGCTAATAAAGCATGCATATTCTTCTCTTGCCATTCAAAAAAGGCTGCATCTCTAATTAACCCATACTTGAGAGCTTCAGCAATTCCAGAAGCTAGTTCTCTATCAGGCAATGTATTCAAGGTGTCTGTATCTATTAACACACATTGAGGTTGGTAAAAAGCACCAATCAAGTTTTTCCCTAGTGGATGATTTATTCCAGTTTTACCACCAACAGAAGAGTCCACCTGAACACAGAAGCATGAAAATGTAACGTGAGAATAAACTGAAACAATCTCTGGAATGTATTTAAAGAAAAGATTAAGTACTAAACTACAAGAAAGAAGTGGGTAGAAAACCTGAGCCATAAGTGTAGTTGGAATCTGAATGAAATTAACACCACGAAGGAAAGATGCCGCAGCGTAACCGCACATATCACCAATAACACCTCCCCCGAGTGCAATAAATGTACAACGGCGATCAAGACGAGTCTCAATGGCTTTGTCAAAAATCTTCATCAAGGTATCCTATGCAACAACCGCAACAAAAATTCATAAACATTCAGCAAAGAAAAGTGCTCTCTTTAAACTTCAAATACTGCAACCCACTTTTATCACTAACCATGTCTTTGTACTTCTCACCATCCGGCAGAACTACAGATTCAACTGAAATGTTTGAGTTCCCATGAGTTAAAGCATCCACCACTTTCTCAAGGTACAGGGGAGCTACCTTGGTATTAGTTACAACAAGAACTCTTTTTCCTTTGATATGCCTGCAAGCCAAAAGCATCGCCATTTATATCTGCTTATCTGCTTTTAGTTCAAACTAGTTTAAGTAAACATCACTCAAACACGAACATGTGACATAAAAAAGCATCATGACCAGCTGAAAACTGTTAGAAGTTCACAATTCGAATTCCTCATTACCACTATTATCATACGGCCCAATCCACCGTACCAACCATTTGAAACAGACCAATCGACCATTCAATTCAGATAGAAAGAAGCCAACAAAAACAATATGCATAAGAGCTTAATAAACACAAATTCACAAAATCGTGTACTTTTTTGACAATTTTTTAGGACGTTCGTGACAATTCAACCGTTGATTTTCCTCACTAAGTCACTGCAATTGGACCATAACAATTCTGAAGCAAGTACACACTCAGAAAGGTAGGGAAAAAGAGAGGACTCGATCTCGAACTACCTCTGAAGAAACTCCGGCGCGCGAAGAAGACCAGAGCCGATGTAGATAGGGTAGCTCCGATTCCCCAGATCGACGTCCACGATCGTCTCAAGAATGGGATTTGAAACCGGCTTAACGGGCTCCATCGTTTGGGCGGAATTCGCAGCAACCCTCACCAATCCAACGGAATTCCGCAGACCTCTACGCAAAGGAAGATCAGCACCGACAGACGAAGTGAAACTACGGTCGAAGGAAGACAATCGAAGCGAGGAACGATCCGAGGGAATGAAGAGGAGGGAGACGCCCTCCGAGGAGCGACGACGGAGAGAAGAAGATAGACGGCCGGGGCCGGAGGAAGAAACGAATATGGGGTTAGCGATCGTCGCCATAGAGCTAGGGTTTCGACTGCAGAGCTAGAGCCCTTCCTCTTCTTGACTCTGAAACTCTCACCTCACCGTCCTTTCTGTAGGGGCGTCGGCCGGCCATGGCTGCTCGGTAGGTGGAGAAGAATGACCAGAAAACCACTACCTTCTGAGAAATGACCAAAATTTCATACAAAATGACTTAAATGCCCTTCAATGTTCGTGATAATTCTTCTAATTGACAATAATGCCCTTGAACGAGACGGACCTAACGGTCGACGAGTGCTGGAGAGGGTGGTTATGAGCCGGCGTCTTTACAGGAAAAGATAAGAAGATTTAAGTAATTTAATGCATCAGGGGGTTGGTAGGAGAGCTCCCTGTCTAAGACTTCACACGTGTGAAAGATTTGCCACCAAACCTTCCACAACATTTTTGGTTTGCTCGCACGTGAGAAGTGCGTAGGTCGGGTCAGGTGACGTTCTAATTCGTTTACCTACATAGGTCGAACTGCTTTCCAGATCCACGAGTGTATATACGTACCTGCAAATGCAATGCATCACCGTAGTAGGATATCCGATCCAAATGAACCTACTTAAGTGGATTCGTGTTTGACCATATATTATTGCACTAGCAACCGCGCTTACGTAAGGCACATTTTGTTAGGAATTGCAATAATGACCCAACCCATGTAATTCTAACTTAATGCAACCCGACCTCAATGAGGTGGAGGTGGGTAATACTTGACTCTAAGAATTCAAATTTCCCCAAACAGTTAAACTTCGTAGCGTGAGAGATTGATCTTTTTTCGGTAGAAAGAAGAACTTTGGCGAAAAAAATTCAAATGGGATCACATATTCACATAAAAAAAGGAGAGCGCCAGGAGGTATTTCACTTTTCCAATTTGACCTCATGACTACTGCTCTTTTTCTTTTATTTCTTTACTGTCAAGAAAATATCGAGTATGGGAAAAGGCTTAGTTGTTGTTGTTGTTGTACTGTCAAGAAGATATCGCGTATCTAGGTCCTACGAAACTGAAAATTTACGTACATTCGTGGTGCGCATCACTTTAAAAAAAATCCTGAGTCTGCCACTTGGTCTACCACTGCTTAATGATGTAACAACATATGTTAGAGAAGGAAGTTCTTGGGCTACATTCAAAATGTAGTGTCCAAGATTCCACCAAATAGTCTTTGAGGCATGAACCTAGTTGACTGAAATAGTGGGTTAGATGTCATCACATATTCAACACAAAATCATTTGTGTCCTGTTTCAACTCAACCTAACCCAAAACCAAACCTAAAGCGAAGCCTTTTCATGCAATGGGATCAGCTGTATAGATTATTTAGTCGTCATTTTGGTCGTTCTCTTGCCGCACCGTGGCCGATGTTTAATTTCCAAAGAGCTTGATAAAATTTTATGGTTTTCTTCCAACACTTTTTAGGACATTCTTTTGGGTCTCTTAGTGCTCAAAATCTACCTTCTATACCTTCGTACTAGAGCTCTCCTTAATCATTTCTTTGAATATCCAAGGCACTGTAATAACGTCTATGTGTTATGTAGAATTGAAAGCAGATTAGATTTCTCGGTATCAAATCCAAGAGTACCCATTTGAATGAAGGGATTAAATTAAAAGAAAAGCTTACCGAGCTGAGGTTGAAAGTTAGGTCCGTTTGAAGCACTTCAAAGTGGGGCAATATGATCTTCAGTCATAAACTTTAGATCTGCCTGGTTGAACGACAGATGATTCTGTGAGCTAGTCTCTAATAGATCTTCCGGTCTGGATCGAGTTAGGCAGATTCATTGGGTATACCTTTTTTTTGACACCTTACTTATCCTATAAATTAAATCATTTGGTTAAATGATTTTTCTTAATTTTTTAGCCTGATTAATTACAATAGGAGAGAGTTCAATTATATATTTGAGCTGATTCATTTGATTTATCTCTTTCCGAACCTTTAGCCGTTCTTACCAATTACATATATTCAGCTCATACCTTTCAATTAATGGTCTTATGGTGGATGTACCATTGTGCAAGGAAAGATCAAAATTAGTAATGAAACCACAAAGAGAGAATGATGCAACACCAATAGAAGATCAAATGAAAGAGATTTGGAGGCGGTTTTGTCTTGTGTTGCTTAGTTAGCTTGTGATGGATAGGATGAACTGATCAAGAACTGTTGCCATCGGATCTTGTGTCGGCTCCGGTGCCATCACCAGCGCAAGAGTGAGAAGGATGTACAGTTTAGAATCACCCTTGATAGGTAACTTGAAGAGATGACACAGTGTGATGCTGAATATGATCACACATAATTGCTATTGCCACACCCGAATTATTATGTACACACCATTTTTCCGTGTTTTAGAAAATACCCCTCATTTTCGCACTACCCCAACTAACTATGGCTCCTCTTCCTCCTCTAATTTGATCTGTCTCTCTTGTCTAACCTTCGATCCGTCTCTCTTGTCTAGCCTTGTTGCTACCGACCTTATCGGATCCTAAGCTCCATTGCCTTTTCTTACAACTGAACAATACATGATCGGGTCTCGCTGGAGCTCTGTCACCTTCTCCGATAACATGATCGGGTCTCGCTGGAGCTCTGTCACCTTCTCCGATAACATGATGAGGAAGAGGACGACATTTGAGTGCTTGATTCAAAGGCATTTTATGTTTTTCAGAGTATGTTTTTGGTTTTTTAATGATTTTATGACGAGTTGTCATAATTGGGCTGGAGACACGGCGTCTCCGCAAATGGAGAGATGTGGCAATGTTGTGTCTTTATATGATCAAGGAGGAACTTACAAAACTTATTTTTTCTTGTCGAATCAACTACCCAACCTCAAATGTAACAGATTTTCTTCTCTTTTTCTTCTCCAATTTGATGAGAAACTTCTTTTATTCGTATGAAAGTTTGTTGGTTCTTTGATTCAGTTGTTTTTCTTTTTTTAATGTCGAACACATATTGGTAAGGTCTAAAAAATGTGAAAAGGAAACTCCAATGGTTGTTAGAAACTATAGAAGGTTGCTCTAAGTTACCAAGGACATCAATATCCGGTTCCGGTTAGCATGAAACCTGGAACCATAACCGATCTGACCTGGAGCTAGTTCCGGTTATGGTTTTGGAATGACCGGTTTTAAGGCAGTTCCGGTTTGAGTCTAGAATCGGTACTTTTATTAAAAAATTTAAAAATTATAAGAAAAGTTTTAAAAAATACTAGAACCGGAAGTTTGGAACCATCAGTTCTAGTTTGATTCCGGTTCCAATTTTGTAAGAGGTGAAACTGGAATTGAACTGGGGTGATCCCCAGTTTCAGGTCTGGTTCCAGTTTTGGGTTCAACAGATTCCTGGTCTAGTTCGGTTCTAGTTGGAACCGCCGGACCAGTTAGGAACCAGTCATGTCTACCTTAAACGCTCTAACATAATTATCTTGTTCGTTTTTTTGTTATGGCAAAACTTTTACAAAATGCCATTTCACGAGTTTTCCTGAGCCAAACTGAGCTGAACATACCATGTTCATGTCCAACTCAGATGGTTTAACGAACCAAACATAAACGAGCCAGGGATGAGCCGAACCAAGCCGAACTACAGCAAGCTGTATTAGTTTACCATCCTTAACAATGCAGTAGTCGAAAGAACTCTATTTTCTACTAGAGAAAAGCTTGGTGAATTTGCACAAAGGAAGCTCACCTGGCTAGGGGGCTCGACTCACAAGTTGAAGGTCATCGATTCAATACCCACGGCGCGCATAAGGCTTCGGTCTCTCATTAGCATCGAAGAGGCTTGGTTTCATGAGGTACATACAGCATCAAATCCAGACAATTTGTTACTAGTCTTCCAAAGAAGAGCGGTGCAACTTGGACCGGCCAACTAGACCCATCTAATTCTTGGGCTGCATGAGACGAAGTAAATAACTAATCCCCAACAAGAGCGGCTTCTTCCTTGATTAGAAAACCATGAGCCTACTTGCACTCACATTACAACACAAGGCTAACCAAAAACTACCAGTGAGTTCATCAATTAGTTGTCTAATATGTGGCTTGATCGACACAATTAAGCTCGATAATACATTGAAAACGCAAAAATTGCATGGCTCATGACACGAAGAACACGAATTCTGCATGTTTGGATTGAATTGGTAAATGGTTTAAAAGTCAATCAAAAGTTGTTCTTTCATGCCGTTCCTCTGCATCAGGAGGCCCCCCCCCCCCCCCCCCCCCCCTCTTGATGCATAGGGAAGAAGAAAGGTGATTAAGGATGAGCTTGGTTTATATCAAGCTCACCTGTTTGGTGCTCTTCTCTGCATCAGTACTGGTTCAAGGATCTAAGAAAGGGTTCACCTATGATGGTAGATCACTCATCATTAATGGCCATCGGATGCTTCTCTTCTCAGGATCCATCCATTATCCTCTCAGCACTCTCAGCATACATTTTTTATTCTTAAAACTCTATACTCATATTATAAACATCTATATATATATATATATATATATATGCATGTTTTGTCAAATTTTTTATTGGCAAGCTTGGGTTAATCAGACCTGTATCAAACATGCACACTCACCCCCCGTTTTCAAACTCATGATCTAACTTATCAACAATGTTGCTTCTATTTTTTCATAATATTTGTATTCCGAAGGCTTCAAAAGTGTTGAAAGGAAACAATAAAACATGATCATACTTTTTAGGAGTTAAATGCTAATATTACATAAGATTGAGTTGTTACAGATAGGATGGCCATTCTCGGCAACCTTATCTGGTAACGGCTGGACTAGCCATCCAGTCCGTTACCAGAGATAGGGTTACCGAATAGGGCCGAGTGTAACCGCTGGACGGTTACCAGATTTCACGGTAACCATTCGGATTCGGACTGCTCAGAAGAGGGAAACCCAGGAGACCATGATCAGCCACTACTCTATAAATAGAGCAGTGCATGACACATAATATATACAAATATAGAAAAAGAAAAGAAAGAGTTACAGGTCAACTTGGAGTAAACCGCTATGAGGAAACCTCAAAAAGGAGCAACCTCCATTTCCACTTTCGCTGCTGCAACGAACTGATTGCCACCGGCTCTTCATCAATAGCAACTGGGCCCTCCTTGACGAAGTATAGGTACATCATTGGTATCAGGGCCTAACAAACCCTGCAAAAAAAAAGAGAGGAGGAGAAAATCAGATAAACAACAAGAGAAGGTAAGCAAAAAAATAAAAAATAAAAAATAAAAAAAATATATATAGGGAGAATGAGACTCGAGAGTGACATAGAAGAGAAAGAGAGAAGCCGGCAGCAAGGTGACGGCGGTGGCCAGAAGCGACGTTGGTGGCCAGATCTAAGCCCAGAAGCGATGGCGACGACCAAATCTGAGGCCGAAGCAAGGCGGCGGCCAGATCTGAGGCAAGACAATAATGGCGGCAAGATCTAAGGCCAGAGCAAGGTAAAGGCCAAGCCACAAGCCGAAGCAAGGTGACGACCTACCTGAACCAAGAACAAAAACCGAAACATACCGAAAAAGGGCCAGCCATCGCACAAGCCGAAGCAAGGTGACAGCCGACTTGAACCAAGAACAAAAGCCGAAATAGGCCAAAAAAGGTCAACCAACGCACAAGAAGTCCGATCAGAGCACCGACTGCCGGTAGCCGGAGTTCCCTCTCTCTCTCTCCGTCTCTCTCTCCCATGTACACTCTTTGTCCTCATTAAATAGTAAAAAAAAAAAAGTGGTTTCAGAAAACCGTGGGCCAAAACCGTCCACGGTTTCTAGAAAGTCGCCTCGGGCAACAAACTAAAAAGTTTGTTTTGCCCCAACTGATTTTACTTATTTATAATTCTGCTACACAAAATTACAGAATTGTCCAGATATTTTTGGGTAAAAAGACTATTTTGCCCTTATTGTGTAAAAAGTCTGTTTTACCTTTTGGCGGTTTGTGAAAATTACGAAATACCAGCTGTCACTTTACATTTATGCCCTTCCCAGTTTAGATAATTTTAGTTCTGCCATTTAGTCAAAAGACAGATTTACCCCTGTACTTTTGAAACATTACAGATTCGACCTAAGGGTTAAAATTATAATTTTAACCTCGATCAGTTATGAATTTTACAAAATACCAAAAGTAATTTTATTAGTTTGTCCTTAGGCTTTTACAAAATTACAAAAAGGGGGACAAACAGATAAAATTATGGATTTGCCCTTGGTATTATTTAAGGGGTTCAAAGGAGGAAACTCTTCGGAAAAATTTCAAATTTGTCCCAAAGAGCTTATGAAATTATCATTGATCTACTTGTTTAATATTATGCATCATTCTGACATGATTCCTGTTATGTGTGCGCTTTGTTTTGTATTTTTTTTCTTTTTAGACCGTTTAATTGTTACTATTGCCAAACACATAAAAATGAGCTCTAGGATATGTGTATTTGAGTTGGCAAAAACTAAGAAGTTGAACGGTCTTAACTTCCAAACTTGAAAGAGGAGAATCCCTCTGGCTCTAACACTTGAAGGTGTTGAATATGTCTTAAATGAAACCATGCGTTCGCCACCCCAGACGCAAATGAGCAACAAGTAGAAATGTATAAAACATTTCTAAAGGATGATACTATAGTAAGGATAATCATGTTAACCTATATGGAGGATGACTTGATTAGGGTCTTTGAAGAATACGAGACCGCTAAAGAGTTGTTTGACTCAATAACAACTAAGTATGATATAACTGCAAAATTACATGTGCAGTTGTAACTACAACAGTATAATTCCTTCATAATGAAAGAAGGAGACAATATAGTAGAGCATGTAAACCACATGCTGGTAATAGCTAGAGACTTAGCCATAGCAAAATCAGTCATCCCTGAACCGATTGAGGAAATTGAATCCATTGAGAAAAATGAAGTCTCGAAATTGACTGATTTGCCAAAAGGAAGAAAAGCCATAGGCTGTAAATGGGTTCTGAAAAAGAAATACAAGGTCGATGGTACAATCGACAAGTTTAAAGCGAGGTTGTTTGCAAAGGGTTTTTGGCAAAAAGAGGGGATAAATTATGTTGAGACATATTCCTCAATTGCGAAATTTGCATCCATACGTATAATTCTGGCAATATCTGCATACTATGATTTGGATTTACATTAGTTAGATGTAAAGACAGCTTTTTTAAACAGAGATTTAGAAGAAATCATATACATGCAGCAACTCGAAGGATTTGTGGTTGAAGGTCAAGAAGATAAAGTATATAGGTTAAAAAAATCCTTATATGGCCTAAAATAGTCACCTCACCAATGATATTTGACTTTTATAAGTTTCATTGTAGAACTTGGGTTTGTGGCTACTAAACTTGATCACTGTGTATATGTTTGGAATAGTGGGAGCCACTTTGTCATCTTGTCATTATATGTAGATGACATATTATTGACTGAAAACGACAATGAGTTGATTGTCAAAACCAAGTCATGGTTGAACTCCAAAGTTCGAAATGAAGGATATAGGGGAAGCATCCTATATCCTGGGAATAAAGATCTCTCGAGATAGAGAATCTAGACTCTTATGCCTGAGTCAGGAGAGATATATTGACTATATCCTTAAGAAGTTTAAAATGGGTGAATGCAAGTCTGCAAATACACCTATTGCAAAAGGGGTCAAATTGAGTAAGGCTAATTGTCCCGGTGAAGGAGACGATAAGCCTAATGTTCCTTATGCACAAGTTGTTGGTAGCTTGATGTATGCTATGTTGTGTACAAGACCTGATATCAGCTTTGCTGTTGGTCTTGTAAGTAGATATCAAAGTAATCTTGGTTGGCAGCATTGGGTAGGTGTAAAAAAGGATTTTAAGATATCTGAAAGGAATAAAAGACTTGAAATTTTGTTTTCAAGTAGATGAACTGAAAGTGGTAGGATACTCAGACGTTGACTTTGCTGGGAGTAAAGATGATAGCAAGTCAACCTCGGAACAAATATTCTTATTTGGAGGTGGTGTTGTTTCTTAGGCATATAAGAAACAGGGTTGTGTAACATTGCATACAAAGGAAGTTGAGTATGTAGCTTGCTGTATGGCTACAACAAGTGTTATCTGGATAAACAGCTTCATACGAGATTTGAAGTTGGAAATAACTGATGAGTCAATTATCATTTACTGTGATAACAATGTAGCAATTACTCTTATCAAGAGTGGAGCTGATTGCTCGAAAAGTAATCATATAATGGTAAAATACCATTATGTTCTTGATATGGTGATGAGAAAGGAAATATCCATCTCATACATGCCAACAGAAGATATGTTGGCAGACCCCTTAACAAAAGGTATAACAGAGGAACTTTTCTCAAAGCATGTTACAAACATGGGTTTGAGGTATGTTTGATTGTTGTGTAGGGAAATAACCACACAACAGATGAATAGAGTTGTATAGGTAAATAACCATACAACAAATAAATTGTTGTGGAGGGAAATAACCACACAACAGGTACTGATTGCAATAGTAATCAGGAAATGACATAACTAGGTAAAACCCTAGAAATGTGGGAGGAAAACCAGTATGTCAATACACTTGGCTCGAATGGCCAAGTGAGAGATGTTACAGATAGGATGGCCATTCTCGACAACCTTATCTGGTAGCAGCTGGACTGGCCATCCAGTCTATTACCAGAGATAGGGTTACCGGATAGGGTCGAGTGTAACTGTCGGATGGTTACCGGATTTCACGGTAATCATCCGGATTCAGACTGCTTAGAAGAGGGAAACCCAACGTGAAAGCCAGAAGACCGTGAGTAGCCTAGAGCAGTGCATGACACAGAATATATACAGATACAGAAAAAGAAAAGAAAGAGTTATAGGTCTCCTTGGAGTAAACCGCTGTGAGGAAACCTCAAAAAGGAGTAACCTCCATTTCCGCTTCCACTGCTGCAGCGAACCGACTGCCACCGGCTCTTCATCAACAACAATCGGGCCCTCCTCGACGGAGTACAGGTGCGTCAGGAGTATCATAGTGATTGAATTCCATACAACGGAACCTCGATGAAGGGGGTGGGATTTGTTGGTTTATCTTAGTCCTTTGGAGATAAGCAAGCCGAGTTTCGTAACTCTAATTACTAAATGATCAAAGCAATAGCAACACATAAAGAGGTAAAGTATAAATATGTGGGGGAATTTTCTACATATTTATGCAGAAAAAAGCATGAGGAAATTGTTCAAATTTTTGAAAACTTGGCTATCCCTTTTGGTCAAGGGCTTCAAATAACTCATTTTCTGATAGGAAATATGTCCCAAAGAATTATAATTTATGAGGAACCCCATCTATATTTTGAGAACGTCATCGTAAGAGGCATCATGGTTGCATTTTTTCCAGCATCAACACATCAAATCTCCTCAAGTCTGCAATGCTAGGTGGGCTTGGTCAACTATTATACTGGGATAGGCGGTATCTAATTAGGAAGTCCTTGTGTTGCACCCTCTAGCAAACCCCGCATAGCATCCTATTAGACATGACTAATTTGGAGCCAGTCCGGAGGTTCCAATTATAACTAAATTGGGTCAGGAACTGACCAGAACTGGTCAAACATTACCTAGAACTGAGGACCACACGATTTGATCCTGTTCCACATTCGTGGAACTGGAATCAGGTCAGAATCATAACCAATTAGTTTCAAACCAGGTTCCACACACACACACAAATTTTTAATTCAAAAAATTTATGATTTTTGTGGTTCCAGACAGTTGAGGACTCAAACTGGAACCGGCCTGGTCTCGGTTCATTGTTCAAGTAAAACTTGAACTAGCCATGTCTAGTCCTGTGGGCTTGTTTAAGGCATTAAAATATTACACAAAGAAAACTTAAAGCACAAATAAAAGTTCATTTGATCGAGTTAGCTGGAAACACTTTGAGCACATACTTGTTTACATCTTCTTTCTAACAAGTTTCGGGTTGAAATTTGGGTAGATGTGGCCTGATTTGATTGCCAAAGCCAAACATGGAGGGATTAATGTGATTCAAACTTATGTGTTATGGGATCTTCATGAGCCCGTTCAGGGGAAGGCACTAAAATATTAAATTTCTGTGGAGAACTTAATCATGTCGAGGCTCAATTGCCAACAACTACGAATCTTGTTCTGCAGTACAACTTTGAAGGGAAGTATAATCTGGTTAGATTCATCAAGATAGTCTAAGAGGAAGGCTTGTATCTCACTCTAAGGATTGGACCCTTCACTGAGGCTGAATGGAATTACGGGTAAGTTGCTTCTCACAAAATCACACACACACACACACACACACACACACACACACACACACATATATATATATATAGCTATCTAGACTAAATGGTGGAACCTCAAAAGCGAGAAAGAAGATATATTTAAATAGAAAGTTCTTCAAGGAGATGTTTGGAATTATGTTGGTACACCCTGTGATATGTGGAACAATATGACTATACATATTACGAAAGTGGCGAAAGATGTGTTACGTGTATCTGAGGGAGGTGTATTGGCACAAAAAAAAGCTTCGTGGTGAAGTAAAGTAGTGCAAAATAAAATCAAGGGAAAGAGGGCATGTTACAAATTACATTATATTAAGAAAACTAGTGAAACTTTAGAAGCTTATAAGAAAGCAAAGAAGGAAGCGAAAAAGGCCGTGAGTGAAGCAAAAGCTAAAATTTGGGAGGATTTATATAAAAAACTCAACTCAAAAGAGGGTGAAAGAGATATTTTTAGGATAGCTAGGGCTAGAGATAAGAAAACTAAAGATCTTAATTATGTTAGATTCATCAAGGATGAGATGAAAAAATTCTAGTGGCAAATGATGATATAAGAAATAGATGGGAAAACTATTTTTATAAGCTTTTTAATGAAAATAAAGCTGTTAGTATTAGCTTAGAAGAGTTAGCCAAATCAGAAAAGTATATAAACTACAATTTCTACCGACGTATTCAAAAGAATGAAGTCAAAGAGGCTCTTAAACATATGAAGGGTGGTAAATCGGTAGGACCATACAATATTCCTATAAAAGTTTAGAAAATACTAGGAGAAATAGGAATCACTTGGCTCACAAGATTATTTAATGAAATATGGAGAAACCAAAAGATGCTCGAGGAATGGAGAGCGAGTACACTTATACTCATATATAAGAACAAGAGAGACATTTAGAATTGTGCAAATTATCGAGGTATCAAGTTAATGAGACATACTATGAAATTGTGAGAAAGAATTATTGAACATAGGTTAAGACAAGTATCAAGTATAATAGAGAACCAATTTGGATTCGTGCCAGACGGATCTAGTGTTGAAGCAATTCACCTTTTGAGACGTCTTATGAAATATTTTAGAGTAAAAAAGAAAGACCTTCACATGATATTTATTGATCTAGAAAAAGCTTATAATAGGGTACCAAGGGAGGTTCTTTGGAGAACTTTGAGAAAAAGAGGTATCCCATTGACATACATTAACCTTATAAGAGACATATATGATGGTGCAAAAACATATGTGAGGACTCATGAAGGAATGTCAGACTTCTTTGAAGTTAATATTGGGTTACATCAATGATTAACTTTAAGTCCATACTTATTTATAATGGTGATTGATGAGTTAACAAAACATATTCAAGATAAAGTACCTTGGTGTATGTTATTTGCAGATGACATTGTGTTAGTGGAGGAGTCTAAGGAAACAGTTAATAGAAAATTGGAACTATGGAGAGAAACATTAGAAAGCAAAGGCCTCCTACTTAGTAGAACAAAGACAAAATATATGGAATGTAAGTTTCATCATTTGGTTACTTCAGAGGACATAGAAATTAAAATTGGCACACACTGTATCCCCCAAAAGGAAAGTTTTAAATACCTAGAGTCAATTTTTCAGAGTGATGGAAGATTTGATGGAGATGTTACGCATAGAATTAATGCTGGTTGGTTAAAATGGAGAGGAGCATCAAGTATTCTTTGTGATAAAAATATACCATTAAAATGAGAGAATATCGTTTAAGATGGTTTGGACAAATAGAAAGAAGATCAAAAGAAGAACCTGTAAAAAGGTATGAAAAACTAAATTTGAAAAGTATTAAAAGAGGTAGAGGACGACCACAAAAGTGTTGGAAAGAAACAATAAAGAATGATCTAGCTTATTGTGAGTTAACAGCTAACATGACACATGATAGGGATATGTGGAAACAAAGAATCCATGTAGCCGACCCCGTCTAGTATGAGAAAAGGCTTAGTTGTTGTTGTTGTATATGTAATAATGACTGGTTCTTGCACATTTTTGACAATGTGTACTGCCTCTCCGTTGAAAAGAGGAGGTTGGAGTGTAATATATTTGTCTTTTTTGTTTTTCAAGTACCTTTTTAGTTTTATAAATTATATTACTGCTCCCACTTTTCAATAGAGAGGTAGGAGTGCACACTATCAAAGGTGTATATATATATATATATATATATATATATATATATATATATATATATATATATATATATATATAAATAGATATAAAAGATTTTATTCTCAACATAATTATTGTTTACTCTGCCTCTTATTTATGTTGAGATATTTGTTGCTTTATATCTGAAACAATAAAGAATGATCTAGTTTATTGTGAGTTAACTACTAACATGGCACATGATAGGGCTATGCGAAAACAAAGAATCCATGTAGTCAACCCCGTCTAGTATGTGAAAAGACTTAGTTGTTGTTGTTGTATTTGTTTCTTTATATCTGACTTGGATGGAATTGTGTTGGACATGTAACAGAGGATTTCCATATTGGCTGAGAGAGGTGAAGAACATCACTTTCCGTACTAACAATGGGCCATTCAAGGTGATGATAGATACTAAGTGGCTTATATATATATATATATATATATATATAGAGAGAGAGAGAGAGAGAGAGTGACTTGATCTTGCAATCTCCGACAATCGTGTCCATTCTTTACTTTTGGGATACGAGCATAATAAGGATATCCTTTATATTTATTTGAACACCCTAATAACTTTCTAAATGATATTCATGTTTCTAAAAGTAAAATGCGGCCATGTGTATGTATGTGTCAAATGGTGAAGGATCCAGTTTTTGTATACATACATATACATACATATACATATATATATATATATATATATATATATATATATATATATATATATATATATATATATATATATATATATATTAATTTAAGTATTTAATGCACTAGTTTCATGCTAGTTTTACAGTTGCTGATGTCAATCTGTGAGCATGCATTTCATGCAGAACCTTTGTAATCTTTCAGTATCACATGAAAAAGTTTGCAAAAATGACTGTGCAAAAGATGAAGGATGAGAAACTGTTCTCTTCCCAAGGAGGTACCATCATTCTGTCTCAGGTTTCATTGCTTAATTGGATTTATTATAAGCTCAACCCACCTTTCTTTCTCAAGATATAAGCGATTTAAAACTTTACATAAAGGAGATGACTTGTATAAACTACAACTGTTTGCAGATTGAGAATGAATATGAAAATGTGAAGAAAGCATTCCACGAAAGTGGTATAGATTATGTGCAATGGGCAGGGAAAATGGCTGTTAGACTTGACACCTGAGTGCCTTGGACTATGTGCAAGGAAAAAGATGCCCCAGATCCGGTGGTTAGTGAACTACTTTCTTTATTTTTGGTTATAAAAGAAAGCAATTTCCTTATAATAACAAGATTGTGAATATGATGCAGAATGGGCATAGATGCATGCCAATACATAAAACTAGGGAAACTTTTCATCTCTTTGTAATTTCAGATTAACACATGCGATGGAAGAAACTGCAGAGACACCTTCGACGGGACTAACTCTCCCAACAGGCCTTCTATGTGGACTAAGAATTGGACTGCCCAGTATGATAATCTTTTTCCCTGTAATAAAATTTTCAGTTCTTGTAACAACCATACTATACATCAGTTTTGATAAAGTGTGATATTCTTTATTGAATAACAAGAAGGAACTTATAGAATGGGGTAGAATACAAATATTTACCCCTTATGGAATCGACACAACTTCTCCTTCCGGGCGGCTGCTCCCTTATTTTCCTAAAGAGAACCCTAACTTTAATTTATAACTCTAATTTAACTTGAATGACAAAAATACCCTTAATGAAACAACAAAGATACAAATGAAACAAAAAAGTTGTACGAGTCCCGTTTATACATAAAACTGTGACCTGATTCCTATTAGATGCTCTAACACTCCCCCTCAAGTTGGGTAGAATATGTCAATGACACCCAACTTGATCAATATATTATAAAGTTGGCTGATGTTAACTGCTTTAGTGAGAAAGTAAGCTCTTTGATTTTCTGACTTAACATACTCTAATATGAATTCCTGACTTACTAGTTTTTTCTTATTTTTGACTAATCTAGTTATGGAGGAAACTATATTAAAAAACATAAGTATTACAAAAGAAGTCGTTCTTAACACTTTCAAGCCGAGAGCAAATATGAATACATACAAGCTTCCTCACATCAAAAACTTTGAAAGACAAAAATGTGATAGATTAAACAAAAGGTCCATAGAGCCATGGCCAAACAATGACACAATATACTATTATTGCAAAGAAAGTGATCATATCAAAACCACTTATACTTTTCTTTGAAATAAATATGAAAACATAAGAGTCGTGGAAGACAAGGATGAAGGAGTATTGCCTTCTAACATTAAAACTTACATAGAAGAAATATTTAAAGAAAAGTCAAGCATTTTCGAAAATGCTCTCTCCACTTCTCAAGATATGTCTTGGTTTTGAGACTCGGGTGCTTCTTTACATATGACCTATATCCAAAAAATTTTAAAAAATTCTCAAGATATCTTTGGAAAACATGTGTTTATGGTCGATGATATAAAACATCAAATTGGAAAAATGAGAATTTAAAAAAAAATGATTTCAAAATACAAAATATAAGTTTTATGCCTAAACTAAATTTAAATGTATTCTCGTTTGCTCGAATTTGTGATAATAATTTTAGTCACTTTCTCATCCAAGCATTGTGTGGTGCATGATCACCTATCAAAGAATGTAATTGGTTAAGGCAATAGAGAAAGTGAACTATACAAAATGGAATGTTTATTTATGCTAAATTTTTAATCTTGTAATGTAGCTTATGATGCTATTATTTGGAATAAATGACTTGGACATTTGGATATTCATAAACTATGTAATTTTTCTTTCTTGAAAAAAATTGGGGATCAAAAAATTTATTCTAAAGAATGTGCTCTCAAAAAAATGTATTACCTTTCTTTTGGAGAAAGAAATTATGTACCAAACAAAACTTTTAAATTAATACCTTATGATATTTGGAGCCCTACCCCTATTATTTCCAAGGGAGGAGTCTAATATTATGTGATATTTGTAGATGATTTTACTGGATTTATTTTGATATATTTATTAAAACATAAATCAGAGGTATTTGATAGATTTTTGATTTTTTATAATATAGGCAAAAATCAATTTGATTCCACTATTAAGATTGTTAGGTCTGATTTTGGAGGAGAATACTTATCAAATTATTTCAATGTTTTTTTGAAACGAATGGAATTTTGTATAAAAAATCTTTTACCAAAACTCAACAATAAAATGGCTTAGCAGAAACAAAGATAGGCACATTATAGAAACTTATAGAACACTTTTAATTGTTAGTAATGTTCTTAAATTCTTATGGCTAGAAATAACTCTTAGTGCAATATATCTTATCAATAGGATGCCTTCGACTAGTCTTGAAAATATTTATCCTTTTGACAAATTATCTAATCTCTCTCTTATTGTGAAAGAGTAAGGGTTTTTTGGTGCAAATGTTTTGTTTATACAGATAAAAATGATAAATTGTCTCGTAGGGCCATTGAATGTGTGTTTCTTGGATATGTGATCGACAAAAAAGGTTATAGATGTTTAGATCCTATTAATGATAAATTATATGTTTCTAAAGATGTAAACTTTTTTGAAAATAACTACTATATAAGTTTAGATCTTTTAAAAATAATGAAAAATCCTTTTCATAAGATCTTTTCAATGTACAGGAAGACGATGATAGTGATTTAGAAGTCAATCATGATGATGTTCCCCATAATACAATTGATGTCTTATATGAAACTTCTGACACTCAACCTATTATTGAATACTTTCCGTTACACTATACTAGACGACATAGAGAGTAAGATAATTCACGATTAGAAACTAGAATTTCAAAACCTACTAAACATTTAGTCTCCTATAAATTTTTTGAACCTCAATGTAAGAACTTGATTATAACTATTCTTCAAGTAAAAGAACCTAGATTATATCATAAAGTCAAGGGTATTCCGGAATGAGAAGCTGTTATGTGTGAAGAACTTAGTGGCTTAGACAAAGCTCAAACTTGGATTGTTGTTCCTAAGCCTAAGGATGAAAAGGATATTGGATGTAGATGGGTTTACAAAATCAAAACACATAATAATGATAATATTGAAAGATATAAGGCCAAACTGGTAGCGAAGGGTTATGCTCAAGAGCATGAAATCGACTATGATGAAACTTTTGCTTCTGTTGCTAGGATGATGACTATTAAAATACTCATACCTCTTACTGCTATTCAAAACTGGGAGATTTATAAACTTGATGTTAAAAATGCTTTTTTGAATGAACATCTAGTCGAAGATGTTTATATGACTCCACTTCTCTGATTTGATGTTCCTCAAGATCATGTTCTTAAACTCAAAAAAACTTTGTATGGTTTGAAACAAGTACCAAGGCTTGGTTTGACTAATTTGAAAGTTTCATGCATCTACATAACTTTATATTTTGTTATACTGATACTGCTTTGTTTCTAAGAAAGTCAGATAAATGTATCGTTATCTTACTCTTGTATGTGGATGATATGATCATCATTGAGAGTGATGAAGCAAAGATTATAGAGGTTAAAACTAATCTTCATCTAAAATTTGATATAAAAGATTTAGGTCTTATTAATTATTTTTTGGGTATTCAAATTATTATAAACAATCGTGGATTTTATATCACAAACCAAATTTGCACATGATGTAATTGAAAGATTTGGTATCACTAAAAGTAAGCAAGTTGATACTCCTGAGGTCCTTGGCACAAAGTAAGTTGATAAACGTTCTTGTGTATGGTACCCAATTTTTAAATGTATTTCCTATGCTAATACTTTAGAAAACTATAAAGTTTTTATTGTAAATACTGATAATACAAGATTCGTACAATTTTTGAAGAAGCAAACATGTATCCTTTATGGAGAGTTGTAATAGAAGTAGAGTTGGATGCTCTTGCTAAGAATAATACTTGGACAATTATGAGACTTCCCCCAAACATAAATATGTGGGTTGAAAGTGAGTTTTCACTATTAAATATAAAACAGATGGCACTATTAAAAGATATAAGGTAAGACTTGTTAACAAGGGTTACAATCAATCATAAGGGATCAAGAGCATGATTTAAAAAATTCAGTGAGAAAGTGTGTAGTTTGAGATATCAAAAAAGCATAAATGATCATATTTTATTTTTCAAAGTTATCTATTCTTATGATTTATGTAGATGATATTATTATAACAGGTGATGACATTGAAGATATATCAGAGCTAAAATAGAATTTTCATAAATTATTTGACCTGAAAGACTTGGCCGACTTCAATATTTCTTGGGAATTGAGGTATTATATTCCAACTGACGTATTTTTCTAACTCAGAGAAAATACACAATAGATTTACTATAGGAAATAAATATGCTTGATTGTAAACATAGTGATTCTCCTATGAAAGTAAATAAAAAATTATTCATTAGAGATATTAAGATTTCAGGGATACTTGCAAATATTAGAAATTGGTTGGTAAACTTATCTATTTGACTATTACTCGTCGAGATATTACTTATGTTGTGGCTATTGTGAGCAAATGTATGCATTCACCAACAAAGAACTATATGTAAGCCATGTATCACATTCTTAGATATCTTAAGTCAACATCTGACATGGGTCTTCTCTATTCCAAATCATGTAAATTCAATATTGAACTTTATTCTGATGCAGACTATACTGAATTGAAAGATGATCACAAATCTACTATATGTTATGTCACACTACTTAGTGATAATATTATATCTTGGAAGAGTAAAAAAAAACTATTGTTGTTAGATCTACATCAGAAGGAAAATACAGAGTTGTAGCTCAAGCTATGTGTGAAAGAAAGTGAGTTTCTTCCTTGATATGTGAGTTGAGATTCTGTTCTACACAACCTATACCGCTATACTATGACATTAGTGCAACTATTTAGATGACTTTCGATACAATATATCATGAAAAAACTAAACATATAGAAATTGATTGTCACTTCATACGAGAGAAGATATCCAACCAAGAATTGAAACTAGAGTATGTCAAACCAGAAAAATAAAGGGTTGATTTCCTTACCAAAGCTATCTCTAGAAGACAATTTAAAAATAATTTGTCCAAGTTGGGTGTTCTCATTATCTTTCACCCAACTTGAGGGGGAGTGTTAGAGATTGGAATCGGGTCCTAAAGTGGATATGTTATGATCTTTTTTATATCTAATCAATAGTACTTAATTAATAATATGAGTAAATTAGTCATTCAAGTTATATTATGATTATAAATAAGATATTAGAGTTATGTTTAAAAGTTAAGCAAAAGGAGAGAGGTAGTCGTGTGTTGGCGCTGACTTCTAGTCATGGGCAGATTGAATGGGATGTCTCCAATCTGTTGACTCTTATAAGTTTCTTGTTATTTTCTTATTTATTGCAAGTTTATAATATAGAGGACATGAAAGATCCTTGGGCATGGTAAAGAAAAAGGAGGACTATATCTTTTGGATAGAGTCCAACAATAAGTAAGCGCAAATAAAGGGATTGCGGATGCAAGTATCAAGAAAATCAAACTTTGGCACTAAAAACTAAGTCATCTTCATGTTTTAAAATTGAGGGATGTGGTTCCAAATCTAAGCTTCAATGTAGGTAGTATGTCTCTAGAGTGTGAAACCTATAAAAAAAGCTAAGCATCATAGAGCTAGCTTTCTTAGTAATGAGTCAAGAAGAATAAATCCATTTGAGTTAGTTCACTCAGATGTGTGGGGTCCGAGCCCAGTAGTGGTTATGTCAGGCTATAGATATTTTGTTACTTTTGTAGATGACTGTATCAATTTCACAATGATTTACTTATGAAAAATAAAAGTAAAGTTTATGTTATATTCTCCATGTTTCATAAATTTGTTACAACTCAGTTTCAGTATTCCATTACGTGTATTAGATCAGATAATGGTGGAGAATTTAATGGTACTACTTTCAAGAACTATCTTAAAAGTCATGGCATAATCCATCACACTACATGCATAAATACATCTCAATAGAATGGGGTGGTAGAGCAGAAAACGTCGTATTTTAGAGACAGCTGCAACCCTATTAATCGGAAGTAATGCTCTTAAAATACATTCGAGTGATGCGGTTTTAATGGTCATTTATCTTATAATAGAACTTCCTTATCTGTACTAAAAGGAAGAATATTGGTGCAGTTATTAATGTTAAAATATATATATTTATTCATGTATTTTACTTAATTTTTTTCATTATGAAAGTCTAAATACATGTAATCAAACACCCAGGCCACCTTACACTCGAGCCACCAGGGCCATCAAGTTGGCCCAATGGTAACCTTACTAACCATTGGGTTCTACTCAACGGCTATCTTGAGCAGCCAACAACTGAATGTTGATAGTTGTCCACTGTTTACCTCACACCTCTCTTCTCTCCACTCTATAAGTACTCACCTTATATTTAATAAATGTAAGCTTTCTTGACCAATTTATATACATTCTTTTGAGTGTATTTGCTATTATTTAGTGCATTTGCTATTATTCTAGCCTTTTTTAAGGCTTTTCATAGTCATCATTTGGTGACTCACGATCGTTATACATGTGTATTGGATATCCGTTGCTCCATTCAACATGTTGAAGTATAATCCTAATTACATAGTATCAAAGTTTATCTGTTCTTCGTGATTATCAAGGTACTATCTCAAGAAGCGTGTCAAAGCCTAAAAGTCTTCATTCAAGGGACATGGAGATTTATAGTATTTCTTGAAGCATTTATCAAAGTAAGTTCACTCACTTGTTAAGTAAGTTCACTCTTTTGAAGCTTGTACTCCTTTGAAATAGAAAAAAAGGGTTTCAATTTTTGATTAACTTTTAACAACAAAACATGGGCCCAATCAATGTAAACTATTTATATTTCGAAAGATTTGTGGGATTATGTGAGTGGTTCGAAAGTAGAACTCTCTATAAATATCACTTTGGAACAAAAAGAGGAATTTGAAGGAGGCCCTAGAACTCACTTCGCTCAGCAATAAATGTAAGCCTTTTTGGCCAATTAACATAGATTCTTTTGAGTGTATTTGATATTGTTAAGTGCATTTGCTATTATTCTAGCTTTTCCTAAAGCTTTTCATAGTCATCCTTTGGTATCTCACGATTGTTATATACGTATATTGGATATTCACTGCTCCATTCAACACGTTGAAGTATCATCTTCATTACAATTAATACCCAATGGGAAACTGTTTCATATCCCTCTCAAAATATTTGGATGTATTTGTTATGTATGTTCATGACAACTCCAAACAAAGAGATAAGTTGTGTCGATTAAAACGACATAGAGCATGAAAAATAGAATCAACAATCAACAATGGAGAAAATCGGTGGAGGCATGTAGTTCATTGCAGCCGCACCTATCTGTCTTTCACCTTTTCTCTTATTTCAACTAATATGGTTTAAGCCCTATTAGTTTATTATATACATGACTAAACATGACTAAATTACTCCTAATAAGTGATTTAATATAGAGCTACCTTCAAATTCAACTACAAACAAATCAAACTATTCTAACGAAGATAAAATTATGCATATTTCCTTATAACATGTTAAGAAGGCGAATCATGAAGGTTGCGGTTGTATTTTTCCCTTACCTTAGTACAATACTTAGTGTAATGATATGTTTTTAGTCTTGTTTTGTTTTTAAATGTAGCTTTAAATTAGGTTCATTAATGGTATTGATGTAATTTTGTTTATTTATGTAATGCTGGTATTTAAGGGGAAACCTACCAGTAGACAGGATTAACTTTGAAATTAGAGAGAAGAAAGTGAGGGTGCAGTCGGTAGCAGAATACCTGGCCGACTGTCCTAGATTCCATCTTCCTTACTTCTTTCCTATTTCACTTGTATTTTATTATGAAATCGTGACATGGTATAAGAGCCTTTAAGGCTAATCTACGCGTGAAGAGATACAAATCAAGGAATAGCAATGATACAGAAAGGAAGAAAACAAATCTCAGGAAATCTGTTTGTTTGTCCGCCATCTATTCATAAGAAAATCTACCAAGAAGATAAAAAGTAATTATAGAAGGACGTCAAGAAGAATCCCAAGTGATCGGGTATGGTAATAACCAGAAAATGGAGCCATTATAGATTACTAACATTCGACTTTAAGGTCAAAACTACAGGGAATGGGTCAGATCAATTGAACTTATCTTAAAGTCTAGAGATAAATATATTTATATTAACAAAAATTATAATCGACCTAATGAAGACAATGTAGAATTTGAATGTTGGTCTAAAGATGATGCATTAGTTAGTTCTTCGCTGACCCAATCCATGAACCTCATAATTAGCAAGACATTCATGTATATGGAATCTGCTATAGAAATCTGGCCAGCAGTGAAAGAAGCTTACTACTCTAGACAACGCAATATAGCCAAGAAGTATAAGATTCTTGAAAAGATAAGGAAGTGTTACCAAGGAGATAGGTTGATAAGTGAATAGTATGGGAAATTATGTGGTTTATTGAATGAACATTATCGAGAATAAATACAACCATTGCATTAAGAAACATACTACAAACAATGAGGTACGAAAAATATATGAGCCCATTAAAATCAATATCTTAAGCAAAGAGGAATTGCTCTTGGTGGTACAATATATTATCTTTTACTGAGAGAAGATGATTGAAGGAATTTGGAAAAGGGAGAACAAAATGAAGTTAAGAAATCAACATTTGTTGGAAGAGATCAAACTAATTTTCAATGAGGTAGAGGCTCTGCTAGAAGTTGAGGAACTGGTAGATCTCAACATTATGAAGGCAAAAATAAATTATAGTGTTCACATTGCGAGAAGAGAAGATATACATGCGATCAGTATTGAGAAATTATCGACAATCAAACTGAGAAGGAAATTAGTTGAGATTGAGTTACATCTACGAGAACAACCTTCCACATCTGCTCGTAAGAATGGAAAAAATACTACTACATCCTATATTATCAGCGATAACTCGTATTTTAATTATTCATGTCCTAAATTATGGGTTATAGATGTTGGAAAATGTGGGTAGTGCAGCGGAATATTGAATATTACAAACACGAGAAGAACAATGAAGAAAAAATATAAAGATCGAAAGAGGGGACAGGCACTCCAATGGAGGTCGCCCCCCTCTCTCTATCTTTCTTAATTTCAGTCTCTTAACCCTAATGCATGATGTTCAACCTTTATATAATGGATGTTAGATACAAAATAACCAAAATACCCTTAGTACTACGGACAATTATAATAATACTCAAGTATCATAAATTATAAAACTAATACTAAAAGCAATAGATATTCATATTCTTCAATACCCTCTTCAAGTTGAGAGTGAGATACTTTCAACTCCAAACTTACAGAAAAACTCATTCTTTCTTTACCACTTATAGATGATATTCAACTCTCTTTGCTGTCCACTTTAGCAACTCAAGGTCTTAATTTTAATACTTCTTGGTGATGTTGCCACATTCCATACCAACAACTTTATCTTTCCTCTTCTATGACTAAATTTTTTCAAGCATAAGTGGTGAGAAATTATTTTTCTATACTCTATCTTTTCCTTCTTAACTCAATTCTGCTCTTAAGTGTTATTTTTTTCTCCTTAAAATACTCTTTTTAATCCTTTCTCCATACTAGCAACCTTAACATGTAACTTCTCCACTTCACAAGCTATAAGGATCAGATGGAAGCAAATTATGCTTCTTTGAAACATTCAATTAAACAAATGATATGCAGTTTTATCAACCCTCTTGAGTATTTCATCAAACACTTGGTGTGCAGAGTTAAAGCTTATGTGGGGCATTTCATCAAACAGTTGTCTAGCGATGAAGACATCTTCCTTGTGGTGCAGATCTTTGGCAACATCTTGCCCCTGACCAAACATGGCCTTGGCCAAGCCCCGTGATTTGTATCCTTTTGTTAAATCGGGATTTATCTGCAAAGTAGCATCAACATCTCGAATTACAACATTCGGTTTGCTCATTTTCAGAAGAATGCTAGCCCTTGTAGCATATAGGATAGCTGAACCTGGATTAAGTGATATGGCTTCTGTAAGATGATCAATGGCCTCGCTTAACCTACCTTCTGAAACTGCATCCACAACTCTTGCTTTAGTTATCTAAGCAGCCTCACGGCTTTCTTCCGTTACCTCAATAGACAGGTCTCCCATTATTTGAGGTGGATCGTTGTCAGGTTCAATGACATCACCATCAAATACAATGTCTGACTCAACTATGCCATCATCAACATCAACTACAAAAGTCTTGTCAAGCATATCTATATTAGTATCTTGTTGCTTCGATATAGAGATATCTAACGGAAACTAAGCACCCAAACTTAAGAGATAATCTCAAGAAAAAAAATGAGCAAAGGGTCTCAGTGGAGGACAAAAGGATGAGATTTGCATAAACCAACAAACTCCCTCAGGTGCTCTATTTTCACCAACTCCATTTGTCGCAGAACAAGCGGCAACATCGAGGACGCCAAACTCTTCTACAAAACTTGCTCACAACCACTGCTCCCAATGCTTGAAGGCTTTGATACCATGTTAGAAAATATGAGTAGCATAGTGTAATATTAAATATCATAAACATGAAAAGAACAACGAAGAGAAAATATGAAGATCGAAGGAGGGGGTAGGCCCTCTAACGGAGGTCACTCCTCTATCTCTCTTTCTTAATTTCAGTCTCTTAACTCTAATACATCATGTTCAACCCTTATATAATGGATTGTTAGATACAAAATGACCAAAAATGCCCTTAGTACCATGAAAAATTATAATAGTACCTAAATATCATAAATTACAAAACTAACACTAAAAAATAGCAGATATTCATATTATTCAATAATTGTTTCTGGTGCTACTAGTCACATGATAGGAGATAAGTCAAGGTTGATGGGATATGAAAATATTTCTCCACCACAATATGTGAAACTTGCTAATGGATTCCTAGTTCAAATGGAAGGAAAGGGAGTGATACAAGCTGAATATTTTAGACTAAATTTAGTGATTTACATTCCTAAATTTGTAGTTAATCTTTTTTCAGTTAGCTCTTTGATTAGACACATTAATTGTTCACTTACTTTTTCCCCCTCAATTTGTCTTTTTCAAGATTTGAGGGCGGGAAAAACCTTTGGTTGTGGTGAATTGAGGAATGGGCTTTATATACTATCAGAAGAAGAGATGTCGTTGCAGGTTAGAACATTAGCAGCTACCATTGCAGAAGAAAAGTTAAGGATGTGATACAGTCATTTAGGTCATTTACCAGCTTCAAAAATTAAAGGGATAGTTCAGAATAATTGTTTCAGAGATTTAACTATTTAATGTGATGTTTGTCAAAGGGCTAAACACCATCGAACTTCCTTTCCTATTAGTGAATCTAAGTTATGTATTCCTTTTGAATTGATACATTTAGATGTACGGGGTCCATGTTTACTGCCTTCTCTTAGAAAATTTAAATACTTTGTTACCTTTATTAATGATTTCTCTAGACTTACTTTTGTCTATCTTATGAAGTCAAAATCCAAAGTCTACTATTTTTTCTATTGTTTATAAGCTCATTATGACTCAGTTTGGATATCTTATCAAAATTTTGAGAACATATAATGGTTGTAAGTTTGTAAATAGTGAGTTGCAAGTATATATGCAATCTCATGAAATTTTACATCAAACTTCCTGTATATATACTCCTCAACAAAATGGTGTAGCTGAAAGGAAAAATAGACACATTTTAGAGGTAGCCAGAACATTACTTTTGGAACATAATGTTCCAAAAATTTTCTAGCCTGAAGCAATTCTTATCGCTGCGTTTTTTATCAACAGAGTGTCATCTACTATCTTTAAAGGAGAATCACTAGAAGGTATGTTTGTTATGATCCTCAAACTCAAAGAAAATATGTGACTATGGATGTTATATTCTTTGAAACTACTCATTATTTTTAATCTCAAAAGGAGTCGACAATTTTCAACAATGAAGAACTGGTGCTATCGATGAACACCACCAATTATGAGTTGTTTGAAGAGCCTGTTATCGTAGAAGCATGTGATATAAACGAAGGAAAGGAGCTTAAAGTATACTCTAAGGGGGAGAGAAAGATCATTATGCCTAATCCTCAAGAAACTACCGACTAAGGGGGAGACTCCTCATATCCAAGTGGTGACAATTCAGTTGAAGAACAAAGCAAATAAAGATTTGAATATTCCAATTGCTATCAAAAAAGGTAAACCGACTTGTGCTAAGTATCCTATTTCTCAATTTTTATCATATGACAAATTAGCCACAAACTATCAAAATTTTGTGCTAAATGTTGATTCTTATCTAAGTACCTAGAGACATTGCTTAAGCTTTACAGCATGACATTGGATTGAGGCAATGAGATGAGAAATACAAGTACTTGAAAAGAATCATACATGAGATATCACTGACCTACCATCGAGAAAAATAGTAGGTTGTCGATGGGTATATACAATCAAATTTAAGGCTGATGGAATGTTGGAAAGATATAAGGCCAGACTTGTGGCAAGGGGTTACAGTCAATCTTATGGAATTGATTATGAAGAGACATTTGCATAAGTGGCAAAGTTAACCTTCATTCATGTTATAATCAGTTTTGTTGCTCAAAATAAGTGGACTATGTGACAACTCGACATAAAGAATGTATTTTTACAAGGAGAACTCAAAGAGGAAGTATACATGGAGTTACCGCCTGGATACTCAAGGTAAGAAAACAAGGTATGTCTATTAAAAAAGATAATTTATGGACTAACACAGTCACCTAGAGCTTGGATTGAAAAGTTTAGTATAAGTATCATCAACTTGGGATATAAGAAGAGTGTATGTGATTATATATTGTTTATTAAGAAATATGAGAAACTAACGATACTACTAGTATATGTTGATGATATAATTGTGACAGGTGATATTTGAAAGAAATTCAAGCACTAAAGTAGGAATTACATAGAATATTTGATATCAAAGATCTTAGGAAGTTGCATTACTTTCTCGGTATTTTGCATATTCCGTACCAATATCTTTCTAAATCAAAGAAAGTATACCTTAGATTTACTACGAGATACAAAGATGCAAGAGTGTAAACCACTACATACACCGATGGATGTAGATCACAAGCTGAAAGTGGATGATGGTAGTGATAAAGTGGATGTGATTAGATGTTAGAAAATAGTTGAAAAGTTAATTTACCTGACCATTACTCAACCAGATATAGCCTATGCAGTGAGTATTGTAAGTTGATTTATGCAATCCTCATCCAAACATCATATGGATGTTGTTTATCATATTCTAATATTACAGTTACACCTCGACATGGAGTATTGTATATAGCTAATGGTAAGAATAAAATTGAAGCATATATAAACATTGATTGGACAGGATTTGTAGAAGATACGAAGTCAACTTTTGGTTATATGACATTAGTTGGAGGCAATCTCGTATCCTTAAAAAGTAAGAAGCAATCAGTTGTAGCTAGATCAACAACTGAAACAGAGTATAGGGCTATTGCGTCTAGGATATGTGAAGGAAAATAGATTCATTCTCTACTAATGGAAATTGGAATATTCATAGAGGGTTCGATTCTTCTCTATTGTGACAACAAAGCAACCATTCAAATCTTGTGTATCACGAGAGAACAAAGCATATAGAAATTGACTATAACTTTATACGAGATAGTGTGTGATCCAAAGAATTTGAACTCGAACATGTGAAGATAGATAATCAGTGTGCAGACATGTTAACTAAAGCCCTTAACAGAAATGTATTGCAAAGACTATGTAACAAGTTGGGTGTGATGTCTATCTTTCACCCAACTTGAGGACACCCAACTTGAGTGGGAGTGTTAAGAAGGCGAATCATGAAGGTTACAGTTGTATCTTTTCCTTACCTTAGTACACTTAGTTGTAAACATCCAAAATTTAAAACGTTTTTAAACTCCTAGATTTCAAAAGTCAATTTAAAACCTTTGTAAACCTTTAAATTCAAAAACACCCCAAATTTTAAAGTTTTACCATTTGGGGAAATACTTTAAAGGTTTTAAATTTGAACTAAAATAGCCCCTGAATTTCGAAGTAGGCAAAGACCAAATCCAAGCCTCGATCGCTGGAAAGAAGATAGAGTTGAAAGCATCAATCAAGATCAAGCTCATGCGAATCTCACCAAGACCCAATCCAATTCCTTAGAGGAGAATCGAACTTGCCAAAGACCCAATCAAGCTCATCAATTCGGGATTAAGCTAGAGGTGGACTTGAGGCCCTGATCATCAAGTTCCAATTCAAGGCCTGAATATAGGGAGTTTGATTCAATGCAAGCCAAACATCAAGTAGGTAAACTCATGTCAAGTTGAATTAAAACCGATCAAGCTTCGAAAATATCAAGTTGTAAGTTCATCAAGGCCAAGAAGCATAGTATTGGTCAAATTGAAGCATCAATTAAAGCATCCCTATGATCAAGCTCACACCATCATGGGCCGGCCAAGTCAAAATGGCTCACCTGATTGGACCAAGCTCATGGCGAGTTAGATGCGAGACAATGAGGAATCAAAGATCAAGACATGACCACATCAAGGTGAAGTCGGGCCATTCAAAGAGACAAATCCAGATGCAAATGCTAAGCATGAATGATTGAATTAAAGGAGCCTAAATCAAAGTGTGTTGCATCACATAAAAGAGCACGGCTGGTTGTATCAAGACCTAGCCAAGATTGTAAAGGTCGGCCTTGTGCACCTAGGCCCAAATCAAGTCAAAACGGCTGCACTATATCCAGCCCACATGGGCTGGCTTAGGTGAACTCAAGGGGGACCACTTAGGGCTGGCTTGGAGTGGATCAAGCCCACAAAAAATCTGGTCCAACCCACCCCATAGAAGGGGCTGGAAGCCAGGCCCCCTTGTCCTATAAAAAGGGGCCAAGGGGGGGGGGGCGTGAATTCCATCTTGCAATGCTTGGATATGCCTTGATACTTTGGGGAAAGTTTGGGGAATTGGGGCTGGAAAAGAGGGCCTACACAAGGGGAAATCGTGGGCTGCAAGTGAAGGAAAAAGAGAGGAAAAGAAAGGGGAGTGTTAGATAGGTGAGAGTGTGGAAGATAAAAGGAAGAAGAAGAAGCTTTAAGGGTCGGATTCACTCTGGAATCCCCGACCCATTGCAAATCCGTGTAAGTACACTTTAAATCTAATTTCAATTCAATCTTTTTCCTCTAAATTTCAATTAAATGGGGTTGTAATAATGGAGTTTCATCTCCCCCCACGTTGTAATAAGCTAGAGTTTGCTGCATATTTCATTTGATGGATGAAACATTACACACACGCACGATAGATGTTCGATGTTATGTTTCTTCCGTCCTATATACTATAAACCCTCTATACTTCTAACCCCTTCTATGCATAAGCTATAAAATAATTTCAATTCCTTTACATTTCAGCAATTTAAATTCAGAGTTAAGTGTTGTTGCAATTTTCTTTGGTGTGAGTTTTGCATTTACACGTAGTCTCTATAAAAATTAAAACTCGTTTTCTGCATCTGCATCTCTCATTGTTGTATTTTTAATTCTTGACTCTATTATCCAAACGTGCTGAAATTTTAGGAACACTCTGTCCACACACCAAGGTATTAAAAATAAAATTTTCTAGAATTTTAGGGCCGTCCATCCACGTAAATAAAACTGGGCAAAATCGAATAAAAATCTGTCCACCGTTTGCACAGTCAGTTTCCCTACAATAGAGCCTAGGTTTTTATTCCATAACTCTATGTGTAGGAGTCCAAATCAATTGAATTTTAATTCATTGGAAATCTTACATCCATAGCTTTCCAACAAGATCAAATTCATCAAATTTGGAACTCGGATCACTGTGATACAGACTCATCTTTGAGCCTTTGTATTTTTGTGATAGGACAGTTTCGGGCACTTGAGAAGCGTTGATTCATTGATTTAATTTTACTTCAAAACAATTCCGATTTTAGATTTGTAAAGTGCTACCGATCCTTCACACCATAGGCTTGCCTGATACAATTTTGGTGATTTTTGGAGGTCTGTAAGATGTTCAGATCAATTCGGAAAACAAGCCTTGAAAACAAAACATTCTGTTTTTCAGGACTTGTTCATTTCAAAGTCTTGAATCAAGTGCACATACTACTTCTTTCACAAACACCAACTCTTCACGTGATTTGGAGTTCATCTTGGTTTCAAAATTGAAATTCCCAAGCGCTTAGACTGACCCTTGAGCATCGGTTTAAGAAGGTCTAAAGCGAAAAGAGTTCGCTTGCCTACAAATCGCCTAAGAAGTCATGTATTTTCAAAAACTTTGCTAGTTTTGCAAACTAGTTGGCACGCTCGCGCAAGCATAGGTGTGAAAACTTTCGTTTCGAGTTTTTTTCATAAACTTCGGAATGAAAATTCATGTCTACATTAGTGTAATGACGTATCTTTAGTCTTGTTTTGTTTTTAAAGATAGCTTTAAATTAGGTTTATTAATGGTATTGATGTAATTTTGTTTATTGAGTAATGTTGGTATTTAAGGGGAAACCCTACCAGCAGACGAGATTAACTCTAAAATTAGAGAAAAGAAAGTGAGGGTGCAGTCAACAGTAGAATTCCTGTCTGACTGCCCCAAATTCCATCTTCCTTACTTCTTCCTTATTTCACTTATATTTTATTGTGAAATCGTGACATAACACTCCCCTCAAGTTGAGAGGAAAATATTGAAGACTCTCAACTTGTTTAGTATATGTTAAAGAACTCCTTTTGTTACTGCCTTGGTGAGTATATATGCAACTTGATCGCATGATTTCACATAGTTTAACCATTAACCTTTTCACGAATAAAGTGACAATTTATTTATGTGTTTAGTTCTCTTATGTTGGAGTGGATTTGAAGCAATCTGAATAGTTGCTTTACTATCACTAAATAGTCTGGTGGGACCTTAATTCCAAATATGGAGTTCTTCCAATAATAAATCTAGTTAAAATCCTTCACATATTCCTTGAATCATTGATTCCTTGAGCCATTGCTCTAAATTCAGCCTCGCACTACTTCTAGCAACAACACTTTGCTTCTTACTCCTCCTCCAAGTGACCAAATTACCCCAAAGAAACGTGTAGTACCCGGAAGTTGACCTTCTATCCGTAGTAGATCTTGCCCAATCAAGCATCGGTATACACCTCAACTCCTCTCTTCTCGTTTTTCTTGAAGAAGAGTCCCTTTCCTGGTGTGCCTTTTAGATACCGAAGAATTCGATACACAACTTCAAGATGTACTTCATAAGGGGAATGCATAAATTGACTCACCATGTTGACGTGACAAAAGCAATGTCGGACGAGTGTGTGATAGGTAAATCAATCTCCCAACCAACCTTTGATATCTTCCCGTGTCAACAGTACACCATCTTTGACTTCTCTCGAGCTTAGTATTTACTTCTATTGGAGTATCGAAGGTTTACAACCACTCATCCCAGTTTCTTTCAAGAGATCAAGAATGTACTTCCGTTGTGACACCACGATGCCCTTTTTGATCTTGCCACTTCCATTCCAAGAAAGTACCTTAGTTGGCCTAAGTCTTTAATCTCGAATTCCTTGGCTAGGCTCGCTTTAAGTCCGCTTCATCTCTTCTATATCATCCTCCAAAGTCAAGATTATGTCATCCACATAGACAATCAAAACTGAAACTTTGTCCTTGGTGGAACTCTTCATAAAAAGAGTATGATCGATTGTCCTTGACTATATCCTTGGCCTTTAACAAATCTTGTGAATCTTTCAAACCACTTAACTTCTCATGCAAATTCCTCCTATATCCTCCCGTACCTCCATGTAGACTTCTTCTTCAAGTCTCCATTGTAAGAAAGCATTCTTGACATCAAACTCAGTTCGGAATCCCAACCATAGATTAGCTACAATGCCAAAGCACCGAATTGTGTTTCATCTTTGCAACTTGGGTGAAAAGTCCCCGAGTATCAATTCCATAAGTACGAGGTATACCCTTTAGCAACTAAGGCGAGCCTTTATACCTCTCTATAGGATCCATACGGAGTTTGTACTTTACGGTGAATACTCATTTTACAACCAATGTCGTCTTCCCTTTATTGGTAGATCAGCTTTCTCCCAAGTAGCATTCTTCGCGAGACTCTGCATCTCTCAAGAACAACTTCTGCTCCCACTCGGGAAACATTTAGAGCCTCACGGATACGTGCCAGGAATAACCAACACGGACACTTGACGAGATAAAGGCACAATATGATGATGAAAGATTATTGTAAGATATAAAAGGGTGACAATGGCCTTGTGCTTGTCCTTTGGACACTAACACCTTTCCTAAGAGCAACGGGAAGATCAGAGTTGATTCGAAGAACTTGACTCGAGAAATACACAGACATTATTTTCGGAAGTCTTTGAAGAATTATCGTGAATTTCATGATCCAACCTCTAATTAGATTCTTGGTGGTGTTGCGGAATGATACCTCTCCTTTCTGCATTGCTTGATACTCCTTTGAATAAACAAGACCTTTATCGAACAACCGCACACATCTCTGTAGTTTCAACATTTCCATTTTGAGATGGCATTTGTTTATTGGAAGATTCATCATTTTCAACATTTAATTCATTTGTTTCCATTAATTAAAATTTGACCACTTTGTGAGGAACATCATTATAATACTCGAAAGTTAAATCGGAACCATCGAGAAATCATTATAATACTCCATCGGAACCATCGAGAAAACCATCTTCAACGAGTCTTTGCTCTCCCACTTGAAGATGGGAGTTGTTGTAGTATGAGGTTCTTTAAAGAAAGTGACATCCATAGAGACAAACATTTTTTCTAAAAGCGGATCAAAGCATTTGTAACCTCTCTTAGTAGTAGGATAACCTACAAAATGCATTTATGTGCCTTTGGATCAAGTTTTGAGCGTTTTGGGTCATGATTATGAACAAAGGCCACCTTTATGCGAAAATTTTTAGGGAATGTCGAGTTGTTAGCCGAGTGTTTGGGAAACTTGATTCGTGAAAACTTTTTGTAAAGGGGTTTTAAAGTCCAAAATTAGAGTGTAGGAAGTCTATTAATCAAGTAAGTGAAGCTGTTAAAAACGTGACTTAACTCCCATAGATACTTAGGAATCTTAGTTTTAAAACTTAGAGCTCTAGTGACTTTTAGGAGATGCTTGTTTTTTTTTCAAACCACTTCATTTTCTGACAGTGGTGTATTATTACATGAACTTTGGTGAACAATTAGGTCGTTTCTCGACAAAAAAAATTCCTAACACATTGTGAAAAAATTGTTTATTTCCATTTATCACTTGAAAAATTTTAATTTGAGTTTGAAATTGTGTTTGAACCATATTATAGTTAAAAAAATTTTGAACACATTCTCGGCATTAATTTATCTTTCAAAAGAAAAACCCAAGTGACCCTAGTATGATCATTAATAAAAAAATGAACCAAATTTCTAGAAAAGGTTGTAAACTCTAGAAAGGGACCCAAAACATAAAACTTTGTGAATCATGGTAAATGGTTTTGATTTTTTAAATGGTTATTTATGGGAAAAATGGAATTAATATAATGTTGTTTATTTTAATTCACAAGATTCATTCTAGGAAAAACAAATGATTTTTATTCATGAATAACTTTGGAAACAAATGCTTTAAATATTGAAATTTGGGATGACCCCTGGTAGGCCGATCATGCCATAACATAATATTTCATTATCACTAGGCACGAGTAAAAATAGAATTGAAACAAGTCTTAGGTCTTGCCTTCCAAAGGTTGATCCTTAATATATTAAACTTAACAGGGTAAGTAGAGCCACCATCCTATTTATAGCACCCCGATCATAACTTCCCCTAGGTTAAATCCTAAAATTCACAATGGGAGGACCAAAAATTAATTCGACAATTATGATCAGAAAGGTTAATTTCTTGACATACAATAAAAGCTGTATGATAGATGATGAACGTGCAAAACATCGTTAAGGATTAGAGAAGAACAAATAGACACGGTTCCTTGTCATTTTCAAAATTGAACCCTCTGCAATTTTGATCTTTTGATTCCTGCACAAGGTGTATATGAAGAAAAAATTTGCGAAATGCTGTCATATGATAGAGGCTTTGAATCTAATATAAAGAGCCATTAGACTGCACCACAAGTAATGCAAGTTTCTTGAAAAAATTACGAACTAGAGCTAGAGAACAAGATGGATTAGAGTTTCCTAAAGATTGAAATTGAAACATTTTATATAAATGCTCATTTGTTCTTTGTGAAAGGCGTAGAGATTCGATAATGATTGCTACCGACTGAAATCTGGCTACAGAATTGCTCACTTGAAATGCGCGGACATCGCCCACGGCTTGTATCAACTTGGTTTTTTCTTAGGACTTCTTGTGGTTTCCCATGTAGCTTCCGGCGAGGTTGGAAAGTATGTTCCACGGCCTTCTACAATGATCACACCAAGGCCTCTGCTATCCTAGGAAACTTTCTCTTTTGAGTACGCACCTCGGACCATATGAAGACTCAAATTTGTTAATTTTTGTTTCATTGGTATTCTAAGAGCGTGCATCAATCTGCCTCAGGTGCTTCTTCTCTACGCACCTCGAGAAGACTTCTCGATATCGGCAAAGGTTTTTGCCCTAAGATGAGACCCTCTTCATTGAGATCTTTATTCAAACTTGCCAAGCTGAGACAAATACTCGGAGCTTCTCTCTTATCTTCTTTTTTTGTACTTCCCTTTTTGTCATTAACTTTCCCGTGCTTCGTCGTCAAATAAATCCAATTCACCATGAAACAACCATCATCGTTTATTATAATATGTTGTTACTTCACGTTCTCCTTTTGTGCATCTTACATCTAATTGTTCGGTTCAAACAGATGTGCGAGTGATTGTCTAGATCGAATAGGTTTCCACTTGGCCCTTCAGCTTCCGTGCTCACACACGTCGCAGAGTTGGTATGGTAAGAACATGAAAGAGTTTTCCAACCACTAGATCCATAGAGTTGATCAACCAAGCGGTAACCATTGAGTTTTCGGAATGCCACTATGTCACGTATTTTGGAATCTGTGGTGGTGCAGGTGGTTTTCAGATCTCGTTCAAATAGCCTTAATTATCCAGTTCTAATAAAAAGTCGATCACCAGATATGAACTGTATTGAGACCACTCAAGGTAATTCTTTCCATTCAATTTATGAATGGTAATCTTTAGAGAGTTCTTAACATAGAAACTGCCATTGGTTGATTTCCTCCCTCGAAGTCGTCAAATAAATTTTTGAGCGTTCAAAGGGTCGAACGAGAGCCAACCATGGCAGCCTTAAAGTTCATGATCGGAACCTTAATTAGCTGTGATACTAGGTGAAAATGCGAGGAACAAAAAAATTAAGGAGGAGAAACACATTATGAAATTCTCCTATTTTTTCATAATACTAAAATAATGTTTACAGACATAAATAGGAAGAGAGAACGAACAAAAAAGTCAAACCCTAGAAACACATAAAATCAGGGATTGATTTATTCTCCCTAAATCTGGAAATCTGACTTCCTAAATTATTCTAAATTCACCACCCAAATCTTAGCTTTCCTGATTCGTATTCGATAATTTTTATTTTAGCTGAATGACTAACAGTATTTAAAAATAAAAGTGCTGGAGACACTCTCTTCTTCTATATTATGGATATTGCTTCTGGAAGATGTCTGTAAATTATCACTTTTGTACAATTTTATATTGTTATATACCAATTCTTGCTTTGGACAATGAGTAGTTACCTTAGTAGGCATTGGCAGTTTAAGGTATACTAATAGGTGGGTGAGGTTGTTGGAGGAACACCTTTTTAACTTGACTCTTTTCTTTTGAATCCATTAAAATGTATTTAACGTTCTCCTCCTTTTGATTGTGTAAATTCCAGCCAAGGGATACATTGGAATTACAGAAAAAGCAGCACTCTTTCAATGAGAAAACAACTTTATGATGTGGAGACTCGTAGGCTACACCATATTTTTGGTTTCAGAAATTTCCCTTCTAAAGCTCGGTTTCTTGGATGATTATGCTTTTCTGATTTCTGGATTGCTGGATCTCTACGAGTTTGGTTGGTGGAATCAACTGGCTTCTGTGGGCAATTGAATTGCAGGAAACCCAGGTAAAGATTGATGCCATGGACTCGATAGAAATTTTCTGCTTGCCTTTTTCCAGACCTTGAAGTGTTGCTCATGAGATAAGAGTTGCTTGCAGGATGCTTTGTTTCTGATCATAAGGATGGAGGTGGATATTTCAATATATACAGAGGAGAAGATCCTTAAATTATATTCTCCGTGTAAAGGAATATAATGATGGGGCAGAACCCTCTGGTAACTCAGTTTATATATAAATCTTATAAGATTGGCTTTACATGGTTGCTGGAAGTAAGGCTGAGCATTATAAGCGAAATGCAGAACATCTTCTGGTGTTATGTAAACCCACTAAAGCCCCTCTTTCCTCTAAAAATCTGTTTCTTCTACTTTGTATGCTAACAATGGTGGGATGACAATAATTCAACTAATTATTAGTAATAATGACAAAAATCATAATAATTAGAGTATATTAACTATGCAGATAACCAATAATTCAACTACTTTTTTGATATGACAATAATTCAACTACTTTAATGTACTAAAAAAAATATAATTATCAAAATGTTTTATATCTATAAATTAATAATTCATATGACATGAGGAAAACTTTTATCATAATCCATTCAATGTCATAAATTTGATGATACATATCCTATAACTTAAAATAATTAAAACATATTCTAAACATCACTAATAGGATTGAAAACAATAAACTAGTTGAATTATTACTAACGAATAAAAATTAAATACGCTTTGTTGTCTGGTGAGATTCACTTGAGAAACAATAAAACAAAAGACTTTAGTGAGAGGAAAAGTTCTCGTGGATATGGAAGGGGGAAAGACAATCAATTTATCATAAAAGGAAGGATAGAATTTCGTTTTAACTTTGTTGGGAGGAGTCTTTATAATTTTATTTAATTTATTATCATGTATTTATTATTTATGTATTGTATTGATATATATTAAGTAAGTATTTATTAAATAAAATTAAAAATAATACATGATAATAAATTATATAAATAATAATTATGTGTAAGTAATTTAATTAAATAAAATTAAAATAATACATGATAATAAATTATATAAATAATAATTATGTGACTTCAAAATTAATGATAGAACGTGCTAATTTAAATTCTGTCCTAAAAGGAAACAATCAATGTAGTGCATCTGGTTTGGCAGGTTCAAATAATAGACTTTTATGTATACAAAAAAAAAAACCAATTATCAACTTTGGTTGCAGGGATCTATCAATATATAAGGGTAAAACAGCAGTCACATACAAATCAGCTGAGAGGAAGAAACTCGAAGAAAAAGGATACAGAATCATTGGAAACATAGGGGACCAATGGAGCGATATCCTGGGAACCAACACAGGCAATAGGACCTTTAAAGCTGCCCGATCCACTGTACTACATCAGTTAAAAGAAGCTAAGCTCTTTAGGCTCTAGCTAGCTGCTACTAATCTACTATTTACTATTTCCTCAAATAAGATAAGGAGACGGTTCACCAACCATTTTTAGTTATGTGACTTTAAATTATTGTGATGTATGTGAAACAAAGTCACATAAGAGATTTACAACACTGTTTTCTCTTTGTGGTTTTAATAGATCATGTATCCCTTACAGTAAAAAAAAAATGTATGTGAAACAAAGTCACATAAGTCTACAACACTGTTTTCTCTTTTTGTGGTTTAATAGATCATGTATCCTTGTGGTAAAAAAAAAAATTATGTGTCCTTGTTCTACCCTAAAATAATTGTGTGTCCTTGCTCCGTTTAGAAATTGGCCATTTAAATATATTAATGCTCAATTATATATGTCCTTTTTGGTTTTATCTTCTAGTAGCAAATGTATAAATAATAATAGCACCCTATAATATAAATGCACCAATTAAGGAGCATTGCTGTTTTCTCCAGTCTTGAATTCACTGAAAAGCGCATATGCTAGCTCCTTCCATGAATTCCGTGGAGTCACTCTTATAATTGCGTAAATGTTTGGGTGAATGGCAGAGTAAGGTGGTGGCATGAAATAATAAAGTAAATGTCATAAAATATGTATTTAGAGTTATTTGATAGAATGAATTAATGAAATGGCCATGGAGAACTCCAAAACCTTTTCTTATCATTAGAAAAATTAATTTGTTATCCCTCTAAATTGGGGGTTTATGAGGGAGTGACTTGACTCATATTCATTCCTTCGTTAAATTTTTAAATAAAGTGAAATGGCCATGGAGGAACTCCAAAACCTTTCATATCATTAGAAAAAATTAATTTGTTATCCCTCTAAATTGGGGGTTTATGAGGTAGGCAATATATTCATTCCTTCGTTAAATTTTTAAATAAGAGAATGACATACATCTTTTTATTTAATATTTTACCATATTTTGTATAATTACTTCTTTCATTTTCTTTAAAATTCTAAATACACTGTCTAGATATTCATTTATTTTCAAATCTACAAATATTTAAATATTTAAAAAAAAGGAAAAAATAGATTTCTTATTAAATTTTACTATTTCTGTTGTTTCTACAGTTTTTCAAAGAAATAAAAAATTTTATAAAGAAAAACACACATACACATACACAATGAAGGCCAGCCCAGGAGACGATTTCTAATTTTTTTTTTCCCTTCTCTCGTCAACGCATCAGACCTTTCTTCTTCTTTTTTTATTATACCGAAGAGACCATTCATACAATCTATTCCAACTTTAGTCTGAGAGAAACTGAGACATCGATTTGTGTTCTGATTGAAAAAAAAATGGCCAGTTTTTGTTCGAACTGAAATGAAATTTGAACCACCTAACATGAGTGACATCGATTTGTGTTCTGATTGAAAAAGAAATGGCCAGTTTTTGTTCGAACTGAAATGAAATTTGAACCACCTAACATTGGTATAATAAGAAAGACCTATTCCAAACCATATATATATATACACACACACACAGATTATGTTGAATGGTCCATTATATTAAGTCCAATGGCTGTTCTACGATGCTCCATGGTTAGTTATGACGAACCGGTGCACCCAGTTCAACTTCAATTTGAACCTATTATTTGAGGCAGAAAAAGTAATCGGTAAAAAATGGTAATAACCAAAAAGATGAGGTGGGGTTCGCATCATTTTGTTTTTCGTTTGTTTAACAGTACAGCTTTGTCCAAAATCTGGATTAGAGTGTTAAAAGAAGGAGAAATTAAACGAAGAGCTTCAAAGCCAAAAGGGGCTGTGTGGTGGTAAGCTCCGGCCAAGCGCTGCTGCCGGAGGAGTTATGCCAGACACCGTCAGTGCTATGAGAAAAAGAGGTGTATGGGAATTTTATAGGGAATGTTAGGTGAAGGAAAGATAGAGAAGGTTCTTTAGAGCGTTTGGTAACTGAAAAACTCTATGATTCTTTAGAGCGTTTGGTAATTTGAGAAAACTCTATGACATGGTTTGCAATTTGGAAAAGTATTAAGCATTGAAAAAGGAGAAGGGAATAGAGCGTGGCGTTGAGAAGAGTGTTTCAATGGAGGATAAAATGTTACCTACAGCAATGACGTGTTGCAGTGCAAGCATGCAGGTGCAGTGGTCTTCCAATTAGGTAGAGTAAATAAGCCACCTTGGACGAATTCACTTTCCAGAGATGGCGCCTGCAACTCTTAACAACCCAGTCGCAGAGGGTGAGGTTTCGGTTTAGGGCTCATTTGGGGAGATGAGGATTAATTGGGAAATAGAGATGTAATGACATGTTCTCCTTTTAAACATAGGCATTAGAATCTATAGTTATTATTACTAATTAAAAGTTTCCAATAGGACCAAATTATTAATTAAAAGTTTCAATAGAATATATTAATTTGAGTGAAAGAAATTTATATTTTTTAAGTATGTAATTTTAAGTTTGATTTGAGATTTATAAATATAAAAATACTTAGCATTCTCGATTAGAAAGCAAACCATTATCTAAAAATTTAGATTATATCGATTAGGTACTGTCGTATCTAAATTTAGATTATATATAAGGTAGAAATATTCTAGAAACCAAAAAAAGCTTTAAAAGAAAGGCTGTGAAATTTTTATGTAATTGATTATGAATAAAAAGGTTTTTATTTATATTTTTATTTTATTTTCTAACATGAAGAAGTTTACTAAATGTTAAATAAGCTTAAATATTATAAAGAGAGATTTCATAAAAGGAAAAGCAAAATAATCAACTTATAAAAATAGAGCTAAACAAGTAAAAGGAAAAAGCTTTCTATTTTTTGAAGAAACAAAAGTCCAAACTTTAAATTTGACAAATTAAAATAAATGAGGTCATGCTTTATAATTTTTAGTGTTCAACTTGACAACTTAGATTATATCTAAAAAATTTAGATTATATATAAGGTGGAAATATTCTATGAAACCAAAAAAAAGCTTTAAAGAAAGGCTGTGAAATTTTTATGTAATTGATTATGAATAAAGGTTTTATTTATATTTTTTTATTTTATTTTCTAACATGAAGAATGTTTACTAAATGTTAAATAAACTTAAATAATATAAAGAGAGTTCATAAAAGGAAAAAGCAAAAATAATCCAACATAAGAAAATGAGCTAAACAAGTAAAGGAAAAACTTTCTATTTTTGAAGAAACAAAGTCAAGCTTTAAATTTGACAAATTAAAATAAATAAGAGTCATGCTTTATAATTTTTAGTGTTCAACTTGACTTAACTTGTTTACCACTAAACATAGGTATGTCCATTATTTAATATTTGTCCATAATTTAATTTGGGTAGTGCTATTCACAAAATCAAAAAATTTACATCAACTTTACATCTTATTTGATTGAAAAAGGCTATGGGATGGCTAAAACGGTTTATTGACCACAAGACTCAAAAGCAAAGGGATCTACACATGCCAACATATCAAAAGTTCTAAACTGCAAAATCTTTTGTCACTTGAATGCCTCTCACGAGGCTGTTTCAACAAGCAAGATGCTTGCAATGGAGTTTCAACTTCTCTCATGAAGGACAATTATAATTTGTGCCAAAGACTAACCATTCTTGTAAGTAGCTCTAACAAGAACCAAAACACCAAGTGGATGGAATTCCTAATTTATAGACGCATACATACATGTATATATATATATATATGCCTCCCCCAACTCATGTTGTTTGACCATTATGCCCCTCTCCTCCCAAAATGATGTTGTCTGGTCATTGCTTTTTGGGAGGATTAATAATAATATTATCCTTCAATTTGTTTAAATTACACTCATGCTACCAAAAAAAACAATGAGTGAGCATATTCGAGGTGGACATGATTTGGTTTTGTTATTATATAAAAAAACTAGATTTTGCTACCTCTTACATGCCCAAACATACACACCCATTACTTTTAGGTGGCATGAGTGTAGTTTTAAAAAATTCAAAAGCTTTCAAAAAAAGATAAAAGATAATGTTATTGCACTCATATCATAGAAAAGTACTGATCAAGCATGAGTGTGGATACGATCCAATCACTATATATACATAAATAGAGAGAGAAAGAGCATCGGACACATGAAGACACAATTACATGAAAACTTGGGGCACAACAACACTACCCTTACTTTTGCTCAGAAGCACGAAAGTTGAGGTTTTCAACAACCCCATTTTTGCACGACATTGTACTCCAAACACAACCTAGCTGGTTTTGGGTGGACACCCATCGACAACTGGACAAGAACCTTGTGCCCGTTTGACTCACAACCAAAATGAAAAGACGAACCAATACAACAGGTACAAGCTCTCCCCTGCAACATGTTTCATACTTGTCATGGCCAAATTATGTATTTTGCCTCCACAAGAAAGACACTAATCCCTTTAAGATGGTAAAAAGACTATCATTGTATTATTTAAGAGCTAACCCTTAGTTAAGAACATCGGTTTCTTATAGTTTGGACATGATAGAACCACGGAGAACAAGACGGGAGCTCGAAAACTACCTCGAATTATTACTTGAAGACCGCCTAGCATATCTCAAGCACTTAGATCTTGAGTTTTCGAGCATGTCAAAAGGGAGGAGGACAAAGTAGATCATGAAGCACCAAAGCAGGGTCATAACCAGTAGATTGACTCAAGATTTTTTTTGGGTGAGGCAAACTTTGTATTTACTTCACAAAATACTTATATTTTCCTATATATAATAACAAACACAAAAATTTTAGATTTTAGAATGTTACTAAAGGCACCCTCTAAATTACTAAGCACACACCCTATTTTCATTTTACACTCATTTTCGCACGTCTCATGGGAGAGACCCAAGTGGGAGAAACGCATGCGACCTACTTCTCTCCCATGGGAGAGATGCATGTTACGTCAAGGGAGAGATGCAGATTACGTGCATCTCTCCATGTCGTGTACATCTCTCAATGCGCGCCAGATGTAGGTGACAAAGAGGAGGAGAGGTGAGAGAGGATGAGAAAACGATGAGGTGAGGGAGAGAGATGCATGAAGAGGTGAGAGAGCACGCGATCAAAGTGAGAGTGAGGGATAAAACATAAATGAGGGTATGCGTTTAGTAATCTAGGGTACGTGTTTAAAGTAATGAGATGTTATCATCCTATAGCTATGTGAATCCCTCCGTAAACAAAAAAGAGCCAAACCAAACACTTCTTAACTCGAAAGACATCTCACATGCACACCATTAATTCAACAAAAGCGTGCCCTAGTATTGTTACTGCTTGTGGAGAGTTCGACTCCTAGAGGCTGCTTGTGTGGGTGTGGGCAGTAGGCTTCGGCCTCCTCTTCAACAACAAAAACTAAGCCTTTTTCCATACAAGATGAAGTCGCTTACATAAATTTTTTGTTTCCGCGTAGCTTGCTCATAGAATCCATAATAGATAAACAAAATTTTATGCTTACATGAACAGAGTTTATGCCCTCTTCTTATAACAAAAAAGAAAAAGAAAAGAAAAAAAGACTTATCTCTAAGTGGTACTTTTTGTCGAGTCTCTTCTCCATGCTCTTTTATGAGAAGAAGCGCTTGCCTTTTAGGGCCAAAAGCGGACTAACCCGGGCAGAAGGCAGTGGCACGATGCCCCAGACCTGTGGGCCCCACTTTTGCATTACGTGAAAAACGGGCCTCCTCGGTGCCGTTTTTGCAGTTCCAGCCACTAGGGGCCGGCATTGCAAACAACTATCGAATGAGCTCCATGGCCCGGTTGAGAGGGACTTCTACTTAGCTGCATTATGCTGCTGGACCCGGCCATAACAGCAGCCAGGCTGGTCTGACCAGGCCACGGTCCGTTGCTTACCTTGACTTTAAACATGTGAACCACACATTTCACGTTTTCAACGCTCATTTCACATAGACATGAGCTACACGATTTGCAACGGGCTATCTTTTTTTGGGTCTATTTCCATACGTTGAATATAAAATACACGAAGACACAACACGAAACTGAATTCAAGAGTTTGTGAAGTCTGAGCCCTAACAATAAGGTCTTAACTTGAACGCCTAGGTGTGCATGCTTGAAGTGTCAAGGGAATCGTTAGAGCAGAGTTGGCCTGTGAACATGGTCAAACCATGCATCGGCTATTGTTTGGCCATGGTTCGATTCCTACGAGTATAGTTCCGTTGCATGAGTAGCAGACTGATATAGGCATCGATAGCGAATCGAGAGAAGTTTTCAAGTTGGGGTGAGTAATCTTGTTTTTTCCCAATATTAGCTATTAGCTATGTATTATAGCTGACGGTCATCTGCATTATAGCCCACCCTTTATTTGGTAACCTATGTAATACCAAACGGGAAAAGGCTATATTATAGTGGGTGATGCATTCAACCGTGGGCCATATACTTGCTTTTACAAAATTATGAGTGGGGCACACACACCTTGCCTCATGAGCATTTTGTTTTGAAATTTAAATTAAAAAGAAAATGTTTGAAAGGAAGTTCATAAATTTGGTGGGAAAATGCACAACGAGCAATAGTTCACTTGGCTAGGAGATGGACTCACTAGTTTAAGGTCATGAGTTCGATACCTAGGGGCATGCTTCTGGCTTCAGCCTCCTAGTTGTACTAACAGAGAACTGGTGCGGAAGTTGGGTGTGTGGGTTCACATCACATAGTTGGGTTAACAAGTCCAGTTCTGTTTTTTTCTTGGTTAGAAAGTTGTCAGTTGGTCCAGATATGAGTTGGATCCAGGTGGAGGACTGGATCCGATTAGCATGATGCTACAAAAAGACTTTCTTATGCAAAATTTTCCAAATAAATTACTTGATTAAAGTCGACATTAGGAAAAAAAAATCTATGTTTAAGAACAGCAAAAGTAAAGCGCAAAAGAATCAAATCATCTTCGGTTTATCATATTTCCACATGAACACGAAATAACACGACCCAAGAATGACTAAAAAAAAGACTAACATGATCACGACTTAATCTTTTTTTTATTTACTTTAGGTGGACACGAACATGAACTTGTTGGGTTATGCTTGTCTCATGTCCTTGCTTCACCTCTGAAGTGCCACCATTAAAGCGTGGAATTTAGTGTATCTTTGTGAATTTACCACCTCTGAACACTAACATGAACTTGTTGGGTTAGCATGTAGACTCAGTGTTTGAATTTTGTATCTTTATTTATTTTTTAATATCTGTATTCGAAATTGAAAGTCAGGTCAACTTGATTCAACCACTTAACTGAAAGACAATTGATCTCAAAAAGAAATTCTTATATATATTGAGAAAAATTTGATCATGCCCATCTCTCATATGTTCATTCATTGTTTTTAGTGACAAGCATAATTTAAAATTTTTAAGATTTGATAAAAATATACGTAACACAATATTATTAGACTCATGCTTCGAAAAAGCAATGGAAGCATATGATTGCACAACATCAATGGTGAGTAGGATCCAATCACTCTCTCTCTCTATGTGAATATATATATATATATATATATATATATATATATATATATATATATATATATATATATATATATATATATATATATATATATATATATATATATATATATATATATATAGAGAGAGAGAGAGAGAGAGAGAGAGAGAGAGAGAGAGAGAGAGAGAGAGAGAGAGAGGATACTTGTTTGTGTCGGTGACATCTTGAAACACACTGTTCATTTGATCTACTCTGACAAATGTTCGAATGTGGATTTATACGTTTTATTACTGGATTTGATATTTTTACGAAAAACACAGGATGGCAATGACATAAAACAAAGAAAAGTCGGGAGAAGAGTGTCAACTAAGAGAAAAATGTACAGATTCACTTCCGAACATTAGTTGGAGCTTGTGAAAGCCATTCAATCTAGAAGAAATGGACAAATGAGAGAATCTAGTATGGACTAGTACACAATTCAGCTAGCACATATTCATGTAATTTCTTACTCTTTGCGTGTGCGCACACACACACACACACACACATATATATATATATATATAAAGAGAGTGAGAGAGAGAGCATGGTCCACTGCATACTCAACACCATGTGCAAATTAAAGTAAAAAATAAAATAGTATAATGTGTAGTTAATGTCATTGTAAAAAATAAAAAAGTATTTTTTTACTTTTAAATTCAAATTTGAATGGTTGATTTTAATGATCGAACACCATGTTCTCTCTCTCTCTCTTTATACACATACATACATACATACATAGTGTGTATGTAGAAGGTAAAAGTATAAGCTTATTTCTTAAGCTATACCAAGGTGGGTACATACATTTACACAGATATATGTGTGTGTGAGTGTTTCATAAATGCGTGCATCATTCATATTTACTCATGTACGCGAAAACCTAAAGGTTGGTTGTACCTTCTTGTCTCGCAGGGGGGCTCTCATTTCACAGCATGCATGTGACATCCTTCGCATACCGACATGACAAGCCTTGGCGCTTGCTGAACTCCAACTTGCTTAACGTGCCTACTTGTTATTCACAACCATTCATAACCAATAAACACCCCCCAAAAAAGGAACAGAGATAGAATAAAAATAAGAAAATTGATGGCTTGATGTGGGGAGTGTTGATCGCATCTCAGGATCATAGCCGTTCATCTTACCTATCCGATTGTTGACCAAGAAGATGTTCAATCCCCACAGTCTTAGAGGGTTGTTTCAGGGCTAATGAAGAGCATAGTTCACATTCACAAGTTGAAGGACATGAGTTCGATACCCAGAGGTGTGCATCTAGAGTGAAGCCTCCACGTTGTACCACAAAAGGAATAAATGAACCAAGTCGGTAGTTATGTTGCTTCGTGATTTAAATGAACCAAGCATAAGCTTGGTCATTAAAGCTAAATGAGTTTGGCAGGAACCATGGACGTTAGAGTTGGATTGGCTATTTGAAATTGTCGATTCTAGTTTCAGTTTCATAAAAGGTGAAACCGAAACCGAACTGGGTGGTCCCTAATTTTCAGCTTGGTTTCGGTTCTGGGTTCAACCGGTTCCTGGTCCAATTTGGTTTCGGATGAAACTACCAAGCCCATTAAGAACAGGTCATGTTTAAGTACATGAAACTTATATGTACATATATTGTGGACATTCTTTTTTATGTTCTTTCATTTTTTTTGTACAATGGAGGCTGGAGTTAGATGCACACCTCGAGCATCAAGCTCATGACCTCAAAATCAACTCTTCATGTGCCTAGCTTCTCAATTAATTTACTTTCCATAAGTTCTTAATTACAATAAGGATCAATCCTAAGTGTAAACTAATAATAAGCTTTGCTCAAAAAGTCGTATTGATTTTTAATGTAAGGTGCTTATTATTTATATAAGGTGTTTACTATTTGTTGTTGAGTTGATCCTCTAGCATAGAGTCGTTTAGTTTTGTTGGGTTGATAGGGTTCAATATCTTGTCCTGTCGGTAACATTAGCTCACTTAATTATGCTAACTTTCAACATGACAATAAATTGTGTGAAACAATAATTTCTAATAAAAAAACTTATTTTCCAGTTAGTTCATCTAACTCAACTTATACCCAAAATGCTAGCTCATCGGCATGGCCCTCTAGTGTCCTTATTGTTGGTAGGAGTTCAACTCCCACGAAGTGTGTGACATGCACCCACTCACCCTTAAGAGTGTGCCCTTTATGTACACTCACTCACACTACTCTTTCCATTATTTTCCTTTTCACTAGTATAAAACCCCTTACTTATGTATGAAAACCTCTTGTAATAGGTCTCGGCCAATAGGACTCATACCCCTTGAGCCGCCCTGACATAGTAGGGGTTCGGTTGGCTATAAATAGCCACTCATACTTGTAATCTTGTTTAGCTTGCAAAACACACTTCTCTTTTCTTTTCCTCACGAGTTCTTCTCTTCTTTCTTTTGTGAGTCGTCCTCAAGATTGAGTGAGGTTCATTAGAGTCAACCGAATGAGGTTGAGTGAGTCTTTCTTGTGAAGTAAATGGAATCGGGTGAGAGTTTGAGCTTGTGCAGGCTCACGACATGTATAATACACTAAGTGCAGTTGCTATCTAGACTTGACTAACTAAGTAGAATCAGGTGAATTCCATTATATCACCCATGCTCTTAGGAGTTTATTAGCTTCATGGTGGTGATATTATGGTATCAGAGCCTACCAATAGGAGTATCGACCAACTACAAGTGGCAAACGATCATATCAAATGAATGTTGTGGAGATTCAGTAGATCAAGTGTTCTGGCAACAACTAGTTGTAGATAGGACATGTACTCTTCACGATATAGTATTCTATGTTAACTGAGTTCTAATAAGGTAGATATTAGTCATGATGTGCAAGAAGTTGACCGATTTGATTCATATATGATCGATTTCTACCAGTGCGACAGTTATCACAAACTAGTTTTGCTAAAAGTTATGCATTTGTTGCACAAATTAGAACAGTAAGTACCAAATCTTAGTTGGTTCCATCTCCCTACTAGTAAGGGAGGTTATCGAGTGAGATTGTCATGCAACAAGTCAAAAATCGGACTGGTCTAGAAGTTGTGTGTGTTTGGGTGTAGGTGGAATGAGAAATAGAGTTAGTGTCTATAATTTTCTACACTTTCAGTGTTGTTTCTGTCAAGTGTTTGTGAATTTATGTGAATGAAAGTATGTTGTAACCAGTAGTTGTACTGCCTTGCGAGGTTCTATCCATTTTTTATCGTATTGTGGTGAGCTTTGTTGAGTCTTTCAATCAACCACGGGTAGCAACAACAAGTAGGTCAGCTGAGAAGAGTCGAAGGACTTGGATTGGGTGAAACTGCAAGACCTCTTACGGATAGCTGGTGAATCTTACATGTGTTGCAATATTTAGTTATCTAGCATAGATCCACAGAATAGTGTAGGAGCATTAATAACTGAACAAAACCAAACTCAATTGAATCGATGGCTAAGGGTAAGACTCCTACCATTGCTACGATAGTGACCTCGGTTCCTAGTGACGACGACGAACTACTGTCAACTTTCGGTTTCAAAACCAAAATAACTTTTATGATGCTGATGCAATCGATGGAGGAGTTGCATACCTTCAACACAAGCACTCACTCTAGGCTGGAATGTGTGGATGCCAACTTTTGGAACTCACATGTACATATTGTTACACCTGATGGCTCATCCCCCTCTAGCATGAGGTAGTAGTACCGATGGATGTCACTGTCGATTGGCTTTCTCACCAACTTGGAGTGTATGAACTGTAAGCATTCGAAGGGGATCGAGATCAGAAGGTCCTTGAAAACTTTGTTTGGGAACTCGAAGATTACTTCTGGGCCACTAAGGTACCCGAATAAGATAGGGTCATGATGGTCACCCTCTTTCTAGCCAATGATGTCAAGCTATGGTGGAGAACGATTCAGACGACCTCAAGTCAGATGGGTCAAAAGCCAATTTTCACATGGGCGAGAGCAGCTTGGGCAACTCAAGCACACTGATACTCTTGAGGAGTACTTGTATTGTTTCAGTGGATTACTCTTAGAGGTCTATGACATGAATGCGACTAATAAGATGTATTGCTTCGCTGAAGTGCTTCAGCCGTGGGCTCTCACTGAAATGAAACGAAGGAATCCCGACGATATTCTTAAGGCCATGGTAGACATAGAGAGCTTCGTGGATCTACGAGCTATGAAGACAAGTATCATTGAGGGTTTGTCTAAGGGAAAGGAGGTCAGTACCTCTAGGAAGAGTGGGAGAAACAATAAACAGTAGAAGGGAAAGAAGGGTGCAGGTGGGGCCATGCCACACCTACAACAAGAATATCAACGAAACCGAGTGTTGGTGATGAGGTTGTAACAACATTTTCTTCAGGCCGAAATGAGCCAAGCAGTTGCAATTCAGGTGCAAACCGAACATCATGCATGTGCTTCATCTACAATGGGTCACACCAGATGTGCTTCTTCCCAAAAAGGGTGAAGCTTGCAACCATGCCAATTGAGGGCACAGTTGAGGCTATATTAGGGGTAGCAGTATCGTAGTAGTGACATGTAGGTGAAGCTGCCCATATGAGAGTCAAATTGTGATGACCTTGATCTTTGTTGAGGCCTTGATCAACAACACAACTGTATGAGAGATGGCCGATATAGGGGTTACACACTTGATAGGGTTTGCACCTATAACCCAACATCCATGTTTACATCTTGAGTCCTTAGATCAGAAGCTCAAGACTGTCAACATAATAACTAACCATGTTATCGACAATGCGAGAGTGTATCAATAGGGCCTCATACGAACGTACGATCGACAGTTTCTCATGCACGAAGGTGAAGACCATGCGACGAGACTTTTATTCGAAACTCACAATGTGGAGTATGTAGGACACCTAGGCATTGACATGACTATAGCGTTGCTAGCGTGAGGGTATTATTGGCCTCACATGGCACATGATGTCACTAAGTACATACGTGTATGTCTTATCTCTTAGCAAGATAAGACCGAGTGCACACACCCTGCATGACTTCTACAACCCCTTTTATTCCCAAGAGACTGTGGCGAGTTGTTACCATGGACTTCATCTCTTGTTTGCAATGTGTTGACAGATAAGTTTTCAAAATACACTATCTTCATTCTAACATCATGTGAGTGTAGTACCCGAGATATGGCATAATTGTTCTTACAGAGTATCATAAAGTATTTCGATGTGTTCCAGTAGATTATGAATGACTTAGACACTCACTTTATGAGACAACTTTGAACCGAATTGTTTAGACTGATAGACACACATTTGACATTCATCTCAACCCACCATCCTCACGACTAGTTAGAGGAATTGGGTGGCATTGATTGAGATAACTTAGTTCAGCTACAATGCACATCACAGTTCTGCTACAAGGAGAAGCTCCTTTCAGTTAGCAATGGGTTGACAGGCATTGAGTCCGTTGGATTTGATGATGACTCAGCAACACAATAATTGTCTAGCTACTTTACGAGAGATTGAGGATAGGCACTAGATGTATGAGAATGTGCGCGTCTCGCTTGAGAGAGCGCAAGTGAGGATGATCAGATTCACCGACAAGCATCAATGTCCACTAGATTTTATAGTTGGGGATCGAGTATGACTCCAAATTCTTAAGTACATCAGGAAGCAGGTATATCGAGGCAGCCACATGGGACTGAAACCCCTCTTCGATGGATCATTCGAGATCACCAGCGTATTGGGTAAGTGGCATACAGCCTAGAGTTACTAGATCGACTGAAGTTACATCCAATGTTTCACTTGTCGCAAATGAAGTCCTACTATGAGGATCTTGATCGGTTGGAGAAACAACACCCCCCTTTGGTTTGCGAGAACATTGATCGGATCGAAAGGATTATTGATCAACGTGTAGAGGGAGTGAAACCCTATCACCAAACCTAGTATCTTGTGAGGCAGACCAACAAAGGACCTGATGAGCATACTTGGATAACAAGCGCCCAACTTTGGCAGTATGAGCATATGCTTTGTGAGTTTCATGCGACATCGAGGGCGAGCGCCGACTCCACTAGGGAAGCATTGTGACATGCACCCGCACACCCTTAAGAGCATGCTCCGTATGTACACCCACATACACTACTCTTTCTGTTATTTTCCTTTTCACTAGTGTAAAACCCTTTTGTAGGGAAACCTCTTGTAATAGGACATGTATCCCTTCATCCGACCAAGCATGGTAGGGGTTCAGTGGGATATAAATAGCTACTTATACTTGTAATGTGGTTTAACTTGAAATACACACCTCTCTTCTCTCCCTCACAAGTTCTTCTCTTCTCGCTTTTGTGAGCTATCCTTAAGAGTGAGTGAGGTTCGTGAGAGTCAACTGGGTGAGGCTGAGTGAGTCTTCTCTGTGCAGTAAACAAAACCGCTGAGAGACTAAGCATGTGCAGGCTCACAATATGTACAATAGACTGGGTGTGGTTGCTATCTAGACTTGAATAGCTTATCAAAATCGGGTAGATTCCACTCCATCATTGACGTTCCTAGCATTGCATAAGCTTCATCGAAGGCCAACCGCCTAGGAGGCGGCGATGGAGTGTATGAGTGGGTGGGTGTTAGGCTTTGGCCTCCTCTTATAACAAAAAAACAAACAAACTTAGCTTATGCTCTAAGCGTGGGCTCATTTGGTAGCACTCTCTTGCTACAGGTGGTGAGTTTGGCTCGTAGAGCGTGCATGTATGGTGTATGCTAGTCTTCAACCTCTAAAAAAAGTTAGAAGAAAAGTGACATATGATTTACCTTAAATGCCCTAGTACAATTACATTTATTGTTTTAGGCATGGATTTTGAAAATGTCATTTAACTAGCTTTGATGAGCCAAATCGGACTAAATATACCAATTTCATGCTAAGCTCATAGCCTTATACTGTTTAACGAACCTAACATGAATAAGGATGGACATAACCAAAAAGAACTATTGGTTTATTTCGAGTTTGGTAATAGGAGAAAACGACAAAGCTTCCTCAACCTCTCTCTCTATATATAGGGAGAATAGTCCATGCACCACTCATGTTTAAATTTACTTGAACATTTCAACCGTTCAATCGACTTGATCAATGATAGAAATTTGAATTGTGTCATGTGCATTAAATGTAAACATAAAAGGCATAACCATACTTTTTGTTGTTTAAAATGAAAATAAGAAAATTGATGACTTTATGTGCGGGAGTGTTGATCACATCTGAGATTATAGCCGCTCATCTTTACCTATCCGATGGTTGACCAAGAAGAGCATAGTTCATTTGGTAGGGGTTACATTCACAAGTTGAAGAACATGTGTTTGATACCCAGAGGTGTGTATCTGGCTTCAAGCCTTCACGTTCTACCACAAAAGGAATAAATAAACCAAGTCACTAGTTAGTTGGCTCAATGCAATGAGTTATGTCGATTCTAGATTTAAATGAACCAAGCACAAGCTTGGTCACTAAAGCTACACGAGTTTGGCAGGAACAATGGATGTTAGAGTTGGTTTGGCATGTATTAGCTGTTTTATCAAGTATATTTAGATATGTCTGATTTTGGTTGGTCTGGAACTTATAATCATAATCAAACTGGCTCGGGGTCGATTCCAGTTTTGGAACCATCGGTTTCATACGGTTCCAGTTTGAGTCCTAAAATACAAGAAAACTAGTAATTTTATTTTAAAAATTGACAAAAGATTTAAATTTTTTACTAAAACTAGTTGTTTGGAATTATCGGTTCTGGTTTCAATTTGATAAAAGGTGAAACCGAAACTGAACTGGGTGGTCCCTAATTCTGGGTCTGGTTTTTGTTTCGACTTCATCCGGTTCCTCCCCCAATTCGGTTATGGATGAAACTACCAAATCTGTTAAAAACCGATAATGTTTAAGTACATTAAATTTATATATACATATATTATGGGCATTCTTTTTTATGTTCTTTCTTTTTTTTTACAATGGTGGTTGGAGCAAGATGCGCACCTTGGGCATCAAACTCATGACCTAAAAATCAACTCTTCATGTGCCTAGTTTCCCAATTAATTTACTCTCTGCAAGTTCTTAATTACACTAGGGATCAATCCTCAGTGTAAACTACTAATAAGGTGTTTACTATTTGCTGTTGAGTTGATCCTCTAGTACAAAGTTGTTTAGTTGCCTTGCCCATATCATTAGCTCACCTAATTATGTTAACTTTCAACATAACAATAAATTACGTGACTATGATTTCCTATAAGAAACCTATTTTCCAACCTAGAATGTTAGCTCAGTGGTAGGCTTTGGCCTCCTCTTATAACAAAAAACTAACTCAGCTTGTGCTCTGAGCATGGGCTCATTTGGCATTGCTCTCTTGTTACATGTGGGGAGTTCGACCCGCATGGTGTGTGCTAGGCTTCAACCTCCCATTGTAATAAAAAGTTAGAAGAAAAGTAACATTTGATTTACCTTAAATGCCCTAGTACAATTACATTTATTTATTTTGGCATGGATTTTGAAAATGTCATTTGACAAGCTTTATGAGCCGAATCGGACTAAACGTACCAATTTCGTGCTAAGCTCATAGCCTCATACCATGTAATGAACCTAACATGAACAAGGATGGGCATAACCAAGAAGAACCATGAGAAGCTTGGTTTATTCCGAGCTTGGTAATAGGTGAAAACGACAAACCCTCTTCTCTCTCTCTCTCTCTCTCTCTCTCTCTAATAGTTCATGCACCACTTATCCATGCTTAAATCCACTTGAGCATTTCAAATCGACATGATAAATAATGGAATTTTGAATTGTGTCATATGCATTAAATGCATTAAATGTAAATATAAAAGGCATAATCATACTTTTTGTTGTTTAAATTCAAATCTCTACCCATCAATAGCAAAGTTTTGAATTTTTTAAACGTTAATGTATCAAATTCATTAAATATAAAATATAAATAGTACAACCATGTCTTTTGCTTTTTAAAATTCAAATTTATCTCCGGTTTACCATACCACACCACTCGAATGATAAGAATGTTTAAGCATGGATAGATATGGGTATTTTTCATGTTTTCTCTCTGTCTATATGTATATATAAATCCAACATTAGTGCATCATGTATAAGTGATGCATGAGTGCAGCAAAGTTATTTTTCAATAAAAAACTTTTTTGAATTTGGAAAGCTAATATATATGCTCATTGCTTTTCAAGTTTAAACCTGAACAATCTGATATTTTGATAGGACGATCCATATTTAGTGCATTGATGCAACACTCAACCCGAAACCTGATTCGAACCCAAATAGGTTGACTTAGTGTGCTTAAAGCAAGGTTAAATGAAAACTATTTTTCAGTGAATTAATTCTGCCTCATACGCACTTTGGAATGGAAATGAAAGAAAGCTATGAGAAAACTTTAGGATTGCGGATTCAGGTCGAAATCGAGTCAATTCGATCCAATTCAGCTGATTCGATAAAAAAATGGGTTTTTTGTTATTTTGATTCAACTAGGTGTGGCAATTTCACAAGAAGAAAACCAGATGCAAGCCGGACACGAAGTGTTTATGATATGCAAGCTCAAAAGATAAAATCAGGTTTAAGGTAATTTGTTTCGACACGAGCATGGCTTGAATGCTGATAACTTTATACATGATAGGAACATTATAAGGAAAGTGTCCATTCAAAATGACGTGTTTTTTTATATCAACACGAAATAACGTGAAACGAACACCGTTTGACCCGAAACACATAAACTATCATCGCTAGATTCAACTAGTCTCATGACCCTAGGGACCCCTGGTGTGTTCCTCCGGCTAGACATGGCCAGTTTCTAATCGGCTCGACGGTTTCATTTGAAACTATACAAGGCAAGGAACCGACTGTCCTTGAAACCGGTGAAATGGGAACGAGAAATCACTCGATTTTGTTTTAGTTTCATCTTTTACAAAACTGAAATTAGAACCAACAGTTCTAATAAAATTACTTGTTTCAGGTAGTTCTGAACTCAAACTAGAATTGTCGTGAAATGAACAGTTTCAAAACGGTAACCATAACCGGTGTAAGGCTGATTTGGTTACAGTTCAAGTTTCCGATTAACCGGAATGGGACATGTTTAGCACAAATACCTAGCAACAAACGGCAAAAATATAAAATTCAAATAGTTTGCAAAAGAAAGCTTATTTGTAACTAGAAAAAAAAATACTTTCACCTTCTCAAAAGGGCAAATACAAATTTGAAATATTTTAAAAACTGGTCTAACAAGCTGGCCAAAATTGAATATTTCACATTTATTACACACACATACCTCATACACGCAAGAGCGCCCACACGCACATACTTATAAAAGTATAATGCGGGTTATGGGGTATATATATAGAGAGAGGTGTCACAAGGTTGGCGACCGGTTCAGACGCAGTTTGATTCGGGCAAAAGGTGTGCTTTCTAAGCCCTAACTCCGTCCGTTCTATTTCCCTCCGATCTTCTCGCTATTTTCCTTTGGAGATCTCTCCCCTAAAAATGAAAACATCCGTCGCTTCCTCCTGACATTAGCTATGCTGAAAAAAAGAACATTCTTTTGGGTCTTCTGATTTCTCTCTCTCTCTCTCTCTCTCTCTCTCTCATTTTCGTACCAGGTAAAATTTCAGATCTATTGGTTTAGGGTTTCGATTCTGCATTTTGGTGGCGAGGCTTTGCCTTTTGGTTGTTGGGTGTTTAATTTTCTGGTTCTGTACTTGTATTAAGGCGAGGAAAGGCTGAATGGGGATCGATGGCATTGTTGGTGGGAGGTTTCGTGAATTGAGCCTTCCCAGTTTCGTTGTTTAACTGAAAGAAAGGAGTGAAGGAGGAAATAAAGGCGATTTGATTGTTGGTTTTGGTGTTTTGGTCTTCTGGGACATTTCCCTCTCTCTCATTAACGATGAGCGCGTCGAGGTTCATAAAGTGCGTGACTGTGGGAGATGGAGCCGTGGGGAAGACCTGCATGCTGATTTCTTACACCAGCAACACGTTTCCGACGGTATGATCCTGCATTTCCATCCCATTTATTTTGTTGCGTTTTAGGTGAAGAATTCCTCTTCTTATATTAAGCTCATTTTATGGTGATATGTATATCAAAATTTCTTAAATGTTAACATGGCACATGATCGAGCTCTATGGAAACAAAGAATCCATGTAGCCGACCCCATCTAGTATGGGAAAAGGCTTACTTCTTGTTGTTGTTGCATGTATATCGAAATTTCGTGTTTGTTTCTGAGTTCTCTCTCGAATGTTGTTAGAAAGGAATTATCGTAATGGACTTGATTAGGGGTTGTCCACAATTAATGTTTCGCGTACGCGCGCGCGTTTTCAGGGAAAAGGGGGTAAGGTGTCACTAAAACTAAATGCGTCCTTGAACGTTTAGAACTCATGAACGTGATATTGGTGGGATTGGTTGAAACAAAACGGAAAACCTTGTTCTGTTTTGGGTATCTCATGATGGATTTTGATGATAATAACAGGATTATGTGCCCACTGTTTTTGATAACTTCAGCGCTAACGTCGTGGTGGATGGGAACACGGTTAATCTTGGGTTGTGGGATACGGCAGGTGCCATTTCTTTCTCTCTATTTCTTTTTTCAATGTTTTTGATATTCCGTATCCAAATTTTTCTGGTTTCCATGTGTTTTTATCTCTTCATGCAGAGGTTGTGGAATTAGAATTGGTTTGCAGTGCCAATGCTTTTCAAAATTGAAGTTGGTCCATTTTCTTCTTCTATGTTAAAAGTTTGTTGTTTTACTGCTTGTATTGTGTTAACTTACCGTTTGATCTTAGACAAGATGAAGTTTACAATCGTTTTCTGGATGAGCTTGGTATTCGGAGTCCATGGGCTTTCACTCTTCTTGTCTTATACCGGGTTTCCTTAACCTTCCACGCATGGGAAATGAAGTTATTAGGTATTGTTGTAAGAGTTGGAATTTGTGTTACAGGCCAGGAAGACTATAATCGGTTAAGACCTTTGAGTTACCGAGGGGCAGATGTTTTTATTTTGGCATTCTCTCTTATTAGCAAAGCCAGCTATGAAAATGTTGCCAAGAAGGTAAACGTTTTGCTGTCTTAATGTGTTTTTGGTCCATGAGACGTTTCCTGGAAAGATTCAATCATAATGAGGTTTATGCTTCTCTCATGCAGTGGATTCCTGAACTGAGGCATTACGCTCCTGGAGTTCCCATCATCCTTGTTGGGACAAAGCTTGGTAAGCATTCTGTGACATAGCTCACTATTCAAATATTCTGCTGTCAGCTTCCTGATTCTGTGTTTTGATGCTCTATCTATTCTTTCTCTATCTGTTTCTTGTGTTGCCATATTGTTGTTGGTGCATCACCATGGCTAGAACTCAAACTGGCCAAACTGTAACTGAATCTGGACCTGGGAACCATCTTCCATTGAACCGAAACTGAAACAGGTGGTCCAAACCACTGTTTTGGCCTTTTTTTAAAAATTTATTTGAAAAAATTAAACTTTTTATATCTTTTCTGGTTTTCAACAGTTTGAATTTGAAGTTCAAACAAAACTGTTGTTTGAACCAACAGGTGCGAACAGGAATCAGAAGCGGAGTTGTCCCAGTTCAGTTCCGGTTCTTGGTTCAAGAGAATCTGAACTAGCCATGGTATATACATGTTTCACGACTGAAACACATGGATATGTGTGTGTAGGAGTATACAACTTTCTCTCTAATTGTGTCAAAAGTTTTTGTCCATTCTATCAATACATAATTCTTTGATTTAAATATGGAACATTTGTCGTAGATAGTGCACTCAGGCCAGCTATTCTTGTATTAGAAGTTTAACTAATTATGTGAATGATGATGTTGGAAATTTGTCGAGGATCTGAATTTGGAGGGAAATGGTTTACCTGTGGTTAAGATTCTTATCATGCACTGTGGAATCTGGTTCATGACATCTGGAACTCAACTATCCTGGGATATAAATCTTTTATACCTTCTTCATGCTATGTGGTCATTCTTTCTGCCCTTTATAATGGCATATTTTGATCAGTGGTTGTAGTATGATAAGGTTGTACTGGATTTTGTGTGTGTATATTAGCAATCCTCTCGTGTGAGTTGTGGTTTGCTTTAATAGGGGGATTTGCATGAGGTATGACTCCTTTGATATCCATTGAGATAATTGCCACATATATATAACTATATGTAGGATGAGAACCAACTATATCAAGCTTTCCGCTTGAGCATCAGTATAATAACCAACGAGAATTTGTTGTATATGTGTGTATCTGCTTATGTTCACATGAGTTTGCATGTTTTTCAACTAAAGATCATGCTCTTGTTATTCTTTTGTATCGAATGTTATATGCATTTTTTGTAAAGTATTTTCTTCTTTTTGAAATGTGCTTGGTTGGGTCTCCAAGAACAAGCCAATCAATCGTTCCCTAGACGTGGTCGGAGATGGGTTCACAGATCATATTCTTTTGAAGTGCTTGTTTTGATTCCCTTCTTTGATTATTTGGAGGCTGTTTACTTTTTATTTTCCTAGGATGCTAATTATGTTCATGACTTCCTTCATGTTCTGTTTATAAGAAAGTTGTGTCTTTAGTTTCTTGGGAAGTGGTTAGGCTTTTAGTTTCCAATCGGCTAAAGCAGCTGTGCTTTGACTATATAGAATCTCCACATGCACGAAAATCCTGTCAAATATTTTACTTACTGTTCATGTTCTATCTTTACTTTTTATTTTCCTAGGATGCTAATTATGTTCATGACTTCCTTCATGTTCTGTTTATAAGAAAGTTGTGTCTTTAGTTTTTTGGGAAGTGGTTAGGCTTTTAGTTTCCAATCGGCTAAAGCAGCCGTGCTTTGACTATATAGAATCTCCACATGCACGAAAATCCTCTCAAATATTTTACTTACTGTTCATGTTCTATCTTTATTTCTAAGAGAGCTTGCTTAAAAATGAAGACACGCGTGCTGTGGCGCCAATCAAGCCGTGGCATATTTAGCACTTAAAGATATTTTGTTCAGTCTCCATAGTGATGCCATTGGCTATGAGTCTCCTTGCATTATTTGCACACCTGCTTGATAAGCTCTTCTGTTCTGTATCATAGTGTGGGTCATAATCTGCATGCTTGTTGCCAAACTTTGGACTATACCAAAGGTGTCAGTTCCTCCGTGTTCTTGCAACTTTTAGTTGGACACCAGCAGCCACTTGTTGCCATTTCTGCTGTCATTAGTTGTACACCTAAGTGAACTATACTTTAGGTGTCAGTTTAGCCATTTGTTGCCATTTCACCACATTGTGGGGGCCATTTTTTGCCACTATCTTGCGTGCATTAGTTGCACACATACGTGAACTTTAGTGGAGAGTATTTTCATTGCTATTTTATTATACAAGGGGACCAATAATGAATTTAATGTAGGCAATTCATAGCATAATTGTTTTTTGGATCTTTGTTCTTCCAATTCATCGGAAAAGGGGATCTTAGCACATAATTGCAAGATAATGGCTGTTTGCTGTTACAGTATGAAGGACAGATCATTATATCCTTCTAAAATCTGAAGGTTTTAAATGAAGTTCGTTAGTTAATCAGTGATGTTATTGGGGTAATGTTGCTTGTCTAATTTACAAATGATTGGTAGCTGTATCTAGATGTGGATGTCTTCTTCCTTTAGCTTTGTTTTACTTGACAGCCATTTCCATGTTGTGGCACCATGTTGGATCATCATAATTCTGTGAACTACTGAATAAATTGACTGTGTGTTAGTCATTGTGCCTATATTTTTCCCACCAAGTTTTTGCTTCGATGTCATGAGCGTACCTACACAAGCAGTCTAAGTTCTCTACACTTAGACTACTCTTTGGATTGCCTGATCATCTCAATCAGCTGGGGGTTGTGAGCTGTTGTGTGGAGTTGTTACATACGTACATAGGCACGCTAAACACTCTACACTTTGGGTACTCTTTGAAATACATGATAATCTCAATCAGCTGGGGTTTGTGAGCTGTTGTATGGAGTTGATGACAAAGTTGCCAAGGTGATCATTTGTGATGGACTTTCTTTAAGACTTATGACTGTTTTGAACAATGCTGTTTCTGTACTTTGTACGCCATCATTGATCGAATCTTTGATTTCCAACTTACTGCTTTGAAGTCCTGGTTTGAGCTTCCTTTGTAATGTGTCAGTTGGAATAGTCCAGGTTCATTTTCAAAATGTGCATTCAGCTCAGGATTCAGTTCTTTTCCTACTCGTTCAGTTGCATACAATCTCTGTGGCGCATGGCTTGCTTTTCATCATCTAGTTGTTGTGTGCTTCGTGCATTTGCTTTGCAACTGATGATAATGAAAACCAGTGCTTCTGTTTCCGGTTGTTCATTTCTCTTTTGTTTTTACAGATCTTAGGGATGATAAACAATTCTTGATGGATCATCCTGGCGCTGTAGCAATCACCGCTGCTCAGGTGCTCTGTGGTCCTCTGCTTCATCTATCATCTATTTATCACATGTTTTATGCAGCTGAAAGTTACCAACTAATACCGAGAAATATCAATCAATGACATGCCTGCTCTTGTTTGATATGAATATTTAGGGAGAGGAGCTCAAAAAAGCGATTGGTGCTCCTGCTTATATAGAGTGTAGTTCAAAGACCCAGCAGGTATGAATCTCCTTAGCTCTATTTGGTTTCTTTTGCAAATCATGGAATCTAATATGAAACATCAAAGGGGCATGGGTCACTGGCCAGGGAGTTGGCTCTCTAGGATAAGGTCAGGAGTTCATTATGCGAGTGTTATAGCGGTCTGTGTAACCCAGCTTCCCTAAAAAAACTAGAAAAATGAACGCTTTTATATGTGAATGTGTGCAGAACATCAAGGCAGTATTTGATGCTGCTATCAAGGTGGTGCTTCAGCCACCTAAACAAAAGAAGAAGAAGAAAAAGGCTCAGAAGGGGTCCTGTTCTATCTTGTGAGCAAGATAACTTTAAGCAATCCCAACCATTGATGCTTGGATTTCCTTGTCAAGGTTAGAAGGGAACCAGGTCTGCTTATTGTATAGTTGACTGACACTACTAGAGCTTTGTTGAAATTTGTATTTCCGAGTCTTTGGTGATGTAGTCTGTAACTGACATGTTGTAGCCGATCACCATTCTAGGTCTAAAATCTGCTCATTGACTCTCAGAATGATCCATTTTGGAACTGTTTTGCTGCATGAAGTCGTTTATGTTCATATTTTGTATCTTTATTTAGGCACTGCAAGGTTTGACATCTTCTGGCAATGCACTGGAGTTCTGTTTTATTTATTTGGATATGGTAGTGCTTTGCGTGCTTGCATGATTGTGCATGCCGTGTTATGCTGCACCACTAATATCTTGACTCTTCGTGGTTGTGTTGTGCTGCATCACTAATGGCTATTTGTGTCCTTCGTGTCATAGGTTTCGGTGGGACTGAGTAATTAGATTACACGACCTAGCCCAGCAAGACCCATTCGAGTAATCTTGCTACCACATAGCTGGTTAAGCTAGTAGGGATGCTAGCTTGACGAGTTGGAAGATGAATACAGTTTTGGCAAGACGTTTATACGAACCTGTCTAAAACTTGTTTTTGCTTTTCCCCGTTAAAAGCAGGTTAATTATATTCAGCTTCTTTCTGGATCGTCAACAACGTAAGGATGTCTGTGTCAAGATCTCTCGACTCTGTTCTTTAGACCTTTCTTGAAGCCAAACATGATCAAGACGTGTCTGTTCTTATAGCGTGTGTGGGGGGGGTGTTGGGGGGGGGGCACGTTGTTAGTGAATCGTGCCTCCCATCTGGATGGAGTTCTTAAATGTTATTGTGTGGATGATGTCATAGTAACGAGAGTAAATAGGGTTGACTAGTATTCTTGCCTTCTATTTTTTGTGAACTTGTGAAATGGGTCAACCTGACCTGGCCTTTTCGTGTCTGTCAACTCGACACAATTATGTCGTGATATGTTTTGCTAAGGTTCTGCTAAACTCGAACATGACATGATCCAACACGAAACCATAACCATTGCAATATAATAATGTAGGAAAGAAAAAGAGCGTGGCCGAAGCAATTGGTGCATGACTTCTCCTGTGCTCATCTCTCTCCCTCTCTAGTTCAATACAACTAAACCCCCTAAATTTCAGGGTTTTTCTAGGTGAAATTTTAAGATTTTACGGTAGTCGACTTATCACTATCTATTATCTCATCACCAGCCGTAGGACATACCCACATTTCTCATGACTCGGGCCGGCAATATATGACGCGATATATGCACATATATACAAGGTAACAAATAATAAAATGAGGATCACCTTCAGCTCAACCTGTTTGGCATGAAAACGAGATGAGGTGACCCAGAACCCAACGTCGTTATGACAAAAATCATTAACAAAGCAAATTGACGTTCTATTTTGGAAAACGTGAGTGGTTAAAGCCTTTTCCATACCACATGGGGTGGGCTACATGAATTCTTTGTCTTTATAAAGTTCAATTATGTATCATGTTAAAATTTAGCTCGATTATTTTTGTTGTTTTTTAAACAATTTATGGTATTCTTCTTCTTTTAATATTTTTACCGTCTAGTTATTCATACCTTCTTATAAGAGATTTGTTTGGGTGGGTATTAATAAAAAAAGAGGATTGATTTTACCACTATTGTAAGAAGAAAAAACTTGTTAATGACGGGGATGTAAATGGGTTGGATAATAGTGTCACCGGACGTGACTTAGTTGGATTTGGATAATAAAACTGAATACTGAATATATCGTGAATAACTTAATCAAATGCAACTTAGTTGGATTTGGATCATAAATTTTATTTGAATATGTGTCAATGAACTAGTACATTAATTTTTCAATTTGATAAAGTAAATGGATGGCTGTTTTGGTTCTTGTTTTGATATACATTGCATCCCTTAGAAGGAAAACTTTAAATATCTAGGGTCAATTTCTCAAAGTGATGAAAAAATTGATGGAGATGTTACACGTAGAATTAATGTCAGTTTGTTAAAATGGAGAGGAGATGAGGTATTTTATGTGATAAAAAGATATCATTAAAGTTGTAAGGTAAATATTACAAAGCAACAATTATACCTGTTGCGTTTTATGATTTTGAGTGTTGGACAGTTAATCATCAATATGTGCAAAAGATGTCTATAGTAGAAATGAAGATGTTGAGATGCATGCATGGTCACACATTGTATACATAAGGAGGTTATTAGAAACAAATTAGGAATAACACTAATAGAGGATAAAATGAGAGAATCGTTTAAGATGGTTTGGACATGTAGAAAGACAACCCAAGAATGCTTTCATAAGAAGATATAAAAAACTAGATTATAAAAATGTGAAAAGAGGACGACTACAAAAGTGTTGGAAAGAAACAATAAAAAATGATCTAGTTTATATTGAGTTAAATGTCAGCCGTGACACATGATAGAGCTGTGTGGAAACAAAGAATCCATGTAGTCAACCCCATATAGTATGTGGGAAAAGGTTTAGTTGTTGTTGGGTTTGTTTTGGTTCTTGTTTTGCTTAGTAGATCCAGTTACACAGATTCAGGCCAGTCAGTTTTCGAATCAGAAACCCCTACATCCTGATAAGGGGAAGGGGAGATGGGCTAGAATTCCGCCATTACTGCTTTAAAGCTTAGCACGAATATCTTCTTTTTAGGACCACTTCAAAAGTATATTCTAATGTTTACAACCACGGTATCAAGATGGTGCCTTGGTCTGTTCAAGTAATAGTTGTTAGCTTTATTATTTTCTTTTTCTTATCAGTGAACCAAAAAAGAAATCCTCGAGGAGTCACCAGCAGGAGGACGCGATATGAAAAACCTGCTTTTGACACGAAGATGAAAAATGAGACATGATCATGGTTGAAACCATGAAATTGCTAAGTTGATATGAGAACCGAACACGAACATGACTGAAAAGAGTGCTGTCACACAGAATTGGGTCATTGTTCAGGTTGACCTGTTTCAAGCATGTAGACGAAACTGACATGATACAAACATGATCTGAAACATGAAATTTCCAATAGAAGTTAGAATAGCTTCCTGCACACATATGGTGGACTTCGACTTTACGTGGATTTGAGGGAACAGAGATCCAAACCCAGCCGTTTGTGTGACAATCGATTTTATTTTCGGTTACGAGAGGAGGCCGAAGCCTAACACACCTAGACACGTACCCTTTGAGAGTCAAACTGCCCACCAACAGCAATGGCGCCGGAGTGCTCAGCCATTGAGCTAACGCTCTGGATGTGACGATTGATTTCGACTCAATATAAGTGGTGATGCAACAATAATTTCTTTGTCAATTCACCTCAATTTGCAGTGCTGTTTATGGAGAATCTCAAGAAAATTTTACAACTTTGGGAATATTGATGACCATAAAGTTGAAGAGAATTTCAAGTACAATTTCCCTTTAAGATGTTCTTATCTCAATCACTTTATTTATCTCCAGTCCTCTCCTGAAGGCAAGCAGGGTTAAGTCGAATCCCGCTAGTTATATCCGAGCCAAAAAATTATGTACAACTTATACAAGCAAGCGGACTCGTAAAAAAAAAAATCGATCCTTCGAGGAATTTTCCCATTCTCAAACTTAGCCCTTCTAGGATTTTTCCACTCCCATCTTTATCTATACAGAAAAGGAGCACAAGAATAATGGCTTGGTGCTTTCTCTTAGCATATATTCTATGACCCACTTTGAGTGTCAGCAACGTACATTGAATTGCCGGCCCTCATTGTGCCATCTATATATTTCCACCATTCTAGTGCTTTCCTGTGTGTGAGCTTTCAATTCATCCTCTTCTTCCTGTGGTTTTCTGTCTCCTTAAGCCTTCCTTCACAACAGCTTCAAACATGGCTTCCAAGAGAATCATCAAAGAGTTGAGAATTTTGCAGAGAGACCCTCCAACCTCTTGCAGTGCAGGTAGTATAGACTGAAGACCATTTGATCTCCGTTATTAGTCATTAATATTGTGGTATGATAGGCTGCTCAACTAAAGAAAATTAAAGTCTTTTGAAATATTTGTCAGAAGAAATATCGTGACATTCTCAAAAAATTTCGTTTTTGCATTTCTTTTTCGTTTTTGTTAAAATTATATTGTAAATGATTTTTAATACTTCCATAAAAATGACAAAATTGTTATTTATTTATTTTTGCATTATGTAAATATATGCAAATAATGTCTAATATACACATATATAGAATTGCACCATCCTAGGTTGAGGGAGAAGCTGCCGAGCCTTCTAGCCTCACCTTGCTTGTACCTCTCTCTCTCTCTCTCTCTCTCTCTCTCTCTCTCTCTCTCTCTCTCTCTCTCTCTCTCTCTCTCTCTGTATATATATAACATTATTCTTTATCCTTTTTTGAAATCCCTTAAAAAATTTTAAATTACATCTATATCAAAAAGGAATCAATGAACATATCAAAAGAGAGCCGGATCAAGTTTTCACTCACACATATTATTGGAAACACCACTTTAGAAGGTTTTCCTAGAAGTTACTGATATGTGTATTGGTATGGTTCCAATATCTAGATATGTGGCTTGTGAATATTTTGAAATTTCAGCTTCATATTCTTCAAAAATTGTTTTAATGTAGGTCCTGTTGCAGAAGACTTGTTTCATTGGCAAGCAACCATTATGGGGCCTAATGACAGTCCTTACTCTGAAGGTGTCTTCCTTGTTACCATCCATTTCCCTCCTGACTATCCCTTCAAACCACCCAAGGTACCTTCTCTCCTGCTCTCAGGATTGCTACTGTCACCGTCCTAAATTTAAACTCGCACAAGCAAGCGAAGAGCTATTCTTATATGTATGAACGTATATATGTATGTATCTACATACATTGTCAAATAGGCGTCGAGTGAAAAGGTATAAGATAAATATATAGTGAATCCTTTGAAAGAAAAGAGGAAAGCTTCTCAAAAGTTTTGAAGTTAAATACTATTGTAATACAAGATTAACAATGACAGCCACTAAAAATCCATGTAAACAACCACGCTTATTGTAGATAAGATGTTGCTGGAAGGAAGATAAGATGTTGCTGGAAGGAATCGAACTGCGATTATATTAGTACGGCGACATTTCCACTGCCATGCCAACCCCCAAATGGCCTCAACTGTAATTGATATTAGCAATTATATCGTTCATTGAGTTGCTGTTATGGCACTGACAGGTTGCTTTCAGGACGAAAGTCTTCCATCCAAACATAAACAGCAATGGAAGCATATGTTTGGACATCTTGAAGGAGCAGTGGAGTCCTGCACTCACCATTTCAAAGGTAGCACTTGTATGAACTCTTCTTAGTTTCACCATAGAAATGCAAATATTTCTTCAGTATTTGCTATATCATTGAAGATTTACTTATTTATTTCAGGTTCTCCTTTCTATATGCTCGCTGCTCACTGACCCGAACCCCGATGATCCTCTTGTTCCTGAAATTGCTCACCTGTGTAAAACCGACAGATCCACATACGAAGCCACGGCTCGCAACTGGACTCACAAGTATGCAATGGGCTGAATAATTTGTTCTAATACATATCACGTACCTAGGAGTAGTAGTAAACAATGGACACCTGATGGGCTGTTTTAGTGGTTCTTTCCGAATAAAATGTCACTCTATTGCTAAAGGTTCTTCAAATAAAGTAACTCCCACTCTGGGTTTCAAGAGTTAATCCTTGAGACTTGATTGTTAAGGAATTATATGCAATTATTCTTGAGTTTGGTGCTCATAGTTCGTGAAATGCACCCAGAACGAAATCAGCATTATCAGCTTGGCTCAACTCGTGAAAGCTCGTTGAGTTAACCTAAACATATGCACCTAAGATAATTGCAGAGTCCATGTTTAAGTGAATGAATGGCCAATATGTTGATCTTTTTGCAAACTTATGTAAATGAAAAGTCATCTGTTTCAGCTTGGCTGTGGAAGAATGATGAGCCATCTGTTTCAGCTTGGCTGTGGAAGAAGGTTGAGCCATCTGTGAACATGATGGAAGAAAGACATTCGGCTAGCAGTTAGCTTGGTTCTTTCGAATCGAAAAAAGCAGAAATCGAGCCAAGGAATGAACAAGAGTTGGAAGCTTCTTTAAACAGCCATAGTTATGACCTTCAAGGGAAGCCCTCTTGCCCTCGCTTTGAAGCTAACTTTCATAAACTGAAGCATTACAAATTAATGGAATTACAAGATCAGCTAATCTGTACACACTACCCACCACACCAATTTCCCTGAAGAGTAGCCAAAGAAACACAACAGAAAGGGGTTATGAAAGGAAAACCTCACAAAAGCATGCAATTCGTCCCATCCAGAAGAACAGCAGAAATAACTCAATTAAGCATGCACACAAGAAAAGCATGGCCCGTTTCTATATCCCTCCTCCGGTTTTCTCGCAATGGTTTGCAGATTTCAGTTTTCTCACAGAGATTTATGTACTTGACTCGAAGGTGAGGCAATGGCATCCCATCCTCAACAAGGTTTATCTCACGAGAAGGCTCCTCAGCTTCCGAAGCAAATGCTTTGCATATTTACACCCTATTAGTGAACAACTCAATAAGGAAGTACGTATGGAAGGGAACATAAGCCGGCTGATGGCATGCGACAAGCGTGTGACCAAACTTGAGGAATGGTCTCCTCGTTAACTTTGCTTCTTCTGGCTTCTTGACCACAATGCTTCTCTTCAAACAGCCATTGTAGGTTATCAGGCCCTGTGAGCTCATTGGACATCATTGGCAAAGGTGGAAACTCATCGCTCGGTCCATCTTTAAACTGAGCTTTGATATCATGAGTAATACTTGCATCACGGGGTCCAGATGATGAAGCTACAGACACTTTAGGGTGCAATGCGGGCACAGTCAAGTAGGTCTGCTTGTTCAGTTGTTGTAGTTGTTCGCTGCTCCTGGGCGCAGGCAATTGAATCCATAGGCCTTTTCCTTGTTACAACAATCCAAGGAAGAAAGGTAAGTAACTCGGTTCGGAGTTAGACAAAACGTTGCCTATGGATAGTAGAAGAATATTACCTGCAGGGAACAGAAGAGAGAATGGAAATGGCAGAACTAGGACACTCACCATAGGTGCCAGTGCCACCAGCATCGCACCCAGTTCGGTGCTTCTTGTGAGAAGTGAGCTCACTTGGGGAGATGGAGCTATCTCGAGGTCGTTTGCTTTCACAATCGACACTTTCAAAAGAATTAGAGGGTTTCTGAATGCCAATCGGCTGGCCATGTTCTTCTGTGAAGTCGCTCCTCTGCGACTGGTCATTTTCCTCTCTTCTCTTTGTTTTATGATCTCCTCCCTCACGCTTTTCTTTGCTCCTCTCATGTTTGTGCCCCTTACATTTATGATGCTTCTTCTCTTTAATTACTCCGTTTTCCCTGTAGCTGTTTTCCTTACGTTCCTCTTTCTTTCTCTCTTTCCTCTCTTTCTTCTTCTCCTTCTGCCTTTCTTTCTGGAGACACAGAGACGAATGGTGGCCGTGAGAACAGTGCAACAGTGATGCAGCGTACATATAAAATGGAACTAAATGTGGTGATCAGTATATATAAAAATACGGCCAGAAATTTCTCCTAGCGGCCAAAAGATTCTATACAGAATTAAGATGCTGTAGCTTTAAATATCCTCGGAAACATGAAGATTGATCCATCTGGAGAAATTACAACAAAAATCTCTCTTATATGAGAGGGAGAGAGATTTGCTTGCAAACAGGTTCTAATTGAAGCATGCAATACAAGGGAACACAGCATATACCATAAAAACATTTATGTTTCAGACGCATCGCTCTTATAGGAGAGCCAGCATTAGTATCCGAAGAAAAGGATATGATAGGGGCTTACACTCTCGACTCATTGAAGGCAATATTAGGAGCAACGCCATTGAAACATACAGGCTAAGCAAACATGGACCAGTTCAGCGTCCTCCTAATGCATATATGATAAATGACGGCTTTCAGTGTGAAAAGTAGGGAAGATGCAGATAAAACAAGCTTCAAAGGAAGTAATCGGTCAGGGCTATAACAGGGAGTATACTGATAAAGCAAGTGCTACAAATGGGATCTCGTCACATTGTTCTTCTGGGAAAGCATGCAACGGCGTTGCATGGAAATTACCTCATTCCTAAAGGAATACTCCGATTAATTGCATCTTATGAGTATATTCATGAAAAGTGATTTTCTTTTGAAAAGCAGGAGATCAAAATGTCAGCAGCTTCTGTGAATCTACATCTAAACATCAATAAGGCTAAGTCACACAGACACTTCTAAGGGGTGGAGTGTCGACCTCGACACTGGTGCGACACCGACACCGTGTCGGGTGCGGCATGGCAAAAAAAAAAATTTGTAAAAAAAAAACTTTGCAAAAAAAAAAGTTGCAATTTTTTTTTTTTTTTACTCACGGTTAAATGGGTCCGGATAATGAAGATTGATTGGTGTATTATGATGAAATTAGTAGTTGTTTACCATTTATATGTTTTGCTTTAATATAAACTTATAAAATTGTGTACGTGCTATTGTAGACTTGTAGTTGTATATCATATTAGCTTCAATGATTTTGGGTAAGAACAATTGGTTTCTTATTACTCAATGTGATTGGATTCTTGACTCCATACTGTATGCCTTTGCGCAGAATAATCTTTGTCACCAAACACATTTAAAGACCAAGAACATTACCTGATCAATAGAACAGAAGAGTATGACATCACTAGTGGATCCTAACACAAATACTAGTATATGTTATATCCTACTAAAGATCTCGAAACTATTTAAATCCATAACTTCGATATTTTGTAGCTCATAAAATGATTGTAAGTTTCAGATCATTATGTGAGAACTTGCTAATTGATACCTATGTGCACCCAAAATTAGCAAATACTAGTTGTATTATGATTGATTTATTTAGGTTGAATATTATATATAATATATAATATTATATACCCTAGCCATGTCGCCTCACTCAAAATTTTTGAAATTTGCCGTATCCCGCACCCGCACCCGTGTGACATAGCAATAAGGTCAAACCAGGATACATCAATATCCAACATCGAAAGCAACTATTGCCTCATGTACCATCTTTTTGTGACGTTTCACAACAACTTGGTAATAATTAAGGTAAGCAAGTAGATGAAACGGAAATAGGAACTTTGTATGATATATATTCTATAGATCAAGTATCAGAAATCACAAGGCCAAGGTCCACTGTCTTCTCCCGGATTAAGCAAAATAGTGATTCAAGCCGCACCAAAATCCTAGACTTTCCTGCCTAAATTAAAATGGTAACGGTTCTTTCTTTCTCTCAAGTTCGTGGGTTATCTGTTTCCGTTGTGCAAGCTCAACACAGAAGAACTGCGACGTGAATATCATGGCATCAAACATACTCTAGTATCACGTCAGGGTTCTTCATATCTTTCACTATTTGGACAACCCCAACTATCCCAAAACTTTATGTCATCATATATCTTCAATACTAATGATTCACCCCATAAATGTGAAGAATATCTTCCCGTGACATAGCCTAATACCACCCTTCAGCGCAAAACAAAAATTTAAAAGGCAAGAGAACAACGAAGGAAAATACTCAGAACCCATAAATTCCCGCAAAACCCGGTTCCATCAGATTGGTTAGCACTGATTCGGTACCACTATTTTCAACGCTTAGCCAGAATCAGCACCCCCGATCAACATATCGAACTCATGCTTTTCTATGCTTCGTAATCTACACTCATAAGGTACGCCGCGGGAATACATGAAACGGGAACAAGCAGAAATATCGAACTCGTGCCTTCACATACAGCAAAAGGCGCAAGGATTCACAAACCTCAAAGATCCCACTCTCATCTCTGACCTTCAGGAATCCGGGCGGCGGATATGGGAAACAGCGAGACATTGTTGTCTTGTTTGCGCTGAACCTTATTCCAAAGAAACCACCCAATTAGATCAAATTCTCCGCTGCCAACAATCCACAACAGACACAATTTAACTTAAAATCTCCGCTAAAAGAACCGCTTAATCAGATCAAAACCGTCTCAATACCAACAACCAGTGAAATGACGATCAAGAATCACAAACCCTAACCTAAAGCATTGATCCGCAAGCTTCTGGGGACCGATCAGCGCACTCGATTTGGTGTCCGTGCGATTAAGTAACGAATTCATTCAAGATTCACGGAAGATCGACGCTTAGCCACCAGAAGCAAAAAACATACGAAACCTTAATCCGGAGGCGATCAAACCACCGAACAACATGCAGAAGGAGGCGCCTAGCATCATATTTATAAACGAAGGTGAGGCTACCGTGTAATTAACGAATGAACCATGGGTGGTTTTATGGACGAAGTTTCTAAATTGCTGCCGACCCTTGCATGACCGCGTAGGGATTCAACGGATCGGTACTAATCTAATATCCGACCCGAATTCAGCACGGATCCGTAAAAGAAATTAGCATGCTTTATTATCTTCTCACGTATGGTCCACTTGTCAATTTGATTTGAATTATCACGTTCTTACAATCCAATTCGAATTCAAGCTACTTACTACTTAGCCCCCTCTCATATATATATACACGGGTGTTCATATATGCTTTGTCATCTCAATGATTCGATCTTTAAGATGATAAGTTGAAAGTGATAAAATAAAAAATAGTAAGTATACATAATACATTAAATACATAACATCTATATTTATTGATTATGTCAATTAAATATTGGAGATGTTTAAGTGGATATACAACTTTGCCCATGTAAGTATATCCCTTGCATTGTCGGTCCCAAGCCCGGATATAGGAGGAAGGTTGTGTTAGGCTTCCGACAGCTAGCGTAAAACTTCATCAGATTTTTATAACAAGGATTACAAAAATTATGAGTATTGCTTTGTGGCGTCCCCACCTAGCGACGTGCTGTTTAAGCCCGAATGCAGTAATAAGTAAGCAAGGAACACTACATTTTCGCCCGAATGTAGTGAATCAATTGCAAAGAGGGTTCTCACATCGTGGACGGGTGTGGGTAAAGAAGTTAGTCCCGCTACACTGTTGCCCGAATGTAGTGAATAATTTTCAGAGAGGGTATCCGCATTTTGATTATGGACGGATGCGGGGGGTAAGGAAGCTGGTCCCAGATAATAAGATTCGTATTGGTTCTTGGAATATCGTAACATTATCCGGTAAACTAATGGAGGTGGTAGATACTATGATTCGGAGAAAGATTAATATTCTATGTTTACAAGAGACAAAATGGGTTGGAGAAAAAGTAAAGGAGATAGAGGATACAAGTTTTAAATTATGATACTCAGGTAAATAAAAGGCTAGAAACGAAGTTGGTATTATCATAAATAAAGATTTAAAGGATAGTGTAGTAGACATACAACGATATGGTGACCGAATCATGACGTTGAAATTAGAGTTATGAGCAGAGGTTTTGAATATAGTTTGTGCTTATGCACCTCAAGTAGGACTAGAAGATAGTATAAAGATAACTTTTTGGGAAGAGTTATATAAGGTGATTCAAAAGATTCCACAAAAGGAGATGATTTGTTTAGGAGGAGATTTAAATGAACATGTTGGTAAAGAGGCATTAGGATATCAAGGTATTCATAGAAACTTTGGTTTTGGGATATAAATGAGGAAGGTAGGGAGATTTTAAATTTCGCTATGGCATTTGATCTCTTTATAGTCAATACAATCTTCAAAAAATGCGATGAACATTTAATTACTTATAAGAGTGGCTTATCACTAACACAAATTGATTACTTTATTTGTAGAAAAAAAAGATAGAGCGTGTTGTAAAGATTGCAAGGTAATTCCAAGAGAAAGTTTAACCATCCAACATCAACTTTTAGTTATGGATTTACAAATTAAAAAATAGACAAAGAAGAAAAGAGTGCATCGAGCTATTCAGACTAAATGGTGGAACCTCAAAAGCGAGAAATAAGATACATTTAAATAGAAAATCCTTCAAGGAGATGTTTAGAACTATGTTGGTATACCCTGTGATATGTGGAACATGGCTATACATATTAGGAAAGTGGCGAAAGATGTGTTAGGTATATCTAAGGGAGGTATACTGGCACAAAAAGAAGCTTGGTGGTGGAGTGAAGTAGTGCAAAATAAAATCAAGGCAAAGAGAGCATGTTACAAATTACATTATGCTAAGAAAAATAGTGAAACTTTAGAGGCTTATAAGAAAGCAAAGAAGGAAGCAAAAAAAGTCGTGAGTGAAGCAAAAGCTAAAATTTAGGAGGATTTATATAAAAAACTCAACTCAAAAGAGGGTAAAAGAGATATTTTTAGGATAGCTAGGGCTAGAGATAAAAAAACTAAAGATCTTAATTATGTTAGATGCATCAAAGACGAGGATGAAAAAATTCTAGTGGCAAATGATGATATAAGAAATAGATGCAAAACTATTTTTATAAGCTTTTTAATAAAAATAAAGATGTTAGTATTAGCTTAGGAGAGTTAGCCAAATCAGAAAAGTATATAAACCATAATTTCTACCGACATATTCAAAAGAATGAAGTCAAAGAGTCTCTTAAACATATGAAGGATGGTAAATCGGTAGGACCAGATGATATTCTTATAGAAGTTTCAAAAATACTAGGAGAAATAGGAATCACTTGACTTACAAGACTATTTAATGAAATATGGAGAAACTAAAAGATACCCGAGGAATGGAGAGCGAGTATACTTATGCCTATATATAAGAACAAGGGAGACATTTAGAATTGTGCGAATTATCGAGGTATCAAGTTAATGAGCCATACTATCAAATTGTGGGAAAGAATTATTAAATGTAGGTTAAGACAAATATCAAGTACAATAGAGAACCAATTTGGATTCATGCCAGGCAGATCTACTGTTGAAGCGATTCACCTTTTGAGACGTCTTATAGAATATTTTAGAGCAAAAAAGAAAGTTCTTCACATGATATTTATTGATCTAGAAAAAGTTTACGCTATGGTATGGGGGGAGCTTTTTTTGGAGAACCTTGAAAAAACAGTATCCCATTGACATAGATTAACCTTATAAGAGACATGTATGATAGTGCAAAAACATGTGTGAGGAGGACTCGTGAAGGAATGACATACTTCTTTGAAGTTAATATTGGGTTACATGAAGGATCAACTTTAAGTCCAAACTTATTTATAATAGTGGTTAATGAGTTAACAAAACATATTCAAGATGAAGTACCTTGGTGTATGTTATTTGCAGATGACATTGTGTTAGTGGAGGAGTCTAAGGAAAAAGTTAATAAAAAATTAGAACTATGGAGAGAAACATTAGAAAGTAAAGGCCTCCAACTTAGTAGAACAAAGACAAAATATATGAAATGTAAGTTTGATCATTTGATTAGTTCAGAGGACATAGAAATTAAAATTGTCACACATTGCATCCCCCAAAAGGAAAGTTTTAAATACCAAGTGTCAATTTTTCAAAGTGATAGAAGAATTTATAGAGATGTTACACTTAAAATTTGTGATAAGAAGATACCATTAAAGTTAAAAGGTAAATATTATAGAGCAACAATTAGACCTGTCATGTTTTATGGTTGAGTGTTGGGTAATTAATCATTAATATATACAAAAGATGTGTGACAAAAATGAAGATGTTGAGATGCATGAGTGGTCATACAAGAAAAGACCGTATACATAATGAGGTTATTAGAAACAAATTAGGAGTGACACCAATAGAGGATAAAATGAGAGAATATCATTTAAGATGGTTTGGACATATAGAAAGAAGATCAAAAGAAGAACCTTTAAGAAGGTATCAAAAACTAAATTTGGAAAGTATTAAAAGAGCTAGAGGACGACCACAAAAGTGTTGGAAAGAAACAATAAAGAATGATCTAGCTTATTGTGAGTTAACTGCTAACATGGCACATGATAGAGCTCTTTCGAAACAAAGAATCCATGTAGCTGACTCCGTCTAGTATGAGAAAAGGCTTAGTTGTTGTTTTGTAGTTGTTGTTGTTGTTTAAGTGGATATACATGCCACTTTTCGTATATATATACATATGGACTCCCCTTAGATATGGCATGATTGTCTTCACTCTCTCTCTCTCTCTCAACTGCCCATGATCCTCATACTCACCTTCTTGCTTGAGATTTTGATGCGGCTTTGATGGGAGATTATTGGTGAGTTTGTTATTAGTGTTAAAGTTTACATAAATGTTCAAATCAGGAATTCAATTAATTAGACATGGTTGTTTCAAAACCATTCTGATGGTTCGAACCAGAAGTGAGGATCTATGGACGGATGCGGGGGGTAAGGAAGCTGGTCCCAGATAATAAGATTTGTATTGGTTCTTGAAATATCGTAACATTATCCGGTAAACTAATGGAGGTGGTAGATACTATGATTCGGAGAAAGATTAATACTCTATGTTTACAAGAGACAAAATGGGTTGGAGAAAAAGTAAAGGAGATAGAGGATACAAGTTTTAAATTATGGTACTCAGGTAAATAAAAGGCTAGAAACGGAGTTGGTATTATCATAAATAAAGGTTTAAAGGATAGTGTAGTAGACATACAACGATATGGTGACCGAATCATGATGTTGAAATTAGAGTTATGAGCAGAGGTTTTGAATATAGTTTGTGCTTATGCACCTCAAGTAGGACTAGAAGATAGTATAAAGATAACTTTTTGAGGAGAGTTATATAAGGTGATTCAAAAGATTCCACAAAAGGAGATGATTTGTTTAGGAGGAGATTTAAATGAACATGTTGGTAAAGAGGAATTAGGATATCAAGGTATTCATGGAAACTTTGGTTTTGGGGATATAAATGAGGAAGGTAGGGAGATTTTAAATTTTGCTATGGCATTTGATCTCTTTATAGTCAATACAATCTTCAAAAAATGCGATGAACATTTAATTACTTATAAGAGTGGCTTATCACTAACACAAATTTATTTGTAGAAAAAAAAGATAGAGCGTGTTGTAAAGATTGCAAGGTAATTCCAAGAGAAAGTTTAACCATCCAACATCGACTTTTAGTTATGGATTTACAGATTAAAAAATAGACAAAGAAGAAAAGAGTGCATCGAGCTATTCAAACTAAATGGTGGAACCTCAAAAGCGAGAAAGAAGATACATTTAAATAGAAAATCCTTCAAGGAGATGTTTAGAACTATGTTGGTACACCCTGTGATACGTGGAACAATATGGCTATACATATTAGGAAAGTGGCGAAAGATGTGTTAGGTATATCTAAGGGAGGTATACTGGCACAAAAAGAAGCTTGGTGGTGGAGTGAAGTAGTGCAAAATAAAATCAAGGCAAAGAGAGCATGTTACAAATTACATTATGCTAAGAAAAATAGTGAAACTTTAGAAGCTTATAAGAAAGCAAAGAAGGAAGCAAAAAAAGCCGTGAGTGAAGCAAAAGCTAAAATTTAGGAGGATTTATATAAAAAACTCAACTCAAAAGAGGGTAAAAGAGATATTTTTAGGATAGCTAGGGCTAGAGATAAAAAAACTAAAGATCTTAATTATGTTAGATGCATCAAAGACGAGGATGAAAAAATTCTAGTGGCAAATGATGATATAAGAAATAGATGCAAAACTATTTTTATAAGCTTTTTAATAAAAATAAAGATGTTAGTATTAGCTTAAAAGAGTTAGCCAAATCAGAAAAGTATATAAACCATAATTTCTACCGACATATTCAAAAGAATGAAGTCAAAGAGTCTCTTAAACATATGAAGGATGGTAAATCGGTAGGACCAGATGATATTCTTATAGAAGTTTCAAAAATACTAGGAGAAATAGGAATCACTTGACTCACAAGACTATTTAATGAAATATGAAGAAACTAAAAGATGCCCGAGGAATGGAGAGCGAGTATACTTATGCCTATATATAAGAACAAGGGAGACATTTAGAATTGTGCGAATTATCGAGGTATCAAGTTAATGAGCCATACTATCAAATTGTGGGAAAGAATTATTAAATGTAGGTTAAGACAAATATCAAGTACAATAGAGAACCAATTTGGATTCATGCCAGGCAGATCTACTGTTGAAGCGATTCACCTTTTGAGACGTCTTATAGAACATTTTAGAGCAAAAAAGAAAGTTCTTCACATGATATTTATTGATCTAGAAAAAGTTTACGCTATGGTATGGGGGGAGCTTTTTTGGAGAACCTTGAAAAAAAAGTATCCCATTGACATAGATTAACCTTATAAGAGACATGTATGATAGTGCAAAAACATGTGTGAGGAGGACTCTTGAAGGAATGACATACTTCTTTGAAGTTAATATTGGGTTACATGAAGGATCAACTTTAAGTCCATACTTATTTATAATAGTGGTTAATGAGTTAACAAAACATATTCAAGATGAAGTATCTTGGTGTATGTTATTTGCAGATGACATTGTGTTAGTGGAGGAGTCTAAGGAAAAAGTTAATAAAAAATTAGAACTATGGAGAGAAACATTAGAAAGTAAAGGCCTCCAACTTAGTAGAACAAAGACAAAATATATGGAATGTAAGTTTGATCATTTGATTAGTTCAGAGGACATAGAAATTAAAATTGTCACACATTGCATCCCCCAAAAGGAAAGTTTTAAATACTAAGTGTCAATTTTTCAAAGTGATAGAAGAATTTATAGAGATGTTACGCATAAAATTTGTGATAAGAATATACCATTAAAGTTAAAAGGTAAATATTATAGAGCAACAATTAGACCTGTCATGTTTTATGGTTGAGTGTTGGGTAATTAATCATTAATATATACAAAAGATGTGTGACAAAAATGAAGATGTTGAGATGGATGAGTGGTCATACAAGAAAAGACCGTATACATAATGAGGTTATTAGAAACAAATTAGGAGTGACACCAATAGAGGATAAAATAAGAGAATATCATTTAAGATGGTTTGGACATATAGAAAGATGATCAAAAGAAGAACCTTTAAGAAGGTATCAAAAACTAAATTTGAAAAGTATTAAAAGAGCTAGAGGACGACCACAAAAGTGTTGGAAAGAAACAATAAAGAATGATCTAGCTTATTGTGAGTTAACTGCTAACATGGCACATGATAGAGCTCTTTCGAAACAAAGAATCCATGTAGCCGACTCCGTCTAGTATAGGAAAAGGCTTAGTTGTTGTTTTGTAGTTGTTGTTGTTGTTTAAGTGGATATACATGCCACTTTTCGTATATATATACATATGGACTCCCCTTAGATATGGCATGATTGTCTTCACTCTCTCTCTCTCTCTCTCAACTGCCCATGATCCTCATACTCACTTTCTTGCTTGAGATTTTGATGCGGCTTTGATGGGAGATTATTGGTGAGTTTGTTATTAGTGTTAAAGTTTACATAAATGTTCAAATCAGGAATTCAATTAATTAGACATGGTTGTTTCAAAACCATTCTGATGGTTCGAACCAGAAGTGAGGATCTATCGGTTCAATTACAGTTCATGGGTTTTAGGAACCGACTCAGAATCAGAACCATAACCGATGGTTTCAAACCGCCTTTCACATTAAATGTTTTTTCCAATCTCAACCTATTACAAATACCTAATAGCTTTTCTAAACTCTACTTAAGTCAGCTAGTTCAACGGCAGGGAGTACTTTGTTGTTGATGATAGTGGGGAGTAAACTCCTGTTGGATGTATTTGTGTGTTTATGTGTAAATTTTTTTGAAGTATTTTCAGTGATTTTGGAATGGTTTGAATCTGAAACCGAAACCGCTCCAGAACCGGCTGAGGGCCGATTTGGCTACAGTTCCAGGTTTGAGGTAAACTGGAACCGAATAGAACTCATTCAAAAATATCTCCACCCACAAATTTGTTTTACTTATATGCCCGAATTCCGTCCTAATAACAAACAAGTGTAGGTTTGTTAAGTTATGCAAATAAACAATGGATTATGCTTGCATTGTGGTTCTCGTTAATGTGAAAACTGTGTAGAATTATCTTTCACGGTAATCACACATGCCTCCCCTTCCCGGACAGCCTGTTATTTGTTCCGAGATAAAACGTAGAACATATATATAAAGAGAGAAATTAGTATATGCTACCATACTTGAGTTTTAACATATCTAAACAAATCTATGGTTGAAGTTTGAACTAAAAAAACTAAAAGGTGTTACATGAATAAAATACGCTTAAAAATGGTTCAAATTTGTTTCAATAACATATTCCAGGTTCTTTTCTCTCTCTCTATATGTATGTATATAGAGAGAGAGATACGGATAAATGGGTGTATAATCTTACATAAATATCTCTAACGATTGATTGATATGATAAACAATGGAGAATTAAATAAAAATAAATAAAAATATTGTTGTATTTGTATATTTTACAATTTTTATTTATTTTATTACCTTAATTGCTTATCTCAAATATCGAAGGGTAGAAATGCTTATCTAAGATTATGTATGAAAAACATTATGCATTACTACTACTATTGTTTCTCTCTCTATGTGTGTGTGAAATAATGCTAGGGTCCTCTAAAACAATATGATTGTTCAACTAATAGAGATCAATGATTCAAATAAAAAGTTATATTTTGCTTTGGTGACAACCTATGCAATGAAGAAGAGAGAGAGAGAGAAAAGGTGGACTATACAAACTCTTGGATGCAAACAAGATGAAAACTCCATACGCCCGTCGATTTCAGTGATATGAGACGATAGATCCAATGGTTGCTAATAGGGATACATAAACCCTTGTTTCATAAATTTCTCATCTTTCCTTCATCTCTCTTTCTCCCACAGCAGACCCCTCTCCTTTTCCCTCTCCCTCATTTCCCCTCTCGTGCATTTGACCTCTCTCTCTATGCTCTCTCCTTGCTCTCATTCTCCCTAGGGCACACTTTGAAGCGGAATGTTCCCTGCTAGAGTCAAACACAATTATAAATTTTTTTGTATCAGCAACTGACCAAGTCTGCAACATGTGATAATCACATTAAGGATTGAAATGAAATATATAATCAATGTTATATGGCAGAAAGTGAACGCACAGGGTAGTTGCAATGGTGGGGGCAGGTGTTTGAGATATCTCAGGTTTGGCTAAAACTTTGGGCTGCTCCGCTCTTCAGTAACTAGAGAAAATTAGGACTAAGAATGTTGTGTGTTTCTTGGTACGAAGATTGTATTCCCCTACTTTGTCCTCTCTCTTTCCCTCCTTCTTGTTTTCCCTCTCTCAAAAAAGGAACCCTCGTTCTTACTCTCCCTCTCTCTCAACTAGTTACGAACTCCCTCCAGGCAGTTCCTTTTGTTACCTATTTTGCTATATTTGTTCTTTCTCCCTTTAGCAGATGAAGAAATTGAGGTAATTTCCATTGTTTGTAGCTTTTGTGATCGATTATTTTCTGCCTTAAGGTATTTTCTATTGTTTTGCAAATGACAACCATGAATCTTGAGTAGAATATTGATTTAATACATGTTCATATAAGTAATTTGTAGTTTGAGAGATCATGTTTTAAATAAATATGTAGTTGGTGTATTTAAGAGCATTTTCAGCTGAAATAATTTCGATAGCACTAGGTTGCTACCATTTCATGGTTGGTGGATCTATATTAGTTTGGGCTGAAATAGTTAATGCTTGAACCTATGTTGCTATCATTTAATGATCTCTTAGTCACTACTAAATAAACATAATATAGCATGCTTTATTCTTTATGAAAACATATTATTTTTGCACCTACTTGACAGTTTTTTAAATTGATGTATAGCGAAATATGGATGCAAGTCAATGTTGTACGAGCAATAATATAGCAAGGAGATTGGATATGGAATTGGATAATATTATTTTTTTGAAAAGATGAACATGGTAATCAATATCAATTGGATGAAGAGATCAAGGATCCATATTTGAGTAATGAAGAAGAATTTGAGTGTGATCCACTTACCGATAAATTACAATCAGTCGGTGATAAAGGAAAGGCATCTACATATCAAAGTCTTACTCGTAGCACCCGTAAAGAGTATGTTCACATTGTAGGTATAGAATTTGATACTTATGGACTTTCACACCAGGCCTCTGTTGGAAAATATTACATGATAGATTTACTGATATCTCCTTTTGTTGTCTTTTGAACATAAAGCTTTAGATTGGAGATATTTCTGGTTCAGTATGCGGAAACTGGAACACCTCTCGGGGCTTCAGTTTGATGTAATCTAGATTTCACGCTTGCTCAAAATTATTTCTTCCTTCTCAAGATTAAATTGCCAAATATTGTTCCTATTTTAGAATTGCTGCCTTGATGGTAATGGGGAGTTGCATTAGTTGATGAGATTCAAAGAAGTGTTACAATGAAATACATTTTGCTTGACAAAAATTTTTAAATTAAGGAAACATAGGAATCACGGCCTCGGTGGGAAAAGTTCATTTTGTGAGTTAGCTCTGGCACATAGAGAAATCCAAGGGATTCTCATACAAGCTCCTTGTTTCTGCCGAAAAGGTGAATTATATGAGGTTTAAAATGTGTAATTAACATCTGTGGTGGTTGTGGTATGTATAGTTTCTGTGTGATCTACCTCCTGTCTTATCTCAGGGAATTCTAAGCTATGTAATGCTCCATCTTTTCACTTGTTTCTGTAAAATTTCAACTCAGGTGAGCTTCATATGTAGACCTGGATCCACTTGAACTCGAGTCCCTTTTAAGGTGTTCTTAATCCAATTAAATCAAGTCAATATGGATATGCTGCACAAAATTGAGGTATCTTGGACTGTGAAAGGCTGAGTGTGAAGGTGAAACCATTGGAAATGTCTAACAAAGATCTTTCCAATGATATGCAAGTGGATAGAGTTTCGATCAGGGTGGATTGTGTCTGGTCAAAGTTGATTGGGTTCTGTCAAACAGGCAAACATTTCGGGAATTCGATATGGTTCAGAGTAAACTAGGCTTGGTTCCGGTTGCAGCTCAGATCGGGTCAATGAGATAGTTGTGTCCGTTTCAAGTGAGTTACTTGGATGGGATCATGCTGGTCGGGTCGGTGAAGGAAATCTTAGTATAGGATATTGAAAACCAAAATGAGTAGCACATCTTTTCAGTTCTCCAAGCCTCCTGTTCATGATCACTACTGAAAGCCCTTCCATCAGACTCAATGATAGTATTGAGGATAAGCTTCGACTGTGCATGAATCCTAGTATTGCAATCCAAATTTGAACTCGAGCTTTTGGATCTTATTAGTTGCACAGAACTATCAATATAGAGGAAATTTTACGGCTGGTATCCGAATCGGAAGTCACCCGATCAGTCGACCCGGAATCATCTCAGTTGCTTTATACGAGGATTCTACCTGAGAATGGTGTAATGCAGATTTGCTTGGAAAAAACAATTCAAAGTCGTGCAATGTCACGTGTTCTATTTGTTACGTTGTGGCCATTCTCGACAACCCAGCACAGGCAACGGTTGGACTGGCCATCCAGTCCGTTACCTCTATCTCGGGCTGAAGATACGATGGCCGTAATAGCCAGACCGTTACCGAAAATCTCAGTAGACTAAGAATGTTCCAGATGAGGGAAGTCCAGTAGGATAATAGGAAAAGGAGCACGTGCTGCTCTATAAATACAGAACAACGTATAACGAAAAACATCTTTCCTCGAAAAACTCCATTGCGAGGAAACCTCAAAAACCAGATATCACTTACCTTCTGTTCCGCTGCAGGCATACCTTGGAGAGCTCGAATGCAAACAACCGAAAGCTCAGAAGTAGCCCGAATCAGGTGAAGAAATCAATATTTGGTATCAAAGCCTCGGTTTTGACCCTACAGAAATAGGTACGTGTTACTGTTTTTGAAAAAAAAAAGAAGAGAACAAAGGGAGAAAAAGAGGAGAAGAGAAAAAAGGACGGAAAACCAGTCGGTCAACCGAAGGACGAAAGGCCAATGCTGAATAACAATGGGTCGAAAAGCCGAAACAGAACCAATAGTCGGTCGGCCAAAGGCCGAAAGGCCAAGAAAAAGAAAGGTTGTCAACCGTAGGCTGGGAAAAGGAAAGGCTGTTGGCCCCAGACTAAGATACAAAAAGGCCGCTGAACGTAGGCCGAGAAACAATAGGTCACCGATAGCTACACAGGGCCGCCTGCCAAACCCTCTCTCTCTCCCTCTTTAAGACTGCCTCTCTCTCTCTTCACTATTTAAACAGACCCGAAAACCACCCCCGGTTTTTGAAAACCGCTAGCGGTTTCCCAGAAACTATCTCGGGCAACAAACTAAAAAGTTCGTTGTGCCCCGACCGGTTTTTAGATATTACCAAACTACCCCTAGACAAATCCAAGAAGACTGTTTTGCCCTTATTAAGCGAAAAATTTGTTTTACCCTTCGACAGTTTGTGAAAATTATAAAATACCGAGTTATTGTTTTACATTATTGCCCTTCCCAGTTTAAATTATTACATTACTGCCATTTTGTCAAAGACAGATTTATCCATATACTTTTGAGAAAATTACAGATTTAGACTGAGGGTTAAAATTACAGACTTAACCCTAATCAGTTACGAATTTTACAGAAATACCAAGAGTAATTTTACAGGTCTGTCCTTGGGCATTTTGAAAAATTACAAAAGTGGACATATAGTCAAAATTATAGTTTTATCCCTCTTATTTTTTGAAAAATGTTAAGGGCATAATTTTTTGGAAAAATTACAAATTTATCCCAGGTTGCTTATAAGTTATTTTTAGCTCGTTTTTCTAATATTATGCATCGTTCTAACAAGATTCCTGCTATGTGTGTTTCTTGCTTATTGATTGTTTCCTTTTTAAACCGTCTAATTGTTAAAATTGTAAAATACGTAAAAATGAATTCCAGATTATGTGTCGGAATTGGCAAAAACCGAAAAACTAAACGGTCTGAACTTCTAAACATGAAAGAGAAGAATCCCACTTTCTCTAACACTTGAAGGTATTGAGTATGTACTAAAGGAAACTGTGTGTCCGCCACCACAAGACGCAACTGAGCAACAGATAGAAATGTATAAAACATTTGTGAAAGATGACACAATAGCAAGGACTGTCATGTTGACATACATGGAGGATGACTTGATTAGGGTCTTCAAAGAAGACGAGACCGCAAAAGAGTTGTTCGACTTAATAACAACAAAATATGATAACTGCCAAACTGCATGTACAATTGCTACTACAAAAGTACAACTCCTTTAAAATGAGAGGAGACAACGTGATAGTACATGTAAATCACATATTAGTAATGGCTAGGAACCTAGCCATGGTAAAGTCAGTCATCCCATAACAGATACAAATATCAACAATCCTAAACAGTTTACCCCCGTCATGGAACATGGTCACCACTGCCCTCAGGTTAGGGTAAGAGATTAACCTTTCGGAATTGCCCTTGAAACTAGCAATAGAGTAAGAACATATGAAGAAGAACAAGAAAGAAAAATTGCTAGTGGTATAAGATGAGATATGGTCTAATTCCAAACCCAATCAGAAGAAAAATAAACCAAACAAAAAATTTGACAAAAATAGCAAAAAGAGCAGTCAAAATTTTAAGAAATTGCAGGAAACTACTTCTCTGGTGAAGTGTTTTAACTGTGGAAAGATGGGACACTATAAGAGGGATTACCGCAACAAGAAAGGTGGAAAAAACAACCCACAGTATGGACAATTAGAGAAGTAGGACATAATCTGCGTGATATCATAATGTCTGTACATGAATCGCCCAGGACAGGTTGGTGGATCGATTTTGGAGCTACTAGAAATATCTCAAAGACCAAGGAAGGGGCAATGGATCTAAAGGAATACAAGTCAGGCGAACATCAAGTGTACATGGGAAACAACACCTTCTTAGATGTTTTGGGTACTGGGTCATTTAGAATCTTTGTACAAGGCAAACCGATTGTATTGACTAATGTATTAATTGTGCCATCATTAAGGCGCAATCTGGTCTCGGTCCCTGCCTTAGTAAAGAAAGGTTTTGAGGTCAGGTTTATCCCTGACAAGGTGACTGTGGGGAAACATGAGAGAATATTATTCTCTAGAGAATTTGATGTAGAGCATGGATTGTTCAAACTGAATGATAATGAAATTGGAAGTTCTGCTTATATTGACTATGCCTATAATGTTGATGTGAATGTCTGGCATAAATGTCTTGGGCATGTAAGTTTGGAAAAGTTGAGTCAATTATGACTTATTCCTTGGATTTGAGGAAAATACTTTCAACAAGTGTGAAGCTTGTATACAAGAAAAAATGATAAGAAAAGTTTTTTCCAAAGAATCAACATGGGTAACAACCCTGTTAGAGGTCACTCACACGGATTTATGTAGACCATTTAGAGTAAGGACACATCGTGAAAGGGTTTACTTTATAACCTTTATCGATGATTACTCAAGATATATGTATTTATATCTTTTAACACATAAATATGAGGCACTAGAAGCTTTTAAAGAATATAAGCAGGAAGTGGAAAACCAACTGGGACATTTAATAAAAGTCTTAAGATTAGATAGAGGTGGAGAATATACCTCAGCAGAATTTCTTGAATTCTGTAAAGACTTTGGTATTAGAAAACAAAATACAATGTCAAGGACACCTCAACAAAATGGTGTAACTGAAAGATATAACAGAACCTTGCTGAATATGACAAGGTCAATGTTGATTGATGTCTCTCTATGAAGGATATTTTGGGGAGAAGTAGTAAGTACAACGGTTTACATACTCAATAGAAAACCCAACCTATGTTATCTCAGGAGGTGGGGATTTGTTGCACATGTAAAGATCCTTTATCAATCTAGAGATAAGCTAGACAGTAGGTCCTTAAGATGTATATTCATTGGATATCCAAAAGCTTCAAAGGGATATCGATTTTATCATAAGGACCACAGACTAATAGAAGGCAGAGATTTTGAATTCTTAGAAGATACTAAGAATGACATCCTGAAAAACAATGATGAATGTACTGATGATCTAGTATACCTAAATCAATCATCATTAAAACCCATAGAAGATCTTCATGAAACAATCGAAACATTTAGTGGATATAAAAGGCCTAGGGCCACTCCATCCTACTTAAAGGATTATCACACTTATCTTGCAGAAGAAGTGTGTAATTTGGTGGATTTAGATGAGTTGATTGATAACTTGACTTATCAACAAGCTATGAACTCATCAGAAGCAACAGACTGGGGGAAAGCCATGAATGAGGAAATTGAATCCATTGAGAAAAAGTCTGGGAATTGGCTGATTTGCCAAAAGAAAGGAAAACTATAGGCTGTAAATGAGTTCTGAAAAAGAAATACAAAGTTGATGGTTCAATCGACAAGTTTAAAGCGAGGTTGGTTGGAAAGGGATTTTCGTAAAAGGAAATAGATTATGCTGAGACATATTCCCTAGTTACGAAATTTGCATCCATAAGAATAATCCTGGCAATATCTGCATATTTTAGATGTAAAGACAACTTTTCTAAATGAAGATTTAGATAAAGTCATATACATGTAGCAAACTGAAGGATTTATAGTTGAAGGCTAAGAAAATAAAGTGTATAGGTTGAGAAAATCCCTATATAGCCTGAAACAATCACCTCGCTAATGGTATTTTACTTTCCAAAATGCCATTATAGAACTTGGGTGGCTAATAAACTTGATCACTATGTATATGTCTGGAACAGTGGGAGTCACTTTGTCTATGTAGATGACATATTCTTGACTGGGAATGACAATAAGATGATTGTCAAAACCAAGTCATGGTTAAACTCAAAGTTCGAAATGAAGGATATGGAGGAAGCATCCTATATCTTGGGTATAAAGATCTCTCGAGAAAGAAAATCTAAACTCTTATACCTGAGTGAGGAGAGATATATAGATTATATCCTCAAAAAGTTCAAAAGGGGTGAATGAAGTCTGTTGATACACCCGTTGTAAAAGGGGTTAAAGTAAGGCTGATTGTCCCGGTGAAGGAGACGAGAAGGCTAACTTTTCTTATGCAAGTTGTGGGTAGCTTGATGTATGCTATGTTGTGTAAAAGACCTGATATCAGCTTTGTTGTTGGTCTTGTAAGTAGATATCAAAGTAATAATGGATGGCAGTACTGAATAGCTGTAAAAAGGATTTTAAGATATCTGAAAGGAACAAGAAACTTGAAACTGTGTTTTCAAGCAGATGAACTAAAAGTGGTACGATACTTAGATACTGACTTTGCTGAAAGCAAATCTACCTCATTTAGAGGTGGTGTTGATTCTTGGGCATGTAACAACAAGGTGTTGATTAGACCCTCCAAAATATATTTTATTCATCAGAAAACAGAAGAATACAAGAGGAAATGAAGAAGGGTGCAGGTTGGCACCCCTTGGCTGTTGTCACTTGCTGCCCACGTTTTGTCACACACCCTAACCCTAATGACAACATTTTAAATACTACTAATCTAACTTGAAAGACTAAAATGGCTCTAATTAGTAACTAATAGGATTTGGGTCTCAATGGATCAGAATCTAATCCTTTGGAATCCAAACCGTACATAACTCACACTAATTACATAGAACTTAACATAAAGACATTACATGACATAACCTATAAACATTCTGTCAACTTGCTTTTCACAACACGCCCCCTCAAGTTGACTCCTGAAGACTTGTAATTTTCAACTGTGAGAGTGCTTTCTGAAGGCCATTGACTGATGCTTATTTGGTGAAAATGTCTGCCAATTGATCCTCTGAGCGAACATAAACTAGATTGAAAATTCCTTTGGAAATCTTTTCTCTGATAAAGTGACAGTCAATTTCAATGTGCTATGTCTTTTCATGGAAGATTGGATTCTATGCTATTTGCAGGGCAGCTTTACTGTCTGGAAAGAATGTAATCGGAGAGTTTTCTTTAAATCCAATTTCTTCTGGGAGTGAGATAATCCACTGTCCCTCACACATACTTAGAGCAATAGCTCGGTATTCTGCCTCTACACTGAACCGACCTACCACAGACTGTTTCTTGCTTTTTCAGGATACAATATTTTCTCTTACACATATTACATAGCCTGATGTTGACTTTCGATCAGTCTTCGAACCTGCTCAATCAGCATCGGAGTAAATTTCTATATCCAAAGTTGGGTGTGGAGTATATAGCAAGCCATACGTGATAGAGGATTTCAAATATCGAATAATATGGAAAATTGTATTCATATGATGTTTAAAAGGACTGTGCATCCACCTACTTGCATATCCACCTGTAAAGCTGATATATGGTCTTGTGATCGTTACATATATAAGTTTTCCTACTAATCTCTGGTATTTTCCAACATCTTCATAGGGTTCTGCAAGCTTGAAATTATCACCCTTAGGGATTTCCATAGGAATGAAGCATATTCGGCAATCTTCCATTTTCGTTTCCTTGAGTAGGTCTAGGATATATTTCCTCTAGCTTAAGAATAATCCATTCTCTTTATTAATTACTTCTATTCCAAAAAATAATGTAACCTTCATAAATCTTTCAGTTCAAATAATGTATGGAGCCTTATCTTTAGATAGGTTATACCTTTAGCATCATCCCCTGTAATGATAATGTCATCTACATATACCAGTAATATAATAGTCTTCTGATCTCGTCTGATGAAGAGTGTGTGATCACTGACACATTGCTTAAAACCCAGCTTCATGATTCCATCACTAAATTTTTCAAACCAGGCCCGTGGAGATTGCTTTAACCCATAAAGTGATTTCTTTAACTTACAAACCTTGTTCTGCGTCTTTTCCATTGTATACCCGGGAGGTAAATCCATATAAATGTCTTCTAGAAGATCACCCTGAAGGAATGCATTCTTAACATCTAACTGCCATAATTGCCATCCTTTATTTACTGCCAAACTCAAAATAATCCTGATAGTGTTCATCTTTGCAACAGGAGCAAATGTTTCTGTATAGTCTATACCAAAAGATTGGTTGTACCCTTTAGCTACTAGTTTATCTTTATATCTTTCTATATTGCCATCAGCCTTATACTTTATAGAAAATATCGATTTACATCTCACTGTTTTTCGTCCTGCGGGCAGATCTGTTAGTTCCCACATGTTATTCCTTACAAGAGTTGTAATTTCTTCTTCCATTGTTGTTTTTCACTCTGGATGTTGTCTTGGTTCTTCGTAGGTTTTTGGTATGAGAGTAGAATTTGCATTCATAATAAACACCTGATATTCTCTAGGATAATTAGAGTAAGATATCTTTTTTTCCAAGGAATATTTCGTTGTTTTCCGTTTTCCTTTTCTGATAGCAATAGGTAAGTCATCCAACTCATCATTATAATGCTGAGAGACTTCCTGAATCTGATGTGGAACTAATTCTGGGACGGAATTATGATCGGGAGTGATTGATAGCTGAGCAACAACCTTCCTTTCCCCTCTGGTATACACTTGTATATTTTTTGCATGAGAAAATGACATCTCTTCCTCTCCTTCATCATGTATACGATGTGCTTCTGCTGGTGGAAGTGGCATGACATAAGGCGTCTGCATAGATGAATGATCAACTTCTGATGAATCATAAAATGAAGTATCTTCATGAAAAGTGATATCTATTGTAACATATAGGTTTCTTCTTAGTGGATCATAGCATTTATAACCTTTTGGGGTAGACGAGTATCCCAAAAAAATACATTTAATCGCTCTAGCATTTAACTTATCCCTCAATCCACGATGAACATGTATAAAACAAGTACAACCAAACACCCTTGGGAGCAAATGAAATTGTTTCTGATAGGGACACAATAAATGAAATGAAGTATCTCCATGGAGTACACTGTTGGGCATTTAATTTATCAGGAAGACTACAGTTAAATCCGCTTCACCCCAATAATATTTAGGAGCATTATATCCAATGAGAAGTGTCCTTGCAACTTCTAATATATATCTATTATTTCTCTTCAACCCCATTCTGTTGAGGAGAATAGGCACATGAAGTCTGATGCAAGATTTCCTGTGCTAGAAAGTATGAATTAAGGGATTGAGGCATAAACTCACCCTCATTATCACTGCGAAAAACTCTTATAGCTCTTTGAAATTGAGTATGTACAAATTTACAGTATATTAGAAGAATATTTTTCACTTCATCTTTGGTTTTCATAAGATATATCATTGTGAATCTAGTGCAATTATCAATAAAGGAAACAAAATACTTATATCCATGCACAGATATAGTAGAGCAAGGGCCCCAAATATCCGAATGAACAATCTCAAAAGGAATAACAAATCTGTCTTCACTTAAAGGAAAAGAAACACGATGATGCTTAGCCTTTTGGCAAGTCTCACAATTTAAATTCAAATTATTACAATCCTTAAATTTTGGCAGTAACATTCTTCGCATAGATAATGGTAAATGTCCCAATCTTTGATGCCATCGAGATATGTCTTCTTTCTGTTCTCTGGTGATCACAATTGATTGCAGTACTGCTCCTTTATGATCCTCGCAGAAATATATGCCTCTTCTCACACTACCATGTCCAAAGATCCTCTCTATCTGCATCTCCTGAAAGTAACACCTAGTATAATCAAATATTATACTACATTTTTTATCTCTAGTCATAGCAAACACAGATAATAAGTTGACTGAGATATTTGGAATATGCATGACATTCTTTAAGATACCAAACGAAGTAGTAATACTTTCTTTTCCAGCTATGAGAGTATAGGAACCATCTACGAGTTGTATATTAATGTTGTCTTGAGACAATTCATAATTATCAAAAAACTCTCTTCGACTGACCATATGATCTGTCGCACCTGAATCAATAACCCAAATACGTGAATAAGAAGAACCAATATTACCCTGAGTTAGGAAAGAAAAAGGATATGCCACCGTGGCCTGAGGATCACTGTGAGATGATGTAGATGTAGATTGAGAATCAGTTAGTCTGGCTTTAAGGAGTTCAATTTCTTTCTTCATATCTGCTAATGAGGTCGTATTATCATAATTCCTTGATTTCTCTTTCTGATCACTGCTGAAGTAAGTCCTGTTGGATCGATTTTGATTCTGAAACTGAGTAGGTATTCCAACTAATTTTCAACATGTTTCTCTCGTATGGCGTGATTTTTCACAATGTGAACAGATTAACTTATCATTGTCTTCAGAAGTGGTCCCGGATCTGCCTCTGCCTCATCCATAACCTCCTCTCCCCCTAGAAAAGGTGGGAGTAGATGTACCTCTTCCTACGAATGCTGAAGTTTCTGATATATTCACTTTAGTTTCCTTTTCTAACTGTTTTCTGTTATCTTCACGAAGTAGGAGAGAATATACTGTACTCAATGGTAGGAGTTCTTCTCTACTAAGAATATTGTTCTTAACAACCTCATACTCAGAAGAAATTCCCCATAGAAGATCAAATACTTTTCGCTCTTGAAATTTTTCATTGCGCTTAAGTGTGCAGCTCTAGCATTTGGTTTTGGAGTAGAATTGTAATTCCTCCCACAAAGCTCTGAGTTCTGCATAGTACTCACTGATAGTTCTTCCTCCCTATCTGCACTTCCTAATCTTTTCTATAAGATCATACTTCTTTGCAATATTTTTTCTTTGGGTATAAGCCTCCTGTACTGCCAACCATATCTCTCTGGCTGTTTTCAAGAACATAAAGGTACTGCCAATGGAAGGTGTCATAGATTGAATCAATCAAGCACTCACCAGTGCATTTTCTTTTCTCCATCTAGAATAAAGAGGATATGTACTTGAAGGTTGAGTTACTTCACCCGTTATGTAATCCCAATGACCCCTGGCCATAATTGCCAGTTCAATTAAACGAGCCCACTGGAGATAAGTTTTTCCATCTAATTTCAGATTGGTTATTTGGAACCATTTATTTTTATCTGTAGAACACTGTTCATTTGTATCACCCATCTTGGTTCTTTCCATGAATATTTCCAAGGTAATCATTTTTTTTTAATCAACTATAATTTAAATTAAATACACTTGAAACACGATCAAATCAGCTATGTGTGTATGAAATACACTAGGGGACTGAAATACCTTAGGAATCTTCTTCTCACTCCAAGAACCCGTGAATCCTAAGTTACTTGTGCATAACCCTCTGTTATGTACTTTATAAAATCGTGAAACACGATATGAAAAAGAAACAGAATACCGATGTAATCCACAAAATCACTAATATAATTTGCACTTCACCGATTCCTTAATCATCACGGTATCTTCAATCTAATGGATAGAATCCCCTCCTTTTATGGATTCTTTCTATGATCATTAAAATAGAAGAAAACATTCAACCAAACAATCAAATAGGCTTACGATTTTGGTTGAATCCACTTAATCGGCATGAGAACACTTTATGATGGCTGAACCTTCGTGATTAGGCTCTGATACCATGTTGATTTAACCCTCTAAAATATATTTTATTAATAAAAAAAATAGAAGAATATAAGAGGAAACGAAGAAGGGTGTAGGTCGATACCCCTTGGCTACCGCCACCTGCTGCCCATGTTTTTTCACACACCCTAACCCTAATAATAACATTTTAAATACTACTAATCTAACTTGAAAGACTAAAATGCCCCTAATTAGTAACTAATAGGATTTGGGTCCCAATGGATCATAATCTGATCTATTGAGATACAAACCGTACATAACTCACACTAATTACGTAGAACTGAATATATAGACATTACACGACGCAACCTACACTCTAAACATTCTGTCAACTTGCTCTTCACAACACAGGGTTGTGTAGCATTGCATTGGCTTACTGTGTAGCTGCAATGAGTGCTGTCTAGATAAGCTGCTTCATACGTGATTTGAAGTTAGAAATAACTGACGAGCCAATTGTCATTTACTGTGATAACAACGCAGCAATTACTATTATCAAGAATGGAGTTGATTGCTAAAAAAGCAAGCATATAATAGTTAAATACCACTATGTTCATGATATGGTTATGAGAAAGGAAATATCCATCTCATACATGCCAACAAATGATATGTTGGCAGACCCCTTGATTAAAGGTATAACAAAGGAACTTTTCTCAAAACATGTTACGAACATGGGTTTGAGGTATGTTTGATTGTTTTGTAGGGAAACAACTACACAACGGATATTGATTGCAACAACAATCATGAAAGGACGTTACTAGGGAAACCTTGCAAAAGTGGGAGGAAAACCAGTATGTGTACACTTGGCTCGAATGGCCAAGTGGGAGATGTTACGTTGTGGCCATTCTTGGCAACCCAGCACAAGTAATGGCTGGACTGACCATCTAGTCCATTACCTGTATCTCGGGTTGAAGATACAATGGTCATAACAGCCGGACCGTTACCGAGATTTTCGGTAACGGTCCGGATAAGAATGCTCCAGATGAGGAAAATCTAGTAGGATAACCGGAAAAGAAAGAACACGCGCTGCTCTATAAATACAGAGCAATGTATAACGAAAAACATATCAAGGAAAAAGCATCTTTTCCCAGAAAACTCCACTGCGAGGAAACCTAAAAAATCAGATATCACTTACCTTCTGTTCCGCTGCAGGTGTACCTTGGAGAGCTCGAAGGTAGACAACCGAAAGCTCGGAAGTAGCCGGAATCAGGCGAAGAAATCAACACTATTGGCGTCCATGAGCCTATAAGAAACATATTCCTGTGTACCCAAAGCGTTATCTCACCGATAGGGCTCTCCGAACCCCACTCGTAGGCGGTGAGTTCAATCCCCAGGGGGGGTTCCGATGAGTTTGGTTCCGGGGGGTCCTTGCATGTGTCTATATTAAGCTTGAGCCTTCCATCATAAACAAGAAAAGAAAAGAAGTATATTCTTGCATCTCTCGCTTAAGACTGATCATCCATTCAGGCGCTAGACAAGCGGGACGACCTTTGATCAACTTGCTAAACCATTGGTAGAGCAAATCAACCAACAAAAAGTCACCCGATGGGTTCTCATGCAAAGGAATTTGTTAAAATCAAGTACGGATCTTATATGAGGTACATGCAACCGGTTTGGAACCGGGGCAGCAGTCCCAATGAGAACAGCACTGGGCGAGAAGCAGGTCAAAACCGGATAAGGAACAGTAACTGAACTGGGGATCCCCCTGCTTGGTTCAGGTTCTACTTCCATAGAACTGGAACCAGCAGTCCTAAAACCGCCATTTGGCCTTTCTTTAGTTTTTCTCTATTTTTTCAAAATTTTAAATGTTTTCATGCTTTGGACGGTTTTGAACTCAAACCAGAACCAATGGTTCTGAACCAGTTTTGAGAGAACCATGACTTGAAAGTGCTGTTTAGAGCATCGCAAGGTTACTTTGACTTGATTTAGAATTCGAAATTCAAGTTGTTACTGAAATTAATACATGAAGCAATACAGCTTTTCAACTTCAAGAAGCAGTTAATGTTCAGCTTGTCTAACTTGACTCTTGTTGGGCTCATAATCGGCTCTGTTCTAGTGAGTTATCGACTCGAGCATGAACAAGATTTTTGAGTTGACGAATAGGCCGCCATGCATCACTCCTATTTGGCTCACTAGGCTCGTCTACCCGCCTTACCAAATAACAGTTTTATTACGTGGTCAAAGCCTACAAAACTGGAATTGTAGGGTCTATTAGGCCAAGTGGAACTGACAAAAGGAATAGTAATGGTTGTTCTGCAGGAACTGGGCCTCGCATTGACAATTCTGCAGGCCGGGCATTGTAATCAAACACCACCCCACACCCCCAACAAGGAATAGCAGTGCCCCGTGAGGTAAGGACCTGGTAAGCGTTGCCATATTTTGAATAAACAGAAAACCGAGGCTTGTGACTCTCTGCATGAGAAAGCCCACCACCCTCTTTTTCTCTCAACTCCTCTCCTTCTTACATGGGCGCTCCATTTGGCTCAAAACAACAAAAAGCCGTTGTTGCTCATCTTTAATTTCCTACTCTCTTCTCTCTGGTGCTCTTCGTTTCCTTTCTAATTTCTAAATGAGACTAATACTTTTCCTGCTTTTCTTATTACCGGTCGGCATGCTTCTTCCAGTCCATGGTGCTCTTCCTGCTCCTACAGGTAAACATTCTATCACCACCAAGATTCTTTCTTTTTTCTGTTTCTTTTTATTATAAGAGGCTTTTGATTGTATCTAAAGGAGGTATACCGGCATAAAAAGAAGCTTGATGGTGGAGTGAGGTAGTGCAAAATAAAATCAAGGCAAAGAGGGCACGTTACAAATTACATTATGCTAAGAAAAATAGTGAAATTTTATATGCTTATAAGAAAGCAAAGAAGAAAGCAGAAAAGGCCGTCAGTGAAGCAAAAGGTAAAATTTAGGAGGATTTATATAAAAAACTCAACTCAAAAGAGGGTGAAAGATATATTTTTAGGATAGATAGGGTTATAGATAAGAAAACTAAAGATCTTAATTATGTTAGATGCATCAAAGATGATGAAGAAAAAATTCTAGTGGCAAATGATTATATAAGAAATAGATAAAAAACTATTTTTATAAGTTTTTTAATGAAAATAAAGATGTTAGCATTAGCTTAGGAGAGTTAGCCAAATCAGAAAAGTATATAAACCATAATTTCTACCGACATATTCAAAAGAATGAAGTCAAAGAGGCTCTTAAACATATGAAGGGTGATAAATCGGTAGGACCAGACAATATTCCTATAGAAGTTTGGAAAATACTAGAAGAAATAAGAATCACTTAGCTCACAAGACTATTTAATGAAATATGGAGAAACTAAAGGATGCCGAGGAATGGAGAGCGAGTATACTTATGCCTATATATAAGAACAAGGGAGACATTTAGTATTGTGCGAATTATCGAGGTATCAAGTTAATGAGCCATACTATGAAATTGTGGGAAAGAATTATTGAATGTAGGTTAAGACAAATATCAAGTACAATAGAGAACCAATTTGGATTCATACTAGGCAGATCTACTGTTGAAGCGATTCACCTTTTGAGACGTCTTATGGAACATTTTAGAGCAAAAAAGAAAGTTCTTCACATGATATTTATTGATCAAGAAAAAGTTTACGATATGGTACGGGGGGAGCTTTTTGGGAGAACCTTGAAAAAAAAGTATCCCATTGACATACATTAACCTTATAAGAGACATGCATGATGGTGCAAAAACATGTGTGAGGACTCATGAAGGAATGAGAGACTTCTTTGAAGTTAATATTGTATTACATGAATGATCAACTTTAAGTCCATACTTATTTATAATGGTGGTTAATGAGTTAACAAAACATATTCAAGATGAAGTACTTTGGTGTATGTTATTTACAGATGACATTGTGTTAGTGGAGGAGTCTAAGGAAAAAGTTAATAAAAAATCGGAACTATGGAGAGAAACATTAGAAAGTAAAGGCCTCCAACTTAGTAGAACAAAGACAAAATATATAGAATGTAAGTTTGATCATTTGGTTACTTCAGAGGATATAAAAATTAAAATTGTCACACATTGCATCCCCCAAAAGGAAAGTTTTAAATACCAAGGGTCAATTTTTGAGAGTGATAGAAGAATTTATGGAAATATTACGCATAGAATTTGTGATAAGAAGATACCATTAAAGTTAAAAGATAAATATTATAGAGCAATAATTAACAATTAGACCTGCCATGTTTTATGGTTGAGTGTTGGGTAGTTAATCATCAACATGTACAAAAGATGTGTGACAGAAGTGAAGATGTTGAGATGGATGAGTGGTCATACAAGAAAAGACCGTATACATAATGAGGTTATTAGAAACAAATTAGGAGTGACACGACACCAATAGAGGATAAAATGAGATAATATCGTTTAAGATGGTTTGGACATATAGAAAGAAGATCAAAAGAAGAACCTTTAAGAAGGTATGAAAAGCTAAATTTGGAAAGTATTAAAAGAGGTAGAGGACAACCACAAAAGTGTTGGAAAGAAACAATAAAGAATGATCTAGCTTATTGTTAGTTAACTGCTAACATGACATGATAGGGCTCTGTGGAAACAAAGAATCCATGTAGCGAACCCCGTCTAGTATGGGAAAAGGCTTAGTTGTTGTTGTGTAGGCTTTCTATTGTATAATTAGAAATTTACATGAAGAGAATCGTTTTAATGGTTGGATAGAAAGAGTTTCTCTCGAAGTTTGTCTATTTCTTAAGAAAAGTAACCATTTATTTTTCTTACCGAAGCATTGCTCATGAGGTTAATGAAGCACTAACCAAAATTATGCTTCATCACAAACAAACTGGGCCCGATAGATGGATTTGTAGTCTCTATTGTGCGAATCGTATATCATAATGGTCTTTATCAGAAAAAAGAATTAGAAATCATGATTTATCATTCTCTTCCAATGCTTTTGAAGCCTTCTTCTATCTCTTTTAAAGCATTCGGCATCTAATTTGCCATGTGTTTGAGCAAACTAATGAAATAGACACGAAATGTATCATTGATCACCATTTGATTGAAGGGCATCCCGAGAAAGGCTTTCTAGGAAGATCATAATTTTCATAAGATGGATGTTATCATTCAAGTATGTTTTAATTTTGATAAAATTTATCAAAATCAAAACTTGAGATCTTTGCCACACTGAGAAGACAGTGAAACAAGCTGCCTCAAACTTACATAAACACAACGATAGTAGTAAGAACCAAAGTTGCAAGCAGGAACCCTTTTTTTGCTTTGGAATCTAGGCAGTCCACGCCATTTGCATTAGTCCATTCATATGTGTGGGTCCCAGTTTAGTTCCTTCTATTTTAGGTCATCGATATTTTGTTTCCTTCGTTGATGATTGTACTCTTCTTTAAAGTTAATATTGGGTTACATCAAGTATCAACTTTAAGTCCATACTTGTTTATAATGGTGATTGATGAGTTAACAAAACATATTCAAGATGAAGTACCTTGGTGTATGTTATTTGCAGATACATTGTGTTAGTGGAGGAGTCTAAGGAAAAAGTTAATAAAAAATTGGAACTATGGAGAGAAACATTAGAAAGTAAAGGCTTCTGACTTAATAGAACAAAGACAAAATATATGGAATGTAAGTTTGATCATTTGATTACTTCAGAGGACATAAAAATTAAAATTGTCACACATTGCATCCCCAAAAGGAAAGTTTTAAATACCTAGGGCCAATTTTTGAGAGTGATAGAAGAATTGATGGAGATGTTACACATAGAATCAATGCTGGTTAGTTAAAATGGAGAGGAGCATCAATTATTCTTTGTGATAAGAAGATACTATTAAAGTTAAAAGGTAAATATTATAGAGCAGCAATTAGACCCGCCATGTTTTATGGTTCTGAGTGTTGGGTAATTAATCATCATGTACACAAGATGTGTGTGACAAAAATGAAGATGTTGAGATGGATGAGTGGTCATACAAGAAAAGACCGTATACATAATGAGGTTATTAGAAATAAATTATGTGTGGCACCAACAGAGGATAAAATGAGAGAATGTCGTTTAAGGTGGTTTGGACATATAGAAAGAAGACCAAAACAAGAACCTGTAAGAAAATATGAAAAACTAGATTTTGAAAGCATTAAAAGAGGTAGTGGACGACCACAAAAGTGTTGGAAAGAAACAATAAAAAATGATGTAGCTTATTGTAAGTTAATTGCTGTCATGACACATGATTGGGCTCTGTGGAAACAAAGAATCCATGTAGCCGACCTTGTCTAGTATGGGAAAAGGCTTAGTTGTTGTTGTATTGATGATTGTACTCATCTTTCTTTCATTTACTTAATTAAATCAAAGGATGAAGTTTCCGTCATTTTTTCTATGGTTCACAAATTTATCATTACTCAGATTTATGCATCTATTAAAATTCTTCGTTCTGATAATGGGGAGATTTTATGAGCGGACAACTCAAAAACTACCTTAATATGCATGACATTCTTCACGAGACATGTCATAATATACCTCAACAAAATGGGGTGGCTCAAAGGAAAAATTGTCATGTACTCTTCTCTTTGGAAGTCATATTCCTAAGTCGTGGAGAGAAGTAGTCTTAACAACTATCTATTGATTAAGAGAATGCCTAGCACAATACTCCATAGGATAAGTCCTATGAAAACCCTTATAAGACTCAAAACCATTTCATGTTACTCCAGAAGTCTTTGGGTGTACATTCTATGTTTATATTTAGTCTCCAGGATGAGATAAACTTGACCCAAGGACAATTTGGTGTATCTTTCTTGGTTACTCTACATCACAAAACCGGTATAAGTACTATGATCCCATCCATAGAAAATTCTATGTATCTATAGACGTCACATTCTTTGAAACCACCGCATATTATTCTTCCTAAAGGGAGCATGCTCATTTAGAGATAACAAAAGTGGAGAAAGACTTTCTCAAGTTTGTTCTTCCCTTATGCCCTGAAGATGAGGAGGATGCATATGCAGAACTACCAATGATTAGTGAGACTAAAGAGACTCTTATGTATAAAAGAGAACCACATAACATTCTTGTAAGATCCAAATAACAACCTCTAACTACCGAGACCAAAGTACCAACCATTACCAACCTAGATTTGGAACTCCCTATTGCTATCAGGAAAGGTAAGAGAACTTTCACACAGTATCCTATTTCTCAATATGTTTCCTATAACTGTACATAAAAATTATCAAAGATTTGTGATGAATACTGAAAGGGATTCCTACAAGTTTTGAAGAAGCTAAAAAATGTCAAAATTAGAATTCAGCAATGAAAGATAAATTGTAGGCACTTACCAGAAATAAGACATGGTCCATTGTTGATTTACCACCTAACATAAAAGCAATTGGCTGTAAGTGGGTCTATACAATTAAATATAAGTAAGATGGAACACTAGAGAGGTATAAGGCGAGATTAGTTACAAAAGAGTACAACAAATCATATGGCATAGATTACCATGAGACATTTACATCGATTGCCAAGCTAACTTCAATTTGAGTAATTCTAAGCCTTACTGCCATGAAAAATTGGGACTTATGACAACTGGATGTCGAATGCATTTTTGCAGGGAAACCTAGATGAATAAGTCCATATGGAGCTGTCCCCCGGGATGCAAGTCAATATGAACTCGAGAAAAGTCTGCAAATTACATAATGCCATCTATGGACTCCAACAAATTCAGTGAGAGTGTTTGCAGTTTGGGATATAAAAGGAGTGTCAATGATTACACCCTATTTTTCAAGTAATGTATCAAACTATCCCTTCTTATAGTGTATGGAGATGACATTATTGTTATGGTGATGATACATCGACTATTTGATTTAAAAGTTCTGGGTAAACTTCATTATTTCTTGGGAATAGAAGTCTTGAATTGGGATTTGATCTAATCTCTCCCGTACAGTGATAATAGTTCTGTTGTATAAATGGTGTCTAATCAAGTTCAACACGAAAAAACTAAACATATTGAAATTGATTTCCATTTTATAAGAGAAAAATTATCACCCAAAGAGGTCAAGTTGATTCAAGTCAAGTCATAAGATCAGAAGGTAGACTTTCTCACCAAAGCAGTTGGTTATGACAGTCGTATAAATACTTTTAGCAAGTTGAGTGTTATCAATATCTTTCACTGAACTTGAGGGGGAGTGTTGGAATATTGAGATTTGAATCGGGTCCCAAGACTGGACCCGTGCAGGTATGTTTATGCTTTTTTACATAATAGGAGTAAATACATCTTTTAAGTTAGAACAACCTATAAATTAAAATCAGGGTTATCATTAAGAAATAATTAGCAACCGCCATTGAGAGAGGCGTGCAGATCTCATTGAGAGTAATGTTTGTAAGTATGTCATGATATTTTTCATTTAATGAATATTTTTTTTTTATCAATAACATTAGTAGCAAATCTTGTCAACGAAGGCCTAATCAACTCCCTTCCACCAGTGTGTATTTTCATCAAATGCAATATAGAAGAGTGATTATAAATAAACTTTTTAATATTTCTGCATGCATCAATTGTCCCCTTAATTTCATTCATTGTACTTAAATCCTCAAGCATTAAGTCTATGCAATGTAACACATAGGGTCCACACTAAAGATATATTGTTCGACTCAAGCATCTTATTTGCTGCTCTAAAATTTGCAGTATTATCAGTAATGAATTGCATAATATTTGTAACACCCACTTCCTCAAGAACTTCTTCAAAAATAGGAAGTAAATTATATGTAGTTTTGTCGATTTGGGACAAGTCATATGATTTAAAAAATAATGTCCCCTTAGTATAGTAGACCAAAAAGTTTATTAATGATCTACACTGACCTTCTGTCCAACCATTGTCCAACCATGAGCCATAATAGAATAACCCATAAACTTCCATGACTCCTAAAATTCATAACTCCATTCATGCACAATATCAATCCAATTTAGTAATAATTTACCCCTCAAAGCATGATATGTACGAACTGTATAACCTAATTCTACACTAGCAATAGCATATGCTATACTTTGAAAAAAAAAGAATTTAAAACATTAAAAGGAAGACAATTTTCATAAAAAAATTAAGCACACTTCATATTTACTTTGTTAATTAACTCCTTCGAAGCCGTAGCTGATCTTATACATGATTCAACTCTAGGAGTTGTACGTGGGGGAAAAATGAATATATCTCACTACCTATTGATGAATCGAGAGGTAATATCACAGAATAATAATCTCATTTCATGAGGAAAAATATTCAAGGAAGGCTTGAGGTGCAGGTCGCCCATTCTAGGTTGCCGCCTCCTTCCAGTTTCTATTTCATTACTTGCCCTTAAAACCTAATTACAAATCCAACGTTTTATACTAATTACAGGTCTAAGTTAAAAGACAATAATACCCCTACATAACATGACCCGATTCCTAGATTTCTAACTAACTCTAGACATCTAGTTAAACTTTAACTACACTGAATTAAAATAAAGCTGAAAATACACACTGACACAACTTGTAACTGAACTTATCATTCAGTTTCCAACACGCCCCCTCAAGTTGGGTCTACAAGACTCGAGATGCCAAGTTTGATAAGTGCTCTTTTGAATCCATTAACTGGAACTGCTTTTGTAAGAATATTAGCCAATTAGTTTCCAGAAGTCACATGGGAAAGTGTGAATAATCTTTGGGAAATCTTTTCTCTGATAAAATGGTAGTCAACTTCAATGTGCTTGGTCATTTCATGAAAAATTAGATTCATTGCAATTTGCATAACTGCTTTGCTGTCAGTAAAGAAGTCAATTGGAGTTTCTACTTTCAACCCGATCTCTGTACGAAGTGAAATAATCCATAAGCCTTCACACATTCCTGATGCAATTGCCCGATATTCTGCTTCAACACTCGATCTAGCTACAATTGTTTGCTTTTTACTTTTTCAGGAAACAATATTACCTCCCAAACAAACTACATACCCTGAAGTCGACTTTCTGTCTGCTTTTGACCCTACCCAATCAGCATCTGAATAAATCTTTATATCAAGAGTACTATATAGAGCATATAACAAACCATAAGTAATTGTTGATTTCAGGTATCTAATAATATGAAAAACTGTATTCATATGATGTCTTGATGGGGCATGCATCAATCTACTGACATAACCAACTGCATAACTGATATTAGGTCTTGTAATGGTGACATAGATAAACTTTCCCACTAATTTCTGATATCTTCCCATATCTTTATAAGGTTCTGACAAATCCTGTGAGACCTCCTTCTCAGCTTCCATGGGCATAGAACATACTCTGCAATTTGTCATTTTTGTTTCTCTCAGTAAATCCAGAATGTATTTTCTTTGACTTAGAAATAAAAGATTATTTTTGTGTATCACTTCTATTCCCAGAAAATAGTGTAATTTTCTCAAATCTTTCAAGTCAAATAAGTCACTCAGTCTTCTCTTAAGATCAATTATACCTTCTTTATCATCTCCAGTAATAATTATATCATCAACATAGACTAATAGCACAATGGATTTCTGACTATGCTTGATGAATAGAGTATGATCATTGATACACTGTTTGAAGCAGTGTTGTCTGACGCGTATCATATCGTGTATCGCTAGGCTACACGATACGGGCGTATCGTATCATATCGTATTGTACTTTAATATTAAAATAATACAAAAATTAATTAAAAATCAATAAAAATTAGTAAAAATCCGAAACAAATCAAAAAAAATCAGGAAAAATTTAGGAAAAATCTGGTAATTGCTTTAAATTCATATACTGTAAGTTTAGTACAGATTGAGCATTCAACATTGAACAATTGTATCTCAATTTACATATTTTGAATTCAAAAATGAAATACACATTGAAGACACAGTTACATTTTAAAAATTGTAATCAGGATCATCAACTAAATAATCTTCATCTTCTCCTTGTTGCAGATCCTCCTCATCATCATCAGCGACACCTTCTTCTTAAAAATCAAATTCTTTATCTCCTTGATATTGTTGTTGCGCTCCTTCCAAATTAATCCAAGCAACGTCTTCTTTAGTTAGGAGGGCATTTTCTTCAGTGTCTTCCATAACCCAATCTTCTAATATATCAAAATTATCAAAACTTATTGGATCGAAGTGACTTTCTTCTCTATTTACTTTTTTTAATTGCCTACGACAAACAAAGATAAACAATTAGTAAATAATATTAACAATTGAAGACTGAAGTTAAACTATATTGAATTGAAAATTTGAAAGTAATACAACATTACCTTTCACGAAAGCACATGTTACAACGAATATAAACTAAATCATTTAGTCTTTTGTGTTCCAACCTGTTGCGCTTCTTTATATGGATGTGTTCAAAAACACTTCAATTTCTTTCATAACCTGTTTCACTATAGGTTTAGCTTAAGACTCTCACTGCAAAATCTTTAAGGTTTGGACAATCAGTTTCAAACCTATTCCACCAAACATCTGTAGAAAAAGACAAACATTATAGACATAATCCACAGTAATGTAAGATGAAATTTAAATATGAAAATAAACAATTTACCTGGACGCATCATACTGCGGTTGCGAATTGCAACAGGAAAACCCATCAAGTGAAGAGCATTATCATATATCTCCATCTCTCGATGTATCGCATCTGCTATGCTCTCATCAGGGACTAATCTGTCGATGCATTCAATGATTCCTCGATTAACCTCACCGTCCCTTTTGAAGGTTGCTGAGTACCTCAATGATGTGTTTAGATAGTAGGCTGCTACATGAATAGGCTGATGCAATTGTTTATTCCATCTACTATCAATTATTTTTCACAAGGGCACATAATCTCTTTTTTTTCCATTAAAGTTATTTTTGATTGCTTCTTTTGCCCTATCCATGGCTTCATAAAGGTAGCTCATAGATGGTTTCTCCTCGCTGTCAGCCAATCTCAAAACTTTCACTAAAGGATAAGTACTTTTCAATAATCTGATACATGCATTCCAAAATGAACTTCTAAAAACCGTTTCTGCAATCTCATTCAACTTTTTGTTCCTTCTGTTTTGAGGCAACTCTGCAAATTATTGTCACTCATCTGAGAAGAACATTCTCTTTAAAGCTTGCTTTTGTCTTACAATACTCTGTACAGATAAGAAGTTTGTTGCAGCTGTGCGAAGAAGCTCTGCACCTTCTGTGTATCTCCTCATCATACATAAAACAAATGCATGGTTGTAAATGAATTTTGTAATATCTTGGCAACACTCAGTTGCTGCCTTTATTTCATCCATCTCACCAATGTCCTCGAGGATGAGATCTAAAAATGGGCTGCACATGGTGTCCAGTAGAAAGTCCCATAAATATCAGCTAACTCCTTCCCAGCTGCGTTGTAGTTAGCTGCATTATCTGTAATCAATTGGACTACATTTTCTAACCCAACCTCTTGTATAACCTTATCAAATTCCTCTCGTAGGATCTCTGCAGTGTGCCTCTCCTCTGACATATCTAGAGATCTCAAAAACATGAGTCATTTAGGATAATATACAAGAAAGTTTAGCAATGTCCTTCCTCGCCTATCGGTCCATCCATCTGTCATGATAGTGCATCCTGTTTCCTTCCACGATTGTCTCAAAGTTGAACAATATTGCTGCACTTCAATGACGATATGATCTTATATCTTCCCTCTCAACTTCTGATAAGAGGGCATCCTGTATCCTAGACCAATGTTAGCAATTGCATCTGTCATTGCTTGAAAATAAAAACTTTTTGCTGCATTAAATAGAATACATGCATCATAAAACCATCTGCCCACTAGAAGGTTTGCTTGATCATGCAGTTGTTCTGAAGCCATAGCAGCACGAATTCCTGACTGAGCACTAGGTGTAGTGGAAGGGAGAAAGAACGAATGTATGCTAGAAGAAGAAGCTCTTCCTCTACTCCTTCTTGAACTTCCTCTTCTGCCACCTCCAAAGTCTTCAGCTACAACCCTCTTTCTCCTGCTAGGTGCTCGCAAACTGCTACTACCAATATCTGTTCTAACATCTGAAGGCAAACTATCAGTGAATCCAACTCCAGTGGCAGTAGCATCACCAACTTCTTCACACATATGGAAATCATCCTTTTGTTATCTCCTTTCCTATATGCTCTCAATCATCTACAAGCATTGCCATTTAATACCTTCTGGCATACTTCTAACTCTGCCTGTGCATGGTGCAACTTCTTTCCTGGTTCCTGCTAGGTGGTGTTTCAACCTTGAAATTCCACCACTAACCACCTTTTCACAAAATAAACATCTGATTTTTAACTTGGAACCCTCAACTGGTATACCCCACTGCCATGTCGGATCATCAGACTTTGAATGAGAGTCTCTACCACCCCTTCCTGCCATCTCAATGGAGTACTTTAATTCAAACAAAAACTTGAAAATAAAAGCAGTTCGTAAATCCTCAATCTTCAAGTAACACTCAAATGGAGTGTCTCCCACTTCATGAATGCAATAAAAATCGTATACAAACACTTAATAACTTCATATTTTGACATTAAAGAAAAAAAGAAATAACAAAAAAAATAACAAATATAAAAGGAAAAAATAAAAAAAACATTCAAAATATACCTAAATCCGAGTTTAGAGGCTTGGACGGACATCGTAGGGCACGATTTTAGAGCTTTGAACACCAAGGAGGCGAAAACCGACTCTTAGGGAGCTTGAGGAACCCAAAAGGAGAGAGAAAACCCACGAAAAATCACGGGTTTCTCTCAAACCGGGACCCTTTATAAGGGTCCCAGGGCGTATCGCCCATATCGCGGGATACGCACCGTATCATGCGATACGCCCGCACGTGCGATACGGGCCCCCGTATCATATCGTGCATATCACACCGTATCGGTACGATACGGACAACACTGGTTTGAAGCCCAAATGTTTAACACCATCACTAAATTTTTCAAACTAGGCCCATGGAGATTATTTTAAACCATAAATTGATTTCTTTAGCTTACATACCTTATTTCCTTGATTATTGTGACTGTATCCATGTGGTATATCTATATAAATATCTTCTGTAAAGTCTCCTTGAAGAAATGCATTCTTTACATCTAATTGCCATAATTCTCATCTTTGATTAATGGCCACACTTAGAATTATTCTGATCGTATTCATCTTAGCTACTGGAGCGAATGTCTCTGTATAGTCTATACCATATGATTGACTGTAACCTTTTGCTACTAATCTAGCTTTGTACCTTTTTATGGTGTCATCAACCTTATACTTTACTGAGAAGACCCATTTACATCCTACAGTCTTTCTGTCTGAAGGTAGACTCACTAGTTCCCATGTCTTGTTTCATTCAAGAGCCGCAATCTCTTCTTCCATAACTGCCTTCCATCCTGGATGAAGTTGAGCCTCTTCAAATGTTCTAGGAATATATGTGTTCTCTGCATTTGTAATAAATACCTGATGTTCTCTGGGATAATTAGTATATGATGCCAAACTTTCTACTGAATATTTTGCAACTTGACGTTTTCCCTTACGAAGAGCAATAGATAAATTGCTTAATTCACTATCTAGCATAGACGATGTTACCCATGATAGAGAAAAATCATCTTCTGGAATTGAATTTTGATTCTGAGTAGTTGGCTGTTGTGGAAAGAGAACTTCTCTTTCACCTCTGGTATATACTTGCCATTTCTTTTCCTCTTCTTCCCTCTCTTCTGTTGATTGAATTTCAACTGGCGGAAGAGGTATCACCTTATGAGACTGGATATCTAATGGAGGATCTTCCTTTACATTATAGAATGGTGAATTTTCAAGGAAAGTGACATCCATTGTAATATAAACTTTCTTTCTGAGAGGATCATAGCATCTCTATCCTTTCTAAGAAGAGGAATATCCTAAGAAAATGCATTTAATTGATCTTGCATCTAGTTTATCACGAAAGCCCTGGTGAATGTGAATAAAGCAAATACATCCAAATACTCTGAGAAGTAAGTGAAACTGCTTTTGAGAGGAAAATAATCGGTGGAAAGGCGAGTCACTATTAAGAACTCTACTCGGCATGCGGTTTATAAGAAAGACTACAGTCAACACTGCTTCTCCCCAATAATACTTCAGAACATTATTTCCAATTAATAAGGTTCTAGGTATCTCTAAAATGTGTGTGTTCTTCCTTTCGGAAATCCCATTTTGCTGAGGAGAATAAGCACAAGAAGTTTGGTGTAAAATCCCATGATCTAGAAAATAAGAGTGAAGTGATTGTGACATAAATTCACCACCATTATCACTGTGAAAAACTTTGATTTTATACTGGAATTGAGTTTGCACAAACTGATAGTATATAGGTAGAATATTTTTTACCTCATCCTTAGTCTTCATAAGATATATCATGGTGAATCTGCTGCAATCATCAATAAAAGATATAAAATATTTGTATCCATGCAATGAAATCGTAGAGCAAGGTCCCCAAATGTCAGAATGAATAATCTCAAAAAGAGTTAAAGATCGTTCTTCACTTAAAGGAAAAGAAACACGGTGATGCTTAGCTTTCTGACAAGTTTCACAACACAAATCAAAATCATTACAATGACTAAACTCTGGTAGTAACATTCTAATCTTAGAAAGAGGTAAATGTCCTAGTCTCCGGTGCCATCGAGATATATCTTCTTTCTGGTTCTCTGTGATGATAGATGATTGGAGAGCCACTCCCTTATGTTCCTCGCATAGATAAAGACCTCTTCTCAAACTACCCCAACCAAAGATCCTCCCCGTCCTGAGTTCCTGAAAGAGACATCCAGTTGATTCAAAAATTATGCAACATTTCATATCTTTAGTTATGGCAAAAACTGATAACAAATTAACTGAAATATGAGGAACATGAAGAACATTTTGTAGTACACCAAATGGTGTAATAATACTTCCTTTCCCAATGATAGGAGTATGTGAACCATCTGCTAGTCTTATATTGTTCAGTTCATGGATTAATTCATATTTATCAAAGTAATCTCTTCTACTGACCATATGATCCGTTGCACCCGAATCAATGACCCAAACTCGAGAATGGGAAACATCAAGATTACCCTCAACCATAAATGAAAAAGGATAAGCCATCGTTAGTTGAGAATCATTTTGAGATGATGTGGATGGACGATTTACATCAACCAAACAAGATTTAAGTAACTCGATTTCTTTCTTCATATCTACCAAAGATGTAGGATTATGATCTGTATTCTGGTTATCACCCGATTGAGCCCTCCATGTATCCGCAGTACTACTCTGATCTCTGCTGAAATAAGCCTTTTTGGTCTTATTCGGAAAATAAGTAGGTCTGTCCACTGTTTCCCAGCAAGTATCTTTAGAATGTCTTGACTTTCCACAATGTAAGTAAGTAAGTTTGTTCTTTTCCTCAGAGGTAAGTGAAGGCCTACTCCTACTACGGCCATATGCATAACTCCCTCTTCCATGAGAAAATTGAGGAGTTTGAATTATTTCTTCCCACAAAAACAGTATTTTCAAAACTGACCTTGGTCTCTTTCTCTAACTATATCCTGTCTTCTTCTCATAGTAATAAAGAGTAAATCGTACTTAATGAGAGAAGTTCTTCTCTGCTAATATTATTCTTTATTGCCTCATACTCTGAAGAGATACCCCATAGAAGATCAAATACTTTGCGTTCTTCAAACTCTTCATTACATTCCAGTAAACAACTTTGGCATTTAGTTTTTGAATAGAATTGCAGTTCTTCCTATAGACCTCTAAGTTCAGCATAATATTCACTCACTGATCTGTTTCCCTGTTTGCATTTTCTGATCTTCTCTATGATGTCATATTTCTTGGTAATATTTTTCCTCTATGCATAGGCATCCTGAACTGCAAGTCAGATATCCTTATCTGTTTCTAAAAACATGAAGGTACTACCAATTGATGGAGACATTCATTGAATCAGCCAAGCATTGACTAATGCGTTTTCTTTACGCCATCGAGAGTAAAATGGATCAGTAACAGGGGGTTGAGGTATATCGCCTGTCAAGTAATCCCATCGCCCCCTGGCCATTATTGCCAACTTTATTTATCTGGCCCACTGAAGATAGTTTTTCCCGTCTAACTTTAAGTTCGTGATTTGGAATCCATCTCCTTTGTCGGAAGAATGTTCATTTCCATCTCCTATCTTTAAACTTTCCATTGTGATTTATACAACTGATCTTTATCAAGAGAATGGCTGAAATACAATAACCAGCAAGTTCACCTTTTTCGTTGAAACACAATCTTGATCCACAACAGCCGATACTAGCCAATATACTTTTTATTTCTAAATGTGGACTTACACAGGAATAAGAACTATATCACACATATCTTCACTGATTTTGAATGACTCACAACTTAAAACTATCAACATATATCAATATCTCAATTGGAGTTCACGCAAATATCTGAATATGCCAATATTCCCAATCGAAGTTCACGCAGTCAACAAAAAACTGCCGATTAAAGATTGTACCCCTATCAGAAATAAATCTTTTTTTCTGTTATCAATGTCTGAACCAAAGTAATCGATTTGGATCCCACTTAGTGCCCACGTTTTCCTTCATCTGTTCACGTGAGTGTGTCTGCCTCAAGACTTAGCAACTCTCAGTCTTAAACACAATGAAGAAACGATTAAATACCTCCTGCTGTCCTTTGTTTTCTGTTGTCCCAAGAAAAGAATGGTTTCCACGATGTCTGCTGCTCCACAGATGTCAAAAGACGCCTAGTTCCGCTCTGATACCATGATGAATCGAGAGGCAATATCACAGAATAATAATCTCATTTCATAAGGAAAAATATTCAAGGAAGGCTTGAGGTGCAGGTCGCCCATTCTAGGCTGCCGCCTCCTTCCAGTTTCTATTTCATTACTTGCCCTTAAAACCTAATTACAAATCCAACGTTTTATACTAATTACAGGTCTAAGACAATAATACTCCTACATAACATGACCCGATTCCCAATGGATCAGTTAGGATCCAAATTTCTAACTAACTCTAGACATCTAGTTAAACTTTAACTACACTGTGAATTAAAATAAAGCTGAAAATACACACTGACACAACTTGTAACTGAACTTATCGTTCAGTTTCCAACACCTATATATCCTCTACTACCCCTCGTAGTCCTCAAATGAGTAGGAGCTCTTATAGTGGAATAAGAACTAATTCCACTGCTACTACCCTCAAAACCTACACACTTTTCCTTAGCTTACCTTCTTCTTACCTCCTTAGCTGACTCTTCTTCCTCTTCGGTTGCACCATGAAATTTTGTACCATACATTGCTCTAGCAACATCTTCAAATTGTTGAGTCTTTTGTACCTCCTTAGTAGTTTTTACATCATTGCTTTTATAGTTTTGCGCACCCGAAGATAAGCACTACCATCGTTCTTGGTTTCCGCAAGATGGTGTTTCATACGAGAAATACCTTCATGCTTAACTTTATTGCAAAAAAATACACTTATTCACTAGCCTATTACCTTCGTACATTGAAGTGCAATACTTCTATGTTGGATCGACTCGATCATAATCCATTGAGGAGAGAGGAGATAAACAATAAAAAGAAAGAAGCTTTTGAAGTGCAAGAATCACAAAATCTATCAAAACCACTATTTTTTCAAGTGAAAATTGGGTGGAATGACAAGAAGAGGATTATGTCACGGATTTAACAAGAACCCTATAAATAGAGAAAAGGATTGAGTGAGAGAACCCGATAATCTTAAGATTTCTTCACAAAATCAATAAAAGCAATGATGTAAAAAGGGTGTGAGAACAAAGTATTGGAGTGAAATAGGGTCTCAAATGAAAAAAATGAATTTGGAAAACTCGGATCACGGGTTTTTATACTCTAAAAAATCAACATTGACTCGTACGATATGGTTTTATCGTACGATACGGCACAATAAAACACACGTTGCAATGTATGTGCCTGTATCGTGTCGTACTATCATACGATACACGATAAAGTTGTATTGTATCGTATGATACAATATTATTTTAATAACATTGATTAGAAGACCCCTGCCAGGTATATTGATGGCAAAAAAATAGATTTCTCCAAGAAACGGGGTGAAAATGGAGCGAAAGATGATCAATTTGAATAAGGACAGCTATTCAAAATCTTAGCAGAACGTGTCAATTTGTTTGTTATGTATGTTTTTCCAAAAATGAAAGTGATTAAAAGGGGGTTTCCTCACATGAACAGGAGTTGAGGTAACCATTTAATCAAATAAATATATGAATTTGTGGGCTATAATACATAGTTCACTGCATCCAAAACAGTTTCGCAATCCGGACATGTTGATGAGTGGTGATGAGAGCAAATCCAGTATCACCAAAAGCATGTTTGTAACCAAAGCTGATCCATTGAGACCACTAATCTTCCAAGCTCTTCATTGAATATTCCCATGTACACTCTGGTGCAGGTTTCTTTATAAACTGTGGTGCAACAAATGAAACAAAAGTGGGAAACATGACATGGATACCTGATGATAGCTTCATCACAATGGGGAACAATACCACACTTGACACAACAAGTTTGCTGCCGATGCTCTCCACTGTAAGGCATTTCTTGGAAACATCAGCCAGGAAGTACTGCTACGTATATAATGTGGTTAGAGGAGCTAAGTATCTAGTGAGAACCACATATTTCTATGGCAATTTTGATGGTAATGGAGAACCACCAGTTTTCGATCAGATCATTGACGGCACAAGATGGAGCATCATGAACAGTGAACACAACCGTGGATTATTCCCGTGGCCTTTCGACTTTCTATGAGATCATTCTTGTTGCCACAGGAAAAACAATGTGCGTGCCTGGCAAGGAATCAGCAAACTGTCTCCAGCCCATTCATATCTGCTCTTGAGTTGCAGTATTTAGATACTTCCCTGTATAATTCAATGATTTCTCAAAGTTTTCACTTGGAACGGTTGACCACCATAGCTTTGGTCACAGTGGGGAAATCATAAGGTTACCTCTTTCCCTTCCTGATTCATGATCACTATGTTTTGAAATTACCTGACGTTTTCTGAGTTTAAACTTTAGGACTGCTTAGGACCTAGACTAACTATCCATGTGAATTAGATTATCATCATGTTCTTCTTAGTGACCCACAACATAGACTTGGTAACTAGCTCTCCAGATGATCAATTCAACCGGTGATGGCAGCCATTTGCAGACAGCAATCAAGCAATCACTTCTCAATCTGCACTCTCGGCATCAGATTTCTGGAATAAGCCACCGGCACAAGTCTTTAACACTGCATTAGCAACAGAACGACCAAACGAAACTCTGCAGATTCAATGGCCTAGAACAGATCTTCCATCTTCAAACTACTATATTGCACTATATTTCCAAGACAACAGGATGCCGGGGGCCGAAGCATTGGAGGTCTTTCAGTATCACTATTAATGGAAATAACTTCTACTCAAATCCCAATGTCTCGATGGCCAGTGTAGTTGTTTATGCAAACCAGTGGCCACTGTCTGGCCTAACTCAGATCAGACTGATTCCTGCTCCTGGATCAACCTATGGACCACTCATCAATGCAGGAGAAGTTTTCCAGATAAGGTTGTTTGGCAAAAGAACTGTCACTAGAGATGGTACCTCTCCTACACCTTCAACACCTAAGCATTATATTTCCTCTCAACAATTCAAATTCTCATGAATTTATTACAATAATTGACATGTTAGCGGAATACCATCTGTTATGGGTGCAATACACTTCAATGGGGAAACCTAGCTTAGAGTTGCAACCAAAACGAAATAAAAACCAAGTCTTCTCCCACCCTAAATGAGGTCAGGTATATGGATTCTTGCTATGGAGCTTGATCTTGTATAATTACCTTTCTTTATAAAGACAAGATCATGTTCAGTTGTTTCCTTTCAGCACCTTTGAGCCTTTCTCTCCCTCTTTTGAAGTGGCCACCATTTAATTTCTTGCAACCTTATCTATTGATTTCCATGACAAAAATAGCTTAGGGTGAATTTATCAGAAAAAAATCGAATAAATGAGGTATCCTCACCAAACAAAAACCTAGGAAACTACTATTTGTACTTATTTTTGGTCTGAAAAGGATTGGACTGTATAAGGATTTAAATATCAATGCTCTTAGTCTTTTTGGCTTACAAGATCTTATTCATTAGTATAAGAATTTGTGCTAGTAAGCAATTCGTATGTTTTAGCATTCTTAGCACACTGATATATTTAGATTTGCCAAAAGAACGCTGTAGGCTTTCTTTTTTCCACTGGAGTGCACTAACTCATCGGTCACTTTTCTGTAAGCATTCATAAGCAAATTGCATTAAACACTGATACAGGACTTTGCTTCTATCTGACAAGAGCGTGTATTATGTTGCAAGACATGTTGCATGATACAGCAATTCCAAAAATCATGGTTGTAGGAATACATCTATATAGATGTACAAATCATATATTGCTTTATGTAATTGATGTTGTATCATAAACTAGAATAAAACCCAATTTCCTGAAGTTTCTATTCACTAATAAAACAAGGACAAAAGGAAGAATTTTTACATAAAAAGTATTTGAAATAGTTACTGCCAAGTAGGACGTGTGTAGAGTATATGGCACCCTTTTGGAAGTCTCAAGCGGCATCGCTTTGTTTCTTCTATTTATTTGTTTCTTATTGCTTAATGCAGTGATTGCCATGGAAGAATTGGCAAGACATCTGCATAATCCACCATTACTGGAGTGGTGATCCTTGCTTACCCCACGGACATTCTTGGACTGGAGTCACATGCTTTGAGGGAGAGAATGTCCGAGTGATTACTCTGTGATTCTAATTAAGCTAATCTTTTACAATAATTAAGGAGTTAACCTTCTAGCACCTGATCTTTACAGTTCTTCACAATAAGGAGAACAATGAACAGAATCTGATTCTTTTCTTCAGGAATCTGACCAACTTTGGGCTTTCTGGAACTCTATCGCCCGCTATTGCAGATCTCACAGCACTAACTAAAGTGTAAGCAAAATCTCATTTAGTGCCAAATATATAAGTAGGCATTTTGAGAAGTGCCCTTGATTTTGTATTCACAAATTCCATTCCCAAGTCATAATCACATTGCATAAAATAGAAAACCAAAAGCAGTGCATTAAATTGTATTTTAAGCCACTTTTTGAATTTATTTTTTTGACTTGATAAAACCTTTCCCAAGTATTTTTTTATACACTTTTCCCCAAGATAAATTGGTATTAATGTTTAATAATCAATATTTCCTATTCATTTTTGAAAAGAAAGAGAAAAAACATTGCCAAGCAAAAGATTGATGCCTATGATCTAAATGCATTAATTTGTAACAACTGCAGCTGGCTTGGAAACAACAACCTCACTGGATCCATTCCTGACCTAAGGCCCTTGAAACAACTGATATCTCTGTAAGTAGTTGTATCTTTAGGCCCTTATAATCCTATCCTTACTGTAACTAACCAAGCTTTTTTACTTGATAATGTTGAATTTTGACATGTTAAAATGTCTGATCAGACATTTGGAGCACAACACTTTGAGTGGTGAAATTCCCAGCTCGATCGGGAGTTTGGAGAACCTACATGAAGTGTAAGTTAGCAAAACTTGAATTAACACGACAAAGCTATAGTTGAAATATTAATTATATGGGTTTTTTCTCAACTAGTCACTATGTATATCCATATGTATGTACTTATACGTTGTTTTTTCATAACCATAGGCTGGTTTCTTGACTATCAGCTAAGAATACCCATGTTGAAGAATATGAATATTTGTTATTCTTAGTGTTAGTTTTGTAATTTCTGACATTTGGGTATTAGTGTAATTACCCATAGTATCAAGGGTTATAATTTACAGCTCATTATATAAGGGTTGGATGTTTTGTATTAGGGTTAAGAGGTTAATATTAAGAAAGAGAGAAAGAGAGGGCGACTCCATTAGAGGTTTGTCCCCTCCTCCATTCTCCCAATTTTTCTCTTTAATGTTCTTAATCTTTGTTATGTTTGATCTTTTACTATGCTATTCATGAATTTCAACATGGAATCAGAGCTTATTTCAATCGTTGGAGCACTAGTAGGTGGCGACAAATTTGCTAGAATGTGTGGAAGGTTCGAAAACCACCAAAGCTGATGGTCTCAAGTGGCAGTCATGGTGGTTGTTGCATTTCGGCTTTCAAGATTTGTTTGAAGAAAAGGGTGATGATGTGAATGAAATTTCAAAGATTAAAGTCAACTAAGAATTCGCCCATGAAGGAGATGTTGTTGCTGCTATGAAGCTTGATGGAGATGGAAGAAGAGGCGTCTGCAAGTGTGCAGACTGTCAACGATTCTCAGGCTCTTTTGAAGGATTTTAGAGTGCAAAGGGTCAATCATGCTCGACAAGAATCAAGAACGTTTTGATCGCCGCAACCCCTAAAGGATTCTAGTGTTGCCCTTCTCACGTTGCTTTACAAAAGGCAGAAGGGTTATGGTGCTGCCCTCTCACGTTGCTTTACAAAAGGCAGATCTTTCAAGAAGAAAAGAGAGACACCTATCTCCCAAAGATGCGTTTGTGAATAGGCACAATCATCACATGGAGCCAAAATCGGCTTCATTAGCATTTGAAATTTGGTGGAAGAGGGCCTATGCCAAGCCTTATATGGAAGAACTGCTTTAACGACAAAGTAGAAGCTAGTGGTTTTATGATGTAAGATTCTTTAACAGTTTAATTTTGTGTAAGAACTTCATCACCTCATGTTTGGGACATGCGATTGAATCGCTAATGTGTGAGCACACGATAGACCCATGAGGTTGAGGCATACTGAATGAATGAGTATTGTTTACTTGGATTGCTTGATCAAGGAAGAAGAAGATGACGAAAAAGGAAGAACAAATGGGTTGCCAAAAATGGTTGTATTAGATGGACCATTATTTCGAGATTTTTCAAAGTGGTTACAATTTTTGAATATCAAATTCTGGAACTGAAAAAGTAAGTTACATATGACTTTCCTGATTTTGTGGGAAAGCAAATCAGAAAGGTAGTTATGGAAAGTCATTTTTCCTTAATTTGTGGGAAAACAACAAAAAAGGTAATCATTGAAAGTCACTTTCCTGATTTTGTGGAGAAAGAAACTAGAAAAATTAGTTATGGAAGATAACTTTCCTTATTTATAGAAAATATAACTAGAAAAGAGAGGGAACCTATTCCCACGATTTTAGGAAAAGGAAATTATTAACTGTTGCCCATCATCCACAAACAAAAAGAGGCTGCAAAAAAAGGAAAGATAGAAAAGGAAGGGCGTTAGTTGCGTAGTTGGATCATCCATTCCAGATTTTGTGTAATGTGCAGAGAAAAAATGTAGAAAAACAGATTGTGAGAAACTAAGAAGGAATCAACTAAATGAGAAGTTTATTGAGTTGGGTAAAGCATTGGACCCATCTTTAGGTTAGGCTATTGATGATGGTCACATTGGCCTAAGAGATGACCCAAAGGTGCATGTGCTTGTGTCGATGCATGCGCGAGTCATGTATTAAATAATTTGGTTGTTGCCATGAAAACTCTCCATGGCATACAACCAAGATTTTTTCCCAGGAGATGATGGTTCCTCCATCAAACTATGACATGAAAGAAAGACTTCTTGTAGGTTGTCAACGGAAGGAAGAGATCAATGCATTGCTGAAGATGGAAGCAAAATATATTGGCGATATTGTGATTGTTCCCTTCATAGACCATTATGAACTTGTGTACTAAAAACCGTCGCCATCTGTGAGTATGGGGTGCACAACTTGTATGCTCAGTACATTATGGAGACTAATGATGATACATTCGTTAGGGTTGATGTTGTGTTAAAAGAAATGAAGGGGTTATTTTCTAAGAGATCACTCTATATGGGAAACCTGCATCTCATGCATAGGCCTCTCCGAGTGGGGAAATGTGCAGTCATATATGAGTGGCACTAGCTTGAAGCTACTCATCGCGTGGGATGCAGGAGTGGCCAGAAGCATTATATCCACCATATGCCAATGGACCTGGTTACATTATTGTGTCTCACCATACCAACCATCGGTTGAATATGTATATTCATACAACCAGATTGGATAGCAATGTTCAGTGAGCATGAACTCCAACTTCTTATTTTTGGGTCACTTGATGGTATGGATGTTGATAATGTGTGCTCAACTGCAAATTATGCTGGTGGTTATCATGAGAAGCATCCTGTCATCGAGATGTTTTGAGAAGTACTGAGGGGCTTCTCTCCTGAATGCCAGAAGAAATTTTTTGAATTGTAAGATTGGAACTAGGTGGCAATTTACATCACCAGATGACTTCCATGCTCATGAAGATGTCAATGAAAACTTCTTTTCTCAAGTTATGGAAAATACTAGAGCAAATGATATATTAAAGCAAGCGCTTTTTCTGGTGCCATTTACAAGCAGAGTCAGAAATTTTACTTCACAGTTGGGAGCTAAGCGACAAGAAAATAGAGCTCATGATGCTTTCACCAGGCACCGTTTCAGAATAAGACGTGATCGAATTGTTGAAGATGCATTCAATTGGTTGAGTCTATTGTCTGAAAAAGGATCTTAAGGGAATGATCCGAGTGACTTTTGTCAATGAGCTTGGTGTTGAGGAGGCTGGCTTAGAGGGGAGAAAGATCTTCTTCACAGTTGTTGTCACTGCATATAAGTTTAGTTTGGTCATGTGTAGTACCTTGAAGAAGGCTTTACCAGTGGAGTTGCAGCTTCTTTAATAAGAGATCATTGCATCAAAAGAGAGCGATGTTAAGAAAATAGTATGAAAAAAGCAAGAAAGAGAAGGCAACCAACCGTGTAGGGGCATCAACGTTCAATTGTAGGCAGATTGGATGAAATGTCTCCAATCTGCCAATTCTTATAAGTTTATAGAAAAGAGTTGCTAAAGATACTGAAATTGCAGTCATGAGGAGTGTAGAAATGCTTTTATTTGCAATCAGTGAGGTTACAGAAATTTACAGCTATGAAAGCTGCTGAAAAAGATAGTCATGAAGGCTGAATTGAAGAGTTGTTGCAACCAAGAAGTTGCTGAAAATTATCGCAGCCATAAAGTTGTTGAAGATGAACAATCATGAAAGTTGAGTTGAAGAATATTGCAGCCATAAATGTATTGCATCCAAGAAGGTTGCATGAAAATGAACAGTCAAGAGGGTTGTAAAATTTAAAAAAGATACAGAAAATATGAAGTCGTATGTAGTGAGTGTTTTCTTATTTGGTCAAACAACAAAAATGCAAATAGAAGAAAAAGACAGAGTGCAGAAAATCAGTTTTCTTGTCATCATATATGTTGAAAATCAATTCAGAGAAGAGGCAAATGCATTGTTTCTTATGGAATGTGGCAGTATCACCAAGAAGCATAAAAATTAAGACCTTGAGGTGCTGAAGTAAATAGCCAGGAGGGCTAGAAAAGCGACTGCAGTCACCATGTGAAGGGGCGCAGACCTACTAGTATGAGCAAAAGTATGTATTATGCTATTTGAGTGGTAGAGAGAGGACACCCAACTAACAGAAAAGGCCGTGTGAGGTGTATATGGTGGAGATAATACCTCCTACCATAAAAGATCAACTTTCTAAAGAGTAGAAAAACATGACTTTTGAGGTGTAGCTACCTAATCACTTCATAGAGAAGAAGTAATAGAGAGGGAATAATCGACATCCATAAAAGGGTCGTGTGCTACCCATGTATTCTTGATTGTTCAAGTTGATTTAAAGAAGCCTCATAGAGATCATCGGTGTACGTGGGGTGAAGAAAGAACTAGTTTTTTGGTAAGTTTGGAGTTCGAATTATCTCACTCACAACTTGAGGGGAGGTATTTAACAATATGAATATTTGCTATTCTTAGTGTTAGTTTTGTAATTTTTGACATTTGGGTATTAGTATAATTGCCCGTAGTACCAAGGGTATTTTGGTCATTTTATGATTTACAACCCATTATATAAGGGTTGAATGTTTTGTATTAGGGTTAAGAGGTTGATATTAAGAAAGAGAGAAAGAGAGGGGGGCTCCATTGGAGGTTTGCCCCCTCCTCCGATCTCCCATTTTTTCTCTTCAATGTTCATCTTTGTTATGTTTGATCTTTCGCTACGCTACTCACGAATTCCAACAACCCGTATGTTTGTGCTTATCCCCTTTAGTTTCACAAGTAGGTGTGTTCAAGGAACCACTGGAACCAAATCAAACCACTAGATCTGAACTAAACCGGTGGGTTTGTTTGGTTCTAAATGTCAAATGGTTTGGTTTAGTTGAGTTCTAACTGGAAAAATAATTGGCAGTTCGGTTCTTGGTTCTAGTGTTGGAACAAAACCAAGAGAACCAAACTGAAGGAAATGGATTGTAAGGGTTTCAACAAAGCATATTTTTCTTGGCCTTTTGGCTAAGATCATTGACCACATGATATTAAACTAGTTTCTTTTTGAGGAAGGGTGCCCCCAATGGCAGTCTTTAACCAAATCCTAAATAAGCATAATTATGGTTCAGAACCAATCGAACCGGAACCATTGGTTAAGTTCAGTTCGATTCTAATCATACCATGGTTTGGTTTGGTTCTCAAAATACCAGGCAAGTAGCGGTTTGGTTCAAGGTTGAGGCTAGAACCAAACCGTGAACACCCCTATTCATGAGTAGAGCCTGTCAAACCAGGTCTTTACTGGACGCCAAGTGGGTCCTGGATATGGACTTACCTGGATATAGACCCAAGTTTGACCCATTGACTCCTCTATTAACAAGTGTTGTTTCTTTGCAGTTTCCTGTATAACATTAACTTAACTCTCAGAATTCCTCAAAATTTGTAGAGAAAGCGTCGCGGACCGTTATACGAGTAATTGGTTCCTTCTTTGAAATAAAACCACTTTGAATGGTTGATTCATCGCGGGAGATAGCTTAGGACTAATACTAATAGTTCATCATCTAGTGGATCTTTCTGTTCCTATCTAATAACGGAATGCTATTGGATCAAATGACAAAGACATTGTTGAGAAAGGGATGACTCTTCTGGGATGAAATGAAACACTTGATCCATTCACCATGAGAAAAGCCTCCAGTAAGTCAATCTGCCACTTGTTCGACTTGAAATTTTTTCTAGTTATAAGCATGCTAATGCCAAATGTTTGGGCAATCTAACTAGAATTAGACACTCGGTTAACTAGAATGTCATATTTAATGGTGAGTATATAAGAAAGTGATTATGGGGCATCCCAAAAGTGGCTCACTACAAGTTGTGCCTAAAGTGAAATATGAAACAGCGTGAAAATACCCGACTTGATCAGGTTGTACTTTCGGTACGAGGATAAGATGCCCCAACTCGTACCTAACATGCTATATGATTGGATCCTACATACTATCATATCTTTTTGAGATCACGAGTGTAATAACATTGTCATGTGTCTTTTTGAAAAATCTTTAAAACTTTATAACATATCAATGATTGAACATGATTTGATTTTCCTATAATGTATCCTGCCTTGTTAAGGCTTAGGTCAATGCTGGGTGTATCTCCGACATGCCCTATTGCCATAATTTAAACATGGCCTATAGTTTTTTGGGTGGTTTCTTCAAATTTTGGGTGGATTGGTCACCGTGCCTCTTCTTTATGTAGATTTGCCATTGTCTTCAGTTCTAGTTTGAGGGCTTAGATCATATATATATATATATATATATATATATATATATATATATATAGTTAGAGTGGTAAGGATGGCTTGGATAGAGGAACCAATTGCTCTTGGTTATATATTTTTCTTCTTCTTCTTTTCTTTCTTTAATTTCTTTGTGGGTTTGGCAATACTATGGTGTTTCAGGTTATCACGAGGAAATAATTTCAACACAACAGCTTGATCACAATTCGGAGCACACCACAACAGGACAATTCAGGAACTTCAGGAAAAACTTAGCTTTCTTAGCTGCAGATCAAAAAATAGAAAGGCGGTAGGGAGATTGAGGAAGACCTTTACTTTTTTGTATTTTCCCAAACTCGCTCCTCCAATTTTTGCTTGAACAATTTACACATGCGGTTGTTAAGTTGTAGGTTGAATGCTATGACTATTTGTTGGAGGAAACTTGGTAGGTAAACTGTAATTTTTTTTATTTTTGATAGGCCATATGGCAATTAAGAATTCATGTAGGTCACTCCAGTTGGTGTCATAATAAGGCTTGGTTTTGATAGATTTTTTTCTCCATTCACAAGATTTGAACTCGAGACCTTGCTTAAGGAGAACAAGTGTATAACCAACCATTCGTGAGGTTGGTTTTGGTGATTTGTGTTAGATCACCTTATTTGAGTTTAGAAAACAAAAGAGAAAGATTTTTTACATCTCAGTAATGATTGCAATTTGACACTTAAATACCTAATTTCTTCCTATTTTGCATTTAACCAATTAAAGTGGTGATGTTTCATGTTGGGCGTCCAGCATTGCTTAAAATGCTCAGGCAGCCGAATTACTTGATTTTTAACTTTTTCTTTGTGTAAAATTTCTTCTATCCCCAGGAAAAGTTTTATTTTAATAAAAAAGGGGATGCTCAATCATTTGAAATGGAGAACTAGAGTTAGACATGGCCTGTTTCAGTTTTCTTGGAATAAGAAACTGGGATTGATCTTGTTCCTGTTCCAATTTGAGTTTTAAACCTCTCACAAAAAGAAAATATAAGTAAGGAATTTAAAATTTAAACAAATAGATAACAAATGAAATCGATGGTCAGTAACCGTCAGCTTCAATTCTATGAATAGTAAAACCGAAACCGAACTGGGTATTTCTATTCCCTGCTCCCGTTAGACTAGTTTCGGTTCATTCTGGTTCTTGGCCCAGTTTGGTTCTGCTCGGAGCTGTTGAGCCGTTCCAAACCGGCGATGGAATTAGGGATGGCAATTTCAAGCTCAACCAATCTGACAACAAGATCGGGAAAGTCTGAGTCAGCATCAGGGTTCAATACACCCTAGATCTGGACTCAGCCTATTCGAAGCAACCCTGCAAAAGTTGGGCCCAATGAGGATGGACCTGGGTGATGGCTGATTCGCTAGAAATTGGTTTGGATCTGGGTAAATCCAAGTCTGTATACCAATATGAAATGTATCGCAATGAGCGCAAGACTTCCATTCCCGATTCCAACGGTATCTTGCACAACCGGCAATAGATAATTTGGGCCGAAACACAAGTTGAAGGTCACGAGTTCGATACCTCAGGCGTGCATTTGGCTTCAACCTCTCGATTATACCCAAAAGAACAATTGAAGATCTTCATTGAAACCCAGGTCGAACCGGTATTTGATATAAATTTTGATCGGCTCCATATATCAGTCACATCTTTCCGGATCTAGCTGGCCAAGGAATGGACCCGACCCAATCTTTTGTTACCAAACCCTGAAGATGATGGATCAGTACGGGTTGGCTTCGTAACAGACCCGATTCATTGAGTTGCCAGTCTAAACAGGAGAAAGGTATATACCTGTCTCTGATATAAACAGGTACAACAAACGGACAGTGAGGCTTGATTTATCGACTCACCATGTGTGCGAGTTTTTCTGATCAAGTACACAGTAGGCGTGCTGCGAAGCTAGGGTTATCTTTCTTCTGTCGCTTTGGACGCCCACCTTCTTTGAGGTACCTCTCTCTCTCTCTCTCTCTCTCTCTCTCTCTCTCTCTGAGTGTATGTGTGTGTGGCAACTGAGTGAATGGACCAGTAACCCACCCTGAGCCTTATTGAAATTAGGTCTCTCTGTGTGTGTGTGTGTGGCAACTGCGTGAATGGTGGGGAACCATCCTTTGCCTAATTGAGATTGGGGACCTTTTGTTCTTGAAGCTTTTCCTTTTCTTTTTTTATGGTTTTTGGGTGAATTCGTGGACTGTCATGTTAAGTCGCACAAGCATAATTTTTAGGCTATGGACTGTATTAGACTTAAAATTGGGAGTTCGAGCTTTACGTGAATTTGGGTATCGGATCATTTCTTTTTAGTTGAGTTTTGTGAATTATTCTCTTGTAGCTTCCTAGGGTAATGCTCTTCAGTTTATTAGAGAGGGTAGAAGGGAAGAAATTAAAGAAACTCATGTATCACATATTTCAAGATATTTGAAGGCATTGCAGCATATTTTGCAGAATATTGCTTTGTATACTGAGTGTTAACACATTTCTACAACTTCTTAACCTAATGGTTAGTTACTACAGCGACTAAGTTATTTCTTTCGAGATTATAACTTCTCTTATTTGGTTGTTAAAAATTGAAATTGCAATGTATGATTGTATGTATCGAATTCTAGTTATTGAGTAGTTGATGATTTCTTTAATTAATTAATAACACAAAATTATGTTATTCTGGATTACACGAGTGTTTCTTTATATCCTATTTTGAAAAGTTCAGGTTAGTTTGTTTCCATCTGTGAATCATGTACAAGTTGCCCCTAAAGAAGATGATGGGCAGTATATTCTTTATAATGATGCCATTTGTTATTGTTTCCTTTTGCTCGAGACCTTGTGATCCAATCAATGTCTTGAGGGCTGGTCATTATAAACTCATACACCATTGACGCATCAATTAAACGTCCATTTTGCTCCTTGAGCATGATTATTGTGCGACATTTTACATTACATTCGGACTTATAAAGGAACTTAAAGGCTTAACTCCATCTCTGGAGCCCTTTACAGGCCCGTTGAGTCTAACCTCTTTTGTGTGCTTAGGAACTCGAAGATGATTGGACTGTTCCAACCTGTATTATGAAAGGCAAACATACTTCTTGACTGTATATTTTGTAACAAAATGCCTTGTTTAACTGCAGGGATTTTTAAAATTTTAAAATATTTTTGTTACAAGTAGAGTTTGCTTTGTTAGATAAGAAAACTAAAGATCTTAATTATGTTAATTGCATCAAAGACGAGGATGAAAAAATGCTAGTGGCAAACGATGATATAAGAAATAGATGGAAAAATATTTTTATAAGCTTTTTAATGAAAATAAAGATGTTAGTGTTAGCTTAAGAGAGTTAGCCAAATCAGAAAAGTATGTAAACCATAATTTCTACCGACGTATTGAAAAGAATGAAGCCAAAGAGGCTCTTAAACATATGAAAGATGGTAAATCGGTAGGACCAGACAATATTCATATAGAAGTTTGGAAAATCCTAGGAGAAACATGAATCACTTGGCTCACAAGACTATTTAATGAAATATGGAGAAACCAAAAGATGCTCAAGGAATGGAGAGCGAGTACACTTATACCCATATATAAGAACAAGGGAGACATTCAGAATTATGCGAATTATCGGGGTATCAAGTCAATGAGCCATGCTATGAATTTGTGAGAAAGAATTATCGAATGTAGGTTAAGACAAGTATCGAGTATAACACAAAACCAATTTGGATTCATGCCAGGTAAATCTACTGTTGAAGCGATTCACCTTTTAAGACATCTTATGGAACATTTTAGAGCAAAGAAGAAAGATCTTTACATGATATTTATTGATCTAGAAAAAGCTTACGATAGGGTTCTTTGGAGAACCTTGGAAAAAAGAGGTATCCCGTTGACATACATAAACCTTATAAGAGACATGTACGATGGTGCAAAAAACATGTGTGAGGACTCATGAAGGAATGATATACTTCTTTTAAGTTAATATTGGGTTACATCAAGGATCAACTTCAAGTTCATACTTATTTATAATGGTGATTGATGAGTTAACAAAACATATTTAAGATGAAGTACCTTGGTGCATGTTATTTGCAGATGACATCGTGTTAGTGGAGGAGTCTAAAGAAAAAGTTAATAGAAAATTGGAACTATGGAGAGAAACGTTAGAGACTTCCGACTTAGTAGAACAAAGACAAAATATATGGAATGTAAGTTTGATCATTTGGTTACTTCTGAGGGCATAAAAATTAAAATTGGCACACATTGCATCCCCCCAAAAAAAGTTTTAAGTACCTAGGGTTAATTTTTCAGAGTGATAAAGAATTGATGTGGATGTTATGCATAGAATAAATGCTAGTTGGTTAGAATGGAGAGGAGCATCAAGTATTCTTTGTGATAAGAAGATACCATTAAAGTTAAAAGGTAAATATTATGGAGAAGCAATTAGACCTGCCATGTTTTATGGTTATGAGTGTTGGGCTGTTAATCATCAACATGTATAAAAGATGTCAGTGACAGAAATGAAGATGTTGATGAGTGGTCATACAAGAAAAGGCTATATACATAATGAGGTTATTTGAAATAAATTATGTGTGGCACCAATAGAGGATAAAATTAGATAATAACGTTTAAGGTGGTTTGGACATATAGAAAGAAGATCAAAAGAAGAACCTGTAAGAAGGTATGAAAAACTAGATTTTGAAAGTATTAAAAGAGGTAGAGGATGACCACAAAAGTGTTGGAAAGAACAATGAAGAATGATCTAGCTTATTGTGAGTTAATTGCTAACATGGCAAATGATAGAGTTCTGTGGAAACAAAGAATCCATGTAGCCAACCCCGTCTAGTATAGGAAAAGACTTAGTTGTTGTAGAGTTTCCTTCAAGAAGCTCTAAAGTGTTGGAAGGAAGTGATAAAGTAAGCGTTGCTTTATGGGAGTTAAGTGATAATATGACACATGATAGAATACAATTGTGACTAAGAACCCACGTAGACTACCCCCACCTAGTGTGGGACAAGCCTTGTTTTTGGCTTTGGTTAAAGTTAATTCCAATGTTGTTCGACGCGTATCGTATCGTGTATTATTTTGGTCCATGATATGGGTGTATCGTAGCGTAGCATAGCGTACTTTAATATTAAAAAATAGTAAAAATCTAAAAAAATCCAAAACATCTAAAAAATATCAGAAAAATATAGAAAAATTTTGATAATTGCAAAGAGTTCATATAATGCAAAGTTTAGTACATATTGATCATTCACCATTGAACAATTAAAACAAATTACATATTTTAAGGCAAAAAATGAAATACATTTACATTTACATATTGTAATAAGGATGAACTAAATAATCTTCATCTCTTCTATAATCCTGTCTTGTAATATATCAAAATTATCCAAAGATCAAACTGGCTTTCTTCTCTATTTACCTTTTTGAATTGACTACAAGAAAGAAAGATAAGTAATTAGTAAATAACATTAATAATTAAAGTCAAACAATATATTAAATTGAATCTTTAAGTACTAATTAATACAAGATTACCTTTCGTGAAGCCGCATATTATAACGAATGAAAACTAAGTCATTCAACCGCATATGTTCCAACTTGTTGCACTTTTTTGTGTGGATGTGTTCAAAGACACTCCAATTCCTTTTACATCCTGTTGCACTACAGTTTGACTCAGAACTCTTACTGCAAAATCTCTAAAGTTTGGGCAATCACTTCTAAACCTATTTCACCAAACATTTGTAAAAAAGGAAACATTAGAGACTTAATCCAAAATAATATAAGATTTAAGAAACTTAAATATAAAGATAAACAATTTACCTTGACGCATATTAGTGTGGTTGCGAATTGCTACACGCAAACCTATTAAGTAAAGAGCATTATCATAGATCTTCATCTCTCGATGTATAGCATTTGTTGTGCTCTCATCAGGGATTAATCTATCTATACAATCAATGATGTCTCGATTAACCTCACCGTCTCTTTTGAAGCTTGCTGAGTACTTGAATGTTGGGTTTAGATAATATTTTGTTGCATGAATAGGTTAATGCAATTATTTGTTCCATCTATTATTTATAATTTCCCATAACGATACATAATCTCTTTTTTTATCATTAAAATTATTTCTAATAGCTTCTTTTGCCCTATCCATGGCTTTATAAAGGTAGTTTATAGATGGTTTCTCATCGCTATCAGTCAATCTCAAAACCTTTACTAAAGGATATGTAATCCTCAACCATCTAATATATGCATTCCAACATGTACTCTTAAAGACTGTCTCTGAAATCTCATTCAACTTTTTGTTTCTTCTATTTTGAGGCAACTCTATAAATTGTCCTCACTCATATGAGGAAAACATTCACTTTAAGGCTTGCTTCTGTCTCATAATACTCTGTACAGATAAGAAATTAGTTGCATCTGCACGAAGAAGCTCTACACCATCTCTATATCTCTTTCGTCATACACAATACAAAGGCATGATTGTAGATAAATTTGGTGATATCTTGGCAACACTCAGTTGTTGCCTTTATCTCGTCCATCTCACCAATGTCCTAAAAGATGAGATATAAACAATGGGTTGCTCATGGTGTCCAATAGAAAGTCCCATAAGTATCTACTAACTCCTTCCCAATTGTTTTATAGTTGCATTATCTGTAATCAGTAGCCCAACCTCTTATATCACCTTATCAAACTCTTGCCTTAGGATCTCTGCAGTGTGCCTCTCCTCTGATATGTCTAGAGATCTTAAAAACATAAGTCCTTTAGGATAGTAGAGAAGAAAGTTTAATAAGGCCCTTCCTCATCTATCTATTCATTCGTCTACCATGATAGTGCATCCTGTCTCCTTCCATGACTCTCTCAAAATCGAAGAATATTCTTGCACTTAATGACAGTCTTATCTAATATCTTTCCTCTCAACTTGTGATAAGAGGGCATATTGTATCTTGGACTAATATTAACAATTGCATTTATCATTTTTGAGAGTGATGGAAGAATTGATAGAGATGTTACGCATAGAATTAATGCCGGTTGGTTAAAATGGAGATAAGCATAAGGTATTCTTTGTGATAAGAAGATACAATTAAAGTTAAAAGGTAAATATTATAGAGCAGCAATTAGGCCTGCTATGTTTTATGGTTATGAGTAACTCCGCCCATGTAAGGATCACCCTTGCATTGTCGGTCCCAAGCCTGGATAAAGGAGGAGGGTTGTGTTTGGCTTCCGACAGTCAGCATAAATCTTCGTCGGATTTTTTATAACATGGATTACAAAAATTATAAGCATTGCCTAGCGACGTGCTGCAGAGCCCAAATGCAGTAAGAAGTAAGCAAGGGTCACTACATTTTCGCCCGAATGTAGTGAATCAATTACAGAGAGGGTTCCCACATCATGGACGGGTGTGGGTAAAGAAGTTAGTCCCGCTACATTATCGTTCGAATGTTAGAAAATTTTTCAGAGAGGGTCTTCGCATTTTGATTTTGGACGGATAAGGAAGCTAGTCCTAGATAATAAGATTCGTATTGGTTCTTGGAATATCGGAACATTATCCGGTAAGCTAATGGAGGTGGTAGATATTATGATTGAGAGAAAGATTCATATTCTATGTTTACAAGAGACAAAATGGGTTGGAGAAAAAACAAAGGAGATAGATGATACATGCAGTGTTGTCTGACGTGTATCGTATCGTGTATCGCTGGGCTCCACAATACGGGCGTATCGTATCATACTTTAATATTAAAATAATGTAAAAATTAATTAAAAATCAATAAAAATTAGTAAAAATCTGATTTTTTTAAAAAAAATAGGAAAAATTCAGAAAAAATATGGTAATTGCTTTAAATTCATATAATGTAAGTTTAGTACAGATTGAGCATTCAACATTAAATAATTGCATCCAAATTTACATATTTTGAATCCAAAAAATGAAATACAGACACAGTTACATTTTACAAATTGTAATTAGGATCATCAACTAAATAATCTTCATCTTCTCCTTGTTGCAGATCCTCATCATCATTATTAGCGACACCTTCTTGGAAATCAAATTCTTCATCTCCTTGATGTTGTTATTGCGCTCCTTCCAAATTAATCGAGGCAATGTCTTCTTCAGTTAGGAGGGCATTTTCTTCAGTGTCTTTCATAACCCAATCTTCTAATATATCAAAATTATCCAAACTTATTAGATCGAACTGGCTTTCTTCTCTATTTACTTTTTTTAATTGCCTACGATAAACAAAGATAAATAATTAATAAATAATATTAACAATTCAAGACTGAAGTTAAACAATATTGAATTGAAAGTGATACAACATTACCTTTTACGAAGGCGCATGTTACAACGAGTATAAACTAAATCATTATTCTTTTGTGTTCCAACCTGTTGCGCTTCTTTGTATGGATGTGTTCAAAAACACTCCAATTTCTTTCACAACCTGTTGCACTATAGGTTTGGCTTAAGACTCTCACTACAAAATCTCTAAGGTTTGGACAATCACTTCTAAACATATTCCACCAAAGTAAAAAAAACAAACATTATAGACATAATCCACAGTAACGTAAGATGCAACTTAAATATGAAAATAAACAATTTACCTTGACGCATAGTAGTACGGTTGCGAATTGCAACAGACAAACCCATCAAGTGAAGAGCATTATCATATATCTCCATCTCTCGATGTATAGTATCTGTTGGACTCTCATCATGGACTAATATGTCGATATAATCAATGATGCCTCGATTAACCTCACCGTCCCTTTTGAAGGTTGCTGAGTACCTGAATGATGGGTTTAGATAATATGTTGCTGCATGAATAGGCTGATGCAATTGTTTATTCCATCTACTATCAATTATTTTCCACACGAGCACATAATCTCTCTTTTTTCCATTAAAATTATTTCTGATGGCTTCTTTTGCCCTATCCATGGCTTCATAAAAGTAGCCCATAGATGGTTTCTCCTCCCTGTCAACCAATCTCAAAACTTTTACTAAAGGATAAGTAATTTTCAACAATATAACACATGCATTCCAAAATGAACTTAAAACTGTCTTTGCAATCTCATTCAACTTTTTATTTTTTCTGTTCTGAGGTAACTCTGCAAATTGTTGCCACTCATCTGAGGAGAACATTTTCTTCAAAGCTTGTTTTTGTCTAACAATACTCTGTACAGATAAGAAGTTTGTTGTGAACCGAGTTGTAGCTGTTCGAAGAAGCTCTGCACCTTTTGTATATCTCCTCATCATAGACAAAACAAATGCATGGTTGTAAATGGATTTTATAATATCGTGGCAACACTCAGTTGCTGTCTTTATTTCATCCATCTCACCAATGTCCTCAAGGATGAGATCTAAACAGTGGACTGCACATGGTGTCCAGTAGAAAGTCCTATAAATATTAGCTAACTCCTTCCTAGCTGCTTTGTAGTTAGCTACATTATCTGTAATCAATTGGACTACATTCTCTAGTCCAACCTCCTTCATAACCTTATCAAATTCTTGTCGTAGGATCTTTCCAGTGTGCCTCTCCTCTGACAAATCTAGAGATCTCAAAAACATGAGTCCTTTAGGGCAGTATAAAAGAAAGTTTAGCAATGTCCTTCCTCGCATATCTGTTCATCCATCTGCCATGATAGTGCATCCCGTTTCCTTCCACGACTGTCTTAAAGTCGAACAGTATTGTTGCACTTCAATGACGGTCTGATCTAATATCTTTCCTCTCAACTTCTGATAAGAGAGCATCTTGTATCGTGAACCAATGTTAGCAATTGCATCTGCCATTGCTTGAAAATGAAAACTGTTTGCTGCATTAAATGAAATGCATGCATCATAAAACCATCTGCCCACTGCAAGGTCTACCTGATCATGCAGTTGTTCTAAAGCCATAACATCACGAATTTCAGGTTGAGCACCAGGTGTAGTGGAAAGAGGAAAGAATGAATGTATGCTAGAAGAAGCTCTTCCTCTACTCCTTGCTGAACTTTCTCTTCTACCACCACCAAAGTTTTCAGCAATCCTCTTTCTCTTGCTAGGTGCTCGTGAACTGTTACTACCAGCCTCTGTTCTACCATCTGAAGGCAAACTATCAGTGAATCTAACTCCAGTGGCAATAGCATCATCAACTTCTTCAAACATCTCGAATCCATTTTGTTGTTTCATTTCCTGTATACTCTCATCATCTGCAGGCATTGTTATTTAATACCTTTTGGCAAACTTCTAACTCTGCCTGTGCATGGAACAACTTCTTTCCTGGTTCCTGCTACGTGGTGTTTCAACCTTGAAATTCCACCACTAACCACCTTTTAACAAAATAAGCATATGATCTTTAACCTGAAACTCTCAACTGGTATACCCCACTGCCATGCCGGATCATCAGACCGAGAATGGGAGTCTCTACCACCCCTTCCTGCCATCTCAATGGAGTATTTTAATTCAAACAAAAACCTAAAAATAAAAGCATTTCGTAAATCGTCAATCTTCAAATAACAATCAAATGGAGTGTCTCTCACTTCATGAATGCAATAAAAATCGTATACACACTTAATAGCTTCATATTTTGTCATTCAAAAAAGAAAAATACAAAATAACACAAAAAACAATAAATATAAAGGGAAAAAATGAAGAAAAACATTAAAAATATACCAAAATTCGAGTTAGGAGGCTTGCACGGATACTGTAGGGCACGATTTTAGAGTTTTGAACACCAAAGAAGCGAAAACCGGATCTTAGGGAGCTTGAGGAACTCAAAAGGAGAGACGAAAGTTTTAAATACCTATGGTCAATTTTTCAGAGTGATGGAAGAATTGATGGAGATGTTACACATAGAATTAATGCTGGTTGGTTAAAATGGAGATGAGCATCAGGTATTCTTTGTGATAAGAAGATACCATTAAAACTAAAAGGTAAATATTATAGAGCAGCGATTAGGCCTGCCATGTTTTATGGTTTTGAGTGTTGGTAAGTTAAAATCAACATGTACAAAAGATGTCTGTGACAGAACATTGTTTAGACCGTATACATAATGAGGTTATTAGAAATAAATTAGGAGTGGCACCAATAGAGGATAAAATGAGAGAACATTGTTTAAGATGGTTTGGACATATAGAAGGAAGATCAAAAGAAGAACCTGTAAGAAGGTTAGAAAAACTAAATTTGGAAAGACCGTATACATGTAGTCGACCCCGTCTAGTATGGAAAAAGGCTTAGTTGTTGTTTATGTTTTATGGTTCTGAGTTTTGGGCAGTTAACTATCAACATGTACAAAAGATGTCTGTGACATAAATGAAGATGTTGAGATGGATGAGTGGTCATACAAGAAAAGACCGTATACATAATGAGGTTATTATAAACAAATTAGGAGTGGTACCAATAGAGGGTAAAATGAGAGAATATCGTTTAAGATGGTTTGGACATATAGAAAGAAGATCAAAAGAAGAACTTGTAAGAAGTTATGAAAAATTAAATTTGGAAAGTACTAAAAGAGATGGAGGATGATCACAAAAGTGTTGGAAAGAAACAATAAAGAATGGTCTAACTTATTGTGAGTTGATTGCTAACATGGACACGCAGGGATTTGTGAAAACAAAGAATCCATGTAGCCGACCCCGTCTAGTATGGGAAAAGGCTTAGTTGTTGTTGTTGTATTCTTAAAAATGAAATTTGTTTGCTGTATTAAATGGAATGCATGTATCATAAAACCATATACCCACTGCAAGGTCTGCCTGATCATGTAGTTGTTTTGAAGCCATAGTAGCACGAATTTTAGGTTGAGTACTAGGTGTAGTATTATAAGAAAAAAATAAATGTATGCTAGAAGCAACTCTTCCTCTACTCCTTCATGAGCTTTCTCTTCTAGCACTTCTACTTGCAAAATCTTAAGCAACCCTCTTTCTCCTGTTTGATGATCGAGAACTATTACTATCAATCTCTGTTCTAGTATCTGAAGGAATACTATCAGTAAATCCAATACCATCATCATCATCATCTTCCTCAAACATTCTTAAATCATCATTTTGTTGTCTCCTCTCATGTATGCTCTCAATCATCCGAAGACATCGTCATTTAATGCCTTCTGGCAAATTTCTAACTTTGTCAGTAAAAGGAGCAACTTCTTTCCTAGTTCCTGTTAGATAGTGTTTCAATCGTAAAATTCCACGACTAGTCACCTTCTCACAAAACAAGTATCCAAATCTTTAATCTGGAACTCTCAATTTATATATCCCATTTTATGCAGGATCATCATACTGAGAATGGGAGTCTCTATTACCCCTTCCTGCCATATCAATTGAGCACTTTAATTCAATAAAAAACCTTAAAATAAAAGCACTTCATAAATCCTTAATCTTCACATAACACTCAAATAGTGTCTCCCACTTCATGAATGCTTAATAACTTTATATTTTGTCATTAAAAAAACATAAATAACACCAAAAAAAATAAATACAAAGAAAAAATTCAGAAAATAGTTAAAATATACCACAATCCGAGTTTGGAAGCTTGCACAAACACCGTAGAACACTTTTTTGAGAGCCTTGAACACCAATGAGGAGGACCTAGCTTGAGTTGCTCTGAAAAAACTACAGAAACCCGCAAAAATATGGGTTTCTGTTCGGTCAAGGACCCTTTATATGGCTCCCTGGGCGTGTCGCCGTATTGTACAATATACAGTGTGATACAGACAACACTGGTTAATTCTTTCCAAATCCCAAGTTAATTCTTTCCAAATCCCAAGTGACATGTCTATTTTCCTTAAGAATTTAGTCTGTAAAGTTATTTATGCATGCATGCTTACTCATCAACAAAGTATTCTAGTAATAGTCTTCTTCCTTACATAACTCACATCCTACTAGTTGGAGTAAGATCATCAGCATATCTGTTGGTTTTAACCAAGAAGTTTTTCTGCAGGGGTCGATGGAGAGTCAGAATCATGATTCCTGTCCTAAAGCCCAAGTTAAGGTCAAGTTGAACCTGGGCTCTGATTCTTTTCATGTAAGTGTTGCAAATGGGTTGCTGTCGACACAGCTTACTGTTATGAAAGAAGAAAGCATGACCATACTGAAGGATTATATCACCAAACACAACGCACCGAATGATGTCCCAGATGAGGTGTCAGAGGTCTCTGAGGATGAGGACAACCCAGCCAACAAGCCTCCTGAAAGGTCTAGGAAGAGAAAATAACTTTTCATTGTTCTCAGGCAAGAAAGATCCATGAATGGGATTCCTTTTTCCAACTTGTGGATTGCCAGCAAAAAAAACTCGGAATCATCTGTTGATTCGAAAGAAAAATATTATGTCCTTTATCTTTCCAGATGGATTGACTGTTTCTAATTCAAAATTGCAAGAAGAACCTTTGCCTTGTATGGATGTTTCCTTGCCTTCTTTTTCTTCTGCTATGTCATACACACCCTTCTTAATAGCTGCCTTTACCTCGACAACAGGCATGGCAACCTTGTCTGAACTACCGTTTGATGTAATTAACTTCTGATCGCTTGCCCCATTCTATCCGGAAGTACTCGCACCCATTGTGATGGTAATTCTTAAAGTTATTCCTTCGACAAAGTACTAGAACAGAAAATATTATCGTGAGCCTCCGTTAAAGCTACAAAGGTGTTTCATTTTCTTCTCTTCAGTGGAAGTTTTGTCTTCCTCCAACGCATCATAATTTTGGCGTTCTTTATTTAAGATCTGGTTAAGAGTATACCTTCATTGTATTTGATCTCTGCTACAAGTTTAAAAATGAGCGTGACTTCGGTCTTGTTACAATGGAGAGGAAAAAAACTATGAATTGCTTCTCAGGGCAGGGATGTTATTTTCAGAAGTATTACTTGTTCTCTTCTCTGTTTAATTCAAACTTTGTTCTTGCACGCACCCGCGACGGTCTCCTGATTATGGCACTTGAATTGATGATTTGAGCCGGCCTAAGAATGCTGTGCCAGGCTGCTCCTATGAAAGCACTTTGACAGCCCTCCGCAGCTCAACGCGAACTTGGAGATTTGGTGGGAGACATTGGGAGATAGGGGTGATCACTGTTAATTGCTTCTAATTAACAAAAGGGCTCTTGGCTCTCCGGCCTAGGGGGTTCAACTCAAAAGAACCTAAGTCGCTTTTTTCTAGTCAAAGGTCAAGAGCTTGTTCAATGCACAGGGCGTGCACATCTGGTAGCAACCTGCCTGGCCCCTGCTTGTGAATCCAAAAGAAATAATCAAATATGAGAAAACCATAAAACTACGCTTTGAAGCAGAAACGAGTACTTTGCTTGCACAATATTACTATTATTATTATTATTGTTATTATTATTATTATTATTATTAGAAGGGGAGGCCGAAGCCTAACACACACCCTCAGGGAGTTGAACTCCCCACCACCAGCAACAGCGCTAGAGGGCCCTGCCATTGAGTCTGTTTGTAAAGTCGCACCTGAAAGCTGTTAGCTTATTATGTATAAGTAGAGTCTGTTTGTAAAACTACTGATAATTGGTGAATCTCTCTATTAGGGGATGGACGTGCAATGTGATCTCTGCCTCCGTATTATTAAAGAGGACCTCTTGCTGCTAGAGGGCAGACAAGGCGTCGGCGGCCATGGGCCTACTTATTCAACTAGCACCAATGGCATGACTAGGCTCGGCCGTCCACACACATGGGAGCGCCTAGTTAAGTTGTCTAAAAGTTGACGAGCCATCGAGAGACCTTGCCAGTCTTTGCTGAACTCTACACACATAACATGCCATGACGCATTTCACTGCAGAGTTTCAATGAACTCTACACCACCGTATCACTACTTTTCTCTTCACAAAAACTGTCTCTGCATGGACTTGCTAATTTTTCATCAAACACAACCACCATAAGGAGCAGCAGAAGCGGGGATTCGAACCCACGCATCATGGCTCCGTGCTCTGTAAATTTAGAAGCAATAATGGCAGCTCTTGCTGTGATGGTGAATCGACAAAGATCGAAACAACCTTTCAAGGCGTTGGAACAAACAACTTGGCCTAAAACTCACGGCCAGATCCTTCGCTCCCACGAACATAATAGGAAGTTCATAGGTAAGTAGAAGATTGTAAATCATTGATACGCTTGATGCGAAGAAAAGTTGATGCCATATGCATAAGGGTAAGCAGAGTTTCACCAACTTGTGTATGCAGCTGAAGCCATATTATACACCCTCACCCGTGAGATTAAGGGGTTCCAAGAAAAGTAAGAGACTGAACGATGGGATGTTATTTAAAAGGAAAGTAGCAGTCATCAACACCACCAGTGAGCACCTGGCCACCATCTGTTTCGAGGACGCTCCGAGAGAACATCTCATTCAAACGCCCACTGGTTCTCCCTCCGCACTTCTTCCTCCTCTTCCGGCGTGAAGTCGTTCTTTATGTTGAAAGTCTTGCGGATCTCCTCGGGTGTTTTGCCCTTGATCATGTCAGCGACTGTTTGGCATGTCAAGTCCAGGAGGTTCGGAATGTTGAGGTAGTTAGCGGCCTGGAAGAACAAACTTCAACCATTAGCTTGTAGGTAACTTCAATTGATCATGGTGCAGGAAGAAACATGCATATTTGATTCCTTAGAAAGTAAAAAAATCCCAAAAGAACAACAGAAAAGCATGCGATCTGCAAGTGTTCTCAAGATGCATTCTTCTTCTGATGTTTATACACAAACCAAAATAGATATTAAACAGTGCAGGTGCATATACTTGTCGGATTTCCATTCAAAATCAAATAATAAACATGAAAAACCAATGGATGATACCTAAATGCGGACACTCCTTTTATACCAGCAGGTAATCTTATGCGATTTATGGCCAGGGGTAATTTTATGCGATTTATGGCCAGGGAGATATACTTCTGATGACATAATAATATAATAGCAACGAAAACCCCATAGTCAGCAGCTGCACCAGTTTCCAGTTTTGGAAAAGTACCACGCGTGCATCAAATTCTATACTCATCAGCGACATATACAAAACGATGTAACAACTTCGGAAATAATGCAAAAGCGGGTCGTGCACACCCGAGGCCCTTATGGCAGAGGTCTGACGTGAAAAACAAGGATCTGAAAGTTAACAAACATTAAAGAACCGAATACTAATTGGCATGATCCTAGAGGAAAGCATAACGACGCATGCTGGCCTGCCCTGATGCTAAAAACGAAGGCAAGATGAAACAAAATATATATTAATCATTTGCATCTGGGATCCGAATAACCGAAAGGAAGGAAAACTCCAGACCAACTTCAAACATTTGAATCGATTACGTCCTCCAGCAGAACAAGAACATCAAGATTTACAAAGCCAACTTAATATGCATCATCTCCAAAGAACTACCATGGTGACCGCCATTATAATTGATTGAAACGTAAAAATGAGTCGTTTCACCGAGACAAAAGAAGCTTCACCTCGAGACAACAATGTATGACAGGAGGACCGTTTTCGTGTTTGTATTTCTAATCGGAGCTAAAATCGTCTAATTAAACAGATAAAATAGAACCGAGAGTAAACCAAAATAATCATCATCATTCACAGCAAAAAATCTCCGAGACAAATCAGACCGATCAAGAAGAAATCACTCTCTAATCATGAGCTTGGGAACCCGTAGCCCTAGAAACGAAATCAAATATCAATCGATCGATGATCAAGATTGAAGAAGAGGGAAGAGAATATAATACCAGAATCAGATCGAAGAGGGTGGCCTGGTCGACCTTGACGAACTCGGCGTCCCAGGCCTTTAGTTCGTCTTCGCCGGTGAGATTATCCGCGGCGTTCTTCTGAGCCGCGGCCGCGTCAACGTGCTTTTTGCAGTACTCAATGACCTTGGAGAGGATCTTGCCGCTGACGTTCGGACACGGAATCCACGAGTCGATGCATCCGTCATCGATCAGGTTAGAGATCGTCGTTGATTTCTTGGCCACCGCCTCCGCTATCTCAAACTCCTCTCCGTCCGAGCTCTTAAGGACCACCTTCTTACCTTCCGTCATCTTCTCTCGATAAATCGCCTTCTTCCTTCTTCTGAAGACCCTAACCCTAATTGGGGGAGCGCAAAGAAAACTCGCTGACGCAAAAGAAGAGAGCCTGGAGAGCAGATGTTCGGGGAATTATTGGGTTTCCTCTCATATTTATACAGAGTGCGGGTGTAGGGAACCCCTATGGCACTAGGTGATGATTGATTACGAGGCGACCATATAGACATAGTGGCCAGCCAGCAAGCACCACGTGACACCTGCTAACAATGTATCCTGGCCAATCAGCAGGCACCGCATGGCGCTTGCTGGCTGGCCACGGTTGCCCGGTTGTCAACGTGCGCCACATGACATTTTGGGTTTTTTATATTTATTTTTAAATAAAAAATGAAAAATGTTAATGAACAATATTTTTGTTTTATAAAACTCACAAGCTCTTGTTCTTCCATGATTCCATTTGCTCTTCTTGCTAGTCTTAATCTTTGTCTAACGATTGAATTCAATTATTTGAGAGCTATATTTTGACAATATATACTTAAATTTCATCATCTATTTTTTTCATATTATTGTATTTAAATTTTATTTATTATTTAATTTATTCAATTATTTGTAATGACTTATCGTGGTGATGGTTCTTCTAGTTCTAAAAACAAAGATAAAGTCATTTTGATAAAAAGTCATTGTTGTCATATTCCTTTGTGAAATTATGTTAAAAAAAAGTTCAATAAATACAATCTACACAATGAGAACACTCTCCAAAAGCTAAGTCACAAGTATCTAATTTAGTTGAAATTTATTTTCTAAAATTATATGATGAACAATGCAGTATAAATCAAGCAAAGACTTTTAGTTATGGATTTACAAATAAAAAAATAGACAAAGAAGAAAATAGGACTAAGACTATAACAAAGATTTTTTTTCATCATATGAGAACACTCTCCAAAAACAAAGGTTTTTTTCATATAAACAGTCACACTTTAACCACCCACAAGAAGTTGCAAACACAAGCTAAAAAAATCAATTTCCAACATCCTTTGGAGATTGTTCATCCTTCTTTTCCTCCTAAAAAGCAAATATAGGAATCAAAATATCAAGTTAGAATAGTTACAAAGTGACGCCAAAATAGTTTTCAACCAGTAGGAAACATAAAAAATCAACAACAACTATGCTTTCTCCATTACTAAATGGGGTCGGCTACATGGATTTTTGTTTTCATAAAACTCGATCGTGTGTCATGCTAACAGTTAATTCAACATTAACTTAGATAATTCTTTATTGTTTCCTTCACTTTTGTAGTCTTCCTCTTTCTCTTTTAATATTTTTACAATCTAGTATCTCATACCTTCTTACAGGATCTTTCTTTGATCATCTTTCCACGTGATTGAACCATCCTAAACGATTTTTTCTCATTTTGTCATCTATTGGTATCACTCTCGATTTGTTTCTAATAACCTTAGTACGTATACGGTCTTTCCTTTATGACCATTCATCCATCTCAACATCTTCATTTCTGCCATGAATATATCTTTTATACATGTTGATAATTAACTATAATTAACTGCTCAATACTTAAAAGCATAAAGCATAATGGGTCAAATTATTGCTTTACAATATTTACCTTTTAACATTAATTATATCTTCTTATCAAATAAGATACCTAATACACCTCTCTATTTTAACCAGCTTGCATTAATTTTATCTGAAACATCTCCATCGATTTTTTCATCACTTTGAAAAATTAACCTTAGGAATTTAAAACTTTGTTATAAGAGATACAATGATCTCCACCCATGTAAGGGATCACTCTTGTATTACCAGTCCCAAGCCCAAATAAAGGAGGAGGGTTGTGTAAGGCTTCCGACAGCCAGCGTAAAACTTCGTCGGACTTTTTATAATATACAACAACAACAACAACAACTAAGCCTTTTCCCATATTAAACAGGGTCGGATACATGGATTCTTTGTTTCCACAGATCCCTATCGTGTGCCATGTTAGCAGTTAACTCACAATAAGCTAGATCATTCTTTATTGTTTCTTTCCAACACTTTTGTGATCGTCCTCTAGCTCTTTTAATACTTTCCAAATTTAGTTTTTCATACCTTCTTAAAGGTTCTTCTTTTGATCTTCTTTCTATATGTCCAAACTATCTTAAACGATATTCTCTCATTTTACCCTTTTGTTTCTAATAACCTCATTATGTATATGGTCTTTTCTTGTATGACTACTCATTCATCTCAACATCTTCATTTCTGTCACAGACATCTTTTGTACATGTTGATGGTTAACCGCCCAACACTTAGAACCATAAAACATGGCAGGCCTAATTGCTACTCTATAATATTTACCTTTTAACTTTAATGGTATCTTCTTATCCCAAAGAATACCTGATGCTCCTCTTCATTTTAACCAACCAGCATTAATTCTATGCGTAACATCTCCATCAATTCTTCCATCACTCTCAAAAATTGACCCTAGGTATTTAAAACTTTCCTTTTGGGGGATGCAATGTGTGCCAATTTTAATTTCTATGTCCTCTAAGGTAACCAAATGATCAAACTTACATTCCATATATTCTGTCTTTGTTCTACTAAGTTGGGGGCCTTTGTTTTATAATGTTTCTCTCCATAGTTCCAATTTTTTATTCACTTTTTCCTTAGACTCCTCCACTAATACAATGTCATCAACAAATAACATACACCAAGGTACTTCATCTTGAATATGTTCTGTTAACTCATCAATCACCATTATAAATAACATACACCAAGGATTTTTATAACATGGATTACAAAAATTATGAGCATTGCTTTAGAGCATCTCCGCCTCGCGACGTGTTGGTCCTAGATAATAAGATTCATATTGGTTCTTGAAATATTGGAACATTATCCGATAAGATAATGGAGATGGTAGATACTATGATTTGGAGAAAGATTCATATTCTATGTTTACAAGAGACAAAATAGGTTGGAGAAAAAGCAAATGAGATAGAGGGTACAGGTTTTAAATTATGGTATTCAGGTAAAGAAAAGGCTTGAAACGAAGTTGGTATTATCATAAATAAAGATTTAAAAGATAGTGTAGTAGACATTTAATGATATGATGACCGAATCATGACGTTGAAATTAGTGTTAGGAGCAGAGGTTTTGAATATAGTTTATCCTTACGCACCCCAAGTAGGATTAGAAGAGAGTATAAAGACAGCTTTTTGGGAAGAGTTAGATAAGGTAATTCAAAAGATTCCACAAAGGGAGATGATTTGTTTAGGAGGAGACTTAAATGGATATGTCGGTAAAGAGGCATTACGATATCAAGGGATTCATGGAAACTTTGGTTTTGTTGATATAAATGAGGAAGGTAGGGAGATTTTAAATTTTGCTATGATATTTGATCTCTTTATATTCAATACAATCTTCAAAAAATGAGATGAACATTTAATTACTTATAAGAGTGCTTATCACAAACACAAATTGATTACTTTATTTATAAAAAAAAAAAGATAGAGCGTGTCATAAAGATTGCAAGGTAATTCTAGGAGAAAGTTTAACCATCCAACATCGACTTTTAGTTATGGATTTATAAATAAAAAAATGGACAAAGAAGAAAAGAGTGCATCGAGCTATTCACACTAAACGGTAGAACCTAAAAAGCGAGAAAGAAGATATATTTAAATAGAAAGTCCTTCAAGGAGATGTTTGGAATTATGTTGATACATCCTGTGATATGTGGAACAATATGGTTGTACATATTAGAAAAGTGGCAAAAGATGTGTTAGGGGTATCTAAGGGAGGTGTACCGGCATAAAAAGAAGCTTCGTGGTAGAGTGAAGTAGTGCAAAATAAAATCAAGGAAAAGAGGTCATGTTACAAATTACATTATGCTAAGAAAACTATTGAAACTTTAGAGGCTTATAAGAAAGCAAAGAAGGAAGCGAAAAAGGCCGAGTGAAGAAAAGATAAAATTTGGGAGGATTTATATAAAAAACTAAACTCAACAGAGGGTAAAAGAGATATTTTTAGGATAGCTAGGGCTAGAGATAAGAAAACTAAAGATCTTAATTATGTTAGATGCATCAAGGACGAGGATGAAAAAATTCTAAAGGCAAATAATGATATAAGAAATAGATGAAAAAACTATTTTTATAAGCTTTTTAATGAAAATAAAGATGTTAGTATTAGCTTAGGAGAGTTAGCCAAATCATAAAAGTATATAAACCATAATTTTTACCGACGTATTCAAAAGAATGAAGTAAAAAAGGCTCTTAAACATATGAAGGGTCGTAAATCGGTAGGACCAGATAATATTACTATAGAAGTTTGGAAAATACTAAGAGAAATAGGGATCACTTGGCTCACAAGACTATTTAATGAAATATGGAAAAACTAAAAGATGCTCGAAGAATGGAGAGATAGTACACTTATACCTATATATAAGAACAAGGGAGACATTCAAAATTGTGTGAATTATTGAGGTATTAAGTTAATGAGCCATACTATGAAATTGTGGAAAAGAATTATCGAACGTAGGTTTAAGTACAATGGAGAACCAATTTGGATTCATGCTAGACAGATCTACTGTTGAAGCGATTCACCTTTTGAGACATCTTATGAAATATTTTAGAGCAAAAAAGAAAGACCTTCACATGATATTTATTGATCTAGAAAAAGCTTATGATAGGATATCGAGGGAGGTTCTTTGGAGAACTTTGGAAAAAAAAGTATTCATTGACCTACATTAACCTTATAAGAGATATGTATGATGTGCAAAAACTTGTCTGAGGACTCATGAAGGAATGACAGGCTTCTTTGAAGTTAATAAATTGTTACATCAAGGATTAACTTTAAGTCCATACTTATTTATAATGGTGATTGATGAGTTAACAAAACATATTTAAGATGAAGTACCTTGTTGTATGTTATTTGCAAATGACATTGTATTAGTGGAGGAGTCTAAAGAAAAAGTTAATAGAAAATTAGAACTATGGAGAGAAACATTAGAAAGCAAAGGCCTTCAACTTAGTAGAACAAAGATAGAATATATGGAATGTAAGTTTGATCATTTGATTACCTCAGAGGACATAGAAATTAAAATTGACACACATCCCGAAGGGAAAGTTTTAAATACCTAGGGTCAATTTTTGAAAGTGATGGAAGAATTGATTGAAATGTTACACATAGAATTAATGTTGGTTGGTTAAAATGGAGAGGAGCATTAGGTATTCTTTGTGATAAGAAGATACCATTAAAGTTAAAAGGTAAATATTATAGAGCAATAATTAGGCCTGTCATATTTTATGGTTCTGAGTGTTGGGCAGTTAATCGTCAACATGTACAAAAGATGTCTCTGACAAAAATGAAGATGTTGAGATGGATGAGTGGTCATACAATAAAAGATCGTATACATAATGAGGTTATTAGAAACAATTTAGGAGTGGCACCAATAGAGGATAAAATGAGAGAATATTGTTTAAGATGGTTTGAACATATAGAAAGAAGATCAAAAGAAGAACCTATAAGAAGGTATGAAAAACTAAATTTGGAACCACAAAAGTGTTGAAAGAAATGATAAAGAATGATCTAGCTTATTGTGAGTTAACTGTTAACATGGCACATGATAGGGATATGTGGAAACAAAAAATCCATGTAGCCGACTCCGTCTAGTATGGGAAAAGGCTTAGTTGTTGTTGTCATTTTTGAAATTATATGATGAACAATGCAGTGCAAATCAAGCAAAGTTTAATTAGTATGATAAGGTATACAATTTTAAACCAAATGGTTGTAGAACACTAAGAAATCATGCTATGAAAAAAATATATAGCTTCAATAGATTTAGATATTCATCAAGCTCAATTTTTTGCATAGAAAAGTTTCTATGCAAGTGGATTTGCTTCTATGAGGCGTTTCCACTAACTCTTCACTTAAGATAAAGAGAGTCTGCACATTTTGTTTAAGTAGAGCATCATTCTTTTAATTTTGGTTAAAAACTTGGATTTGTTGATTACATTAAGAATGCTCATAATTCTTTAGTTGCACATATTTTTAGACAATTGGTTAGCAAACAAACAACAACAACTAAGCCTTTTTCCATGCTAGATGAGGTCGACAATTAGTTAGCAAATATATTCGTAAATTATATAAAGAGTAAAAAAAGAGTTAGCTTCATTTAGAAGTAGCTCTTGCATTATCACAATTTCGTATTGATTCTTACTTATCTCATACTTTAAAGGAGATGATAGAAAAATGGCTTAATTATAATATAGAGATTTCAATAATTAGTTTAGTTGATGTTGCATTAGATCATAGATTAAAATTAGAATTATTAGAATTATTTTTGAATAATTATTTTAAAGATCTTTTATTAAACGAGCTTCAGGATATCAAGTATAATCAATGATATAAGATTAAACATTAAACAATTATGTGTCGAAACCCAAAAATGGTTACGATTAAGCTGGATGGTTCGGTTATGGTTCCTAGTTTCGAGTAACCTGAAATTGTCCGTTTGAAACCGCCAACACTAACCAATAGGCCGGTTAAGTCGTTTTGATCAGAAGTCAAAGATGTCATATTCCTTTGTGAAATTATGTCATAAAAAGCAAATGGTTTTTCTAGTTGTCATATTCCTTTGTGGCGGTCCTAACCATCATATTCATTTTGATGGTTCTTCTAGTTCTACACAATAAGGACACTCTTCAAAAGCTAAGTCACAGGTATCTAATTTATTTGAAATTCATTTTTTTTAATTATATGATGAACAATGTAGTGTAAATCAGTCAAAGTTTAACTATTCTAATAAGGTATATAATTTTAAACCAAATGGTTGTGGAAAAATAACAAATCATGTTATGGAAAACATCTAGCTTCAATGGATTTAGATGTTTATCAACCTCAATTTTCTACATAGAAAAGTTTCTATGTTAGTGGATTTTCTTCTATGGGGGCTTTTCCACTACAACTTCACTCAAGATAAAGAGAGTTTGCATATTTTGTTTCAGTAGAACATCTTCCTCTTAATTTTGATTAAAAACTTGGATTTGTTAATTACATTAAGAATTCTCAAAATCCTTTAGCTGCACTTATTTTTAGAAAATTGGTTAGCAAACATATTCATAAATTATATAAAGAGAAAAAAGAGTTACCTTCATTTCATCCTAGTGTATCACTTTGTGCTGATATATGGACTGATAATTGGCACTTGCATGCATATATGGGTGTTATTATTCATTGAATAGACGAGAGTTGGTCAATTCAAAAATATCTTCTTACACTTGATTGTTTTGATAAATCACACATTGTACAAAATATTCGTTATATGCTAAAATTGGTTTTTGAAGAGTATCAATTATCTTATGAATTTTTTCAATTTCACTTGATAATATTATTGCAAACATGTGTGTCTAAATTACAAAGGATAGATCATTGTATTTTAGGTGGCAAATTTTTTTATTCAATGTGCTTGTCATGTACTTAAACTTTGTGTATAAGATGATTTAAGGATTATATGACCTAAAATACAACCTATTAAAAATACACTTAATTTTCTTTGGAGTCATCTTAATTTTAGAAATGAATGGATAGAATTTTGTAAACGAAAATGTAGATCATGAAAATTTCCAAAAAACATTGGACATCATTGGAACTCGACCTATCAAATATTGTCAGTGACTGTCCTATTGAGACTTAATAACGGAGTTTATGCACCTTCATTTTCCACAATCAAATTTGTTTGAATCTAATTGAGATGTTTGTAAATGTCTTTTAGATCTCCTTTTATTTTTAACATTGCTATAAATATTTTATCTCGTGTTTACTATCCGACTTGTCATTTATTTGTTTATCTAACTTTAGAAGTAGTTTTTGCATTACCATAATTTCGTACTAATTCTTACTTATCTCATACTTTGAAGGAGATGATAGAAAAATGACTTAATTAATAGAAAATTAAAACTATGGAGAGAAACATTAGAAAGCAAAGGCCTCTGACTTAGTAGAACAAAGACATAATATATGGAATGTAAGTTTAACCATTTGGTTACTTCATAGAACATAGAAATTAAAATTGGCACACATTGCATCCCCCAAAAGGAAATTTTAAATATCTAGGGTCAATTTTTGAGAGTGATGGAAGAATTGATGGAGATGTTACGCATATAATTAATATTGATTGGTTAAAATGGAGAAGCATCAGGTATTCTTTGTGATAAGAAGATATCATTAAAGTTAAAAGGTAAACATTATAGAGCAACAATTAGGCCTGTCATGTTTTATGGTTCTGAGTGTTGGGCAGTTAATCATCAACATGTACAAAAGATGTTTGTGATAAAAATGAAGATATTGAGATGGATGAGTGGTTATACAAGAAAAGACCATATACATAATGAGGTTATTATAAACAAATTAGGAGTGACACCAATAGAGGATAAAATGAAAGAATATCGTTTAAGATAGTTTGGACATATAAAAAGAAAGAGCCTCTAAGAAGGTATGAAAAACTAAATTTGGAAAGTAATAAAAGAAGTAGAAGACGACCACAAAAGTGTTAGAAAGAAACAATAAAGAATGATCTAGCTTATTGTGAGTCAACTGCTAACATGGCACATGATAGGGATCTGTAGAAACAAAGAATTCATGTAGCCGACCCCGTCTAGTATGGGAAAAGGCTTAGTTGTTGTTGTTGTTGTTCTAGTAATTAGTTTAGAATGATTAGAATTATTTTTGAATAATTATTTTAAAGTTCTTTTATTAAATGAGCTTAAGGATATTAAGTATAATTAATGGTATAAGATTAAACATTAAACAATTATGTGTCGAAACCCAAAACTGGTTACAATTAAGCTGGACGGTTCAGTTATGGTTCCTAGTTTCGGGTAACCCGAAATCGGCCGTTTGAAACCACCAACACCGATTTATCTAGAACCAAACATGTCTACTCCTATAGATCATTTTCTCAAACAAAAAAAAAGAGTGATTCGTCAGTCCTACAAACAAAATAAACAAAACACATCTTATAAGTTTCATCGTCATCCACCATCTTTTGCACTCATATAAAACATTTGTTTGAACTATCCACCATAACCCACTGTCTAACACTTTATCTTCAATCGATTTTTCATAAAATTTAGATAGACATGGAGATAACAGTTAAGAGTGACGAAAAAATAAGTGAGAAAAAATCAAGAGAGACTAATAAAAAGGTCAAACAACAATTAGAGTTTTGAATAAAAAAAGCTAAAAAGAGTGAGATCAAGAGAAATATCGAATTATTGAGGGAAAGAATGAGACCAAGAGAGATCATGAAAGTAAAAGAGATCGAAAAAGATTATTGGGAGAAAGAGAAAATCCAGAAAGAATCATTGAGAGGAAGAGAATTGGTTGATCAAAAAGGGGAGAACAGATGATGTACAATAAGAGTAGTGAGAATTTTAAAAAAAGGTATATGTTTAAAATAAAGTATATGAATAGTGAGTAACCCAATCTCGTAATCAAACTCCTCCTTTCTAAATCAAATTCTTTTTACATCCTAACCGGTGGTGTATTTGTAAATTACATTGAATAATGGTAGCGTATAAGGTGATAAATGGCATATTTGGCACATTATCTACCTCCATGTGGGGGAAGCTTTGAATGAATTGTCATATTCTAAATAAAGTTCTCCGTAAGAATAAGCAAAGTAGTCCCTTTGAACTTTCAAAAGGTCGAAAGATTAGTCTAAAATATCTCAAAGTGTAGGGTATTTTGTGAAAGTACTATCTCCCAACACAAGACAAAGAAGTTGTGACTTAAAATAGTGAATGTTATATTTATGGGTTACATGGAGATAAGCCATGTATACTAAATCTAATGTTTCTGGCACAGATGTCAATATAATAGTTATTAAATAGATGTGAAGGTTGTTTTCCTTCATGTTGACGTCCATGAGAAAATTTATATAAATCAACCAAAGGAATTTGTGGCTTGTGGGAATGAATCTAAAGTATGTAAGTTTGTTAAATCATTATATGGTTTGAAATAAGCCCCTAAACAATGGCATGAAAAGTTTGATTATGTGATATCCTATTTTGTCTTTGTTTTTAATGATTATGATAAATATGTATTACAAGTCGGTCAATAATACTTTCATCATTCTTTGCCTATACGTAGATGATACATTGTTGTTTGGTTCCAATATGAGAATAGTAAATAATACTAAGTCATTCTTATGTAGTAAGTTTTAAATAGACATAGATGTAACTGGTGTGATTTTAAGACTTAAAATCACAAGGTCTACTTATGTTACAGTAATCTCTCAATCTCACTATGTTGAGAAAGTTTTAGAGAGATTTGGATATACAAACTGTAAACATGTTAAGACCTCATATGATTCATCTAAGGTTTTGTATAAGAATGAAAATGGTATTCTTCTGTTTCAACTATGATATTTTCGAATTATCGATAGCTTGATGTATCTAACTAATTGTATATGACCAGATATTATATTTGTTATATGTAAGTTAAATAGATACACCAATTGTCTAAATAGAACCTATTGGAAAGCTCTAGACAGAGTGCTTCGTTATGTGAAGAGAATTATTTTTCTTTGACTACATTACGGTAAACATCTTTTGTTTTTAAAAGATTTAGTGATACTAGTTAAATAGCAAAAAATTTTGAGAGTAATGGATCACTAGATATGTATTTCTTATGAGTGGTGGCATTTTCACCTAGAAATCTAAGAAATATGCTATTTTGGCTTGTTATACCTTTGAGATTGAAAGAAGTTGTTTCCTATAATTTTAGTGCATTGTGATAACATGACTATAATTGTTAAGATCAATAGTTTCAGGTACAACCAAAAGTAACGGAGACACAATAAGTCACACTAAAGTCTATAAGAGCTCTTGTGTCTGATGGGGTCATAGCTGTAGATTTTATTGGATCCAAAGATAATACAGTTGATCCTTTGAGATGTAACTAAAATCCATGATTTATTCACAAGTAGTGGCAACCCAACCTACCTTATGTTCAATGTGGTAGTAACACATTCAAGACTATATTCAGCTAGTTCCTATAAGGACAATATTGGATAATTGAGGTAACAGTTCAAATTGGAATGTACAATTATTAAAAGCATAATATAATTATTGGTTTCGGAGGACACTTTTACACTTAAGAACTTTGTGGAGATTGTTAGATTAATGCTAATTACGGTTGGGTTTATCAAACTCATGTGCATTAATAACATTTAATTCATGTTTCTATCCCAAATATTCAATTAATGTATTATTGATATATGTGAAAGTCCTAAAGTGTAAAAAATCACATGTGAGGGACTTGTGCATGTGATGAAAAAGTTTAGTCCCATATTGAAGAACGAGACAAACTTACATGTCCTTTTATATAGTTGGTAGCTCATGAACCTTAGTTCAAAGAGCTTAGGAAGGAAATACTAGACCATACACATGTGCACACACATGCATCAAGCTTGAGTTTGGGAATTGTCTTTGGTCTTTCTTTTGCACAAAAATCTTTTGATCTAATACTCATTGTGGAGTCAAATTTCCCGCCAATGGTAACCGTACAATTTAGATGTGATAAGGGATCTTAGAAAAAATATTTAAAAAACAATTCAAACTATCGGATCTGGTTTCGGATCGACTTAGGAGATCATAAACCATACTAGGCCAGAGAGTCCCTAGTTTCAATTATGGTTCCAGGGTCTGTTCGACTAGTTCTGCCTTGTCTACTTGCAAAGTAATAAACTGGTTTTCCAAAGAGCAGAAAGAACTTCTCAAAACTACTCACTGAGAATATATGTATGTATAGAAAACTCTTCTTTCAACTGAGATGAACCCTTCTTTCAATGGGAGGCTGAAGCCCAACACACATGCGTGCACAAGAAATCGAACTCACCACTTGTCTGTGGGGATCAGAGAACCCTGCCAGATGAGCTGACACTCCACAAGTACAATTGTTGAATTTATTTTATTGCTAGGGAATCAAATTATGGTTACTTTGATGGAAATTGATGTTATCATCTACCTCTAAGTAGAACTAGAATAAAGAGTAAAATGAGTGGCACATAAATGAGGATTCATAATCAGCCTTCACTATCCCCCTTTTTCTTTTACACAAACGCTGCCTTCTACAAAGCTACAGGAGACAAGGAAAGGCCTCACATGCGATTTAATATTTCTGGGAATTGAAAATAATGATAGATCCAGAGATTCCTGAGAAATCAAGGTCAGGATCGAGGAACTGAACATGGTTTGATTGACCTCAAAATGATCTTTCAAGTCCTTAGTTCCAAGAGGCCTTCAACTTTCCACTGGATTTTGAGTCTCGCATGTGAATGCAATTATAGAAGCTAGATGAAGTGATCCAAAAAGTTATAAACAGGGAAACTATTTATTGAAAATGAGGTTTGAATGGATGTGAATAAGGAGGATTGAAATATCCAAGTTTTGTTGGGACTATGTTTCGGGAGAATAGCAGACACCAAGAAAATGATTCCCTTAATCAACTACTAAAATATTAGAAAATGAGACGAGCGATAGATTACTTATACAGTAAGATTACTTATTCAGAAATTGTACTGAAAGAAATGCAAGGCCATTATAGGAGAGGGGTTCTTAATGCCAGTGCCAGGCTCCTCGCAGGCAGGGAGAATTGAGCCCTGGCCAAGTGTGCCTGCACTAGCCCCCATGGAGGTATCTATGTAACATCACCTATTGGTGTTGAGTTTGCATCCAAGAAATGAGAGGAGAGGAAAAGAACACACACAACCTTCTAATTGGTGCAAAAGTAAAACATGATCTTAGCATTTTTGGAGTTAACTGCTTAACACAAGATAGAACATAATGGTCATTAAGAATCCAATAAGGCATGGTTTGGATCGGCTTGGTTTTTCATCCAAAGACACCCTTATTTGTTTACCTGACTAACCTCCAAAGAGTCCTTGTGTAAGATGCAAAGGCATTTATTGATGGAAGCGTCATTTCAACAGATGATACTCCGTTTAATATTGTAACCACAAAGGATGATGAAGTTCTTAGAAGCAACTTGCTTTTGCAGATTATGCAGTTTTCATATTCACACAAGACTAAGAATTCGCCTTCCTCAGAATGATATCCTCCTAAATGGAGAATCTAAAATCTTTCACCAAAGTTTCCTGCCAAACCACAGTGGTCTTTCTTTGCAAAAATGGTACTCCGGATTAAAGCTTTGCAACGGGCAAGCCTGCAATAAATTATGAAACTCACATTCAGTGGCTTAACTTTTCTGATAGAAAAAATAAGAATGACTGTCTTTCAAGTGGGTACTTGTTCTATGTACCTAGATCTTTTGCATTGACAATGCTCGGACAAGCAGCTGGTGGGGTAGAATTTTCATCCAAGAAAGGTTCTACCAGATTTGGATTTGGCGAAGTTGGGTACCTTTTGATCTTACCCTGCATAAGAATGTGACTCGCATTAAGCATCAAAGGTGGATATAGAAATTATTTTAGGTCGGGCAAATTGCTGACAGTCATACTGTGAGCTTGGTTCTAGAGTGCAATAGCCCCATGGTTACACTGTAGGCTCTGTATTATAGTCCATGGATTAAAGCGTGAATTATATTTTTTCCAAAATAGAGGGGCGGATTCTCCTGGCATAGTGCAGATCGCCCACTCTTGGGCACCTTGTAGTGAAACATAGCAAAAGAAATTCAAACCTACCAAAACATTGAGAGCTGCAAGTGTTGCCATTCCTTCTCGAGTCCACTGAATAAAAATGTAGAGGAGTTATATCATAGAGAGAGAGAGAGCTTGAAGAATCTCCTTATTGATCTTGGATATACCTTGGAGGCAGATGCTATATGGGGAACAACAATTGCATTTTTGAGATCAGCAAGGCCTGGTTTCATGTAAGGCTCATCCTGAGGATGATATCATGATAAGTTTGTGGACTTCATGGACTCGAAATACTTATTTTCATGATAATCATAAACATAATATTACCTCAAAGACATCTAGGCCGACACGAAACATCGGATTTGCCTTTAGATGCTCCACAAGAGCCGCTTCATCAATAACAGGACCTCTGCTTGCATTTACAAGGATAGCATCCTGCAAAATAACTTCGTTACAATGAATTAGCTCATTCAGAGATAGTATTGTCCAAAGAAAAGAAAACAATGTAAGCACAAAACCATATCATATTAGTTCCTTGAAACCCCACCTTTTTCATGGTTGAGAGTCTTTCTTTATTGATCAGATGATAAGTAGTCTTGTCCAACACAGGGTGCAAGCTTATCTGAATAAATAATTGCCCAGCTTATTTTAGATCATAATCAGCAAAGGCAAGGACAGTGCGACTGGAAGGACAACGAAGAAGAATTTTATCTAATTACTAACCACATCAGCCTCCCTTAGGACTTCATCCATGCTTGAAGCTCTCCTCCATGTAACTGGTTGCTCCCCATTAGCCTTCAGGAACTCCCCATAAGCTACAAAAGGAAATGCTTATTTCATGATTCCACGAACTTAAGGAAAACAAAGATATACAAACACAAGCACCAACCTGTTACAAATTTCTCTAGTCTGGTTGCCTGATACAGATCATAATATATCAGGTTCATCTTGAATCCTTCAACCTGTCAAATCCCATGCAAGGCAATCAAAACTGGAAATAGAGAAATAGACTATCTATATACACAATTAGAGAGAGAGCGGTTTCATGTTGAATACCATCATCCGTGCATATGCAGATCCAATGCGTCCTGCACCAATCACGCCAACAGTTTGCCCCTTGAGTAAATTACCCACAAATCTACATAATTCAGAACCCGATAACTATCTTTACATGGGTTTGAAGGATATGTCAATATATAATCGACAGGAAAACAGGAAAGACAATTAGTTTAACAGAGGGAACCATACAGATGAGGCAGCCACCCATCATATAGACCTTCCCTCATAAATTGATCGGCTTCCACTATTCTCCTAGCAGCTGCTAATGATAATGAAGCTGCTAACTCTGCTGTTGTCTCCGTAAGAACGCCCTGCCAATCCAAAATGTACATCTGATGTTCTTGAATTTCCCAGTATGCTAGAACTCTATTTCAATGCCATAGTTGACAAAATTAACAAAATTCAACTTCATGGATCAGAACATGGGATTTAGCCATTTTGAGTTGAGCTCAAGTGACTAGACTGATAAATATAACGACCAACTAAAGTTTAGTAAAGAAGCTGCCTAAACGACACTGAGTTTCTGAGAGAAAACAAGGTAACAACCTTAAATATGCAATGAAAAAGTATGCTAGAAGTGTGACTTACGGGAGTATTTCCTACAGCAATCCCGTTCTTGGTGGCAGCATTCACATCCACATTGTTGTATCCAACAGCCATATTACTAAACGCTGTACCACCTGCTCGCTGCAGAGCAGAGAAGAGGGTTTCTCCCCAATCTTCTGTTAACTGAAATATCCAAATTATAATCAATCAAGTCGCAAAACTGGAATATACCATGCAATTATATATGAGTAGAGATTGACCACACAAATGTACTACCTTGCTTCACTTATAGAGAAGAATTCTATGATACGGTACCTCAGGCCCTTCTGAGAGCACACAATGAAACCCACGTTCACAAAAGTTCAATACGACCAACACCCATAACTTAAAGGCAAAGTTTCTTTAACCTTGTTAGCATCAATTTTGTTTTTAGTAAACAAATAAAGGATAATATTGAGTTGGGTGATAAGGACACAACCAGAGCATGGAAAGAACAGACAGAAGATTCAGCAGTCTTGATTCAGCTAGCTTCTGTTCATATGTTTAGAGACAGTTGAGATTCGAGCATGCTAGGAACCTATTCAATATTTCATAAGTTGTCAAGTTTGAACTCGTTTGTGCTGGTTTAAACTTGTCTTTGTGCTTGCTTGAATTCATGTTTCTGTTTGTTTCGCATCACGTAAAAGACAAATATGTTCGTATTATCTAGAGAAATATGCGCATTTCTCATGTAAATGATCTGAAAATCCAACTACTAAATAGAAGGTTTACATGGGTTTCCGAGTTTACGACACAATTGGTTCACAAACAGCTGGAAATTTTCTGTGAGCTTCCTGGAGACCCACACTGTTCATGCTGAGCTTAGTTAAAGATCAAGAACAGAACGCAACGAGGTGGGAACAAGCCGAAACGAGCCGATCTATGAGCAGTCGGTTCATTTTTTAGCGGCATTCAGTAGACTCATCGAGGCGGGAAGATTCAAAACCTTACAAAATAAGAGAAATGGAGAATTCAGGTCTCTTGCCTGCCCAATAACTCCATCACACCTGCTTCCGATCAAAGCGAGAATATCCTCAACTGACAGGATGGTTTTCTTTTCCGTGCATATCTGAACAAGGATCACAATCAGTGGTTTTGCCGTAAACAGTGAATCGTAATGCCACAAATCCATTTACGATGGAAAACAAAGTACCTCGACTCTGCAATCCTGATCGGTCAAAAGCTGAATCCAACGAGTTCCGGGCATGGGTTTGGTGCTCACTATCCTGTATTTTCCATTCGGATTCCATACTTCGATGGAAATCGGTTTCGCCATGAAATGGTTGTTCGAGCTTCGGCTGCTACAGTCTCGAATGGACGTTCAAGAGTTCTAGTTCTTTGCTTTAAAGAGACAGATTCGAAGGGTAAGCAGGCTCCCGTTCCAAGAAAATTGGACCACTCGTTGTCTCCGGGAATCGATAAGGTGTGTCTGCTCAAGAAAAGATGAAATTGAGGTTGATATGATTGATGTTTTTGTTCATCAATCTTCGAGTGCTTTTTCTCAAATTACAGAAGTGACTCGATCTCAAAAAATGCCCTATTGAGCTCGTTCGTGTTCTAGACGAGTCAAAACACGAGACTGCTGGTTGAGCTTTATGAGTTAAAAGTAGATTGTTTCGTTTGGCCCGTATTTAACAAAAAGTTTGTGTGCTTGTATGTATGTATATATATATATATATATATATATATATATATATATATATATATATATATATATATATATATATATATATATGAAAGCGGATCATGCTCATATATAGACATGATCCAACCACTCTCCCTATATATATAGAAAGAGAATTTGGTATTTGCTAGAACTCTATTTTTTTTATAATGGATAGTTAATTTTTTAATTAAAAACAAAAATTACATGCATAATTATTACAAGCATACTTTATTTACTTATATATTTTTTACCTTTTAAATTTAACACTTGAAAGTTGTTTGAAGTATCCTAAAACACACACACACACACACACACACACACACACACACACACATATATATATATTCTCAAATCTTGACCAATACTAATCAAGAGAAATGAACGATTGCTCTTTCTATAAAATAAAAGCAACAGATTACGTTTTAATTTTTTATGATTATAACCTCTGAAATATTGAAGAAAATGCATCTGCTCAAAGTTTATCTTTTTGTCTTTTAATACTTCGATATCATTTCCCTTAAAATATTTGAGAGCTCGTCACTCAGATGATCTCTTTCTATAAATATATATTAGAGAGAGAGAGAGAGGAGGGGCACATCAAATCTTTCAATTTACATGAAATTGACATAGAAATAGACTTTTACATTAACCAAGACTAAAACATTAAATTCTTTATTGAAGTTTACATGTTAGAAGTTTGTGTTATAAACAAGAAATGTGGCTCATACAACCAAGGAGCCGAGCATTATGAATTGGTAGAACAAGCCAAGTCTTGATTTGTTCTGCTCGTTTACTATGCAATTCTTCATTTTCCTCTTTTCCGTAACTTCACCTAAGAACTTTCAGTTCTTCGTTTCTTCTCCTATTTTCAAGAGGGGGGGTGTATGCTTTTTTGTCTAATTAGATGGACGGCCCACCGCATTTTATAAGTGGTAGAGAGTGAATGAGCAGCTGCTTTATCTCAACCTATTCCTGCCCGTTAGTGGACCTAGTAGTTCATATCCACATCCAGGACCCACATTGTCACCCAATTTGGACTGACCCACATTCACGGACCCATCTTGTCAAGCATCAATGTTGGTGTACCAGATCAGTTTGCAATATTAAAAGTGCACACATGCAAGCAGGCAGTATTGGGTCTAAAAGCATTTTTAAGCTGTGCCCAATAACCCAAGCTAAACTTGTCTGGTCCTCTTAACCCAAAACCTAGAATCGTAAACCATAACCGAATCGGTCCTGAGCTGATTTGGTTAAAGTTTCATAACCACCGGTTCTGAAGTGGTTCATGTTTGAACCCAAAACACCGAAACCAGTAATTTTATTAAAAGATTTTTAAAAGTACAGAAATTCTTTACAAAGGCCAAAACCAATCATTTGAAACCACCGATTCCGGCTTTATAAAAGGTGAAACCGGATCGAGTGATTGCTGGTTTCAAGCCCGATTTGGGTTTTAGATTCAACCGGTTCCTGGCCCGATTCGATTCGGGTTAGAATCACCAGACTCGTTACCGACCATGTCTAGCCCCAGCTACAATGTACATGTATAATAGATTGCATATTCAACCACTGCTATATACTTTGCGGGCGGGATGAAGGGTGATTCAAGATTAAACTCATGGTAAAACACGAGAGAGAGAGAGAGAGAGAGCTTCATGGCAACACTGCTTTAGATTCTCAACTAACAGGAATACTATTCAAATATGAAATCGGGACGCTGCAACGAATGCATGGATTGGTGGAAAATCCCTCAAATATTGAAAGACCCTAATAACATGGCTACGTTGCACATCAATTGGAAAACATCCGCGTAATTAGTGAAGTCCCCTTCCTAATTACATGAATTATCTTTTCATCAAATCAAATCAGTTTTTAGGAAATGCCTTCTTTCTCGTGTTATTTTCATGTCATAGCGGCTATTTGATCTCTGCTATTAACAAGAAGAATAGAGAAATCGACCTAGTTTTGCACTGCATTTCGCTGATCAACATGCTTAAGCTTACAAGCTTCGATGTAATTGAGAACAAATGCAAAATCAATTTTCACGCGTAGGGAATCCATAGAAAATGTACAAGAGACACTGAACAGCAAATATCAGTCTGAATACTAATAATAATTAGAAGGAAAAATTCAGTTCCAATGCAGCAACACTTTATACAACTATCCTAAAATCAAATGTATTGAGCTAAACCTTGAGAAGAAGCTGTCATGATTCCATAAGTTGTGATGGCGGTGGACTGGTTTTCGTCTTGCCACCACCTGAAAGTCCAAAACCAGAGCAGCATAATCAGAACAAAGCAAATACGCAAATCAGAAAAAGATAAAACCAGTGTTAATCTACCGGTGGATTGCTAACATGGCATAGGGCTATGTGGAAACAAAGAATCCATGTAGCCGACTCCGTCTAGTATGGGAAAAGGCCTAGTTGTTGTTGTTTAGATAATTGCTCCTTAACTCTGCCATATTATACTCTTTTATGCTTTTGATTCATAACTCAACTTATATGCTTGTTACTTGGTTACAGGCTAACAACACCACTATGTTCACTGGGGACGGGGAAGAAGGAAGCGGATTTGCAGCAGCAGCAGCAGCTGCCACAGCTGCAAGAGGGGTTTCAGGCTTTGACTTTGGGGTGGATCCTAACCTGGATCCTGAGTTGGCACTTGCACTTCGTGTCTCGATGGAAGAAGAGAGAGCGAGACAAGAGGCTGCTGCTAAAAGAGCTATAGAGGAAGCTACTAGACAAAACAAGAGTGTGGAGCAGCCATTAAGCTCTCAGGATGCAACTATGGCTGAAGCTGTCAATAAATCTGAGTCTTCTGACCCAGCTAACAGCAGGGGCACTGCTCCCATCGTTAGTCCTTTAAATGACTGGGTGTCTGTTTCATCTTAGAAAAAAAAAACATTAACATGATCTGCATACTGTCTTAGCTTAAATCCACTATCCTGTCTGATGACGTCACTGGATAAAGTCAAGAGGTATAAAAACTAGACCATTAGCCTCTGTAGGTTGTGCTGCTTGGTGAGTGAAACAGGAAGACCACCAAGATTTTTGCATGAAAATTGAAAGATTACATCTTTTAGATTTGATTAAATCCGAAATCTGTTGACTCTGAACTTATTGTCGAGGATCGGGCCAGCTAAGCAGCTTATTCCTCTAGAGAAGAGCTGGCAGGACAATCAACCGCCTCTATGGATGCAGGCAAGGTGCACTGACAGGGTTGCATGGGTCTCCTTTATGTACTTTTGGTGCTTATTTCTTTTACTGACTTCCTGCATGTAAGAACCTTTTCTTTTGGGTTTTTTTGTGTGTGGAGTGGGGGGAGGGGGGGGAGGGTACACTTCTTTGATTGACTAACGGTAAATGCAATCTGTCACATCTTTTATGTGCATTACGTCATATTGTAAGGCTCTTTTTTTTGGTGTGTGGTGGTGGTGGTGGCGGGGCGGAGAATGTGATTTGATTGATTGATAAATACAATTTGTAAAATCCTCTACTGCACCTTAAGTTACATCATACTAAGTTATCCTCTAAGTATATTCTTGTCTCAATCCTTTTTTTTCCTTTTACGCTGAGAGCATCTTGGTTTCATGGTGAAATAAACAATAAAGAATGTCAGGAAAGCGCAAAATATCCACACACTACATTAAAACTTTGTGTGATGAAAACGAAAACAGTGAAACAAACTTGCCTTCATTCTGAAAAGAGAAACTGCCCGTAACTTGCTTATCTTCTAGATTAATCTGTTCTTTCTCCTAATGTTTCCTTGATCAAACTGTAATATGACTTGACAGTTGAAAACTTGAAACCTTACCTTCAACTTTAAGAGGGCACAGTAACAGGTCATTGCATATTTTAAAAGTGAGAACATAAAAAAGAATGATTGCTATGGGATCCAAATTTATAATTTTCACCGTTTCTTCTTCGATAAAAAGACATTTTTTAGTGCCTTTTATTTTTGTACTGTACTATTTTAAAGCTTATTGATTATTCTACTTGAGATTTCTACTGGGTATTTGGATACAATGTCTTTTCTTTTCTCAATCTATTCATGCTTGTTCTGGTTCATTTTGTGGAATTGTTTCTAGGATTCCTTGCAATACTGATTTTGGGTGCTGTATCAAGCGATGTTGTTGATCTACTAGTTACAGTTTCCTATGCTTAGCAGGACGTTGAGACTGCCTTGCTAGAACAAGCCCTTGCAATGTCAATGGACAATCCACATTCTGCCCTGTGTGGTTGGGCTTCTTGTGGTGATACGCTAATGTTCAATATGACCGTAAAAGACCCAGATATAGCCCTTGGTGAGGTTTCTTCTATGCATATATCCTTGTCATATTATCACATGTTATGTGTAGTAGCTAACCATTCTACTCATGTGAATCTGTTTGGCCTCCTTTAGGCTTTCCTATTTAAATAACTATTAATACTAGCATCTATGCAAGTAATCTTTCTTTGCCTAGCCTGTTTGTTTTTTATTACCTTTCCATTTAGGAAACTGCAAAGTTACTAACCTTGTTTTCGTATTGGGGATAATCGAAAGAGACGACTTGGTGAAATTGTTGAAAGAAGTGGAAACATAAATGCTGTTCACAGCCTTTACCAGATATTAACAAGTTAACCACATTTGAACATTTTCCTGTCATCTCAAATTTTGAAACCGCACAAATGCATTAAGCATCTATGAGAGCGATATATGAATAATTTACAATGACTGTACATCAAAAGATACTCTGAGGTTTAGAAAGAAAAAGGGGTGAATATACTGATGCATACAAAGCTACTTAAATTGATCCTGCAATAAAATCAACATGCAAACACCAACACATTTTAATTTAGTAGGCAAATAGGTACATGTCAAAACTATCATATACCACAATTAGTTCTCATTTTCCCAAAATAAGACAATCTAATAAGTAAAAGCTCCCCCTTCTGTTGGTCTGTTTTGGAGATTAAGTGGTGGATCCAGAAATTTCAGTGAGGTGATTCCTTTTGATATAATGGAATCCCTCTATTTTATATGGATCGGTCCAGGGGATTCATATACAAATCTAAGCTCTGACTCTGTACTATTCATGCAAGAGAGGCGCCTTAAAGGAAAATATTCAAAATCTCAGAGGATTCATTTATGCCCTTGAGCTGGTTGGATGCCCGGATGATCTGGAATATACCTGGCAAAAACTTGATAATAAGTCTAGCCTCCTCCTACTTGCAACCATGAAAACCACTATCTTTCCTCCTCGGGGATACCAGTAGATATATTTAAAGAGGGGTGAGCACAACCAGATTGCTCAAATGGGTGGGTAGGCCCTTCAGATAAGGTTATATACACTAAGGGCGTCCAGGTTTCAAATAATCAATGCATAGGAGCAGTCAATAATATATGAGCGGTTATCAAATAACAAGTAATTTACAATCCAGTTTTCAAGCCAATATCACACGCCCATCCACCTCATTTAGTTATGATATCAAGGCCCAATACAATGAATAACGAAGGTTGAGGGAGTTATCCAATCCTCCCCAACAACCTTGTAAAGAAACGAATATTCAATCGACTTGAGGAATCCCAATCAATCGTCAATTGCACAAACTGAGTCGCCAAGAAACAAATTCTCTAAATGCTTGGTGTTGCAAAATACAGGTTAAATACAAGTATTTAAATATCAAAACAATCAAGGAGTCAAAATAAGTGTCAACGAGTTGCAAAAAAATGTACTTTATTAGTGTTATAGTTGCTCTATTTATAGAGCATAATACATAATGTACAACAAAAAGAGATAGGAGAAAGAGGTAGTTGTTGGAGGCTTCCCCAACAACTACTTAAACTAGTCGTTGGGGGCCAGCAGTTGGCCCCAATGACCAGGCTAGTTAGCCCAAGACCAACGGGCCCTAGTGGCCCATCTCTTATTATATTTATTCTTTAACACCTTCTCCCAAACTTATGGTGTGTATACCAAAAATTTGTTCAACAAAAAATGAAACATAGGAGTTGACAATGACTTGATAAAAAAATCTACAAGTTGTAGTAAACTTCTTCCAATATTTTCTCTAATAAAGTAATAATCTATCTTGATGTGCTTGGTTATCTCATATAAATGTTGTTGGATGTTATATACATGACACTCTTATTGTTACAAAACATGATGGAGGGTTGTTCAAGAATGATTTTTTGTCTCAAACCACTTGTTGCCATTTGCATAGTATTATGCTTTTGTAGATGACAAAGATACCTTCTATTATTTCTTGTATCTCCAAAAGATCAAAGACTTACCTAAAAAACATAAAACTGATGGAGTATCGATTGTTGACATCTCCACCCCAAGCATTAGTATATACGATCAAGTAAAGAAAGAAAGAAGAATTTAAGGACACCCCCTTATCCATATAGTGCTTAATATATTTGATAATTCTCATAACAACACTCATGTGAATACTAGTATGAGTTTGCTGAAACTGGATTACAGTATGAGTGATAGTGAGATAAACCAAGCGCCAACAATAGTGCGATACAAGGTAGGATCGGATAATGGGATACCATCAAAGAAGAGTATTTTGCATTAAGTTCAATTGGAGTATCAACGGTCTTATTATCAAGTAAGTCTTGCTCGCTCAAGAATATCTTCTACATATTTTGACCGAGAAAGAAGATAACCTCCGGGTGAGTGAGCCACCTCAATACCCAAGAAATAACGTAAAGAACCCAAGTCCTTCATTTCAAACCGTCCGGCTAATTCTATTTTCAAGGCGGTAATGCCATTAATATCATCACCAAGTAATAATCATATCATCAACATATAAAGAAAGAATGATACGACCTGCAAGTAAGACACTTAACAAAGAGAGCGTAATCATGACTACTAGAAGCAAATCCAAGAGAACAAATCACATCGAAAACTTCTCAAACCAAGCACGAGGTGCTTGTTTGAGACCATATAAGGCTTTCTTGAGCTTGCAAACATACCAGAACCATGAGAAACACCAGAGGAGGTTTCATATAAACCTCTTCTTGAAGGTCCCCGTTCAAGAAGGCATTTTTATGAGATTCTAAGGGCATTCTTACATTTTCTTGTCTTCTAGTTCTTCTAGTATAGAAAAGTAAAAAAATGGTTCTATGGTCTCTTTAGGTTCATTGTTTTCTTCTATTTCTAACTCTGTATTTTCTTCTTGTTGTTTAGGGATTTATAGTTCCTTCATTTTCACTGTCTTTATTATCACTATCTTCTTTTATGCTTACAATATCATTTAGAAATGTATATATTTTTTTTATCTTCATTATTAGCGTTATAGTAATAGTCGACTTCTAAAAATTTCACATTTCTTGATGCATATAGTTTGTCTTTTTTAGTATCAAAGTACCTATAACCCTTTTTGTCAATTTCATAACCTAAGAAAACACACTCTATGACTTTAGGTGACAACTTATCATTCTTATCCATATAAACAAAACATCTATACCCAAAGACCCTTAGTCTTTTGTAATTCGAGACAATTTCAAATAAATTTTCGACAAGAGAAAGGCCACTAAGTTGGGATAAAGGCATCTTATTTATTAGGTATACTACGGAGAATATAGCTTTCACACATAAATATTTAGGCATCTTACTAGCTATTAAAAGTGTTTTAATTGTTTTTATAATATGTCTATGTTTGTGTTCGGCTAAATCATTTTATTGTGGGGTTTTGGTATAAGTTTTTTATGTAGATTTCATTTATTTTTAGATAATTTTGAAATTCTTTTGACGTATATTCACCATCGGAATTCAATATAAAGATTTTAAGAGTGGCTTTAAATTGATTCTTAATCATATTATGAAATGTCAAAAAAATTCTAAAGACTTTGGATTTATGTTTAAAAAAAAACATTCAAGTATATCTAGTAAAATCATCTATAAATGTGACATAGTATCCCACTACTCCTTTAGAGACAATAGGAGTGGGTCCCTAAACATCAGAATGCACCAATTCAAAAGGTTTGCTTCTAATAAAGCTTCTTTCACCAAAGGGTGTATGATGTAATTTTTTAATAATATAATTTTTGCAAATAAAGTCTTTAACTTTATTAGTTTTCAACAAAGGATGTTTACACAATTTGTTCATATTTAAGTATCATAATCTTTTGTGCCAAAGAGTAGTGTCATGAACTACATCGCAATTTTCAAAATTTGACACAACCAAATTGAACATTTTGTATAATACACTTTTTCTATGTCCTTGTACAATCACCTTATTCGATAGGTGATCCTACACCATACAAATTTTGGATGAAAAAGTGGTTATACCGTTATTGTCACAAATTTGAGCAACGAAAAGTAAATTAAGATTGAATTTTAATATACAACTTACATTGGGTACTTTCAAATCTTTATTTTAAAAGTTTTCAATTTCATCTACTTGAGGTTTTATACCATCAGCCGTAAAACTTACTTATTTGAAACCTTTTGACAAGAGTTTTTCAAAAAACAAAATTGTGTCATGTGAAAGGATGCACCCGAGTTTAAAAATCAAGACATACTTTGAGAGTTTGTCGATAACATGTTGTCAGAGATGCTAGCCTTTTATTTGAATATTTCTTCTATGTATGCCTTGATGTTGAAAGGTAGAATTCCTCCCTCTTTATCCTTTATGGTAGCCACATTTTCGATTCTTTTCATAAAGATATGATAAGTGATTTTGATTTGTCCACTTTTCTTGCAATAATAACAAATGGTGTTTTTATTTTGCTATAGAACTGTGGGCCTTTTGATTTGTCCTTCAATATTCTTTTGTCCTTTATGTTCTTGATATGAGGAAGCTTGTAGGCCTTTAGGTTCATCCCCGGTCTTGATACGGCAATAACGATCTCTTTGAAAGTTTTTAAAGTTTTTAATATAGTTTCTTATATAACTAGATCGGTAAGAATCTCATCCCCTTTTACCTTGGTTTTCTATGGATTAAGGTGAATCTTATATTTTCAAAATCTTCTCTAAGACCTCGCATGAAGAAGAAAAAATATTGATTGTCCAAATATTCTTGAAACTCATCTAATTTTTTAAGTTTTCCAAACTTATCAAAACTTCTAAATTTATTTCATGATTTGAAAAATTCATTATGATAATCTCTAATACAAGTTGACTTACTTGAGCATTATCGTCCTTTTCATTAAATCGATTTTGAAAATGGAATCATGAGAATGAATTTTCTTCAAATATTCTTAAGTTTCAAAAACTCTGCTCGTGTAGGGGATCACCCTTGCATGATTTGTCACAAGCTCGGATAAAGAATGAGGGTTGCGTTAGGCTTATGAAGTTTGCATAAAACTTTGGCGGACTTATCTATCATGGATTCTACAAATTATGATAGGGCTTTATGAAAACAAAGAATCTATGTAGTTGGTCCCATCTAGTATGGGAAAATGCTTTGTTGTTGTATTCTTAAGTTTCAAAAGCATTTTCAAAAATATTGATTTTATTTTTAAGCTTATCGTATACATTTTGGCAAATGATCGAAATTATTTTTGCATTTATTTCTCACATATTTTTAATTCTTATTTATATTTTTCTTAAGCTTTGATTATTTCGACTTCATTAGGCCCATCAATAAACAAACTAGGTTCTTAGATACTACCATCAATATAATCTCAATAGTCTTTAGACAAAAAATATTTTTCATTATTCTTCCCCAACTTTGAGAGCAATTTAGGTCAAGAAAATACCTAAACACTTCATTTTTGCCTTTCATTTCTCAAAAAGACAAGCTTTCGGTGATTACCTCAACCTTGGAACAACAAAGGTAAGAAAACAAACTTATTTCAAGTCAAGCACACTTCCCAATGCAGTCATGTTCAATAATATTCTTGCAAGTAGGATCTGATACCATATAAAAAAACGATTATTCAATCAACTTGAGTTATTGGAATCAATTGTCAAATGCACAATCAAGAGTTTCAAAGAAACTAATTCACCAAATGCTTGATGTTTCAAAACTCAATACATGTCAATTACCGAAATAATCAAGGAGTCAAAACAAGTGTCAAGGTGTTGCAAAATAGCATACTTTATTAGTGTTAGAGTTGCTCTATTTATAGAGCATAATACATGGTGTACAACAAGAAGAAAGAGGTAGCCGTTTCCCCAAACAACTACTTGAACTAGTTGTTGGGGCCAACAACGGGCCCCCAACGGCTAGTTGAGGCCAACACTTCTAACTAGCCGTAGCCCAAGACCAATGGACTCTAATTGCCTCTCTCCTATTACATTTATTCTTTAACAAACATTAGTCATATAGTTAGTGACCCTCCGCTCCAACAACTACATGCCAACTATCACCGATGGAGTGCATGAGTGGAAATGCCACACTATATAAACCCCAAGTTAGAACGCCCAAGAGATACCAATTGTCTCTAAGGACACCATACACAAACTCACCCATACAACCATTCTTATGTAATTACAATTCAAATCTCTTATTACATCATTGGGTCCCATAACCTATCAAAACTCATTTATTTACCAATAAATATTTCCATCGTTTTCAAATCACTCACACATCTCGACGGACTCCACAATAAATTTCTAAATCATGCAACTTCTAAAAAATTGATCATAATGTTGCTGTCACAAAGAAGTGATTCACCTAGTCATTTTGATACGAATAGCAGCTCCTTGTCTAGTGATAGTTCACCCCACACAAGCATAATTACATATTTCTAAAGCATGTAACTTTTAAATAATTGATCATAATCATCAACACTTTCATTTCAAAGCTTTCTTGCTGAGTCGCTAAACATTGAGGAAAACATCATTGAGTAAGAGTACGTTCTATTACGAGACTAACGGTTCAAATCACACCTAAATTGAATACCAAACGGCTCTGAATCACTAAAATACTAAAACAACCCTGTTCTGGATCTGAAATCAAGATCCAGATACAATAACCAGATTCAAATATGAACACCAGGCATGTGTTCAACATCGACAGTGTATCTACCAGACAAGATTCGTATCAGGCAACACAAACATGACTAGGGCACACTAATCCTTGTCGCGAGAAACCGCCATCTTCTTCAGGCTTTTGACAGCCATTCTGACGATGACGGAGGCTGGCTGGTACCAAGCTGCTCACCTTGCTCCGCTCTACCTGCACACACCATATTTGGTGCTAGTGACCATCAAGGCCGCCAGGAAAAGGTGAAAAAGCTAGAGGACGACGGCCTCAGTGACACCACCGAATCCTGTGATTCGTCAGTAATTCCAGCCACACCTAAAGCCAAAATGGGTGCTAATCAACTTGTCGGACTCTCTGCTTCTTGTTTGTCCCTCCGTGGGCTTCACGTTCATGTCTAGAGGGACACCAGTGGTTGGCGATTTGGTAGCAAAACTGAAAGGGAACACTGAAAATTTTGCCCAGAACAGCAAAACTAGCAATTCCCAGATTACTGCCCAACTACTCTGCCACTCCAAAGCTTCACCTGGAGACACTCTCCTATGGCTTCAACCGATCAATTTGTAAGGGAGATGGCCGACATGTCTGCTATGTTCCATCCTCGCTGGCGCATACCGGTGCGGGAGCAGGTACACGCTATAGGTCTGGGTCTGGACCCATCCAGCATACCTAGATCTAATAGACCATGATCAAGGGTAATAATTGATGGACAAAAATAGAAGGTGATAACTAGTTTAAGTTAGAGCATGTTTAACGAGTGAAGGTTTCTTGATTTCGAATGGCATCCATAGGTGGATAAGAGCATCTATACTGGTTTTCCATGTGAGTGTGTGGCTTTTGAGAAAAATTAGTAAAGTACTTTCTTGTATTAAAACAGATGGGAGAGAGTATAATGGTAGATTTAGACGTGTGCTCTGTTGGTTATGTGATGGACCACCACTTGTGAAGCTCAACTTGTGATTTGGAATGACAACTTTTGAAGTGAGAACTTTCTGACTTGGTTGAAGAATCGCAAAGTGCACTCATATTTATCAATTTGAGATGGCAGGGACCATGTGCGCCGAAATGGCACTTCTTGAGAAATCTGAAGAATCTTAGATTGATGGACTTCCAGAAATCGAGGCCTTGTTTACAGAAAATGAACGTTCCGATGCCTTTTAAAAGGTAGTCTTCTGGCAGAACATCAAAGGCATATGAAGGCGGTTGTCTCATTAATGTGTGTTGTCACATCTGTTGATAGATATGTAGAAAGGTTCTCTAGATCAGTTAGGGATCACATTTGGAACCTTTTTCTTCTTTACTTCTTGACGTTGTCAAGAAAGAAGTACCTCTTGTCAACGATATCCTACATGATGCGGATTTAGCACGATTATCTTTCGCCGAAGTTCATGCTAATGGTGACTGAATTTGATAACGATGAAGTGTTTGCAAGGGTCTTATTTAGGTCAATATTGCAAGTCTCAACCTCCTGTTTCTATGCAGAAGCTAGTTAGAGGTTTGTTATACTAATCTGTTCGGTTGTCTAAAGAGGGGATATACTCTAGTTATTGGTACCTTGCGTTAGTAACCACGGTTGAGGAACCTGAATGTAGATTATGTTTTGTTGACACTAAAAACTTGGGGGTCTCATTGACATGCTCTACTATACCATGCACCAAGTTTTTTTTTGTTGCATGTCATGTCTTTTTTTTTTCACCAAAGGTCTTCTGTTGTTATCTTCATCTCTCTGCCTTGTCAAAAATAGTAGCATTAAATAAGGTTTCGTTATATTTTGCCCACCATTCTTCTCTTCAATAGTGCACTGAACTTTGTAGTGACGAGGACTTTTTCTCTTCACTGCAGCGCTAGCAATGTCTATGGAGGATACTGCGAAAGGTACTTCTACTCAATCTGAGATGAGCAAGGTATTGGGCGACCAGAGTTTCCTGTCTTGTATCATTGACGCGGTAAGGATCCCACCTTGCACGTGTCGAATATGCATGGGCTGGTCCTCTCTCTTATGCGAGTGATTCTTGTGCAGCTACATGGAGTCAGTCGTGAAGATTCCTCAAGAAAGGATATACTGGCATCACTCGAAGGACAATCAGGGTTGAGTCCGTGGAATGTACCAGTATGATTTGAAAAAATTTGTGATGTATGACATCTAAAAAGTCTTTCCAAATTCCATAAGTCTACTTTACGGTAAAAACCGTATCGGTTCCCATATCGTAGGGGGCATCGATACGGTTGTATCGTATTGTACCGTATGGTATGGTACGATACACTTTTTTTTTAAATTTTAAAATTAAAATTAATTAACAAAACATGTATAACACGATGAAAAAACATTGATACTATAACAAAAACATCTCCATAACAAGGCTACAAGCATCCATAAATATAATTTCATATTCTATAATCCATATAATCCATACCATTATGCATTAACTATTAGGATCATAATCATCAAAGTTACAACTTACAAGTACAACTTACAATCATGAGATATGAGAACGTTACAAAGTTACAAATAAAAGTTAAAACAAATTACAATCATCCACAACGTAGATCATAATCAACAAAAGCATTATAATCAATGTAGTCAGGATCACCACTATCACCATCATCATCATCTCCTCCCTCTTCTTCCTCCATAATAGGATCTACCCATCCAACACCTTCGACTTCATTTTCATTGTCTCCAACTCTAAGTTCTGCTTCGGCTTGAAGTATCCTCCAATTTTCATCCTCTAAAATGATAAGGAGGCTTCTCCTCTTCGACCCAATCATGAAGAATATCAATATTTTCGTAACTCAACGGGTCATATGGTACATTCCTTGTCCTTCTTGCATCTTTTGTCATTTGCCTGCAAAAAAAAGAACATTCAAATTATAAAGAATATCAAATGCAATATAGTCACATCAAGCATTCATTATTAATAAGATTAAGAAATAAGTCAAGAACTAGGCAACAACAAACAACATATATTTTCTAATTATTACCTTTGTCTTACTTCATGTTATAGGCAACTTATACCAAATCACACAATCGAGCATGCTCCGGTCTGTTTCGCTTTTTCGTGTGAATGTGTTCAAAAAAGCTCCAATTCCTCTCGCACCCACTCAAACTACATGTTTGGCTCATTATACACTGAGCAAACCTTGTCAAATTTGGTGCATATACACCAAAACGAGCTCACTATTCATCTGAAATAAAACACGATAATGATTAATAAGAAACACATAGAGTCAATCAATTAATAACTTAATCAATTAATAACTTAAATGAATATTAATAAAAACATAATACATAGTCGCATTTGGGAGGGGAGTTGGATTGCAATTGGCCTTCCAAAATCTCAAATACTTTATATACTTGCTTAACTCTAAATGAATATTACAACGAGTAGATGAATCTTTAAGAAGGTAAATTGCATTTAAGATACTCTTTTTCACTTCTTCATCATCTACAAAGTTAGGAGAAAATCGAATAGAAGACTTAAGGAAATATGCAGCACCATGCAAATCATTATGCATTTGGCGGTTCCAATGTGCATCAATTATCTTCCAAACTTTCTTTAGAAGTGACCGCTTGCAGTCAAGGTTTACTTATATTTCCAATTTGGCCTTATCCATAGCATCATATATATAAGGTATAGCAGGTCTATCTTCACTGTCCACCATCTTCATTACCATAACTAAAGGTACAGTCATCCTAAAAAATTTGCTGCAACTTTTTCATAAATTATCATTGAAAATAATATCTACCACAACAATCTCCTCCCTCTTTCTAGACCAACTAATAGAGCTCCATTTATCATATGCAAACAATTTTTTCAATGCATTTTTATGTATGACAAGACTTTCCACAGTAATGATATATTTAGTAAATCTTGTCAATGAAGGCCTAATCAATTCCCTTCCAGTTGTATGAATTCGCATCAAATGCAATACACAAGAATTATTATAAATAAACTTTATAATATTTCTACATGCATCTGTAGTCCCTCTTATTTCATCAATTGCACTCAAATCTTCAAGCATTAAGTCTATGCAATGTGCAACACATGGAGTCCATACTATGGATGAATGGTTTGCCTCAAGCATCTTATCAGTTGCTCTAAAATTTGCAGCATTATCAGTAATGAATTGAACAACATTTGAAACACTGACTTCCTTAACAACTTCCTTAAAAATAGGGAGTAAATTATCTGCAGTTTTATCAATATATGATAAGTCATATGATTTCAAAAATAATGTACCTTTGGGACAATAGACTAAGAAGTTTACCAAAGACTTACGTTGTTCATCTTTCCAACCATCAGCCATAACAAAACATCTTGTATCCTTCTATGACTCCCTAAATTCAGAACTCCATGCATTAACAATATCAACCCATTTCTGCAATAATGTGCCCCTCAAAGCATGATAAGTAGACTTTATATCTCGATCCTACACTAGCAATATTATCTGTCATACATTGAAAAGAAAATGAGTTTACAACATTGAAAGGGAGATAATTTTCATAAAAAGATTCATCACACCTTAAATCTACTTTCTCAATTACCTCCTTTGAAGTAATAGCTGATCTAATGTCTGGTTGAGCTCCAAGAGTCATACGTGAGGGAAAAAATAAATGCATCCCATTAGGGCCACTACCTCTTCTGACTCCTCCTCTAGTACCCCTCGTAGGCATCGAGCGACTAGGAGCTCTTGCAGTGGAACAAGAGCCAACTCCACTGCTACTACCACCAGAACCTACACTTTTTTTCTTCTCTCGCCTTCTCCTCTCCTCTTTAGCCATCTCTTCTTCCATCTCAGCTACACCATGAAATTTATCACCACCATGACCATAGTCACCATACATCCCCTGAGCAGTAGCATCTTCAAATGGTTGAGACATATCCCAACCACTTATTTCTACCTTCTCTCTCACCCTTAATCTCTTCTTCTCCTTCGAAGCCTCCAATACCTTCTCAATGTCATACTTCACTGTTTCGAAAACCCAAGGACATGCACTAGCATCCTTCTTGGTTCCCATAAGGTGATGTTTTATAAAAAAAATACCATCATATTTTACAGTATTACAAAACATGTACTTATTCACAAGCCTATTGCCTTCATACACAGAAGTACAATATTTCCAAGCCGGATCAACCCATCGAAAGCCATTAAGACAATAGTAGACAATCAGTAAAAAGGAAAAGGCTTTTTAGAAGTTAAAAAACATAGAATTTGCAAAACCCCCAAATTTTTCAAGTGAAAAATCGGGTAAAATGCCAAAGGAAAGAGGTATGACACAAATTTAACAAAAACCCTAGAGATAGGGACTTGGATTAGGTGAAATACTTGAGAATTTTGTGAATAAACTACGAAATAAAAAAGAATAAGGTAATAAGAGGATCTCGAATGAAGGGAAAATCGATATCGACTCGTATGATACAGTGTGTATCATATGATACGATGTGATACACTCCCGTATCATACAATACGGTACAATACAACACGATAAATCGCGATAAGTGATACGTGCCCTTGTATCATACCGTATCTTCATACGATACGCTATAAAATCATATCGTACGATACGATACGATATGATTTTTATAACATTTTATACTCTTGATGTTGTCTGTTCACTTTTCGCATTCTTTGTCATGAGTTCATAGAATCATGGGGACCACATGAATCTGCAATTGATTTTATGATTAAAATTGTTATTACTAATGAGAAATTTATGCATCAAGGAAGATTTATAGATTATTATTATTATTATTATTATCACATGATTCTTAAATTTTCTTAGTTTGTAAATATTTTGTTGATCTTACTAGTTTTATAAAGTAAATAATCCAGGATTGTGCATATGCTTGTTGTCCAAGTTTATCAACACTATTTGAAGCTCATGGCTGACTATGTACTGTGGTTCTTTTCATGCCCTTGCAAATGATTGGTTATTGTGGTCAATACCTAAATACTTAATTCAAGGGAATGCTGAATATTTGAATGCTCTCTCTCTCTCTCCGTCCATCAACAGTTGGTGCATATAATGTTATTGGCAGTCATAGCTTGTATTTTTCCATGACTACATAGTTTTATGTGGTTGGATTTGAATGTATGTGGTCTTATGATCTTGGTGTAGTATTTGTAGTGGATCCTTCTTACTAGATGGATGGTGGATTGTGGATAGTTGGTGCATATTATCTTTTAAGTTCATATTTATTTGTATTGGTCATTGACAAGTTAACATAATGCATTCAAGATTAAGTTTCTTGGTGTATGTTATTCGCAAATGATATTGTATTAGTGGATGAGTATTAGGAAAAAATTAATAGGAAATTGGAACTATGGAGAGAACTATTGAAAAATAAAGGCTTTCAACATAGTAGAACGAAGACAAAATATATGGAATGCTAAGTTTGATTATTTGGTTACTTCATGTGACATAGAAATTAAGATTGGCACACATTGTATCTCTTGTAACAAAAGTTTTAAATACCTAAGGTCTATTTTTCAAAGTGATGGAAAAATCAGTGGAGATGTTACAGATAAAATTAATGCAGACCGGTTAAAATAGAGAGGTGTATTAGGTATTTTATTTGATAAGAAGATACAATTAAAGTCGAAATGTAAATATTGTAGAGCAATAATTTGACCCGTTATGCTTTATGCTTTTGAGTATTGAGCAGTTAATTATAGTTAATTATCAACATGTATAAAAGATGTTCATGGCAGAAATGAAGATGTTGAGATGGATGAATGGTTACACAAGAAAAGACCGTATACATACTAAGGTTATTAGAAACAAATTGAGAGTGATACCAATAGATGACAAAATGAGGAAAAATCGTTTAGGATTATTTGATCACGTAGAAAGATGATCAAAGGAAGATCCCGTAAGAAGGTACGATAAACTAGATTGTAAAAATATTAAAAGAGGAAGAGGAAGACTATAAAAGTGAAGGAAACAATCAAGAGTGATCTAGGTTATGTTGAGTTAACTATTAGCATGACACATGATCGATCTCTATGAAAACAAAGAATCCATGTAGCCGACCCCATCTAGTAATGGAGAAGGTATAGTTGTTGATTTTTTATGTTTCCTACTGGTTGAAAACTATTTTGGCATCACTTTGTAACTATTCTAACTTCATATTTTGATTCCTATATTTGCTTTTTAGGAGGAAAAGAAGGATGAACAATTTCCAAAGGATGTTGGAAATTGAATTTTTTAGCTTGTGCTTGCAACTTCTTGTGGAGGTAGCTCATTTTGCATCGAGTATGGGAAATGTTATGCTGTTAACAATTTTCTTGATTGACAACTCTACCTGGATTGACAACTCTTTTTGGATCAAATTGGCTTTCTTGTCTATTTACTTTTTGTAATTGCCTACAACAAACAAAGATAAACAATTAGTAAATAATATTAATAATTGAATTTAAACAATTTATTGAATTGAACGTTTAAGTAATACAACATTACCTTTCACGAAGGCATATGCTACAACGAATAAAAACTAAATCATTTAGTCATTTATGTTCCAACCTGTTGCGCTTCTTTGTATGGATGTGTTCAAAGACACTACAATTCCTTTCACAACCCGTTGCACTACAGGTTTGGTTCAGAACACTCACTGTAAAATCCCTAAGGTTCGGACAATTAGTTACAAACCTATTCCACCAAATATCTATAGAAAAAGACACATTAGAGACATAATCCACAATAATTTAAGAATAATTGATTTAAGAAACTTAAATATGAAGATAAACAATTTACCTAAATGCATCGTAGTGCGGTTGCGAATTGCTACAAGCAAACCTATCAAGTGAAGAGCATTATAAAAAATCTTCATCTATCGATGTATAGCATATATTATGCTCTCATCAAGGACTAATCTATCAATACAATCAATGATTCCTCGATTAAACTCACCGTCCTTTTTTAAGGTTGCTGAGTACCTAAATGATGTGTTTAGATAATAGGTTGCTGCATGAATAGGCTGATGCAATTGTTTATTCCATCTATTATCAATTATTTTCCACATGAGCACATAATATCTCTTTTTTCCATTAAAATTATTTCTGATTGTTTCTTTTGCCCTATCCATGGCTTCATAAAGGTAGCCCATAGATGATTTCTTCTCGCTGTCAGTCAATCTCAAAACCTTTACTAAAGGATATGTAATCCTTAACAGTCTAACACATGCATTCCAAAATATATTCCTAAAGACTGTCTTAGAAATCTCATTCAGCTTTCTATTTCTTCCATTATGAGGCAACTCTACAAATTGTTGTCACTCATCTGAGGAGAATATTCTCTTCAATGCTTGCTTCTGTCTCACAATATTATGTACAGATAAGAAGTTTGTTGTAAATCGAGTTACAGCTGTTCGAAGAAGCTCTCCACCTTTATATCTCCTCATCATACACAAAACAAATGCATAGTTGTAAATGAATTTTGTAATATCTTGACAACACTCAGTTGCTGCCTTTATTTCATCCATCTCACCAATGTCCTCAAGGATGAGATCTAAACAATGAGGTGTACATGGTGTCCAGTAGAAAGTCTCATAAATATCAGCTAACTCCTTTCCAGATGCTTTGTAGTTAGCTGCATTATCTGTAATCAATTGAACTGCATTCCCTAACCCAACCTCTTGTATAACCTTATCAAATTCTTCTTGTAGAATATTCGCAATGTACCTCTCCTCTAACATATCTAAAGATCTCAAAAACATAAGTCCTTTAGGACAGTATATAAGAAAGTTTAGCAAGGTCCTTCCTTGCCTATCTTTCCATCCATCTATCATGATAGTGTAACCTATCTCATTCCATTACTCTCTCAATGTCGAACAGTATTCTTGCACTTCAATAACGGTCTTATTTAAGATATTTCCTCTCAACTTCTGATACGAGGGCATCTTGTATCCTGGATCGATGTTAGCAATTGCATCTGTCATTGCTTGAAAATGAAAGTTGTTTGCTGTATTGAATGGAATGCATGCATCATAAAACTATCTACCCACTACAAGGTCTGTCTAATCATGCAATTGTTCTGAAGCCATAGTTGCACGAATTACTGGTTGAGCATCAGGTGTAGTAGGAGGAGGAAAAAATAAATGTATACTAGAAAAAGTTCTTCCTCTACTCATTCCTGAACTTTCTCTTCTACCACCTCCAAAGTCTTCAACAACCCTCTTTTCTGGTAGGTGCTCGTGAACTGTTACTACCAATCTCTGTTCTAGCATCTGAAGGCAAACTATCAGTGAATCCAAATCTAGTAGCATCATCATCTTTTTCAAACATTTTCAAATCATCCTTTTGTTGTCTCCTTTCCTATATGCTCTCAATCATTTACAGACATTGTCATTTAATACCTTTTGACAAACTTCTAACTCTGCCTGTGCATGGAGCAACTTTTTTTCTAGTCCCTACTAGATGGCGTTTTAACCATGAAATTTCACTACTGCCCACCCTCTCACAAAATAAACATCTGATCTTTAATCTGGAACCCTCAACTAGTGTACCTCATTGTCATGCCAGATCATGAGACTTAGAATGGGAGTCTCTAACAGCTCTTCCTGCCATCTCAATTGAGTACTTTAATTCAATAAAAAACCTGAAAATAAAAGCACTTCGTAAATCCCCAATTGTCAAATAACACTCAAATAGAGTGTCTCCCACTTCATAAATGCAATAAAAATCATATCCACACACTTAATAACTTCATATTTTATCATTCAAAAAAAAATACAAATAAAACAAATAAAAAAAAATGAAGAAAAATACTAAAAATATACCTAAATCCAAGATAGGAGGTTTGCACGAATACCGTAGAGCACGGTTTTAGAGCCTTGAACACCAAGGAGGGGGAGAAGTTGAAGAGAGAGAGAGAGAGAGAGGAAACCCACGAAAAATGCGGGTTTCGGTTCGGCCAGGGACCCTTTATAAGGGTCTCTGGGCGTATCGCCCGTATCGATACGGTGTGATAATATCGCAAATGCGATACCCTGAGGTGTATCGTATTGCTCGCACCATATCGTACGATACAATGTGATAAGGATAACCTAGATTCTGCAGAGCTTTTGCTGGAAGATGTGTCTGCACTCTACATTGCTCAAACATTCTTGGCTGGTATTTCGTGTTTGAAATTCATCTATCATCTCCGCAAAGCCTACCACGAAGATCTTAAATCCCCTTCTTGTTTGTGCCGGCAATAGTAACATGACCGAACCTTTGTTGAACTCTCAGTGAGCATTTTGGTGCTGTTATTTGTTGTGATTCAAATGAGAAGTATTCAAACCGTTAGCTTAGAACGTCGTCTTGATGTGCTTATTGCCATCTTTTAGACGATGTATAATTGCTATACTTGAAGTTCTTTTATCAGGGAAAGTTCTTGAGAGAAACCGTCTGCAATTGGCGGTCTAAATTAACGAGAAAAGCCATTCTAGCAGTGTGTGATGCAACAATTTGTATTAATGAGATTCAAAGATGCAGTGCAGCCGTCGTCCATCATGAAACTGGAGGGATTAGATTTTTATAAGCATGCTAAAATGTGTTTTGACGTCTCTTTTAGAATACGCATGTGCATGCACGCAATTGAGTGTGGAAACAAATTGACAAAATCGCGTACATGAATGTGAAGAAATAATTATTGCTCCCCGAGTTGAGAGTATTTTACAAATTACAATCATTATCCACCAAATTAATATTTTAGTTTCTTTTAACACTAGAGTAAGGATTCTTCGAGACTTTTCATTGTTTATGAGTATCACTTTTGACACAATAAGCCATGGGTTAAAGGAATCTTTTGGCTTAAATGTCACGAGTTTGATACCCGGTGGTGTGCGTATCTGGTAGGGATCTGCCTATCCCAACGCTCATAGTTCTGAGGACTTGGTTTTATCAAGTGTTGGTTCTGTGTAGGCCGCCTCTTCTGAATTTCACCTGCTGTACTTCGCCTGGTACAGACAATTTTCTGGTAGATTGTGGCGACGACTATGGCAGGGTGTGGCCTTGGTGCCAGTGGTAGCAACAGAGGTGACTGATGGGAGGTGGTGGAAGCAACTGATTGGAAAACAATCCACAACAAAATTGGAGGCATGTGCAATGCCTGGCAAAAATTTCCTTCAATCTGTTGGATTATGTTCAGCACGAAAAAAATCACAACAGGTGCTGGTTAGGATCCCGCTGCCATCTGTTTCTCTTAAGAATATGAATGCACAACGCTGAGAGGAACAGCCCCACCGAAGAGGCCGCCATGATGGTTGAATTCTCAAGTTTCCGGTAATATCCGCCCTGAAAATATCATTGCATGGATAAGAAAGTTCAGAATGAAAGGTTTGTACAAACTAGAGAACATTTTGTGCACCTGCACCAACACAAACAAGATCCCAGCATTCGCATGTACCAAGGACAAGCTCATCATCCCACCCCGCAGCTCATTCGGCACGTACCTGCACTTGCAGCATGCACGGTAAGAATTCCTCTACACAAATGCTGCAGATAAAATTGCAAGTCATATACTGAGAAAAATAAGCACAAAGGGACGGCCTTTCCTTGTCTTGGGAATCAGGCAATGGTCACGTAACCCTTGAGATGGACTACTAACTATTAGTCTAACATTTACAATCAGGCTAGGTGCACAACGAACAGACATATAGAGAAGGTAATCAGTGCGCTGACTGGTTAGCAAATCACAATTTGACTCTGGAAGTGGGCTATCAAAGATGGTCATCAGCCCCTGTTGGCCTCGATTCTCTTTCTCACTCATGATGTTACGGGAGTTCCCTCTCCCTGCTTTGTTTCTGATTCTAGTTTACTTCTTGTAACTGAGCCTAGTCCTTAAGGGACTGGCTCCTCCTTTCAAACAACCACAATTAAAAAAGGAAAAAGGAACACGAGATACAGACTTGCATGCTCCTCAGTCTCGCAAGTGAAGGCACAATGAGGCTGACACATCCATGGATAGTGCAGAAAAGGGCCAGTAGAACTGCAATCTCCTGCAAAGTAGGAGCATTGAAGTCTGTTCAGAACATGCCAGGATGGAAATAATATCCAAGATTGAGAGTGGAGCTTCATCAAATATCAACCATCAATACAAGTGGATTGTTCAAAAAAAATCACCTGATAATCATAAGCTATTATGGAGAAAGAAAATCCAACCGCCATGAAAGCAGCAATCAAGCAATCCTCTATTTGGACTGAGAATATACCACCAAAGACCCACGGGACTACTGTGCTGCCAAACATTCTTGCCCCTAGCAGACATGGGACTATCAAACCTACAGCCACTTCTCTACCATCTGCCTGCACTGAAACGAGATGATGAGCTTATTTCTTGGTCATTCCTGGAGCAAAGCATGTATAAGTTTGTTAATAATTTCATGTTGTGAATCAAAGGCATTTTCCACATAATTAGGAATTATCATCTAGTGCACTGTCCTCCTGAAAACATAATCAGATGCACAGATGCTGCTCGGTGGCTTTTTGTGTAGATCCTACTCTTAGAGCAACAAAGTAGTGCTTAAAAGCTGCATGATCCACAAGACGTAATTTTGCAGTTTTCTCTTTTCCTCTTTCTCTTTGGCTTGATTGCATAGGGGAGTAAGGAGTAAAGCGCAGACTCTTAATAATGAGACTCCCTTAGAGTTTTCATTGGATAGTTCAGCCAAGCACTTCGTTTCTACATAATTGTGTGACTGCATGGGCATATGCATGCGTATACAGTTTATTACAAGATATATCACCATAACTACCGGTTGCCTTCATGTCAATATTTAAAAAATTAAAAAGTCGATGGAAACTACAGGAAAAACAAGTACCACTAGAGTTGGTTCCCAGAGAAGCCAAAAGATTGCCGTGGAGAAATATAAACTTGAATAGGCCCAGGCCAGCAGCAACACTCTTTTATCTGCCAAGGGAACATCAAACATTTTCTTTATAAGAAAAGGGAAGAGTAAAGAAGCAAGAGACAGAATTTCAAAGTTTCCACGTGCAGGCAAGACATTAAACACACAGATACACAAACTAAGACACCATTTATCTTAGTAGAGACATTTTCCCATCTACACGACAATGTAGAAAGTCTTCCTGGTGCAAACACTCCAGGGAGGAACATGTACCTGTGGAATGGAGTATGAATAATTACATTGCATAGGTACAGCCCCATTATCTGGCTAGTTAAGGACCTTTACGCATTAAGTATGAAACTGTAAAAGATACTGAATGAGTAAATAGCTAATCACATGACAAACAAAAAGCTGGATATTCACATGGCCAATTCAATTGACTCATTATTTTGTTCTTACAATAAGTTTGCAAAGAATTTCACTTACCATTAAGAACTAGTGAAGACAATGCAAGTTTGTAATTCTTGAATGAGGACATTGCTACATGATGTTCCCATCCTCTGCTGATATAAATGATGCAGATGATTAGAAGAGCAGAAGCGGCAACTGCAGAGAAAACTCGTCCACTCTCAGAGCTTTGTGCAATTAATGAATTTGCACATGACCTGGCTTCCAACTAGAGAAGCTGATTCCAGAAAAGTCATTAACCAAAGAGTGTCACTCAGCAATTCCCTTCTAAAACCCAACTGAAAAGGAAACATGTACAACAAAGGTTACAATATAAGAAGCATAAACATCCAAATGCTAATGCTTAATGTGCTATTATAGTTTTGACACAAACCTTTTCATGTTCAGTAACCATCCATGTCTCATAGCTGCATGAGGATATTGATAAGGACAATGAGAAGAAGATGCATGATATCCAAACACTTGGATATTTGAGTATACACTTAATGATGCCACTAGCAAGTTGCAGAAGGCAAGTGGAAATGCATGCCCTCTTTTGACCTCTGCAAAATAGATGAACTCGTCAGAATTTGTAGTACTCCCATGACATAAGGTCAACCTCCAGACAGAAACAAACAGAGAAACTTAAATGCGAGAAGTATTATTCCAGAAGAATATTAGCAAGAAAAAAGGCACAGTCAGTCTCAAAGGGGTAGTTAAGAGTTTTAGCAGAAAAGAAAGGTTAATGAGTAACAAGGATATAGTATTGGTGATAAAGAATAATCATCAGCTGCCAACGAGAAATGCAGGCTCAAGAACTTCATGCAGCCAACAGTCACCAATTGACATTTCAATTATTTAGAAAGTCTTGGCTCAAGTGAACCACATTGATGTTCTTTTCAATAACGCTAACCATATACCATATCTCTTTCTGCTTCTCTATCTACAAGCATATATATGTCTGCGGGTTTTAGTCAAGCTAAGAAATGTAAAAGGTCTTTTTTCCTCAGAAATTCTTCAACCACAATTAACTGTTAATAATATGTGGTAATATCTCATAGAACTAATGGCAACTACCAAATAAATCAGAAAATGTTAACATGTAAATCAACACATCCATTTTCATAAGTTAAGCCACTAGAATAGTCGGTCAACATTCACGAAGTGACTAAGTGTCATAGGACTGAAAATAGTTGAAGTACATAGTGCTGAACCAGACAAGAGAGAAGTATGGGTGTGAAGTGTTGGAGGCTTCAATATGGGTGTGGCACCTCAGTAGAATTGTCTATGTGACAAAGTAAAATGTGTCCTGCCATGCCCATCACTTGAAGCATTGATTATCTTGTCTGAGATTGCTTTATGCTCTATCAATTTCCTGACCATTGTTACAATGCTTCATCTTCTAGTGCTACTGGAAGCAGGGTCACCATTTACGAGAGCACTCGGCATATTCAAGCTTCAATATAGTCGTGTTTTGGTTATTGTAACAGTTGTCATTCCATCTTTCACAATTTAAGTGTACTTACACAAGAAAGAGGTTAAACCCACCAACAATTATTTCATCTATGATGAGTGTACAAGGGGTGATCAATGTCCCAATTCTGAATCAATTACACAAGCCCTTTGGGTGCACATTTTAGGGAGCTTGTTGACTAAAAACTGTCCAGTTGGGATAAAGCCTTCAACTGGACAATTTCTCGGCAGATCACTTGTTTTTTCTTGAACGAAGTGATTGCAGTTGATTGCAGTTGAAGGCTTGTAATAAAAAATCACAACTGGATGCGACAACACTATCTTGAATCAGTCTATGCAATTCCTTTGTCCGAAGTGAGTAAACCATACTCAAATCTGACGATAGCAACTGCAATCTACTGCAGACAATCACAAATTCAAATAAAAAATCAAACGAAAGGAATTGCATAGACAACAACAATGATCCAAAAACTCACATAACATCCGACAGAATTCCCAATAACGTCCCCGCAAGAAGAGAAGCAGCAGATCCGGATGAAAGAACCAGCACTATCTGTTCTCTGCTCAGACCATCACCAACAAAGTCTACCTCACCAGAAACCGTAAGAATCCCTCCGGCCACTGCCCATCATAAAAAAGTAACAATAAACCGCTAAAATAAGCAACACCTTTCATAATCTGGGGCAATACAGAACGATAGCAAGCCTCAAAGCCTACCGTAATCTGGGCTAATACAGAACGATAGCAAGCCCAAAGCAACTAAGTACACAGAACCAAGCAGTAAGAAATCGAAATCGAAACACCCATAAAAACCAGGACCAAAAGAGAAAGATTGCAAATTGCAAAGCTACAAATTACTTGAAATAAGGAACCAGGAATTTCCGCTGGAATCCCACAAACTGAGATGGGTTTGTCGTTGCACCAAGCCTCCGAGACGAACTTTGCACGAAGAAGGGAAAGAGAAGGAGTGAAGCCAAAGATGCGGCGAAGAGGAGCAGGAATAGCAACGGGCTCGGCAACCAAATGTTGGATGGAATTACAACGTCCATTTTCTGAAGATTGTTGTGATAAAAAAAATGCTACGACGGGATCAAAGAAGGGATGATGGAGAGTTCCACCATGATTGGAGCCCGGAGGAAAAGAACTCCCAACGGCAATCCGGACGCGAGCTGTTTGGTTGAATCGAATGAGAGTTCGTTTGGATCATTGGATTTCCCAACTCTTTAACAGAAGGGCTCACCGGTCAGGTAGATCACGGCTTTCAACCCAGAATCTAAATTCTGAGATATTAAAAAGAAACACAAAAACAATGAAATAAATCTAAGCTAAATGCTGAGTTTAAGGCAGGTTAATTCGCCACCTATGAGTATTATCCAATAATTTCCAACAGTCTGCTAGTCTGATATGATCTTATATGGAATGTACAAACCTCAATAAAGATAATTCTCAGCCATAAATGCATTTAGGCCCTACATTGCTTGATGGCAGTGCTTTCCTAGCATAACAACCATTGCTCAGAGACGTGTTATTCACGTTTGATAATGGGGCTGGTAGTAGATGTAAGACCATTGTGCAAGCAAACAAGGTTGTCTTTAATATCTGTATGTGTATGTGGGTTGAATCTGTAATGGACATGGATTCTGATTCAACCCAAAAAGCTCGCAGTGCATCTTGAATTGGACACAAAAACTAAAGGTTTATCTTAGACGTGGAGGGTATGAAAACCTAGTATCATTTCTTTTATAATTATCTGTTGCCGATGATTTGGGGAGAGAGCATATAAAGAGGGGAGTAGGGTTTGAGGAGGGTAAGGTGATAGATTGTTTTATTGTTTCTTATTTTCATCATAGTGAAAATCTTTTTCTTGTTTTCCACATAGAATAAGTATCTTTAGCCAAATCATGTAAATCTTGTGTTGTTCTTTCCTTCCTTCTTTGCGTCTTCTGCAAACTATTTTATGTGATTGTATATATGCTCTTGGAATGTATCTGCGCAACACAGTGTGTACTGCATATGATTTCTTACTGAATAGGTACAATTTAAGGTTTCCACACACTTTGAACACGATTAGCACACATCTCAGATTCTTTGGTTAGTGTTGCAAGACGGGCCGAATGTGGAGCTCGCATACTGGTGCCACCATGCATAGGTGCTGTGATCAGCGCGTCCCACCTGTTGTCAACCCAGTTGGGCAGAGCATCCTAAGTCGCAATAATTATGTTTTGCAAGCATAACAGTTCGCGAGTTAGGCCACCATAGGAACCCACACAGATCCACACCCCGAGATAAGCAGCAGACCTACCATATGCTGTTCCAAAGGCGCATTTCTTTTCATCCATTTGCAGGATTTGTTCTTACTAATTAGTGTGCAATCATTTACTAGAATCGCCATAAACATATGGGGGACATGCAGATTGTTATTCATAACCCGCGGTTCGAGTTCATGAGTTTTTGAATGGCTTTTCTTTCCTTGATAGGCAAGACCGGGGTAAGCAGACCATTTGCCACATATGCACACCCCGGGTATCGATCTTGAGACATTCACTTTGAAGGTTTTGTGTGTCGACCCCATAAGAGGAAGGGCTTTAGCTCCTTGTGGAAGGCCCATAAAATTTTTGAGAAGCAATAGGACATTAGTTCTTTGTGCAGGATCTTTGAACCTCTGATCAGCAGCCAGACTGACCAATACCCCACAGTAGCGCTAGGCACCTTCAGTGCATACCATCTTTTGTGGGTTGTATATCATGAAATTATCGTCAGACGTTCAAATTATGAAATGAAAATACAAGAACCAAATCTAAAGGTTACAACAACAACTAAGCCTTTTCCTATACTAGATAGGGTTGGTTACATGGATTTTTTGTTTTACATAGCTCTGTCATTTGTCATGCTAGCAGTTAACTCAATATAAACTAGATCATTTTTTTACAGTTTTTTTCCAATACTTTTGTGGTCATCCTTTTCTTATTTTGAAAATTTCACAATTTAGTTTTTAAATCTTCTTATGGAGCATCCTTTTGTCGTCTTTCTACATATACAAACCATCTTAAATGATTTCTCCTCATTTTATCCTATCAATTGGTTTCTAATAACCTCATTATGTATATAGTATTTCCTTGTATAACTACTAATCCATGTTAATATCTTCATTTCTACTATTAACATCTTTTGCACATGTTGATGATTAATTATCAAACACTCATAACCATAAAACATAGCAAGTCTAATTGTTGCTTTATAATATTTACCTTTTAACTTTAATGTTATCTTCTTATCACAGAGAATACCTTATGCCCTTCTCCATTTTAACCAATCAGCATTAATTCTATACGTAACATCTTCATTCATTTTCTATCACTTTGAAAAATTGACTCTAGGTATTTAAAACTTTCCTTGTGAGAGATGCATTGTGTGTCCATCTTAATTTTTATATCCTCTTAAGTAACCAAATGATCAAATTTACATTCCATATATTCTGTCTTTGTTTTACTAAGTTGAAAGTCTTTACTTTCAAAAGTTTTTATTTATAGTTCTAATTTCCTATTAATTTTTTTCTTATACTCATCCACTAACACAATGTCATGTGTAAATAACATACAACAAGATACTTCATCTTGAACATGTTTTGTTAACTCATCAATGACCAATATAAATATGGACTTAAAGTTGATCCCTAATGTAACCCAATATTAACTTCAAAGGAGTTTGTCATTCCTTCATGAGTTCTTACAAAAAATTTTGCACCATCGTGCACGTCTCTTATAAGATTTATTTATGTCAATGGGATACCTCTCTTTTTCAAGATTATCTAAATAACATCTTTTGGCATCCTATTGTGAGTTGTTTCTACGTCAATAAGTATCGTATGAATGTTCTTTTTTTACCTTAAAATGTTTCATAAAATGTCTTAATAGGTGAATCGCTTCAATAATTGATTTGTTGGATATGAATCTAAATTGGTTTTCTGTTGCACTTAATATTTGTCTTAACCTACATTCGATAATTCTTTCTCATAGTTTCATAATATGACTCATTAACTTCATACCTCGATAATTCGCACAATTCTAAGAGTCTTATGAGCCAAATGAGCCCTATCTCTCCTAAAAAATTTCATACTTCTATACAAATATTGTCTGGTCCAACAGATTTAAAAGTCTTCACATATTTAAGAGCCTCTTTGATTTCATTATTTTAAATACGCCGATAGAAATTACGATTTATGTATTTTTTTATTTAACTAACTCTCCTAAACTAATATTAACATCTGTATTTTCATTAAAAAACTTATAAAAATAATTTTTTCATATATTTTTCATATATCATTCACCATGAGAATCTTCTAGTCCTCATCTTTGATGCATGTAACAAAAGTAAGATCTTTAGTTTTCTTATATATAGCCATGACTATCCTAAAAATATCTCTTTCAACTTCTTTTGAGTTAAGCTTTTTATATAGATACTCTCAAATTTTAACTTTTGCTTCACTAACAACCTTTTTCACTTCTTATAAGCCTCTTAAGTTTCACTAGTCTTCTTAATATAATGTAATTTGTAACATGTTTTCTTTGTCGTGATTTTATCTTGCACTACTTCACTCGTGTCAAGCTTCTTTTTGTGCCAATATGCCTCCCTTAAATTTGCCTAACACATCTTTTGCTCTCCTTGAAGAATTTTTTGTTTAAATATATCTTCTTTTTCACATTTGAGGTTCTACCATCTAGTCTGAATAGTTCTACGAACTCTATTCTTCTTTATCCACTTTTTTACCTACAAATCTACTACCAAAAATCTATGTTAATTAGGTAAGTTTTTTTCTTAGAATTACCTTGTAATCTTTACAACACAATCTTATCTTTTTTTCTATAAACTAAATAGTTAATTTGTATTTGTGAAAAAACACTCTTATAAGTAATTAAATATTCATCTCATTTTTTTAAAATTGTATTGAATATAAAAAGATCAAAAGCCTCACTACTCTCCTCATTTGTATCTCCAAAACAATACTTTTTAGGAATACATTAATATCGTAATATCTCTTTACCGACATATTCATTTAAGTCTCCTCCTAAACAAATTATCTTACTTTATAGAATTCTTTGAATTACCATATCTAACTCCTCCCAAAAAGTCTTCTTTATAATATATTCTAATCTTACTTGGCATGTGTATAAGCACAAATTATATTTAAAGCCTCTACTCGTAACACTAATTTCACTATCATAATTTGGTCACCATATTGTTGTATGCCTGTTACACTATCCTTTAAATTTTTATTTATAATAATACCAACTCCTTTAAGAGTATCATAATTTAAAACATATATTCTCAATATCTTTTATTTTTTCTCCAAACCATTTTATCTCTTTTACACATAAAATGTGAATCTTTCTCCAAATCAAAGTATCTACCACCTTGTAAATCTTCTGATATTTTAAGTATCAATACCAATCTTATTATCTAGAACTAACTTTCTTATCCCTTGCATCCATCCATTCTGAAAATATGAAAACCCTCCCTGTAACTTGTTCACTACATTCGAACGAAAATATAGTGAGACTAACTTATTTACCCACACTCATCCATGATGTAAGACCCCTCTCTACAATTAATTCACTACATCCAAGCAAAAATATAGAGGCTCTTCCATACTTTTTACTATATTTGAGTTGTACAGTACGTCGCTAAGAAGGAACGCCCCAACACAATGCTCATAATTTATAGAATACATGGTAGAAAAGTCCAACAAAGTTTTATGTTGACTGTTGAAAGCCTAACACAACCCTTTATCTGAGCTTGGGACCAACCATGGGGTGATCCTTTACGTGGGCAGAGTTAAATCCAAATAAGGTTAATTTAACATAAATTTCCTTCCGAATTCAATTAAACATCAATAACCATGGAGTAAAGAAAAGCTTGAAACAGGTGACGTTACAGCAATCTTGCGAAACTGCAGGTGAGATGAAACCTCAATCATACTGCTGCTTTCACACTAACAGATGAACAAGAAACGCATAATGCAGCGATGTCATTGTTCCCTTTTCTATACAATTACAATATTCAAGCGGCATCATCTTCATCTTTCAAATGTGCTTGCCCAAGAAACAAGTTCTAGAGGGTAAATAAAATTATTGAATGATTTTTCCAGTGAAACCCAGCTTGTGGAATCATAATTACACACACAACGACGATCCATATATAACAACATATACATCATACACGCAATGCTAAGGCATTGAGGCACATAATATTGGCAGCCATGGTAACAAATAATCTTGGCCGGCATCCTCAAGGTTGAGAAGATTAGCCTGAAGATGAAGAGTCCCCTGTTGGATGATCTGCAATCCGACACCAGGGCATAAAAAACTGAGCATGGAATGAACAATTGCAACCAAATGAACAAGAGACAGAACCGTAAGAAAATTGATGGAACAAATCAGCCTATCTAACAAGTAAATTTTCTTTGGGTCAGAAGTAAAAGTGCAGGAAAGCATGGCTAATCCAACGTGGTATATACATAGCTGACCTGGATTTGCAACTCAGACACAAACCAAGGTGAGTAAGGCTGCATGGAGTCGTTGGTATGAATCATTGATTGAAACACACAAGTTCATGCGATGCCAGCCTTCCTCTTTTATCTAGGCTTGAAATCAATAATGCAATGATGAACCCTGAGACCTCACCTTAACTAAATAATGAAATCTAAAACTCAGTAGAGGGTTTATTTAAGGTCCATTGCTCCATATCTTGCTTTTCTAGAGATAAATGTGAATAGTGCACAAGATTGGGTAATGTTACTCCCAAGATTGAATAAAATGTTAGCTCACCCCACTTAGTGTGGGATAAGGCATGGCTATGGTTTTGGTTTTGTCATTTTGTGCCTTAGGAAACACCAAGCATCATGAGATAAATTCCACCTTTGATGTATCTCCATGTCCTCTAGCATAATGATATCATCTCTAAGAAGCATCTGACCCAGTTCTAACGGGAATGAGATGGCAATACCATAATCACATACTATATATATGTATGCTAACTTAGTGACAACAGTCAACCAATCAACGCAGAAATATAATACAATTTAAAAGTTTGTTAAGGAGGAGCAAGACAACATCAATTCAGCAATGACATCCAAACGGTAGTATATCAGAACATATGAACATTTGCACAACAAATGCACTAGCATTTTCTATAAACAATGCCAAAGTAACAGATTTTCTTCTCAAATATAACATGTAGAGACACACCGATGCTTCATTATGCATCTTACACTTACCGGGTGAATCCATAGGACTGCTCCCTTTTTTGAACTTTGCCACATCAAAGTCAACATTTCCATGAGTGCATGCATGAATTTCTTCCACTTTTCTGGAAACAGAAAAGTGCTATTATTATTATCATGGATATTATCATTACATGAGGAAATTAAGACTCAAAAAAACTATATTGCGTAGGAGAAATGTATAAAAGCATATATATAGGCGATCAATATTCTCCAAAGAAGAATAGGTATAAATAACTAATATATTCGCTTCTTAAGCCTTGACTGAAGGAAGCAAGTCATAGGAAGCAGTCCACAAGATACATTATTCATCAGCTTGCTGATAGATTGAACATAATCTTTTAATTGTAACCATAAGCTCAAAAATAATAATTTGAGAAAAGCGGTAATATTTTTAATCTACATCAGATGTTTGTTGCAGTTGGTTCATTTATATTTTTAATCTACATCAGATGTGACTTTTTTCAAAAGATGGTTCCTTTATTCAATCTAAAAGAGGAAATCCATTTTCAGAAGAAAGGTAAATCAAACTCTTTTTCAAGGAAAGGCTCATCTAAAATGATATGAACCTAAATGAACCATGTCATGTCTCAGCAAGCATAAAATAAAGGATATTTAAACCACTGCTTTTAAAATGCAGAACAAAAAAAAGATATATACACATAAAGAAATTAAAGCTGGATAACAAAGAGAAGACAATAATTTAAAACATGGCATGCACAAAATAAGATTGAGACAATGTTCATTTGTATAATGCCTATACTTTGTCATAGGCATGTACAAGACAGACCAGTCTAAAACGGAACCTGCACTTCTTTATTTATCTTCCTCTCCAAGTGCTATGGCCTTGGAGCCACTATAGAAGTCTAGCCATGATACTGAAAGCCCGAACCAGAATGGGTAGGAAGAAGGGATCCTGGGCCTGCTGTTTCTTACTTAGACTATCTAAATATAGACATTTTTAACATGAATTTTGAACCGAATATCAAAGAACCATCTCTGTTTCTCCAAAGCTTTGGAAAGGTTTCATACACCTACACCATGATGAATGTAGTGATGCACGAGAATGACAAAAGAATGATGGGTCTTAACAAAGCTCACCCTTGGCCATGGGGAGTCAGTTGAGGGCCTCTAGATAAGCTTAATAAATCTTGAGTTTCTGATGAAGGTGCAGCAGCTTCACTGCCACAGCATCCATTAATCTCCTGACCCTCCTGGAACAGAAAAAAAGTGAGACAACAATGCTAATGTATTATATCCCCCAAAAAAGAAAAAACTGAAGGTAACAATAACATTTTCCTAAGAAACAGATAGAACTTACCCTTGACACTGCAGCTTGCCAATCAGGAATACTTTCAGAAAGAAGTGCAATATACTGCTCCATGGCAACCTCCGGATTCATGCTCCCCAGCCTTTGCCAAGCATGCCTTGCACAGGTAACCAGTGTCCTCCATCACTCATAGATCGCAGCTCTCTACCCTGTTAGTATGACTAGCAATCAAACTATTACCCTGAATTTAGGGTAAAATAGGTTCCCTAGACGTCTCCCTGGTTGTCCGACTTCATTACCCCATCAACATCAAACTCTCTTTTGGATCAAACTATTATAAGTTTCACAATGTCAAGACAACCACTCTTGGACTAGCTATTAACGCACTCTTTGCCAACTCTACCTAACAGAAGCCCCATTCAGCGGCTGACCTATACCTAACCAAAAGCTCTAGGATTCGCTCATCATCAGAAACTAGGATGAAAACTAGATGAATTAGTAGTGATACACTGCAATCTTCAGACCAGACTCGTCACCTTTTGTGAATTCCCACTATTTTCTGGCTTTCTTTTTGTTGTGATTCACCCCAGTTTAGCATAAACGTTCCATGAATCTGGTTGTTATCTATCCAAAACCCTATGGAATTGCATCGTCAACACAGCTAGCGAATAACAAAGAATTGCAAATAGCATGCAAAAAAACATCCGAATAGCAAAAGACAGGAAAAAATCTTAGTACCATTTGGCGCGGGAAGCTGGCTTAAGCGCAGACGGCTGCGATTCGTAGCAAGGCCCTTCAGTGGCACCCTTCTGCAGACCATAGAGCTGCATCTGGACATCATTGCCTAACTTGGAAAAGATTTCGCTTCCACAAGGAGAAGCGACGAAGCTCTCTGCGACTATGAAGAGCTTAGCAACTTCGCTTCTCTCGATCCCTTCCCAATCCTCCTCGTCGATAACCCCACCTTCCTTTTCATCCGCTCCAGATTGTTCCTTTCGATCTTTCTCTTCGACTGTTTCGTGATCTTCGATCCCCATTTTGGGTTTAGAATCGGGATCGGCAAGGATCACCCGATTCTCCTCAGACCCTTCGTCTAGATCTTTCTCGTTGTTTCCTTCGTGTGCTTCAACTTCCTTTGTTGGTTCGGAATCAATCTCAAGGCCGACGTTCGTCTGATTCTCCTCAGATCGTCCCTCTCGATCTTTCTCGCTGTTTTCTTGATCCTGTTCGTTTTTCTTTTCTTGTTCAGATTCCATTCCAACGCCAGTGATCGCCTGCCTCTCCATAACTTCTAAGATATTCGCCAATTCATGAGCTTCAGATTTCGCTTTCAAATTCGCACAACTCTCATCATCGTCAACCGTCTCCTCCAGAACGTCCCCTTCCTTAAGAGGCTCTTCCGTCGGTTCAATCGGCAAATTCGCTTCACGAATTCCACCCAAACCTGAGGAAAGCAACTCGGAGCCGTGATCCCGCTCGAAGTCTTGCGTCGTGCCCTCCTTATCCCGGCACACTTCACGTTCCCCGACGATTTCTCGTCCACAACCCTCGTCCCTCTCCTCCTCCACACCTTCCGGCGCATGAACACTTCTCGGTTCACAATCCTCAACCGTTACCCCACCGGAATCCGGACGTTCCGGAGATTCGCGAACTTCCTCCACCGTCTCCGTCGTTTCCTTCATTTCGTCGCAAAAACGAACTTCCGCGAACCTCATCTTCTCCTTCTCCTCCCTCGCAAGCCCACACTCCACCCTCTGACCCCCTCTCCGGGAGAACCCATCTCCGGAAACCCCGACGGCAGCGGGTCCTTGAACGGCGTTCTCCGGTTCCCGAGAGCTCCTCTCCGAATCAAAGACGAAAGAAAGGAACTTAGCGAGAAGGAAAGCGAAGAAGAGCGAGAAGAAAGCCGTAAGAAAAATCTCCTGCAAGACTTCCATGTCTCTCTCTCTACTTCGTGTGGTTGGATGATGAGAGAGAAGCAGAGAAAGGATCGTCAGAAGGAAGAAGAAGAGTCAGTAAGAATTGCAGAGCAGCAAAGCATATTCCTTTTGCTTGAGAGAGAGAGAGACGATGGCTTTTGAGCCGACGGCTCTCAAAGGGAACGTATCTGTTATTACCAGAAACGGTTGTTCTACAGATCTTTGAATTTAGTTTAAAACATCGGTTCTTTAAATAAACGATAAATAACCTTTAAGTACCTCTAATGCATAGGTTCAGTGCCTCCTTCCCATTAGGTCAATCCTTTCCTCTCTTTAGTTCTAAAGTTTATTTTTCCTATGGTGGCCGATAAATTTCTTCTAGAATGAGCTAAATCACTTATAAAACTATTCAAGTGTGGTGCGTCTAGGGGGTCGACCGTAGATTCACAAGGTTGAAGGTCATGAGCTCGATACCTGGGCTGTGTGCTTCGGCCTCTCCATTGTACCCAAAAAAAATCTTATTCAAACAAAATGAATTATGTATTATTAGACCACTGTATTTTTTAACCTATAAGAGTAACATTTCGTGAAATAAGTTACTTTTACATATTATGTGGATGCCTGTATTTTTGTAGGATGATAGTGATGTTGGAGTTTTTCTTTTTCTATTTATCCGTAATCTTTTCGGTATATGGTAAATTCTATACTTTGCTTAAAAAATGAATGTGTTCACATCATTGAGGTCGAATTCAACGGTGGTAAGATTGATATTTTGATCTTTCCGAATGATTGGGACCTGCAGATTTCTTGATCCGTCCGCGATGCGTTTGTTTTCCTTACGTAAGAAAACTACTCTCTTTCTCTCTGATAAGTGTTCGTGATCCATGGGCGATGCGTTTATTTTTCTCGAGCAAGAAAACTAATCTCTCTCTATTATATATATATATATATATAATGACACCACCTCGGACATGACTTATGTTTACGGGACGGGGCAGGGTGACGATCATGTTAGAACTCACTTTTACGTATGAAATGAAACTCTAATTTATATAAAATATATCTAAATGTAAACATATTATTATGGATAAAATATGAGGAACGACGATAAGTTCACAAATTCAAAAAAGTTGTACTTTCTTTTATTTATTTTATCTTATAACTTGTTTTATTTTTAGTTGAACTAATTTTCCATAATCAATAAGAGGAAGAGTCAAGGTCGAGTTCACGAGATGGGAACCTATCCATTCTCGTCTTGATTCCTGTAAGAATTTTTTCCTGCTCCCTCTGTTCTCGCCCCTATATCTGTTTTCACTCTCCAAATCCATCTCATTCACGACGGATCCCCGCGAGAAGCGAAGGATCCCCTCTCCATGAACATTCTTATGTTCACTTATTGTTTTCGATGTATAATTTAAAGTACTTTAAGAATTTTTAAAAAACATTCATGTCCCAAAAAACAATTATAATACTTGGAAATGTAGGGAGTGCAACATGTTTGGTGTCTAAGAAGAAAAATAAGGAATAAAGGATAGTTGGCGCATTGATAAAGTAAGCTGTTTTAGAATATTTTAAGATCTTATGGTTGGCCGACTTAACAACCTTAACTATAGTCTAGACGTTCCCGTTTTGGTTTTCTTGAAACTAGGAACCGGGCCCAGGCCGGTCCCGCTTCCAAGTCGAGTTTTAAAATGCTCGGAATCAAAAAAATGATAGAAAATATTTATATTAAAAAAATAAAAACTGGTTCCTGGTTCAGCCCACTTCCTGTTCTATGAAAGATGGAACCGGAACCAAATAAGGTGTTCTCATGTTCTAGCTTTGACCAGTTCTTGCTTGGTTCGGTTCTGTGAGAACCACCCGAACGGTTCTGAAGAGGCCATGTCAACTATAACTAATGATCACTCACAAAAAACATACATAGCCAATAGGGCCAACCGACCTTGGGGCCCACCCGAAGCTAGTAAGGTTCACTGCCAAGACCGTCCATCTGAAGATGGACAAACATTATAGCTTAATGAGAAAAGCACTTCAAGTACCATTAAGATCTCCTTAGACTCTTAGCATAATATATATTTTTTGCTACAACTTTCAATATAAACTTTTATACAAATAAAACTTTCGACTCATTATGGAAGTAAAATACACACTTTCCACGTCAAATGAAGTAATTTAGATGAGTGTTAACTACAAAATTATATTTCGTTTTTGCTTTTTTAATTACAAATTTACATTATGGAAGACCGTAATCCCCGAATTTTTGTATTCTATATAACATCAAACAAGAACTTCATTTAAAGAAGAAGATACAAAAGGTGCTCCCAAAAGTAACAAGCCTTCTCTAACACCTTACACCCACGGGGCGGTAGGGATCATCTCCTACATGAAATATATAAAATTATAAATTAAATAATGCCAATAAAAGAGAATAACATGAAAACCATAGGCATTATGATAATCTTCCCGCTTAGGGTGACACCGTAATAACCTCCTATTGAGAATGCCAATAAAAAAAAGAGAAAATTTAATAGGTAATAATATGATAAAAGTCTATCTTGGAAGAGCACCGTTGTAACCTTTTGTTGAGACCATCTAGATGACTGCAATATTGAACGCTCCATACTTCACTCTTCGACACGCGAACAAACTTACTCAAGGTTCCTCAACAAATACAAAAGAATCTTTTACGAGCACAAAATTGCTCTATTCTTCATTCCCTATCATTCGTCTTTTTTTGAAAATAAAGGAAAAAGAAGAAAATAATTCTTCTACTCTTCACTCATCACCTGTCTTTCAGTTTAGAGAGAGAAAGGAAAGAGGAGGAAGGAAAAGAGAGAGACAAAAGAATATATAAAACAACAGCTAAGAGATCAATTACATGACTTCTTAGCTTTCAGATGCTGTGAGAAACTGCAGATTGGTCTAAATAGAATAATGTATAACATTACCGATGGTCCAAAGCCAGCTTCCCCAAGTAGTTATCTCATGAATTTTTCAAACCAATTTGGAACCAAACACGAACCAGAACCATTGTGGAATTGGACCTATAACCATGCTCGAAACAACAGCTGAACCTATTGGAGGACGGTTCGGTTCCGATTCCAGGTTCCAGTAGAACTGGCCAAGTTTACATGACTCGGGGTATTTGTGTATGACACCTTGAAAAGGTGACTCGTCGTCGTGTAAAATGTTGAGCAGCTTGAGACCGTTTTGATAATTTTCTCTGCTTCTGGCTTCCTTATTTCTTCTGCTTTCCACTTTTCCTTTGTCATTGGCTTTATGACCGCCACGAGTGCCAGAGGTTATGGGGCTGTCAATTGGAAGAGACAACCAGATGGGGCTGGCATCCCGGCTGCAGCCATAAGCTTATGAGACAATTATATTTCGTTTTCTTTTTCTTTTGAATGAGATGCACGCGTCACGTCGCCTAAAAGTGAGTCCGTCACTGGGTTGACCCTAACCAATGAGCTATTGCTGGTTGTGCATCTACGTTTTCCTTCTAAAAGAACATCATGTCTTCTTCTTTTTTCCTCCATGAGTGCTAGCTCAACCGGTAGCACGCTGTTACGCCCTTGCTCACTTGTGTAGATCAGAGCTCCATTTCAGCATTACAGAGAGAGAGAGAGAGATGAATCCGCTTTTTTGCAACATCATTGTAAATACCAAGATCACACTCATCATTTATCTTATTTCTCTTCCAAAAATATATATATTAGAAAGGAGAAGTCTTAGGCATTATTAGTACTTCTACAACAGAAGCCGATTGCACCCTCTTTAAAACAATTGAAAAGAGGAGCATCCTGGCAAGCATGTATTGATACTGTATGCAAATCAAATTCATGCTACCCTGTAGAGCAGATTATCAACAGACATCATGAAAGCATCTTGAAACTTGACTAGATTCGACTTGTGATCCGCGTAAACGATTCGCGAAATGAGCTCTGATATTATGTATCTTCTCGTCTCTTTCCTTTTCTCAACAGGTATGCTTTTGAGAGTGCTTAATACATTCACATTCCCCAGCTTTACTTGTTCTTCCTCTATGTAAACTGAGTACAGTGAATGGTCCTCTGGCAAGTGCCATGGATACTGATAATATGCTGTGAAAGGATTGAATACGACCGGAATGCAACCATAAACAAGAGAATCAAAGAACGATTTCCTCGTCGGACCGTCTCCCGGCGGTTGCAAGCAGAACTTTGATTCCATCATGAGTGTCACCACTGTTTTTGGGTTCTCACAGTTCTCTGAACTACAATCAAGATATGTGCAGAGAGTTTAGTTCATGCACTCCTTGACCAAGATAGACCTGATATTAGCCTTGGCTTTAGGTTGCCCGGCACCGGTGAAACTAATGCAGACTCTGCAATTGGATCTGCGAAGTTTATATTGAAACCTGGTGATATCCGTATCAGTTCTAGGGTGAAAACTTGTAGGATAAGGAATTCCTACGTCATTTATGTGCCAAGGATGACGCTCTATTATTAGCTTTACTGGATTTTGAATCTCATCTAGCTCTAAGAAATTTGCACCCCATGAACTATTGATCCTTCTAAAATCCCATGAAAGTGTGCCCAATGCTAAGAAGTGATCCTTGCCTTGATTTTGAATCCATGATATCTTTGTCTTGAGCCAATGCGCTAACTCCAACACAAGTCAGTCCTTTTCCACATTCGATACGTCTCGGAAATTCACACTTAGTACATGCAAACCAGCATAGAATGGTATATAGAACAGGGAGGCTTTATCTTCTTCCATAACCCTACATGGATGGTTGTTGATCCTTGAATGGAAGATGGGTTCGAGGGTGAACTGGTTCGTCTTGTACCAGCTTTGACCCAGTTTCGGAACCGGCCTCCCTTTACCAAGAACCAGACAACTACATGTGAAGTTAGTACCTCCCTGTTTTGCAAAGCTCATCGTATAGCTCCCCTTACTCTCTCGTTCACACACACATACGCAGACAATCAGTCTCTCTCTATCTCTCTGTCTCTTTTTCTCTCTGCAAGTGTGCATGTATGAAACATTAATAGTTTCTATCATGAGATACAAGTGCAGTGAAGGAGCCGGAAGTACCTGCCTGCAAAAATAGCAAATGCAACAATCGGTGCTGCTATGCAAAGCAATTCTGCATTAGGAAGGCAGTTAAAGTAAGTTCTTTTGGGTGGCTGATATTCAAAATTGAATGGACAGAGTTACCAACTTGGGCTGGGGTCATTTTCTTGAATGTTGGTAGTATATGGTAAGTTTGTATTCTGTTTCACAGCACTATATACATACATATATATATATATATATATTAGAGAGAGAGAGAGTAATGCTTCGAGACATGTACGCACTGAACAAAAGGAGACTAATGACTTTAGAACACGGAATCGCTTCTGTTCTGAGACTGCTTCTCCCCTAGCTGCCAGTTATCCAAAAGAACTCGTTTCTAACTCTCCTCCAAAGAAAATACATACTTACTATATGGCATCCTCTTTCCCATACTAAGACTCATCACTTTCTTCTTTATTGAGGTTCTCTGTCGAAGCTCGCTTACCATCACCCTTCTATCCTTCCTCTTACTTCTCTCTCGTCTAACCAAAACCGAGTACTAAATAGCGTTATCCCTCTCTTTCTCTCTTGTTATCGGAATCCACCTGTCATCGTTCCTCTCTCTTTCATTTCATCTCTCTCTCTTCTTTCCCCCTCTTCTTGCCGCTCTTTCGTACTAGTAGAACCCGTCACCATCTCTCTCCTCTCCTTCCCTCTCTTCGTTCTAGAAAAGAAAAAAAGAAAGAGACAAAGCGCCTCCAACATATTTCTTTTGCATAAGAGACGCACTTACGCAAGAAAGACGCGCGAGGTAGGAGTCTCTTCAACGCGAGCATTAGAAAGAGAAAAGGTGTAGTTTGAATAACAAGGAAAAAGTGTAGTTTGAAAACAAGGATAATATTATGTAGATTTCCAAAAATAAGGGGTGTGTCCGTTTGCCTTTAGTAACTTCCAAGAAAATAATCATGTTATAAATTTAAATTTTATTAGATAAATGAAAAAACAACTACTTGGCCTTGTCGATATTGGTAACAGCCCATGCATGAGTATCAACCTCGACGTGAGATTTTGTGTGGCAAATCAGGTCGTCCTGGTCGGGCCACTCCCGGGCCATGACAAAATCAAGTTGAGCTGGATCTGACACGAAATCCATTTTGTACCCATTTTCAAGACCCAGTCATGACCTGAGTCGACCTGAAAAACCCATGTGTCATGTGTCTGTTTGTGTGTGTATACATACACACAATCTCACACTCATGTTCTTCATCATGTAAGAAACTTGATCCAAGGGCCAGCTGTTAGCTCTATATATATCAAGCCCAATTTTATATATATATACATATATATATGTATATACATATATATATGTATATACAGTAATTGGATCCTGTCTAGTACTACCGTTGCTCATTCATGTCCGACAATTCTCATAGGTCGATTTTCCAATCATAATTAGATTTAGTGGTGACTTTTAATCCTATCGGGATTTAGTCGGGAACATGTTTGCAAGCCTTCTTATAGAATCAACTTGTCTTTACTATTATAACTCTTTTCTTCGAACATTGATGTGCACGATTCTTGATTCCACAAAAAGGAGATGGATATACATTTCCAAAGAGGAAAAAAACAGTTGAGTTAGAGACGACCGAGTTACAACAAATCCTCAAGAGAGTGTACTCAATCAACTGATAGGATCTGATTGTTTAATCTTATCAAAGTCATTGGAATGTAGGTGAGAGAAGCTTTTCAGATGTTCAGGACTCGGAGAAATTTGCCAACGAACTTTTTTGTGAATTTTAAAACGTAGGACAGATTTTAGTTGGTTGATGATAGTGTATTGATTATGCAACTAAATACAGAAAGACCAAACTTACGAATGCACTAAAAAGAAACAAAATGAGAATTACATTATGAGGGGAAAAAGAGCTACAACTATGAACAAACAACTGGGAAGAAGAGACAAACAAAAGGAAATTGGAAATATACGGATTGAAAATGAGGTTAGATGCTCCTTAAAGTGGGCAGACACTCCCTTTTATAACTGATAGTGGATTGTTTTCTGATCTTCTCTACTTCTTTAGATTGGTTTATGTAATTTTTACAGTAATTGCTCATAATTTTTGGATATTGAGTAACAAATATTATGTTTATTTTTCAGGATAAATAATATCTGTTAATAGGTAGTTATCCTGCAAATAGCTCTTCAAATCCCTATTTAATTCTTTGTTTTAACACAGGCTCATTCTATTGTTTGTGCATATAAGTCTGTTTCTGCACATACACACATACACACACACAATATATATATATATATATATATTGTCAGTTCCTGCTCAATACAAACTCGACCTGGTTTTTTCTATTAAGTCACTATTTTGGGACCTGACTCAACCCAAGGTGCCTAACCCGACTTGAACACAGAATTTTCAGGTCAGGCCAAAAATTTGCCGCCGCATGTAAGAGTTTCTTGCCCTGGGTCTGCCCGAGGTTCTTGCTATATGAAATGGACCATCTCGATAGGGGTGGAAACTAAATTGAAAGTTTGATGCTATATATAATTTAAAAACTTAGGGCCCAATATTTTAAAGTCTAAAAATTTAGAGCCTACAAAATCGAGTATTACAAGTAAGGCCTAAAACTTCACAGCTCTAAAAGATTTCGAGCATACAAGATTGATTTATTGTATAACGAGTTTAAAGTCACTTGCTACCCTGCTAGGCCTGATGTCCGAACCAGCCAAGTCCTTAATCCAATTTGGTCTAAAAGTTGCAATATAAACGTTAGGACCCTAGTCCTGGAGCTTGCACCATGGCCCTTAAGGGAGTGTTTGATATAGCGGCCATGCACGAACACAGCGTGCCCAGGCGGTTCATCCACAACATGAAACACACATCGTCGGTTCTGACAATTTTTCATTTTTTCTTTAAAATTTAAAAGTTTTTAATGTTTTTGCCCGCTCAACCGGAACCACCCAAAACCGGTGGTTCCAGAATCGTCCATGGACTCCAAATTCTAGGGTCACCAGCCATGTCTACCTTTAGTTAGTGCTTTGTCCTAAAACAAACAACTGTGTTAGCTCATCAATATTAATGCTTTGCATTGTGAAAGGCTCGTGAAGACTTTGCTTTGCTATCATAAGTTGGTGAAGTTATTGCAATAAACCCATTCTTAGCTTCATATTGGAAAGAATCAAAACCAACTAAAGTAACATGTATTAAAGTCTAATTGCTCACTATGGAGGTGGATATATGGAGCCATAATCAGCACCAACCAAGATTGGCCAAATCTCTTGGGGCGGTATCGATTGCAGCTCAAAACCAGGACACCTGCACCCAGATTCCCTTATGGACTCACTTGTTCAATTGCTTGGAGCAGGATTAGCTTTCTTAATGGTGATCAAATCAATTCCTAAGAGGACTTCACTTGAATGTTGATGCTTGTTCATCTCTTAGTGATGATGGATAACAGCATTAGTCTCCGAATGGATCCAAGGGAACCTGTATGTAGGCATGTCTGGTTCAGAGTAAACACGGACCATTGGTTTCAGCTGCTGGTTGCCATTCCACCTAAAACTGGAACTGAAGTGGCCCCTTTGATTTCATTTTTGGTTTTGATCTGGATTTAGTTCCGGTTTGGTTCCATTCTTATTAAAAACTAAGGCATGATTTTAAATTCGAAAAAAAAGCTGCTTGAAACCAGCGGTTCTAGACTGTCGGTTATGGGTCCAGTTTGGTTCTCCAATAGGTAAAGCTGAAAGCTAACTTTGGGGTCCTTAGATCTGATTGCTTTGGTTTTGATTTCAATCGGTTCAATGGCGGTTTGGATCCGGTTCAACCTGCTGGGCTGGGTCAGAGTTGAACAAGTTTAGCTGTAAGCTACTGCTGCTGGAGGTGATTCCTGCCTAAAACAAGCATTATTCTATGCTTGCATTAGAGAATAATGTGAAAGAGGATGTGAGTCATGGGAATGAAGGGTATGACCAAGGTTGTGGAGCAACTTGTAACAAGTGATCAACTTATTGGATTTACTTTGTCGTCGTGGGTTTTGGTTCTGGTTTTGGATGCGGTTTGGATCAAGTTCAACTGCTAGGCCGGCTCCAAACTGGCCGCAACTAATTAGAACGACTAATATTGAATGTTATATGTACGTGAGTTCATGCTTCCGCTTGTTATTGAAAAATTCTACGTAGTTTTATTCGTTGATAGTTTGAAGGGTCCTAAAAATCTCACACACTAAGTGGGATAAAACTTTTCCGTTGTCGGTCTCGACCCCATACGAGTAGACATGGTGACAAGATGGGGTGGAGTAGGTTTTGCTCTATGTGCACCCGCCCTGTCCTACGCTCCGTCCCATGGGTCTTGAGATCGAATCTGCACTCATCCCTCACACCCCAGCCCACCCCACTTCAACACCTATCAAAATAATTTTTAAGAAAAGAAATTTAATATTATATATTCTACATGAATAAAAAATCTTTTTTATGATATTTTATATTATTGAACTAAAAGTTATTATATATATGGTTATATTTATATAAAAAATGTATACATATAATCATGTAAAATACTTAAACACACACACACACACACACACATATATATAATAAATATATAATTTATATAAATAACAACAACAATAACAACGACTAAACCTTTTCCCATACTAGATAGGATCGGCTACGTTGATTCTTTGTCTCTATAGAGCTTGATCATGTGTTATACTAACAGTTAATTCAAAATAAGCTAAGTTTTCTTTCAACACTTTGTGGTCTTCTTCTTCTTTTAATATATTCATAATTTAGTTTCTAATACTTTCTTACTAGGTTTTTTTTTGTATCTTTCTATGTGTCCAAACCATCTTATATGATTTTTTCTCATTTTGTCTATTGGTACCACTTTCAATTTGTTTATAATATCATTATTATGGATAGAGTCTTTTCTCGTCTATTTTAACATCTTCATTTTTACCATGGATATGCCCAACACTTAAAACTCTACAACATAGCGAGTTACTATAATATTTACCTTTCAATTTTAATGGTATTTTCTTGCCACATAAAATACGTACATTTCTTTTTAATCAACCTACATTATTTCTATGTGTAATATATTTTATATTAATAAATACACAATATATATCGGGTCGGGATAAGTTTATCTGAAGCCCTACCTCACCCTGCCCCACTTGCGGGTCTTTCTTACCTTTTTCTACCCCGCTGCGTTATGAGTTTCAATCCTTGAGAACCCGCCCCATGTAGGGTCGGGATGGGATGGGTACCCGAGGGACGGGTAGGAATTGCCATCCCTACACGTTAGGAGGATTTCGTTAGTTAGCTGATGATCACCATAAAATTCAATGGGACCTTTTATCATAGATTCTAAAACATATATGTTGATGCAATATATTACAAAATATATAGCTTTTTGTGCTATTTTTCTGCATAAAATCAACAAGGAATGATGGTGGACACGAGGATAAGTTGATGAGTTAGATGACACGACACGAAGGAAAAGGGCGATCTAATCCAATCCAATTATCCAAGCACAGAGCAATGGGCTTCCTCACTCATAATCGTTTGGTCCTTTTACACGACCCGATCCAGGACAAAAATTTCGGGCTTTCCCGCTATCCGTTGCCTCCGTTTCCCCCCTTCGTTTGAAATACCCGCCGTCCTAAAGAAAACCGAAACGACAATGCCCATTCTCTCTCTCTCTCTCTCTCTCTCTCTCTCTCTCTCTCTCTCTATGGAACCAGACGATCCGAAGGGGTTCTCGAGAACCATCTGTACTATTTGCTTCGAGGAGCTCAAGCCCTTTGCCGAAGATCTCCAGTCCATCTCCATCTGCGGCCACGTCTTCCACGAACTATGGTACTTTTGCAAATTTGGTTCATTTCCCCAATCGAAATCATTCACAATCCATCTCAATAAATCATTTTTACAGCCCTCTCTCCCTCTCTGTTTTTCTTTCTTCCCATCCTTAGCTTGCAGCAGTGGTTCGAGTATTGCCCGTCGGGGAAGAAGAACAGCTGCCCGGTGTGCAAGCAGCATTGTTCCCAGAAGAGCGTCCACCGTCTCTATTTCCAGTCTCTGGGTGAACCCACTCAGCCGCTCGATAGACCCTCGGTTTCTGACGCCTCTTCAGATAACGATGTTGTACGTACGAGTTTTTATCGGATCGATTTCTTGATACCAATTTTATGAAATTGAAAGATTTCGTTGGTTTCCAATCGAAGGCTTTGCGAGCGGAGCTGGGAAAACTTGGCGGACAACTCGCTGCAGTGAATCGGGCGTTCGGGGAGCAGCAGCAGCGTTTGAAGGAGTTGATGGCAGAGGTATTACTCAAATTGGTCAAAAACTTCACCTACTGGATACACGAGTTTTGGCAGAATAAATTTCTTTCGAATTTTTCATGCGTGTTTGGCAGCAACTTGTAATTTTGCATAATTGGTTCTATTTATCATGCGTGCTTCTTATCAACCATCATTGTGAACGTGAGGAAAATGATCATGTTACAGCTATCTTTGGCGAAAGACCGAGTAGCAAAAGAGGAGGCTCTTAAGGTGGTAGCTGTAAAGGAGAAAGGCACACTTCAGCAGCTGCTCAAAAGAAATACGGAGGTGTTATTTATGTGCCATCTAGACAATTGTTTTGCTTGATTTCATTGATATTTTAAAGCAAATCCTTATAGTATCAAACACTTCCGGTTTGTTGTACCAGGAATTAGCACATTCAGTTGCAGAATGCTCCAAATTACACGAGAGGAGCTTGGCTTTAGCAAAGGAGCTTGCGGCACATAAGCTGTAAGCAGAGTTCCTTGTTTCATCGAATACATCGAACTTGCATACTGTTGGCTTTGTATGTAATCGAGGCTCTTTTGTCATCTTATCGATGTAGAATATCGAACTTGGATCTTGATGAAGACGACATAACCAAGCTGGCATCTATTGGTCATGCAACGAACAGCGAGGCTGTTATAGACACCTTGAGGAGGTCTTTAATTCTCCGAAATAAGTAAGCTGCATGTGTTTTTTAATATATCTGCTTCTGTACCTTTTGGAGAAGGCGTTGAGTACCATTATTTAAATTTATTACCGCTTTCCTTAATGCTAAAATTGCATCTGGATTGTCTTTGAACTTTTAATTTTAACAAGCACAATGAGTTGGTTTATTGAGAACAGATCTTGCATACCATTCAAGTACTATCCTTGACTGATCGTAGTATGATTTCTTGGTCAGTCCATGTCATAGTACTCAGCAAGAGATTGAACGATGACTCAAGTGCAACTGCTTTATCCGTCACAAGTCCCATGTATTGGGCAAAACTTGTAAACCTGCATAAAATTTACGTTTTTCAAGTCAAATTCATTCATTTGTAGTTGAATCGTGCACTACCTTAAAGCACAGAGTCAGGAATTTTACTTTTGTGGAGCGTAAGATTCAGTAATTTGTATTTGTCCAGTAATGTGTCTATAACGACTAAGATTTGCACTTTCTTATTTCCATTGGAAAGGATCTCATACTCCAAGACGAACTTGAAAGTTGAGTACCTTTTTAAGGCAGTTCTCTAAAAACTACCAACATGATCCACGAACGCCTAGAAGTCTAGAAATTAGCACTAGAGCTTGAGACATATTTCTGTTACTTTATGTCAGCAATACAATTGAAAGGTCCTGTGTTCTGCACACGTGTTCTTTTCTCTTCAGTGCATCTGGGAAGGTGGTGGAGTGAAGTAGTACAAAATAAGGGATCACCCTTGCATTGCCGGTCCCAAGCCCGGATAAAGGAGGAGGGTTGTGTTAGGCTTTCGACAGCCAGCATAAAACTTCGTCGGATTTCTAATACATGGATTACAAAAATTATGAGCATTGCTTTGGGGCGTCCCCGCCTAACGACGTGCTAAAGAGCCTGAATGCAGTAAGAAGTAAGCAAGGGCCACTACATTTTCCCCCGAATGTAGTGAATCAATTGCAGAGAGAGTTCCCACATCATGGATGGGTGTGGGTAAAGAAGTTAGTCCCGCTACATTGTAGCCCGAATGTAGTGAAAAATTTTCAGAGAGGGTCTCTGCATTTTTATTATGGACGGATGCAGGGGGTAAGGAAGCTAGTCCTAGATAATAAGATTCGTATTGGTTCTTGGAATATCGGAACATTATCGGGTAAGCTAATGGAGGTGGTAGATACTATGATTCGGAGAAAGATTCATATTCTATGTTTACAAGAGATAAAATGGGTTGGAGAAAAAGCAAAGGAGATAGAGGATACAGGTTTTAAATTATGGTACTCAGGTAAAGAAAAGGCCCGAAATGGAGTTGGTATTATCATAAATAAAGATTTAAAGGAGAGTGTAGTAGACATACAACGATATGGTGACCGAATCATGACATTGAAATTAGTGTTAGGAGTAGAAGTTTTGAATATAGTTTGTGCTTACGCACCCCAAGTAGGACTAGAAGATAGTATAAAGACAGTTTTTTGGGAAGAGTTAGATAAGGTGTTTCAAAAGATTCCACAAAGGGAGATGATTTGTTTAGGAGGAGATTTAAATGGACATGTCGGTAAAGAGGCATTAAGATATCAAGGGATTCATGGAAACTTTGGTTATGGGGATATAAACGAGGAAGGTAGGGAGATTTTAAATTTTGCTATGTCATTTGATCTCTTTATAGTCAATACAATCTTCAAAAAATGAGATGAATATTTAATTACTTATAAGAGTGGCTTATCACAAACACAAATTGATTACTTTATTTGTAGAAAAAAAGATAGAGCATGTTGTAAAGATTGTAAGGTAATTTCAGGAGAAAGCTTAACCACCCAACATCGACTTTTAGTTATGGATTTACAAATAAAAAAATGGACAAAGAAGAAAAGAGTGCATCGAGCTATTCGGACTAAATGGTGGAACCTCAAAAGCGAGAAAGAAGATATATTTAAATAGAAAGTCCTTCAAGGAGATGTTTGGAATTATGTTGGCACACCCTCTGATATGTGGAACAATATGGCTATACATATTAGGAAAGTGGCGAAAGATGTGTTAGGGGTATCTAAGGGAGGTGTACCGGCACAAAAAGAAGCTTGGTGGTGGAGTGAAGTAGTACAAAATAAAATCAAGGCAAAGAGGGCATGTTACAAATTACATTATGCTAAGAAAACTAGTGAAACTTTAGAAGCTTATAAGAAAGCAAAGAAGGAAGCAAAAAAGGCCGTTAGTGAAGCAAAAGCTAAGATTTGGGAGGACTTATATAAAAAACTCAACTCAAAAGAGGGTGAAAGAGATATTTTTAGGATAGCTAGGGCTAGAGATAGAAAACTAAAGATCTTAATTATGTTAGATGCATAAAAGACGAGGATGAAAAAATTCTAGTGGCAAATGATGATATAAGAAATAGATGGAAAAACTATTTTTATAATCTTTTTAATGAAAATAAAGATGTTAGTATTAGTTTAGGAGATTTAGCCAAGTCAGAAAAGTATATAAACCACAATTTCTACCGACGTATTCAAAAGAATGAAGTCAAAGAGGCTCTTAAACATATGAAGAGTGGTAAATCGGTAGGACCAGATAATATTCCTATAGAAGTTTGGAAAATACTAGGAGAAATAGGAATCACTTGGCTCACAAGACTATTTAATGAAATATGGAAAAACCAAAAGATGCCCGAGGAATGGAGAGCAAGTACACTTATACCCGTATATAAGAACAAGAGAGACATTCAAAATTGTGCGAATTATCGAGGTATCAAGTTAATGAGTCATACTATGAAATTATGGGAAAGAATTATCGAACGTAGGTTAAGATAAGTATCAAGTACAACAGAGAACCAGTTTGGATTTATGCTAGGTAGATCTACTATTGAAGCGATTCACCTTTTGAGACGTCTTATGGAACATTTTAGAGCAAAAAAGAAAGACCTTCACATGATATTTATTGATCTAGAAAAAGCTTATGATAGGGTACCGAGGGAGGTTCTTTAGAGAACTTTGGAAAAAAGAGGTATCCCATTGACATATATTAACCTTATAAGAGACATGTATGATGGTGCAAAAACATGTGTGAGGACTCATGAAGGAACGACAGACTTCTTTGAAGTTAATATTGGGTTACATGAAGGATCAACTTTAAGTCCATACTTATTTATAATGGTGATGGATGAGTTAACAAAACATATTCAAGATGAAGTACCTTGGTGTATGTTATTTGCAGATGACATTGTATTAGTGGAGGAGTCTAAGGAAAAAGTTAATAGAAAATTGGAACTATGGAGAGAAACATTAGAAAACAAAGGCCTCTGACTTAGTAGAACAAAGACAGAATATATGGAATGTAAGTTTGATCATTTGGCTACTTCAGAGGACATAGAAATTAAAATTGGCACACATTGCATTCCCCAAAAGGAAAGTTTTAAATACCTAGGGTCAATTTTTCAAAGTGATGGAAGAATTGATGGAGATGTTACACATAGAATTAATGTTGGTTGGTTAAAATGGAGAGGAGCATCAGGTCTTCTTTGTGATAAGAAGATACCATTAAAATTAAAAGGTAAATATTATAGAGCAGCAATTAGGCCTGCCATGTTTTATGGTTCTGAGTGTTGGGCAGTTAATCATCAACATGTACAAAAGATGTCTGTGACAGAAATGAAGATGTTGAGATGGATGAGTAGTCATACAAGAAAAGACCGTATACAAATGAGGTTATTAGAAACAAATTAGGAGTGGCACCAATAGAGGATAAAATGAGAGAACATCGTTTAAGATGGTTTGGACATATAGAAAGAAGATCAAAAGAAGAACCGGTAAGAAGGTTAGAAAAACTAAATTTGGAAAGTATTAAAAGAGGTAGAGGACGACCACAAAAGTGTTGGAAAGAAACAATAAAGAATGATCTAGCTTATTGGGAGTTAACTGCTAACATGGCACACGATAGGGATCTGTGGAAACAAAGAATCCATGTAGCCGACCCCGTCTAGTATGGGAAAAGGCTTAGTTGTTGTTGTTGCATCTGGGAAGGTAATCGTTGCACAGTCCATTTACCTCTACTCACAGCTCGAAGAAGGGTACAGTGCAAATATTTACGCTCCAAAGGAGAGGCTGATTTGCACCATGAAAAAACATAACAAACCTATTGCAGCAACAAAGTATGTTGATTAGGGAACGGAAGAAAACGTCACATCAATGAATTATCCTGATAGGGCTTGCCTGGTATACAATATACAGAATGGAGAATACTAATTTGGAGTTTGTGTAGAGTGAAGATTTCAGGTTGGGTTAAAGAAGAATTGAGAGTTTTTTGTTATTGAGTTCACGATCTGTATAAAAGAGTTATCCTTTATGCAGATCAAGGTATGTTAGAAATCAAACAGTGTATGCATACGCAATTAGATGAGTTTTTACATAAACTTACCGGACAACTCAAAAATACGTCATGACAAGTAGATATCTGCTATTAACAAATACAGAAAGGACTTCTTGCCGATTTGGGACTGAACTAGACGATGGGGTTAGGCAACTCCGTGGAAAAACACGATATTTACGTCCTCCAAGACTTGCAACAAAATTTTCCCGCGTTATTGGTGTTTGTGGTCGGCCCATCTCTTCATCATCTACATGCTAAAATGATAACTTGATCATAATTTCTTTTGGGTTCACTACAACTGTCCAGTTATTTGTAATTATCAGCAACTTCCTAAAATATGAATCTTTCTCAACAACATCTCTCTCCCTTATTGATTTCTGTGAGGTTTCAATTTGTGAAAAGTTTATGATCTTGCATATACTGTCTAATTTTCCAATGCACATGGGTATTCCAAAGGAGTTACAAAGAGCTGATGACCCAATGCAACCTTTTGGGAAGAGAGGCACAACTTGCTCAGAAGGAGCTCGCCAAGTCCGTGAAAAGGACAGAAAAGTTGAAAGTACGGTCTCTCTCTAGTCCTTTAATGTGTTTTTGCTATTACTAGCCTCTGCATCACTTCATGAGCACCTGTTTGGTTTCATGAACTGTGCCAGGAAAGATTGAAGGAGCTGGAGGCAGCTCTTGAACGCCAAGATAATGAAGCCTTGAGGACCTTAAAATTGAAGGCATCAAAGAGATTTTGTGCAGGAGGTGATGATTATGGTGTCAAACTTAGCTTTGACGACTCAAACAAAAATTTCAAGTCAAAAGTGAAAATGGAATTGACCGATGTCAGCTCAAACTCTTGTTATACCGGCTTCTTGCCGAATCAATCATTGGATGATAATATGAGTTGTGAGATTCGCAAAAACCGAACTGCTTCCAATTTCAGTGCTCTGAAAACTGAGGTAATCAATGTTGACATGGAAGAAGTTGACTTCCAAACTGACATCGTTGCTCCTGGCCATTCTGCGATCAAGCTTAGAAGCCCTACGACCAACGTGACAACCTGGATGAAAGGCTCCAAGCAGTTCACAGCAGGTGCCGCAACTAGTTCTCATGACAATCTAGGGATTATGGAGGACAAAGACTGCATGCTTGTTGAAACATTGGCAAGTCATACAGATGATGGTGCGAACCATGGGAGGCCAGATAATTCAGAGAATTCACGTCTATTTTTTTCTTCAGGTGATGATGATTTTATCTCAATTGTGAAGGAAAAAGCAACACTTCACTGCAATTCCATTGCACATTCAGGTGATTTCTTTGAGACCAATTTATCCAGCCTAATAGCAGATACAAAATCAGTGTGCTTGTAGGAGAATTTGCTGTTGCTCTTTTCTTTGTGAATAAGCATGATCTCGTTCATATCTGAAGTATTTTTCGCTTTACAGTTGAGCAGTGTTTTCCTAGTGGGTTTCTTGGATCTAAAATAACAAGCAGACCAATGGGAAAATGGTGCAAGCAAGGCGTATCTCTGTCTAAGGATCCTTCTAATATGGGGCAGTTAATTGCAGCAGGGGCAGATGGAAGAGGGGGTACAATCAAAGTGTTGAGAAACCATAATCAGCCATTGGTGAGTTGAACCTATATCACATAGATACTTCTATCAGGGTGCTGTACCCATGTTGGGCACTCCGACACCTGACACCTATACTATTTTGGTGCCTGACTCAGGCCTATGCATTTTAACTATCTTTTGGTGCCATGCCATTCAGACTTTATGAAGAATATTAATCGTTTATTACTTTATTAGTGAGTTAACTTGCGAGAACAGTAACTTGGATTCGTCCGCGTAGTAACACATTCTAATTTATTTGATAGTCGCCAATAGTTTTGTGAAATATTATTAGTTGTAAAATAATACATAAGGTTTACTTATGTATAGCAGTATTCCTGCACCTGTGATATTATTGTGTCCGGCACCCACACCCCATACACATGTCACCTGGAGTTTAAACTTTCTTTACCTCTTCATTAGTTTTCTTTTATAGTATGTTAAGTCCCACGTCACAGGCACATGTTTAACTGCGGGCTGCACTCATGTTGGACACTCCAGCACTCTACACCGGTACTTCCGTATACAACTTAGCACTATCTGTTTTAAGTATTTTATATTGGTACATCACCAAGATATTTCTTGAAACAGACTATTACTTTATTATGAAACAACTTATGATCACATCAATTATCTTTTAGTATTGTGAAGTATTATTATGTACAATAACATATAATATACTTATATATGCCCATGCCTCCACGCCCATGAATATGATTTTCAGAAATCGCTACTTGCTGTGTCCTGCAGCTGCACACCAACCCACACCCATGCATTGAAGTTCAAATCTTCCATGATTTACTTTAGCGTTATCTACCACATGACACGAATGTTCCTCCTCCGTGTTGTTAAATGTGTTCTTCCTAATGGGAATAACTAGCAAAAATAATCTATTTAACATGATTTTGAGTTAGCAAGCTTTTCGCTCATTGATGCCGATTCTTGGAGATTGCAGGTGGGCAGGCAGCGGATGTTCTCCGCAAAACCTCCCAAAAGGTTGGCAGATGGAATAAAGCAAAATGGGCAGGGCCAAGGCTACCTACTAATCGAGCATTTCTTTTCAAAGCCAGAGAGTTGAGGTGGTCTTACGTCATGGTAATTTACTTTATAATGGCCCAATTATAACAATATCCTTGTCCGGAAGAGGCCTTTTCTTGGTCAAGGTCTAACAGTAGCCTTGTTTGGAACTCAGCCCACGAAAGCTTAGGGGCTATAATGTGTGTGTGTGTGTGTGAGAGAGAGAGAGAGGACTCTTTAAATCATTCTTTAATTGTAAAACTCTTGACACATCAAAATACTTGAACCCTTTATTTGATGTATGCCTTTTGGCATCATATTGTATATAACCCATACTGGGTCATATCGAATCTCAACCCTACACGTGCCTTTTAAACGATGCACTAACTTGGGATTGTGAGCATAGTCGACTCGGAGTCTCGATCAAACTAGAACACTGAAGATGAACGGGATAGATTTTATATAACCCATACATGTTACATGCAATATGACATGATCCTCTTCATGTTCTTTTGTTGTACAGGTCTCATGTGTCATCTGCAGTGGACCCCCTGACCAACTTCTTGCTTAACTTGTGAAGCGCTTCATATCTCTAAGGAAACCACTGTTTTTGCTATCTGTTTGATGACTGGAGTTGAGACCAAATTCGAGGTAGAAGGATCGATACAATGCAAATTGTAGGCCTTGGAGGATCTCAATGACTATTTTTGGTAGTTAGAAAGAAGAGCAGTCCATTGGAAGCTGACATCTCTGAAGGGAAGTTCCAAATTTTGCATGATGGAACTTTATTCTTCTTTTACGTTTTCTTTCTGCTAAAGAATATTATCTTTAGTTCCTTGATCTTAATCGTGATGATGTTTATATCTAATCTTGTCTGTATATTCCAATTCCTCTTCACTTTAGCTCAGCTACTCACCTTTGGGTACTAATTGCATTACCTACTATCCTTTGTAGTTGTTTCAACTTTATCGTTAGGGTCAATTACAGGACTGACTTACCAATGCAACAATTCTAAACAACAACAACCACTAAGCCTTTTCTCATACTAGACGGGGTCGGCTACATGGATTCTTTGTTTCCACATATCCCTATTGTGTGCCATGTTAGCAGTTAACTCACAATAAGCTACATCATTCTTTACTGTTTCTTTTCAACACTTTTGTGGTCGTCCTTTACCTCTTTTAATACTTTCCAAAATTAGTTTTTTATACCTTCTTATAGGTTCTTTTGATCTTCTTTCTATATGTCCAAACCATCTTAAACGATATTATCTCATTTTATCCTCTATTGGTGCTACTCCTAATTTGTTTCTAATAACCTCATTATGTATACGGTCTTTTCTCTCATTATGTACACTCATCCATCTCAACATCTTCATTTCTGTCACAGACATTTTTTGTACATGTTGATGATTAATTGCCCAACACTTAGAACCATAAAACATGGCATGCCTAATTGTTGCTCTATAATATTTACCTTTTAACTTTAATGGTATCTTTTTATCACAAAGAATACTTGATGCTCCTCTCCATTTTGACCAACAGCATTAATTCTATGTGTAACATCTCCATCAATTCTTCCACCAATGCAACAATTCTACTACATTAAAATGTAGTCATCAGCCATGATCTTCGGGTTGTCTACATTGCACATAATTCTTTTTAGGTGAAACACCTGTATTGTGAAGCACACCGGACCTCAACTAGTCTGGTTCTAGCCCTGCCCAGTGCTGGTTTTTTCCATTCACAAGACTTCAACTCCAGACCTTGCTTAAGGAGAACAAGTGCCCCGATCACTTACTTGAACCAGCCACTCATGGATGTGTAAATTGCACATACTCGAAATAGAACTCGGGTTCAATGATCAAATTAAACCAAAATCAAAAGAAGCAAATGAAGTTACAGGGGTGCTAATGGGGCACACATTGTGTTTTGATGACAAAATTAGTGTTTGGCTCTCGGTTGAATCGAGAAGCCTTCTAGAATCCATTCTGAATGATATCATAAATTGAAGGGTAAAGGAGGTAATGTGGCATCCTCATTTGTATATGGGATTTCACCATAGAAGGGTTTGTGGGAAGACTAAACGTATCAGAGCTAAAACAAAGCCAAAAACATGGATTCGTAGTGGCATTTGTGCTCTATCTTGTATCTTATTGGCATTTAACTCTAAATAAGCAACATCATGTTCTTACGTAAAAAAAAAACATTTAGACAGCGAGGAGTGCGAATAGAGGTATTAAGTTGAAAGTATCTTGGGTTTTAGGGTTGGATTAAAATTTTCTAGGGTTTTTATGTTCCCCAAAAATTGCACTTTTCCTTTTGGGTGTCTCTTCTCTTTGTTAAGTTGAATTTTGATGCAAATAGGTGTGATCTCAACCATTCAATTAAGATAAAATAACAGAAAAATATACATAAATATCTTTCTTTGTTTTGATTTTTAATGATTAAGATTTGTAAAAGGTTTTAAAAAAGGTATTTAAAAAATTATAATTATACTTATACAATCAAAAAATAATAAATAAACATGAATGAATAACGTGATAGACAAGATCCAATCACTATATATATATATATTATATGTATGTGTGTGCGCGTGTGTCCATGTGGTTGTGTAATGGACATTGTCTAGGTCGTGCTTGAAAATGGAACAAAAAAAGAATCGATCAGGACTGGGTCAACCTGGGCCCACTTAATCAGATCCGGATCCGATTTGCCACCCTATCCTCCACCCATGGTTAGGTCGAGGAACCACTTATCTTATCTGACCCGACTCGTTCACCTCGTGCATGCTGGGCCCAAAGTTCATAACGGTCCAGCGTATGGGACCTTTTCTGTTTGTTGGTGCCTTCAGGACCGTCTATTACCAATTGGCGACGGTCACGATGCAAAGTCTGTCCATTGTATGGAACCTTCTTGTTGTTGGTGTCTTCAGGACCGTCCATCGTCAATCGGAGACGACCACGATGCAATCATAAACTTTATTCAGTAAACTGAGAACATTCTGGAATACCTAACTAACGGAAGCTTCTCGATCCTGAGATCCTTCTGTTTCACTAAAAAAAAAAGGGGAAAACGAGAAAAAGGAGGTGAGGAGAGAGTCCATAGAAGTCTCCAGAAGACGGTTCCTCTTTGGTATAAATATCCTGGTTCTCCTTTTGCAACCCTATCTCTAACAATTTCGTCTCTGTCGCTCTCTGTGCCCCTCTGTATTGCTCTTTTATTCCGTCTTAATTTTATTGCTTAATTTCTTCGTGGTTGTGACGAATGGCGGACGTTCATATGGAGGGCGGTGAGGTTGAGACCTTCGCTTTTCAGGCGGAGATTAACCAACTTCTGAGTCTCATCATCAACACCTTCTATAGCAACAAGGAGATTTTCCTTCGGGAACTCATCAGCAACTCATCCGATGTATGTCTCTCCATTTTCTTTTGCTCGTATGGTTCACGGACATTTTTCTCATTTCTGTGATGCTTCCATGCTTGATCTTCGTTCCATTTTGATTTTGGTCTACTTTTTCCTAGTCTGATGCTTGTTTGCTTGGTTTCACTAGTAGTTTGATTGTTGCTAGTCGCTAAATGGTTCGATTCGTCGGATCAACACATTCCTTAACCGCTTTGAATGTTTTGGATGTCAAGCTGTTTGCTCGATCACTGTTTGAGTAATTAGTTTTAGGATGTGTAGATGTTGTGGATAAATGACGAGACTTTCTCAGAGGCTTATCTTTGAGGATTATTGAGGTTTGGTGTAATAATTTGCTTTTGTGGAGGTCATGGTTCGTTGTCTCCCATTTGTTGCGGCCTGGATTATTTGTAACAGTGCGGTTTATCTATGACCCAACTTGAAATGTAGGTGCTCTCGCCATTGCTGTTGAATTTTTCATTGATTCCCAACTATAGGGAAGTTATCTTGCTGTTGGTATAATAGATCTGTTTCTCTTCATGTCTTGGTGGGCTCTGCCTAATTATTTAGATACCTTCTTTCGTCTTCAAGCAAAAGTAGATGACTTTGATAGCGAATTCTGAAATTCTTGTGAAGCAACATAAGTATACATTGGAAGATATTGGAGTTTTTTGCGTTATTTGTGTACTATGGGTCGAGGAAAGTAACTCTTGCTTAAAAAATTAGTAGATTTTCTATCTCTGAATTTAATTGATCATTCGATCTTCTAATACAGAAACAATTCACGTGTATGCATCAAAATGTATGAGACAACTTCGTGTGATGAATATCTCTGATGCTATCCGCAGCGCGGGCGATGGAGTTGCAGCATAGTTTATACACGTTCCACTTATGCATGTCTAATTTGCAGCATATAGCATGTCAATTGTGAATTGCATCTCTTACGTGCCCATGGAATTTGGTTGATAGGCCTTGGACAAGATTAGATTTGAGAGCTGGGACCAAGGAGTTCATGGAGGCGTTGCAGGCTGGTGCTGACGTCAGCATGATTGGCCAGTTCGGTGTTAGTTTCTACTCTGCTATCGGTTGCCGAGGAAGGTCATTGTCACCACCAAGCATGGAAGTGATGAACAGTACATATGAGTCCGCAGGCCGGTGGGTCCTTCACCGTCACTAGGGACACCAACGGGAGCAACTCAGAGAGGGGCTGAATCACCCTGCTCCTCAAGGAGGATCAGGTAATCTCAACAGGAGTTCATGGAGGCACTGCAGGCTGAAGCGGCAGATGTCAGCATGATTGGCCAATTCGGTGTTGGCTTTTATTTGCTTACCTTGTTGCCGAGAAGGTTATTGTGATCACCAAACACAACGATGACGAACTGCACAGTTTCAGTATTTGGGAGTCTCAGGCTGGTGGATCTTTCACTGTTACAAGAGATGTCCAAGGCGAACCATTGGGTAGAGGAACCAAGATAACTCTCTTCCTCAAGGAATGATCAGGTCTGCAACCAACTCAAATTCTCTTCGAGTAATGCCGTTACATTTAGTTTGTCAGAACTTTGCCAAGGTTGTGATTTAGATAAGTCAAAGTAAATAGATTACTCATTTATCCGTAAACTCGTTAAATTTTAACAATGCCAATTATTATGGCAAAAATTTGACTATTGAGTATTTTTTTCATATTTTCATAATTATTAATTCACAGTTTTCATATGCAGCTTCGTAGTTGGTGACTTAGGTGGCAAAATGAGTGTAATATTATCTTCTGAAAAATATATATATTTTTTTCTCTTGAACAGTTGGAATACTTGGAGGAAAGGAGATTGAAGGATCTTGTGAAGAAACACTCTGAATTCATTAAGCTACCCCATTTACCTCTGGACTGAGAAGACAACTGAGAAGGAGATGAGAGTGATGATGAAGATGATGAAGCCCAAGAAGGAGGAGGAAGGAGACGTTGAGGATGTTGATGAGGAGAAAGGAGAAAGATTCTAAGAAGAAGAAGATTAAGGAGGTTTCTCATGAGTGGCAACTCATCAACAAGCAGAAACCAATCTGGCTGCACGCAAGCCAGAGGAGATTACCAAGGAGGGAGTATGCTTCCTTCTATAAGAGCTTGACCAATGACTGGGAGGAGCACCTCGCCATGAAGCACTTCTCTGTTGAGGGGCAGCTTGAGTTCAAAGCAATTCTGTTTGTCCCGAAGCGTGCTCCTTTTGACCTCTTTGACACGAGGAAGAAGATGAATAACATCAAGCTCTATGTGCGTCATGTGTTCATCATGGACAACTGCGAAGAACTGATCCCGGAGTACCTTGGGTTCGTAAAGGGGGTGGTCGATTCCGATGACCTTCCTCTTAACATTTCTCGTGAGATGCTTCAACAGAACAAGATCCTGAAGGTGATCAGAAAGAACTTGGTGAAGAAGTGCATCGAGATGTTCAATGAGATTGCGGAGAACAAGGAAGATTACAACAAATTCTATGAGGCTTTCTCTAAGAACTTGAAGCTGGGTATCCACGAGGATAGCTCAGAACAAGGCAAGTTGGCTGATTTGCTCAGATACCACTCTACAAAGAGTGGAGATGAGTTGACTAGCTTGAAGGACTATGTTACCAGGATGAAGGAAGGGCAAACGGACATCTACTACATTACTGGTGAGAGCAAAAAGGCGGTCGAGAACTCTCCTTTCTTGGAGAGACTCAAGAAAAAGGGCTATGAAGTTCTCTTCATGGTGGATGCCATTGATGAGTATGCTGGTCAGCCAACTGAAAGAGTACGACGGGAAGAAGCTGGTGTCTGCTACGAAGGAAGGATTGAAGTTGGATGAAGAAACGAGGAAGAAAAAAGAAGAAAGAGGAAGAAGAAGTCCTTTGATGGACCTCTGCAAGACCATCAAGGACATCTTGGGAGACAAAGTAGAGAAGGTAGTTGTCTCTGACGTGTTGTTGATTCGCCGTGCTGTTTGGTGACCGGGGAGTATGGATGGACGGCTAACATGGAGAGGATCATGAAGGCCCAGGCCTTGAGAGATAACAGCATGGGTGGCTATATGTCAAGCAAGAAGACCATGGAGATCAACCCAGATAATGGTATTATGGAAGAGCTGAGGAAGAGGGCTGAAGCTGACAGGAATGATAAGTCAGTGAAGGACCTTGTGTTACTTCTCTTTGAGACAGCACTCTTGACATCCGGCTTCAGCCTTGATGATCCCAACACCTTTGGTGCTAGAATTCACAGGATGTTGAAGCTTGGTCTCAGCATTGATGAGGAGGAGACTGGTGGGGATGATGATATGCCACCATTGGCGGACATCTTTTCGAGTTCCGTGATACATAATGTTGATGTGAGCAAAACTTGGGAACAATTTCATTGTTATAATTTGCTATCAGCTGTACTTCTGCATTGTCGCCTTAGAATGCTTCGGTTTTAATGGTTTGGTTCGAAGCACAAAGTAAAAGAATCAAAACGAACCATAATCGCTTCTTTGAAGAGTCCTCGTTTAATGGGATCTCGTTTCTGATATTTGGTTTGTTTGTGTCTGTCAAGCAGCTCGGTTGGATGGAACCGCTATGAACCACGCTGTTTTAGGCTCATGTTGGCTCCTTCGGTGATTCACTGCCCCGAATCGGTTCAGTCCCGACGATCCACCATCGGGTTACATATTTCCGATGGTTTTAAGAGTCGGAAATACATATACAATTTTGTGAAGTGAAACCTTTTCCGGCTTCGCTTTCTCCGTCAGGGTTTTGTGATTTCCTTACAGTGTTACTATTGTCTGTCATATACATAATAAAGTTCGAACCTTTCCCCAGATTCTCATCCAAAAAGAACTTCGTCTATTTTGTGTTTTACTACGGTTTGCAGTTGAAAACTTAAAAATATTATATATATATCGGTTTCTGTGTTGTCAGTACTTCTTATCCGTATCCGCCCCGATCGAGATCTCAGGTTTTTGTCAAACCAAGTAATAGCTGCCCCATTCGGGTCATAATTGGGCACTCCACCATCGGCCTGGACGATTTTGCAAAACAAACCCAAAAATCTGCACCGGTGTTCTAATTTTGTAAAAAGTTTGGATTTCCTTCCTCAATTACTTCGCCTCACCTAAAAAAGTTATTAAAAGCATTTTTGCTGCAACACTTCCTCGACGATGGCGTGCAAAACAGTAATCCCGAATCATGTTATCTTAGTGCAGAAAGTGAGCACATGGACACACGTGTTGTGTCTCTTCTGAAGCAAAATTAAAATCTGAGACGCCATTCTTTATTTTTTATTTTTCTTTTTTCTTTCTTTTTTAGCATAAAGAACAATAGCTCCCCTGGCTAAGTGTCAGGTTCACAAGTTAAAAATCATGAGTTCGATTAGGGGGACTCGCGTCTATTTTAGGCCTTATGAGTGGAGTGTTAAGTGCAAACGCGGTTTTCCCTTGTATCAGTTTCAAATTGGGTTAATGGTTTCAATCAAAAATAAATTAGGCTAAGAACTGGCTAGAACCAAAACTAGTGAAACCGTACTTTAAATCGGGGGAATCACCAGGTTTGCTTTCGGTTCCGCCTTTTCTGAAACCAAACCCGGTCTGAGATAAGAGTAGGCAGTTTCTTATATATTTTTTAATTTTTTATAGAATTTATGTTATTTTTTCGGTTCCAAACAGTTCGAGTCTCAAACCGAAATCACAATTCACGATTCCAAACTGAAATTGAAACTGACTCGGTCTTGATTGGGTTCCAAGTTCTTGGTGACCAAAACCAACAGTTTGGAACTGATAAACCGAACTGTCACGGGCCTAGTTTTGGGAGTGCTAGATCTCGAGTGTGCTTGAGTGAATACTGCAGCTCGATCGGCTCCAGCAACAACACATTAAGTGTCAGAAGAGAGTGGATGAAGTGGTGCAAAGGCTGAGTAGAGAAGAAAGCTCTTCGCTGTCGCACAAAGGCTCTTGTGATCCGAATGACTTGTATCCGATTTGAGTCTCGTGACAGGAACCAATCATGTCTAACATCATGTTTATGTTGAAAAAGTAGGTCAAGGCAAATACGACACGACCCGTTTTCTTACACTTGAGCGAAGAACGATGTATGTCTTGGCTAAAATTGCCAGCTGGCCTTGTTCGTGTCATGTATAGTCACGTAGAAAGACATCTACTTGTTCGGAATTACATGCTTTTGAGATGTACATGAAATGACACGACACAAGCACAAGTACATGAAAATCGCCAGAAATTTGGAACACCAAACAAGAACCATACTGGAACACGACGGAAAAGCCTTGTGCTCACGTCCACCCACAAATGGTAGAAAAAGACTGGGCCGTCGTTGGTTCGCTTGGTTTTCATATGAACACAACACGACCTGAAACACGAAACTGCCACCTGATGCAAGTCCAGATATATTACTTGCACAATCAAAGGAGGGGACCATGTCTACGAAAAGAATGCCTTTCTAGAAAGGTATCCTAATCTCCAAACCCCACTTTTAACTTGTGCACGGTGAATTACTTTGATTTCGGGTCTAGCTCAGAATCACTTGGACTCGGCTCTTCACATGACACGATACGATGCCAGTGCCACCAAGACATAAGATTTCATACACGCGAAAGTGAACCCTTTCATCAAACAAGTGTTGTTATTTTCAACAACAAAAGTAAAATCAAACCACGTCCTTTTATTATTAAAATCTAATGAGATAATAGCCTTCTCATGAAAAGTTGATATTTATGTATTAAAATTCAAAAAATTGATTTTGATGGCACCGAGAGCGTTAACTCAAGAAAGCCATTGCTGTTGCTATTGGTGGGAAGTTCGCATTTCAAAGTGTGCATGTGGGAGTGTGTGTTAGGCTTCGTCCTCTTTTAGAAAAAAAAAAGCTCTCGGCTCTGGAGAGGCTAAGATCTATATGCAGTAGGCAGAGTGAAGCAAATGTGTCCTATACGTGTCGTATCGAAGCTAAATACAGTTGCGGATTTGCTGCGGTCTGTCCTTTATTATGTGCCAAGTTACCAAAGGGCAAGGAAAAGAAGCGATTGTCATTTTCTCAAACACTTTACCTTTTGTTTACGCTCTCTCTCTCTCTCTCTCCGTGAGACAGCAAGCAGTACCTACCTCTCGCCTGTCCTCTCTCGGAGCAACAATGGCGGAGGAAGATGAGCACAAGCGCAACCACGGACTAACGGACGCGATGTCCCGGACGACAACGAGCGTTCACGTCACGGCGCTGGACGGACTGGTGAATGTCAACTCCCTCTTCACCATCGCCGTCTTCGTGGGCCTATCCCTTACTTCTCCCGGCCAGCGGAGCCTCGAGAACAAGTACGATTGCGACGCCGGCGCCGACGTCGCCCGGAAGCTATTGGTCTTCGAGGTGGTATCGTTCAGCTTCTTCCTCTTCTCGAGCTTGGTGGCGCAGGGGCTGAAGCTCGCGATCAACATACTGAACAGCAACGACGCGGAGGACGCGGTGAAGGCGCGGATCAACAACAGGGTGCTGCGGATGGGGATGCTGGGATCCGCGATCGGGTCGGTGATGGGGAGCGTGTTCTTGATGCTTTCGATGGTTTGTGTGATTGAGATCCGGCTGGGGCTGCTGTCGTGCGGCAGCCATCCAGCGCAGAGAGCGGTCGCGGCGCTCGTCACGCTTGTTACCACGGCCTTGCTTGTGTACACGTCCACCATCTTCTACGCCTTCACCCATTAGACTGTGAAGCTCCTTTCTCCCTCTTTCCCTCTGAGATAATGAATGCCAAGAAAGCTAGGATCTCTCTCTCTTCTGTCTCTCTGTCTCTCTCTCTATCTGTGTGTGTAAATGCAGATATTGGAAGCTCTTATTTCCCTCGATTTTTCTGTTGGGATGTGATATTGATTTGGGAATCTGAGTCTCCGTGTATGTGTTCGTGGGGAGCCAGAGTGCCTTCGTCCTGGTCTGTTGGTTGGTTTTGGTATGGAGGGATTGAGCGCCTGAGTATGGGGGGTTGTGCTGTATCTACAAACAAATTGTTAGAGAGAGGCAGCGAATAGTTATGTTATGATCCTTATTGTTCTTTGATGCCTCAAGATTTACTCTTGATGCTTGTTCTGAGGGATGAGCAGCTACAATTCAGAGCTTTAAGTACAGAACAGGTGTGGAACTTCTGTTGCTGTTAACAATTGGTTCTGGTTTTATGTGTCTCTTCTGCCGGGATTACTGAGAGCGATCTCGTCTCGCTTTTATGGATAAGACAAAGTCACTTATGTTCTTTGTTATCTGTTCTCTCTTATCATCGTTGTCAGTAAGGGCTGATTTGAAGAATTCTCTCCTCATCAACACAATATGGCTTGTAGATGATAAGTTCTTTTCGTTGTATCAAATTAATTGTAAATTATATCTATATTTAACACGGTTTATTTTATACTGATCTTGATTCTTTAGGAACATATGTTTCGAGAGATTGATTTAGGCCACATTGCTGGGAATGGATCTCAAGAGACCTTCAATTTGATCTTTTAAGTCTACCCCTAGTCTGAGTAGCTGAAGCTCTTTCCGCTGCCGAACAGGTTGGTTTGAATCTACTAGTCTGAATGTTTGTTAGCTGTCGTATACTCTACAACCATACATGATAGCATTCGCTTGATCCAAATTTAGAAGCACTGTTTGACGCTGACTTCAATTTATGTGAGACACACACAGAGAGACTCGGTGGGCTAAGTCATGACTGGATCAAGTTGTTACATGCCATCCTTGTAGTGAGAGAGTCGAGTCCTAACATGCATTGATAGCTCCGGCAAGGCCCCAACCTGAAGTTGGTTCCACTCGAGCAACCTTTACTGTGGAAAAGAAAATTAAAGAAAAAAGAAAGAAAACGATTCACTTCACGGCGTCGCGCATCTGATAGAAATCTACCTAATTCCAGATCGCCCATGAAAGAATGATGCCAATTGCGAAGTGAAAGTTGCGTAATACTGACCTTGCAACTACAAAAACAGGTGAAAGGAGTTTTGTCTTCAGGAAGATAGAGCTCATGTGAATTATGAAGCAAAGACAAGACGGTGAATTTGAGTTGAAGTTTGGAACCCCTAAGAGAAAAGCAAAAGAATTAATTCCTTAGTCTATGTAAATACCAACAAGGATCCAACGTTCGAGAAGCATCCAAAGGTTTTATAGATGCTGACTGACTTGGCCGGAACAAATTCTTGCCAGAAAAAGGACGATCAGCTGGCCGGAATATGTGAAGTTCATGTGGAGCTCCTAGTTGTAACTCTGATACAACCGCCCTTTTCCATCTGCAATATACAGTTAACTTCTGTTGTTTTCTTGGCATTATCATGACACATCACAAATGACAAAGTTCTTACACTTTCTTGGGAGTTGCGAAGAGAACACTCTCTTTCCCATGGGAGGACCTTAGTCACACATCCACGATCTACGAAGACGTAATTCTAATTAACAATAGTTGGTTGGACTAATCTAAACATTATAATTAGCAGCAATCAAAAGGGGTTTCGCTCACTTGCTAGGGGATTGCCTCATTGACAAAATGTTAGGAGTTCAATACCCAGTTGTACATCCGGTGCGGGTCTGCTCAATCCCAACTTCCAAAGAAACAAGAAGCTTAACTGCATTTTATATGTTTCATATGCAGTTTTGAAGTATATTTACATTGTTATTTTCTAAATTGAAGCAGCTACATCTACAAAATCATGGATCTCCAAAAGAAATATAAAGAGGGCATAAGAATAAGGGAAAATGTTCCAAATGCCCGAGTACATGAAGAGCTTATCTTTTTTTATGTACACCTATGTTGCACAGGTATGCCAGATTTGGCGTCGTACCCGTATCCGGTACATACCGGGTATGGGTTTGTGTACGAGTACGTACCTGGTATGTACCCATACGCAGACTGGTGTACCTAAAAATGTTTTGTGTATCGGTATGCGTACCCAAATTTGGGTATGTCACGTACCGGTACCAGGTACGTGAATGGATCGGGTTGACCCATACAACCAGACCCGATTCAAAACCAAACGTATAAATCGATGGAAAAACCCTAATCCCCATTTCCAGCGTCTCTCTCGGTCTCATGCGTGCGTGTCTCTCTTGTTCTCAACAGCTTCTTGGATTTGGCTTCTGTCTTTGTTGATATCGACAAAGATGTAGTATTTACAGTTTGATGCCACTTTCTGTGCAACTCCTTTCATGATGGCCATGCATCACATGAATCTCCCAGCATCGTTGCTGCTTATCTCAATAATTTTTAGGATGTGTGTAATGAGTATCTTCGGAAATATGGTTCAGTGAACGTCTGGACTTTTGCTACATATTTATCTTGGATTTCCTATTTTATTTGGTCAGTTTTGCCCCCACTGTTCTTATCCTTGGGGCCAGTGTTTGATTTCTGTTTTAATCGGTTAATGGGGATTCACAACTTGTCCCTCTTAAAGCACAGGCAGGGATTAAGGAGAGGGTGTGCGCTCTCTGTGGTAACTTGGAATGTCTGGAACGGTTAGAAGGGTCTTAAACAACTTCTAAAAAAATTGATATGATTTTGTTTTCCAATACATTTCATATAGAACAAAGTACAGATTAACACCTAACTGAAGATCCCAATTCTACCGTAGGTGAGAATTTCTGCCTGGACTGGTAAAGCAGGTGTGTGCACTTAGGAGAAGATTAAGTGGCAAGAAGTGATCAGTCAGGCAAGAGCCTTATTGGGCATTTGATAGCTAAGCTTTATCTTTGTGTGGTGTTCTCTCTGTTCTTCCTCCATTTCCTCCCTTCTCTCTCTGCAGTTTCTTGTACTTCAAAATATTTTTGTTGTGTATTTGTTTGGTCAGGAAATGATTGCGATCGAAAGAAAAATCTCCATTCTTTGGTTGTAATTTGTTCGTTGTTGACTCTGGAGATATTGCACTGACATATTTGATTACTTAAGGTTAGCTAATATTGCAAACATTTATCTTTTCAATGCTGTCTGTTTCATCCTTTTCATGGTGCAAATAGGGACATTAGATAGGTCTGAGGGCATATTACAAACGTGATCTTGTCATCCAAAAAAGTTAGCAATCTTATAACATAAGAGTCTTCTTCAGGGACTTTTCATGTTGCGAACCTGCTATTATTTTCTTTGTCAGTTTTTTGCAGTTTAGTTCTAGATGATTATATCTGGTAATCTTATTGTTGGGTTGCATATGTTGACCTATGGGAGGGTGCTCTCATTCTTGGAACTTTTCATGAGAAATGATGCTGTAGATGTCGATACAATTAAAGAGACGGCAATGCAGTTCATCGTTGACAAGGTTTGGTTTTTCTTTTTTTTATCTTTCATCTTCTTCAATGAACTCTGGAATTTGTACACCCCGAGAAACCAGTAGCCATGATAGGTTTCCCACGCGAGATCCGTCTTGAACACAATTCTTTGGTTCAAAGCAGTAGATTTTTATTCCGTCTTTGAATGCTTCACCTTCTGATTTATCCTGATTTGTGGTGTTCAGCATATTGCTCTTGCTTGTGTGGGTCTAATGCAGAAGCTACCAGACCATGCTTGGTTCTGGATCGGATCGCCTTTTACGTTGGTTTCAGTCTTTCAAATCTTCCCTTGCAAATTCAATTAACGACTTCTGGTATGTGTTTATTGTTTAATTGTTCTTACTTTGAAGAAGAATATAAATGACATTCTCATAGTTAGAATAAAATTATTCTCAAACACTAGAATGCTTTTTAAAATATAGAATGCTCTATATAATTGTGTGATATATATATATATATATATATATATTTATGTAATTTTTTTTATTTTGTTAATTTTTTAATAGTGACATACCCGTATCTTAGTTTTTTATAAAATTGTGTACCCCGTACCTATACCGGGTATCGGTACCGTACCCATTTCGATGCAACATAGATGTACACTCAGTTCATTGTTTTCGCAAAAGCAGCATATTGCATCATGCATTCGTGCATATATTTTCCCTCAATCAAATCATTGTGCTTGGACAGAATTCTTTCTTCTTGGTTCTGACAGTACATTCCAAATCCAAGGTATAAAATCACACACTGTACCACACCAGTCACACACACACATAGAGAGGGTCTTCATCTCCACGGTGCTGATTCTGAAGAGGTGAATCTGTCAGGATTCGAAGGCTCCAGATTGGATGAATCCAATGATAATAAACTTTCACCATTGAGTTGCCCTGCAATATTTTCAGAGGAAAGCATGGCTGAAAAATGCTGTGAGCCGTCCCATACACCGAGCTTTTGGGGTAATCCAAAGCATTCGGTTCCTAGGAGCTGTCTGTCAACACTATCTAAGTTACTTGATTGAAGCCCCACCAACTCGATGCTATTATCTATGGTGAATATCATACTCTCATTGTTAGTGCTTCCAATGTCCTCCATTAGTGACAAGTAGTTTGAATAAAGCCCATCTGTTTGTGAAAAAGAAATGGGTAATTGGCAATTTTGCTGCAAATGATTATGGAAACTGTATAATCCAATACGCTGATGAATCGATTCATCCCTTCCTGGAAGATCGATCCCAAATGGTCTAAATGATGAAATGCACGTAGTCTTTTGAACTGTGGAAGTCGTATCTGTGTTGGTTCTGTGTAACTGATCAGAAACGTAGGCGGAGTCTGCTGGGAAATCGGTTGCAGGTGAAGGATCGGTTGTATGATTAACCTTCTTGATCTTCTTCTTTATCCACGAGTTCCAGTAATTCTTTATTTCATTGTCGGTTCTTCCAGGCAAATGGCTTGCTATATGTGCCCATCTGCACCAATATTGGTTTATAGACTAAGCATAAAAAACACACGTAAGCGCGCACATATTGATCTATAGACAATGAAGATTCTCTCTGTCTGTCTGTCTCGTACACAGACGCTATTGGTTTATTGACTAAAGAATGATTTATAGATTAGCCACACGCAGGCACACAATAGAGAGCTGTTTTAACACATTAGGAAAACAGATTACAGATTATCAACACACACTCATCATTAGCTCATAGTGGGTATCACGATATAATGCATATACACAAGACAGGTGTGCTCGCAAACACACAACCCATATGAAAGTGTGAGACAGACATGCACCATTCTTTGAGACAGACATGCACCATTCTTTTCCAGTTTACAAGAACCTCTCTCTCTGTGTGTGTCTCTCACACATACACACGCATGCACGCACTCATTCATGATCAATTATGGTTTGTGGGGGTTGGAGGTTAGACCTGTTGCCAACAACGTTGTGAAGGTTGATTATAAGCTTCTCCTCATCAGCAGTAAACTGTCCTCTCCTTATGTCCGGTCTCAAGTAGTTGATCCATCTAAGCCTGCAACTCTTCCCACATCTTTGAAGGCCTGCAACGGTTCCTTAGGTTGTGTTTAGGTGCACCCATTACCAAGAAAAACGAAATAATTATCCAGGAACTCCTTATATTGATCATATGCATTGTCCCACCTTATCCCTTTCACCATGAATATATAACTTTTTTGTGATTGTGTGCACGTATATGTGTGTGCGAGAGAGAGAGAGAGAGAGAGAGAGAGAGAGACCTGCTTTCTCAGGCACCTCACTCCAGCATCCGTGGCCATGGGCGGAGATGTAATGGATGAGCTTCTCATCTTCTTCAGGCGACCACAGCCCTCTCCTCACCTTCTGCTTGTTGCAGCAAGAATGGCGACCCATTTTTTTCATTTGCGTTCTCTCTCTTTTAGCGATATTCCTTTGTCGATCTTTATTCCTAACTTTCTTGATCCTTTATTTTAAACCTGCTGTCTGGCTCCCCTTCTCTTTCTAATCTCTTTCTAATGGAATCTTGTCAAACTCTTTTTTCAATGAAAAAGAACCATGGAAAAAGAGAGATGCGGTTGGTGCGCTTAATACACGTAATAGTTCCTGGTCTTCGCCTGCCATCTTTTATATAGAACAATAGTATCGCTTTTCACCAAACCACTCTATGACTTCCTGGTTGCTCTTGTTTTCCTCCTCCAGTAACTTAAAACAAGGTATAAACACAAGATCAATGGTTTACCTCGGCAGTATTTCGAGTAACAAATCGAAAGTCATGAGTTCGATGCCCGAAGCATGCATACGACAACAGGGTATATCAGGATTGATTAGATTCAATGACCTATATCATTTTCTTTTATATGTCACTATATTATACGAAATTTCGTTAGAAATGATGATACAATTCTAATGGCACTTGCGAAAACCCATTACTAAAACTGGACATAATACATGGTGTGTGAGACAATCCTAATCTTCGTTCTCAAAGAAATAATTGAAAAGGATCAGGCTAAGAGTGTGTATTTCCGAGAATCCGAATTGAACACATCCCACTTGCGAAAACCTATATAATTTTCTCTTACATGTCACTCCACATTATACTGAATAGAGGGTAATTCCTGCCATTATTGTATCGTAGATTATGATGAAGTTGATTGTTATACTTTATATATTTTATATTTTTCAACCTTTTCAATCATTAAATGAGAGTATGGGTATCATATCAGATTATACATTTGATCACATATGCAGAATTGTAGACCAGTTCTCTTGCACAAAATCCGGTCGCATAGTGTGTTTGATTCAAGGTTCCAGTTTTTTACGGGCCTACACTCACATGAACTTATATAACTATGATTCCTTGTTTGGTTTCTAGTGGTATTGAGCTAAGATTTTCATGCGAGACAGGAGGTGCTTGGGTTTTCGTGTGAAACCCATCTTCCCTTTTCTTGATGATATTTTTGACATAACTATAGTTCTACGCCAATAGTGAATTCTGCGTTTGATTAACAATAGAACTTTGAGCTGCAAGAACCAAAAATCAAGGTCCGGTTTCTTTGAAACCATGAACAAAACACACTCCCAAGAGTACCGATTATTTATGCTTTTATTCACTCAAGGGAGTCCCATGCATCTATCCACAGTAAATCGACTGACCTTTGAAACTAAAATATTGTCAGGAAGTGCACCTACATTTACTAATTGCACCAATAATTAAGATCAATTTGTTTTTGTGTGTACTAATGGTAAAATGGTATAAGTATAAAGGATATGCACAAATTAATGCTAATTAAGCAAGGTTAAAATGTCCATTAAGCAAAAATGGCCATTGGCAAGGGACAGTAAGCTCGAAACATACTTCGCCCCATTCTAAACCGCTCCATGGTCTATTCGCTCCATCCTAGAAAAATTTCTAGATCTGCCATTGGCAAGAACCACTCATGATAAGTTCAGTTATGACAAACTAAGATGAATTATGAATTATCTTTCCGTGAAATTATTAAGGTTTATATATTTTTTTCTGTCTAAGATGGAAGGTACTACCTGTAATTGCAGGCCAATCATCCAAAGTCCACATGAAATCATGGGCCAAGCGTGAACGTCTAATGAGATGAACAGCATTCGAGGGAGTTCTAGGTTTCATTGCCCAAACTCATCTTTGACCATGTTAGTACGGTAGTAAGTAATATAACGGCCATGAAATGTAATTTGAGAAGACTTATAAAATGATAATGCATGATCATGCTTTTAAAAGTTAATTGTCGGTATGATGTGAAGTAGATCACACCGATGCCCAAAAGTCTTTGTAATTGACTTTACATAATGCAAAATCTCCTTGTTTTAAAGTTAATTTATGTGTGATTCTCTTTTTATATAAAGAGAGAAAGAAAGATTTTAGCTGAATAATGCATTTTGATGTATATAATCTTATACCAATATTTTTATGATTTGATATGTGAGATTTGAATTATTTTATATTTAATACATACATGTATATTAAATATAAATATAACAGTACATTTGATTTAAATCTCAATCATCAATTTTAAAAATCCAATGAAAGAAATATTGGTGACAGATTATGCATCGCATAATCCTAAGCAACACTTTCTCTCTTTCTTTATATATATATAAAAGAAAGAGTGTCTGTCGGCACGTGGACTTTTAGACGACAAGGATCGGGATGGCGGTCTTGCCTGAATGAAATGATGGAAACTTCTTAAGCACAAAAGCAGAGAGCCACGAAAATAGTGAAATAATCGTTGCTTCACTTTATTGAAGAAGGAAATCGAAACGTGTTGCATTTCTGGTCAAGCTATCCGGTCAATATAGAAAGCAAATAAATGTTTTTTTTTCATTTGTCGGCATAATTCTCTAGGTCTTTCTCAATCTCTGGAATAACGTCTTTCCGTGTAATCTTAGTATAAACATTTCAATTATTTTATTTTATTTCTGAAATAAATTATTGTAATGATAAAATAAAAAATATTTGATGTCAAATGCTAAAACTTTTTTATGCAAAATTGTGTATCGAAAGATGTGCAATTACCATTACCTTATATATATATATATATATATATATATATATATATATATATATATATATATATATATATATATATATATATAAGTTAGTTATATATATAAAAGTTAGTTATAACTAGTAAATGCATAATCTTTGAGACTGAACGATTTGGAATTGGCCTGATTGTTCCAACTGAGTAAATGGGAGTTAAAACTTGGCATTGAACTGTGGATCACCTGATCCGGTTTCAAAATGCTCGTTTTATACTTTTTAACATTTTTCTTTAAAATTTATACTTCAAATTTTTTCTGTACTTCTGAAATCATATTTGAAACCGGCTTTAGACCGGTTCCGTTACGATTCCAAGTTTTGGCATAACCTGACCGTGGTTCCAAACTGTCGGTCGGCTCTGGGTTAATGTGTATTGGGCTGGGTGATCTTAAACGAGCCTCGTGTTGCATCTTGACCTGCCTAGTGATAAGTGGTTAGAGGCGAATTTGCAAGGCTCGTACTCACGACCTTCCCACTAACAGCTGGAGCAAGTCATGCTGCTACAGCTCTCGAACGCGTTCCCTCCGCCACTCGTTTCAAATTCGAACCAGAGATGTTTACCAGACGAGGATACCTCCACCCCGCAACCCCAACTTCTCACTCTCCTCCGAGGCTCCCCTTGTTTGCAAACAGCCAAACAGGTCCATGCCCGCGCTCTCAAGGTGTCCCTTCTTCCCACCAACGTCCCTCTCGCCACCAGAATCCTCTCTCTCTACGGCGATTCCGGCCATTTGGAGGACGCCCAGAACGTGTTTCTTTCGATTCCGAACCCGGACATCGTAGCCTGGAACTCAGCCATCAGGGCGTTCGGGACAAATTTTTCCTGGTTCACCGCCCTCTCGTTGTACTCAGGACTCGGATGGAGTGGTTCCGTGAAGCCCAACAATCTCTCGTTCCCCTCCGCAATCAAGGCGTGCTCGAAGCTGTTGCTTCCCAACTCAGGGAGGGAGATTCATGGTCACATTCTACGATTTGGGTGTCCGATGGATTCGTTCGCGGCCACCTCCTTGATCGCTATGTACGCGAATTGTGGCAAGTTCGACTATGCCATGAAAGTGTTCGACGAAATGCCTCATAGAGAAACCTCGTCTTGGAATGCGGTTATCAGTGGTTCCGTGCAGAATGGATTGCCAGAAGAGGGTTTGGAGACTTTTAGTAGGTTGCGGAGGGAAGGATCTTCACCAGATGTGATGTCGGTAGTTGGAGTTTTTAATGCTTGTGCTGCCTTGGGGTGTGTTGATCTAGGCATGGCTGTGCATGCTGATGTGGTGAAGCTTGGATTAGGATTTAATGTGTTTGTTGATAACTCTTTATTGGATATGTATGCAAAATGTGGTTTTATGGGAATGGCTAAGAGGATTTTCGATGAAATGGATGAGAAGAATGTAGTCACCTGGAGTGCTTTGATTTCTGGATATCGCGAGAATGGAGAAAAAGATATAGCAGTTGGTGTCTTTAAGAAAATGCTGGTTGAGAATGTGCCGCCTAATGAATTTACTTTAGCCACTGTGCTTCGGGCATGCACAGATAAGCAGTGTTTGAGGATGGTGATGATGGTGCACGCTTATATATTGAGGAACGGCTTTTCAGATGATGAATTCTTGTTAAACTCTCTCATTGATAGTTACTCAAAATCTGGAGGGATTACTTCTGCTGAAACGATGCTAGAGAGAATGAATTTGAGAGATGCAGTTTCATGGACATCAGTGATCACGGGGTGCATATCCCACCAACTTATCGACAAAGCATTTTTTTTGTTTCAGAGAATGCGAGACTATGATGTAAGGCCGAGTGCACTCTCTCTTTCCAGTCTCATCCATGGTTGTAGTTATCTAAATGAACGAACAGTATGCACAATGCTTCATGGGCTTGTGATGAAAACAGAAATCAAATCTGACCCTATAGTTGCGGTCTCCCTAATACAGATGTATGCTAGAAGTGGATCTACTAATGATGCTTATCGAGTTTTTGGTAGTTTGTTTGAGAAAAATGTTGAATCATGGGGTGCAATAATCATAGGGTTAGTGGAGAATCACCTTATCACTGTAGCAATGGAACTTTTCATCCAGTGCCATATTACGAGGAAATATTTGAACCAAGAAATAATTGCAGTCTTACTTCAAGGCTGTGGCCATGATGGGTCTCTTGAACAGGGCAAGGCAATGCATGCCTACCTCATTAAAACTGGGTTCCTTCCCTGCACTGTGATTGACAACTCTCTCATGGATATGTATGCTAAATACAGACAGGTTCCCTCTGCCTGTTTGGTTTTCGATAAGATGTCCAAAAGAAACAATATCTCATGGAACACCATAATTGAATGCCATGTCCGCAATGGCTACTTAGATGATGCACTGCATCTTCTGTGTGAAATGAGCCGTGAACAGAGTGATATAAAACTTGATGCTGTGACCATGCTGAGTGCACTCCAAGCCTGCATTCAGCTCAACTCTTTGCAATATGGCGAAATTCTTCATGGCTTCATGATAAGATCAGGCATGGATTCTGATATCTTTGCACAAAATTCCTTGATTGATATGTATGCAAAGTCTGGTAGAATCAATCTTGCCGAGCAGGTTTTCACTGGAATGCCTGAAAAGGATCTGAGCTCCTGGAACACAATGATATCTGCATATGGGATGCATGGTGATGGCACTTCCGCTCTCAAAATCTTTTCCCAGCTTCAAGAGTCTGGCCAACCTATGCCGAATCACATCACATTTGTCTCTGTTCTATCTGCCCTCGGCCATTCAGGCTATGTTGCAGAAGGTTACAAGTGCTTCAAAAGCATGTTACTAGACTATGGCATTGAGCCTGGTCTGGATCACTATGCGTGCATGGTCGATATCTTGGGAAGGATCAGGCGTTTCAGAGAAACAGAAGAATTCATGAACTTGATGCCAGTTGCACCCGGTCCGGCTGTATGGGGAGCTCTTTTGGGTGCTTGCAGGGGTGCTGGAGATGTTGAAGTGGCAGAAAGAGTTTCAAAGAGACTTGCTACTATAGAGCCAGAGAGCATTACTTGGAGGGTACAATTAGCAAATGTCTACGCTACAGCAGGAAAATGGTTGGAAGCACGGAGAATAAGAGCAGCTATAAAGGAGAGGGGGTTGAAAAAGGAGGCGGGGTGGAGTTATTTGGAGGCTGGAGGAAAGAAATACAAATTCACGGTGGCAGATGCAAGGCATCCTGAACGCGACAAAATTTATGAGATGTTGGATTGTATAATGGCTCAGATGAAAATTGGTACTGGTGAGGAGGAGCTTCTTATTGTTTAGGACTCATTTGAAGGCCTGGAATCACGTGATTCCAAAGATTTCACACTCATATTTTCCGCTCTGAGGCCAAGTAAAATTTATGTCACGAAGGAAGCTGCAGTGCTAATGGCCTTTCTTTGCTAGGCAAGGTTGACTCCCATGGATGCTACCCCTTACTGAAGCCCTCATGGAGGGTCCTCGCCACAAACTTTAATGCGGATATGTTCCACCCACTATACGGCAGTTTCTCCCGGTTTAAAAGGGGTGCTTTTTTAAGCATATGTATCCAAAGAAAGTTATTCACTCTTGCTTCTGGTTAATTAACTTATAAAGATATTTGAAATCTTAATATCTTTTTTTATTTCAGGATATTGACGTGACACAAATTGATTATTTTGTTTGTACCTTTAAAAAATTAAAGCTTAACTATCCAACATCGACTTCTAATAGATTTTGTGGTAAAAAACTGGACATAAAAGAAAAAAAAGTGTGGAGTACTATTTGGACTAAATGGTGGAACCTAAAAAATGAAGAAGATATATTTAAACATAAAGTTTTTCAAGGATATGTTTGTAATTACATAGGTACACATTCTAATATGTGGAATAATATGAGTATATATATTAGGAAAGTGGTAAAAGATGTGTTAAGTGAATCTAAAGAGGTGTACCTATAAAAAGAAGCTTTGTGGTGGAGTGAAGTGGTGTAAGATAAGATCACGCAAAATGGTATCTTCCAAATTAAATTATGCCAACAAGATTAATCAAACTTGGGAGGCTTATAAGAAAGTAATGAAAGAAAAAAAAAGTCGTTAGTGAAGCAAAAATCAAAATTTGGAAGGATTTATATAAAAAAATTAACTCAAAGGAAGGTGAAAGAGATATTTTTAGGATAGCTAAGGTTAAAGATAAGAAAACTAAGGATGTTACTTTTGTTAGGTGTATTAAAGACGATGATGAGAAAATTTTAGTGACAAATGATGATATAAAAAAATAGATGTAAAAATTATTTTTATAAGCTTTTTAACAAAAATACTGATAATAGTATTAGTCTAGGAGAGTTAATCAAATTAGAAAAATATATAAACCATAATTTCTATAACGTATTTAAAAGAATGAAGTTAAAGAAACTCTTAAACATATGAAGGTTGATAAATCAATTGGAACATACAATATTTCTATAGAAGTATGAAAAATTATAGGACAGATGGGATGACATGGTTCACAAGACTATTTAATGAAATATGAACAAACCAAAAGATACTTAAATAATGAAGAGTGAGTACACTTATACCCATATATAAGAACGAGGAAGACATCACAATTGTTCGAATTAGGAGGGTATCAAAAGTTAAAATGCCTCATTTGTATGTTCTCTTCCTTTCCTCTCATCTTATAATGCACTCTTAGTAAATTTGAATGAGAGGTCATATTTTGCAGGTATGGGAGGCTTGGGGACAGAAAAATTTGTGGAAAGGAAATCCGCAAATTGTGGAAAGAAAATCCGGAAACATTCGATTTACCCATCATATACATATCTGCACAAGAGTAACAATATCTGGTATCAGTTGCGCCTAGAAATCTTTTAGTAAAGTTCAATAGTTTACCTGCTAATGAAAATTTTTAGGTACTAGTTCTTTAACCAGAGGTTTTGCTGCTGTAGATGCCTTGTGCTTACCTTCAGTCATAGGGAAACTGTGGCTCAAGCTGTATAAGATCAAGCTTCATGCATTGAAACAAGATTACAATGTCATCAAATGCCAATTAAGAAAAAGGTCAGCACACCTGGAGATTGCTAATTATCGATGCACAAGCTACTTGTTAAGTTCAGCAGACGCTGCAGGAAGTTTTTTCACCCAAGTATGCCTTTTCAGCCGAGCAGACGCTACTCTATTTATGAATATGGGTCTTTTTGCAATGAGTAGACCTATCTACGAGATAAACTAGCTTGTAGTCCACCAAAACTTCCATTGTTTGTGTTTGTCTCGACAGACTTGTGATGAAAGAACTGAATGCACCATTGCATTTTTTCACTCGAAACTATAATTAAATAGCAGTGAGAAACTTTTCATTGTTGCATCTGTGTACGATTTTCCCACAGTTATCTTTGGGGCTGTCACATTGGACCCCTTGCAGCAATTTCTTAGGCGTTTGCTTCTGTTCTAGATATACATATAAAAGCCCATCGTACAGGCCTCTCCAGTCACCAAAAGCGAGAGAAGTCCATCCCTCTTTTTCCTTTTTTCTGTGCCCCCGAGTTACACCCGGGAGGGACGACGGGCTGGAAGCTTTTGCCATTTTGCTTGGCGCTACTACTGAATCCTTTTTGCTTTCTTTTGCTCTGGCTAGGCTACTATATTTTTGCTTATGGATTCAGTAGCAGTTCGAATGGTTAACTTATTTGAGAATGTCTGAATCTATGTTTATTTTCAACTCTCGTCAGCATTTGGTGGCTTGGTATCGTTTCTTAAGGATGGTTTTAAGCCCTGGATCGCTCCCTCTAGAGGGACTGAACCACTCAGACAGGCTGTACATAACAGTGCGATAGTCGTGTATGACTCTCCATCTTTTCTGTATAAAATATTATATTAAAAAAAAAGGTATGTGTGACATTCATTAGTTTACTTCCATTAATCATTTAGTCGAAGTCCCCTTTTGGTAGTCTTGAGTACGAGTCTTCGTGATCCGCTTTTCATCTCTTTTTTCTTTTACCAAAAGATTGAAACTTCATTTCATTAAGAAAGAAGGTAGAAGAGGGTTTCATGTAACAATGTATAACCAAGAACAATGCAAACTCAAAACAAGAGATCTTACAACGTGAAAAATACATAAAGTATATAATGATAAACAAAGATAAAACATTGACAGAAATATCACCTTGCAAAAACACTATCAAAAACGATTTTTACCTCTTTTTATCATCTATCTATCTATATATGTAAAAAAGTAGATATGAAAACCATAGCTTTTTATTAAATGGTTGAGAATGCAGTATATATTATTATATATATAATAAGAGAAAGATCAACCGTTCCCATCATACAATTGAAGAGGTTTTTGTAGTAAAACATGTAACTTTTTGCTTTCTTTTTACTTTTTGTTCTTTAATCTAGACCAACTTTCTAAAACTTGTCTCAATCGAATCCACATTAATGTTCATGTATGAGAGTGGAGTCCTGCCGGCTTTGACGGTTGATCTTTCTCTTATTATATATATATATATATATATATATATATATATATATATATATATATATATATATATATATATATATATATATATATATATATATAATATTACATACTCCATTCTCAACCATTTAATAAAAAGCTATGATTTTCATATCTACTTTTTTACCTTTTTCAACCATCCACCTAAATTGTATGCTTGGAAACCAACCATACACTTTGAATAGAGTTTAAGTAGTATAAATGATTCTTATATTATATATAGAGGGAGAATAATCGATGCATACACTTATTCCTGTTAAAATTTTCTTAAAAATCTCAATACAAAGTGCATTTAATGACTATAATACTTTTTAACTTTTAAATTTAAATTTAAACCATTGAGGATGATGGGCTGTGACATTATATATATATAGAGGGAGAATAATCGATGCATACACTTATTCCTGTTAAAATCTTCTTAAAAATCTCAACACAAAGTGCATTTAATGACTATAATACTTTTTAACTTTCAAATTTAAATTTAAACCATTGAGGATGATGAGCTGTGACATTATATATACACTCCAAGTAAGTTTCCATTTGGCGATTTATTTGCATCATTTAACATTAACTTATGTCAATTCTGCATATAAAACCAAGCTTGTTCCTATAAATATGGTTCGCTGGAGTCTTTCTTTTGCGGGTTTTTTCCAAGACCGAGAGACTGGACGGAGGGGAATGAGAAGGGGTACGATGAAGAGCGCCTCGAACCCTCATGATCCAGCGTCTATTCTAGATTGTTTGGGGCAAGTGGGCGGCAGCCATGGTGATGAGGTTGAGGAGCTCCTACGCGCCGCTCAGGAAGACGTCCTCCTTAGCCTAAATGTCAACTCCCACCGTCTCCATTCTTCCTCTTCTTCTTTTTCCTCTGGCCTTGATTCAGACGTGGATCGGAGACTTGCTGCACTCCGGATGCCACCAAAGCGACAACCAAATACCGGTACACCATCTACGGGGTCGAAGAAATCGGGTGAAGTTGTGGAGGGAAATTCCGACGATCCGCTCGGTGCAGAGCTCTCTGCCAGATTCTTAGCTCTCAAGGGTTCGATGAAAGGGGAGGAACAGCGAATTTCGACGAAGCCCATCGATTTCGGTGTTGGTGGTGGCGAAGAAGAGGACTTCGAGAGCGAAGTGCAGAAGTTGATGGAGTGGGCAAAAGATGCCGCTCGTCTTGATCCTTCTTGTGGTGAAGATGATCACGAAGATGAAAATGATGATCACAGTAACGAGAATGATAGTGACGACGACGACAGCGATGATGATGATAGTGACGGTGACAGAGGTAAGAAGAAAATAAAGGGGAAACGTGTGAAGAACAAGTCATCTAGGGGAAAATAGTGAACTTGTGCGAGTAGGGAGGGATATCGTGAATATCAATGGCAATCTTCTTTGGTGGGAGTATGGAAGGGTTCTTGATTCCGTTGGCTTTGGAGAGTTAATATATGTAATCATATGATCGGTGGAATTGGGAGTAATTACTCGAGTTTCCTTTGTTCTTCTACTACTCAGGTAATCAAGTTGTAATCTTCATCTTCCTATTCTTGCATCGAGCGGAATTGCTCAAACTGTGTCATTGGTAAAGAATTTTCTTATAAATGTGGGGGGTTTGAATATGGCTCTCGCATTCAATTTGTGTATCTTCCTAAGTGTTGCTTGTTTTGAAATGTGAAGTTTGTGTAAATCTTGAAATGGAGTTCTCTTCTCTACTTACTGAGCTTATGCTTACATGTCACAAGGTTTAAATCTAGCGTATGGATTCTTTTCTGGGGTAAGATCGTAGAGATGGGCTCAGGTAATGTTTAAACAGCACTGGTTCTCATTCCTTTTAGACTTTGAAGCCTTTGCGACGCTGCACAACACATACCCATTGGAGTGCTACTCTTATCCAAGCACAATCGAGTTTGTAGTTATGATCGGATACTGTGCATTGGTCCTAGAAAGATCACATCCCACGTTAAACAATAAAACATCATCTTGCTTTCTTGGAGTTAAATTCTAACATGGAACATGATTGAGCTCATCGGCGACTTAGGATTCATGTAACCCGCTGCACTTAGTGTGGAACAAGGCTTGGTTTTGGCTGGGGTCCGGTCCTAGAAAGATCTTATCCCATGTTAATGGATATAATGAAGTATTATGTTGCTTTACTCGCTACCTGATGCAGTCCTTTCCTGTTTGAATCTGACTTGTAAGGGCAATTCCTCACCATATTGCAGAGGGGCTGCTCTAACCATTCCAGTTTTTTGCTGGAAGAACTTATAATAAACTAATAACTGTTATTGTAGTAAACGTTGCACTGTTTCTAGAGGGATGTGTATTTCCTTTATAGAATATCTATAGCGCTTAAGTTGAAGTTGCTTTACAAGCCATTGATTGTCGAGAATTACAAGGAAGGATCGTATTTTCTAGGGTAACTCTTTCCACTCCTAATAGAATCTCACTTCTGAGTATGGAACCAGTCCTAGTGGCTGTTCATGACTCAATAGTTAAATTAAAGCAGTTTTCATGTTTGACTTGTTTACTTATTTGAATTTGTCCATTTACAAGCTGGTATAGTCCACGGGTAAAAATAAGCTTGCTCATTATATCTAAAACCAGTAGTTTATGCAATTTTTATTGTAGTGTTCAAGTTTGTCTTCAACTAAATGAGCCTATGTAAACCGAGATAAGTCAAATATGTAGTGTTCAAGTTTGTCTCTTACAGCATAAGGAGACAGCTTATGTTTGGTTAATGTTGGTCATGAACTAACAAACAAGCTGAATAGGAGATCAACTTTGAGGGCGGAATTGGTTTTTCAAACCTACTTTAAGTATTTTGTACAATTTTTTTCAACATCTGCCAGTTTTTCCATAGATTGTTTCACTTTTCATTAAAAAAAGTTGTGCAAAGCTTTGTCTAGTGCGTTAAATATAGATCAAAATTTTGAAGCTTCATGCACTACCCAAATATCTATCCCATCGCCCTTGTCATAACCTTATCTGGCATGTTATTCCTACATGACTCAGCTATTTCCCTATGTTATGCTTTACCTTTATTAATAAATTGTTTATAGTATAAATGAAGAAAAAGGGATAGAATATAAATCGTATTCTGCCAATATGTCTGATATAAATGAGACAATGCTAGATACTCGTACTGTAGTTCAAGGGAAGATAGCATTTAAGTTATTTTATGTTTCTTGTACATCCATTTCAGGACATTGTATACTTTTCGTGATACGTGGCTAGAGGATTGATCACCGATACCATTTGAAACATCAAAGTGATATGGTAGCTATTCCTATACCAATTATATGCAGCAACATTAATCTCCACACACACACGCACACAGACAGAGAGAGAGAGGGAGAGACTTGACTAAACTTATCAGCTTGTTTCTTTTGTTTCCACTCAATATGGTACCACTACCAGTCTCTTTTTCTTCTTCCTTTTCCAAACCGGGGTTAGACAGTATCCTACGAGTTATATTACTACCAAAAAATGTATAGATTATACAAGTGAAGCGACCGGCCGAAGAGATGATCCATCAAGGATTCCTCTGCCAATTTAACTAATTTTGCCAAAGAAAAGGCTACAATATTGGAAATGTATTTAACTTTGGACATTTTTACAAAACAAAAGAGACGAAGTAAGATTTGACAGTTTCTGTTACCTTCTCCTGTGAGTTCTTCCCCTGACAGCAGCGTTAGGTGTACTGATAAAATCAGCCCTTCAGTCTTCAATAGTAATGGTTGGATTAATCCGTTGAGAATTCTCAGTTTCTTATGTCTCCTGCCTTACAGAAACAACTTGTAAACAGAGTTTCCATGGTTATCTCTTCTAGTGTAGCCGATTTGATGATTATATGAATTTAAAGTATTCTGGGGTGGATAAAGAGTCTTGCTAGCTATGATGTATGCGTGTTCAAGGAATTCCTTTGTGTATCTGGAAGGAGAAAATCCCCAATAGCAATACAAAAGTCTAATAGTGGTAGTATGCATGTACTCTTCACCAGACAGTTTCAAATTTACAGTGTGATATAATGGTGAGCAAAGGAAAGCAAAGCTCTATTTCATTATGTTGCTTATTGTTGTTCTGTCACACAACCATTCTTTTCCTTGTGCATGCTCGATAGAGCAATCTGTAAATTCTTTTCCATTCAATGAAATTCTACCTCTGTTGGAAGAAAAGCAAAGCAAAGTTCTGAGAACCCCATTTTCCTAAGTAAGGAAGGTAGTTTTTCACTGTAAAAGCAACGGCCTCTTCAAAAACTATTTTGGGTTTTAGCTTGGTTTTTAACCTTATTTTTCATATGCAAGATGGTGTTGGGCAGATCCCTACAGGTTACAGTGTAGTGAAATGGTTTCAGACCTTTGCTGAAGGGGGTAAAGAGGAGCGGATGCAAATAAGCCTATACTTGATATCCTGAATTTGGACCGCAAGCATGGCTATCGAGACGGGAACATACTTGGGAGTCTCCTTGGTTTTCAGACACCCTCTTATCATCAGTCTTACGCCCGAATAGAACCGGAAGCAACTCTTGCTAAGTAGTGATAATTCTAAAGATTTTCCGGGGTAAAATAGAGATGCCTCCTATGTTCCTAATTTCATAGTCATTGAGCCTGAGTGCTGCATGAAGAAGGTAAGTCAGATGAGGGAATGGGGAGACCTAAGCATCGGTCATGGGATAACCAAGTCTATGTGAAGGTCTTGAAATTTTGATTTGAATGCCAAAACCATCTACAGAGAACTGTTTCTGCAAACCGTTCTTCTCAAACTAACAACTTTTTCCCGAGCAATTTATGGCGGATACATGGTTCTTGTGTTGTAGAATGGTGCCTATATGTGGTCATGATTCGGGTTTCATAAATGCGAAACTGGTTGGTCCGTGGTCGCCACTTGCATTGGCATTTTCTAATCCATCGCTTGCAACTGTAGCCTAATACATGGTCACAATTTGGCTCACTTTTGTTTATTTAAAAGTGAAAGATATTGATGTTGTTCATAAATTGTACTAAAAAATGAAAATAGGAGTGACATGTATGTATATATATATATATATTATATACATACATAAATATAAGCTGGATGCTACCCATTTTTCATAATGCATAACCATCTTTTCTTTATCTTTTTTGGGTTTATTTATTTATTTAAAAATATAAAACACACCCTTATTATACTCACGTCTTCCAAAAACAAATGTATGAATTAGTATGGGCAACATCCAATAACCTATTAATGTTAGACTATTTATGTCAATTCGGATCATATTAATGTTGGACTATCTATGTTAATTCGGATCATTTGAGTGAAGTGATAAACAATTTAGATAAAAAAATAAGGTAAAATTCATGACTTATTTTCAATTCTCACTTAGTTTTTATATAAACCATCAATATTGAGGAGTTTCACAACTCTCAATTCTCTCTCTTTATATATATATATAGAGAGAGAGAGAGGGAGAGAGAGTCCTAAATGGATAGTCTTTAAAAACTAAAGTACAACTGATGACTTTTTTTTAATTCTCACTCTTTAGTTTTTATATAAATCATCAATATTGATTTCCAATCAACGGAGCACATTTATATATATATATATATATATATATATATATATATATATATAGTCCTAATAAATAATGTTTTTGGATAAATAAACACACCTACTATTAGATCTTATATATATATATATATATATATATATATATATATATATATATATATATATATATATATATATATATATATATATATATATATATATATGAGAGTTGATTTCAAAGATCGAATGATGATTGTATTTATCAAACAACATTATTTATCCAGAGAAATTGAGAGAGAGAGCAGTGGACCTGGCTTGGATCGGGATCTCCATCATATCTCAACTTGAGCCCAACCCAATTAAGGCCATCAAATTCATAATTGATATGCCCACTCTTTTTACTATCCTACCAAAATTTAAAAATTATCATGATGCCTCTCGACTATTAAACTCTTTACGGGTTCTCACTTCTCCGTTGATCTTCTCACACTATTTCTTCAGCCATCTATAGCTCGAAACTCGATCCAACACATTATATTGAACCATCCACTATATCATAGTGATTTGAATATTACATAAAAGGAAGAAGAAGGAAAAAAGAAGAAAAATTCGAAGATGATCTGAGTAATTTTGAAGGTATTTCATTGATTTGATGTATTTATTTTATTTTTGGGTGAAATCAAAACAAAAAGAATAAGGTGTAGTTCTTGGTTCGAGATGGGATAGAAATGCCTCTCAATCGTGTTTCTATGTTGGTAGGAGACACTACTGAGTTGCGAGTCTCGTGCTTAAGAGATGTGTTTTTTGTTGTTTTATATAATGTTTGTAAAAATATACTTAGTATGCTTTTTTTATTTTTTGTTCATGATTTTGTTTTTTATTGTTGTTCTTATTTTTTTTGTTCTTGATTTATTTTTTGTTTGTTTTTTTTTGTTGATTTTTTTGTCCAGGAAATTCGTAAGATTATAGAGACACGGTGAGAGAAAAAGACTTGCTGAAAATAGGCAGTAGAGGAAGGTAATTGAAGGGTAATTTCGTTATTTAAAAAAGGTGTGGGCCGTAAAAGTTCGTGCAAATAGTAATCCAGCGGCCGGAGACGTACTTCGAAGGAAAAATAGCAGATTCCTCCGCTTCGTCTCCCTCTCCCTCTCTCTGATGGCGACGTTATCTTCGAAGTCTGTCATCTCTTTTTTTGCGATTTCGGGTAATTCCGCCGGATTGATTATTATTACGGGATTGATCAACAGGGTCAAGTGACTTAGATCACCTGGCTTGTAAACCTTTTGTCCCCCTGTTTGCTGAAACCGTGAATTGAACTTTTCAGAAAAAAAATATTAGAAGAAATATAGAAAAATAATACCATGAACCAGTCACGGGTTATTAGGGAATTGTCGTTAGAAATTTGAATTTGTGGCTCTTGCATTGGACAATTAAGGGAAAGAAGATTAAGGCAAACATCACTAGTTCACCTGGTTAGAGGGTCGACTCACAAATGGAAGGTCATGAGTTCGATACTTGGGGCGTGCATCTCGCTTTGATCTCCCCATTGTACTAAAGACAAAATAGGCTTAAGAATTTCATATTATGTTGCATATTAGTAAACCACTAGTATAGTTGTTTTGTTGTCTTTATATTGGTTCATATGGGAATTTCAAATGCTGTCCCGAATAAATTGACAATCGATTTCAATATGTTTTGTTCTCTCATGATATACCGGATTAGACGTTATTTGTATTGTTGTTTTGCTCTCACAAAATATATGAATAAAGTTATCTAAAAATAGACTGATTTCCATTAGTAGGGAGCGCAACCACTTTCTTTAACATATTACTGATGCAATTGCTCTATATTATGCTTCTGTTGTTGATCTTGTTACAATTGATTGTTTCTTACTTTTTCATGATACTATATTACCTCCAACGAGAGATATATATCATGTAGTTGATTTTCTATCTTGAGTAGAGCTTGCCCAATCAGCATCAATATAGATTTCAATCTTTGTGTGACCATTGACTTTATATAGTATTCTTTGTTTAGTAGTTGCTTTCAAGTATCTTAGTATATGAAAAACTGTATTCATATGGTACTCGGATGGTGATTGTATGAATCGATTGACAATGCTCACTATATATGCTATGTTTGAGCGTGTAATAGTCAAATATATAAGTTTTCCAACTAGTTGTTGATATCTAGTTACGTTCACTTTATCAACTTCATCATCTATTTGCAACTTGTGATTAACATCCATGGGAGCATATATTGGTTTACAATTTTCTATATTAACGTTTCGCAATAAGTCTAATGTATACTTTCTTTGATTTAAGAAAATATTTGTACCTGAGTGAACTACTTCAATGCCCAAGAAATATGTAGCCTTTCGAGATCTTTGATATTAAATAGACGATGAAAATCTTGCTTTAACCTTTAGATTTCTTCAACGTCCTACTTGAAGGTTTGTTAGTCCTGCAAGTGTGTCTTTTTACACCTAAACAATCTTTAACACTCGGTTACTGGGTATATGTCCCCTCTGATTATATTTTAAGCATTGCTTTGAATAATGTAGGCTTTGATATTAGTAATACTTTCATGTAAATGCTAAATAAAATCCGGCTGACTTCTTTTGCACCTTGATGGCGTTTGAATTGCTTGGCTCTTGTACCATTGACTGTGTCAAGATGTGATGGCTGTTATAACTTGATGTTATGTTTGTACACCATTTCTCAATGGAGGTATTTGAGAGAATCAAAGATGCTTTATTTGTGTTCATTCTGTATAATGATTTAGAAAATATATTCAAAGGACGAGGTTCAAATTATTAAAACTGTGCAAATGTAACTTATTTGGGTGATTTAGCACTCGTTCTTTTCCTTTAATTCAATCTTTTGGGATGAAATGAAATTCTTTTGGAAAATAATATAGGTCATTTGATCGCTTACCTCATGTTCTTTTTATCTTGTGGTTGTTCAGTTCTTGAATGACAGCCAAGTGCTCACCAAGCACGAAGGAGAGGGCCCTCACTAGCCACTTGAGCTTAAGGTATCATACATCAAAATTTATCCATTGCATTTACATATTATGATATCCGTACATATCAAGATAAACCACTATTTTGTAAATTTAGGAACCTTTGTTCTGCATCATTGCCATCCTCCACCTGGATGTGAGATAGCATCCCAATGTTTTATTCAAAATGATATATTAGGGATTTCACTGAGCTAGATACATTTCCTCTCATACATCTTAGCCATCTTCCATCTTGATGTGAGATAACATTAAGTTCTCTTATTCAAAATGATATACTTGGAATATAGTTAAGAAATATTTACTTTCTGCTCATAGTAAGAAGCTTCTGAAAGTCTAAGCATTTTCCTGGGAAGAAATGTATTTGTGCCTTTTCTCTTATATGTATCGATACAGGGTTTCACCCCTAAATGAACCATGTTACAGTATTTCTGTCATAAACCTATCCTAATGCCAGCAACATTTACAACACAAAGTTACCTGAAAGATGGCAAGGTTTGGCTGTTCAGCACCACCAGCAGCAGAAAATGCTGAATGATAATCACCCTTCTCAACAGTGAACTCACAATAATGTCAACTTTCCTCCCCTTTTAGAGAATAATGTGTGATCACTCACACTCTTCTAATATCCCAAGCTTATAATACTTTTGCTGGACTTCTCAAACCAAGCTCTTAGAGATTGTTTTAGTCCATAGATAGCTTTCTTTAACTTACAAACTTTGTTTTCTAGATTTGCATAACTAGGTGATAGTTCTATATAGACTTCTTCTTTAAGTTCTTCTTGCAAAAATACATTCTTCACGTCTAGCTACCACATAGTCCAATTTCTTTGGGCTGCAATACTAATAATGACTCGTATAGATGTGAGTTTTGCCATAGGTGCAAATGTTTACTCATAATCAATATCATATGATTGATTATAACCACGAGCTACCAGTCGTGCTTTATATCTCTGATGTCCCATCTACTTTGAATTTCACGGTATACACCCACTTACAACTAACTATTTTTCTGCCTGGTGGTGGATCACTGATTTCTCAAGTCTGATTTTTTTTGAAGTGCCTGTAGTTCAAATTTCATAGCTTCTACCTAGTATTTATGCTATGATGCTTCAAGAAATTTTTTAGGAACTTGATGTAATTCAACTTTTAACACAAAATTTTGATAGCTGATCATATGAGATAAATTACGAAATATGATACTTACCACACAATCTTTTTTCTTTTCGAAGAGCTATGGGAACATCCAATTCATCACTGCCTACTTATTTGAAAGTTTCAGTTGAATATGAGGAAGGTTCTCCCCCTTAGTTCGTGGTGTTTATAGGATTGGGCATGATTATATTTCTCTCCCCCTTTTTATACACTTAATCTTTTTTCTTCTTGCAGTTGATCATTTTCTTTAAGGGAGTAATCTTCATTTGTTTCATCATTAATGATGTTCATTAGAAGAACGATCTCTTTAATAGTAGAATTTGATATGTCGGTAGAATTTTTGAAGAATGAAGAAGTTTTAAAGAATGTTACATCCATAAAAATATATTTCCTATGAGAATTAGGGTCATAGCAAATATAACCCTTTTTTTTCACAGGAATATCCAACGAAAATACATTTTATCGCCCTTGGATCAAGTTTATCTCGAAATTGACTATGAATATGAATGTAACAAATACATCCAAATACTCTAGGGATAAGATGAAATGAAGTAGTTTCGAGCTTGATCAAGTGAAATTGAGATTTGCCATCAAGAACCATAGACGGAAGTCTATTCATGAGATACACTGTAGTAAGAACAACTTTAGGCAAAAAATATTTATGAGCACTATGTTCCAGAAGTAGGGTTCATGCAATTTCCAGAATATGTCGATTTTTTTGCTCAGTTACACCATTTTGTTGTGCAGTATAAACACAGGAAATCTGATGAAGGATGTTATGAATTTGAAGATATGATTTCAACTTAGAATTACAAAATCCACCACTATTATTATATCTAAGAGTCTTAATGGTGTACCCAAACCGAGTCTTAATGAGACTGTGAACCATAGGAAAAATCGATGATACTTTTGATTTAGATTTCATAAGATAAACAAAGGTAAGTCTGGAATAGTCATCAATGAAAGTAACAAAGTATTTAAAATTTCTCAAGAAAAGTATCAAACATGGACCCCATATATCAGAATGACTTAACTCAAATAAAACTGACGACTTAGAATCACTACTAGGAAACGAGACTATATTATGTTTAGCTCTCTAACATACATCACATTGGATAAGTAGATCCCTTGGAATTACAATAGGGACAAACGTACGGATTTTAGACATTGGTAAATGACTTAACCGACTATGCTGAAGTCTTATCTCTTCTTCTGTAGAAGTGGCTACCAATGCTCTTGTCTGTATTGTAGTGTGTGGTCCGGGAAGTATATACAACTCATTTCTTAGTTCACCATGTCCAAAGGTTCTTTCCATCATCAGATCCTGACAAACACAACTAGATTGAGAAAATGTGATTGAATAATTCATATCTCTAACCAAGGAACTTACAAAAAGTAGATTTACTGGAAATTTGAGAATGTATATCATTGAATTAAGCTTAAGATTTTTTCCTTCAATTACTCCCTTTCCTTCCATTAAACACCTCACATTTTGTAAGTAATGGTGCTAGTTCCTCTACTTAGCTAGCAGATGCACCTAACTCCTATGCGTTTTCTGTCACCAAGTATCGATCGACTTAGAGGTGTTCATGGAACCGCCAGAACCGAACCAGTTTGGTTCAGGTTTAGATGTCTGGCGGTTTGGTTTGGTTCAGTTTTAGTTGGAAAAAATTCTAACGGTTCGATTCACGGTTTCAGTTTTGGAATTGAATAATGAGAACCGAACCGAACTGAACCATTATAGTATATATTTATAGATATAGATATTCACATTTTATATGTATATAAGGTTATAAAACTTCTATATATAATCTTTACAGCATGGTTCGGTTCTCTAAAGGTTGAGAACCGCAACTAGCAGTTTGGTTCGAGGTTGAGGCTAGAACCGAACCGTGAACTCTCCTAGATCAGATAAAGGTCTCTCTACTTGACTAATTATAGAATCAATACCTTTTCCAAACAATGCATTTGCAAATACCAATTAGAGATCAACCGGCCAAATAACCATCCAGTGGGAAATATGTGATTTTTTTGCACCACCCATTCTTTCCAGAAAATGGTTCTAGTTGCCAACGAATTTGATAACCGTGTAATTCATAGGTAAATCAAGTCGTATCTTTAGAAAAGATGCAACAATATCTAAGAAATGAGCTAACAAACCACAAAGTGTGTAAAAGAATCAACTATAATAAGCCAATTATGCGTGTGTGTGTGTGTGTGTGAGAGAGAGAGAGAGAGAGAGAGAGAGAGAGAGAGAGAGAGAGAGAGAGAGTTTTCCTTTTCTTAAAGACAAGTGGGGTTATGCAGATCCCTACCAAACGTTTAACTATCAAAAAACTATGCATGATGTGGAAGCCAATCCCGGAGTTTGTCACACCCAATTTTGCTAGTTTGGCCAAATAGATGACTGTAAAGTTAAAGCAATATTTTGCTTTGCACACTTCATAACTACTAAAAGAAAATACAAGAGCTGTTCGCATTCAAATTCTTTACCTGTAATATCAACCTTCAAGCTAGGCCTTTAGGAGGTGTTTGATTGCGAGGCCTGAGACTACGAAGCTTGAACTATACTTCCAGTTCTTGTCATAATCAAATGCTGGCTTTGGTGGGCATAAGTCTACCCTTTTTGTCCGATTAGAACTGTTGAAACTAGAATTGGAGTTGAAATTCCGTAATTCAAGGTTCCAATCAGGGTGGGTTTGATTCGTAGGATCATGCTCTTGATTATTGGACTGTAGGCTTAGATACACATTGTCTTATAATCATGGTCTCTCAAAACCATGATCCCGTGTTTGGTTCAAGAGTAGTACTATGCTTTCATAAGACAATACAGTAATATGATAGAAAGAGGTGTTTAGGTTTGTGAAGCACTCAATTCTTGTAGTCCATTTCATCGATGGTGACAGTTTTTAACTCAAATTGATTCAACATAGCCATTTTTTTTATGCTAGCGATGAGTTTCACATTGATGCTTAACGAAACTTTGAGCAAAAAAAATGGTGGTCGAGTTTTTTTGAAACCTTGTACCAGACACATGGTGAGCTATTTACATGTGCTGGGCTAAACCCAGTGAAAGGGTTGCCCTTCAACTGATGTAGAAGCATAAAGTTCTCTCTCCCTCACATATATATTGTGTGTGTGTGCGCTCGCTCGCTCGCGTGTGCACGAACAAACGAAGAAGCATCACCAAACCGGTCCGTCTCGGAAATTTCTAAAGACACTCAAACTTTTGTGAAATATACGTTTAAATCCTGGTAAACTTAGGAATCACTGTCTAAGTGTCAAAAGTTTCGTTTGGCCGCCTATATTTTCATGGTTTTCAATAAATCTTCACATTCTGTTGATTTTTATTGCGTTCACTCTCCAAATACCGCTTGTTCGCCCTTATTGTATCGCCACAAACAGTGAGAGAGAGAGACGCGTCCATGGGTGAGGGAGAAGTAAGGGTGGGGGTGAAGAATAAGAAGGCAGCTATTCGTCTCTGTAACATATGCAACATTGCAAGGGCAGCTCTGCAACGACCCAAAACTCAACAACAGGTCCAATTAATCCCTGCTTTTACCTTTCCTTCTTTTTTGTTGGAGAATGATTTCTTTCGAGCACATTTTGATCAGTATACTCTCGTGAATCATGGAATATGAAGTTTTAAACAACTTGGTGTTTCATTATCTGTATTTGAACGAGTCAATCAAATGGTCGTTCTGACTGAACGGATGATACGGCGACTTTTTTCAGAGTTCGAACCCAATTCAAAGTGTTCAATCAAGTAGGTGCCCCATTAATTTAAAGTTTGAACGAGTTTAGAACATATTGATGTTCACTTCTTTTATGGGCGGTGGATTCGTCGTGTTTGAAGTCGGTAAGGAAGCCCAAATTTAGTGTTATAGTATCATGATAATATCTTTTCTTTGTAGATTTTACAGAGGTTTGATTCATAATGATATAGGATTTCTTTGTATTTTTGGTTGGATTGCTGACAAATTGTGTTCAAATTCTTATCAGCTTGTCAAGCTAAACATTTGTCAACAGACCTGGACTTCCTTAGAAGAAAATCATCCATGTAAAGAGTTTAGGCAACAGAGAAACAACCCAATGTCCAATGAAGTAAATAAGACCTACAAGATGCTTAATTTCCTGAACAATCTTAGAAGAAAATTACCCATGTAAAATGTGTGGGAGAAAGTGAAACAACCCAAGAGGCAGTGCATAGGACCTACAAGATGGTTAATTTGTTATGATTCTTGTTCAGTATCACATTGGTAGATTTTTCCTTTTCCATTTCTAAATTTCTGTTAAATCAGCTGGTATACACTATACAAGACTCAAGATTTAGTCGATTAATCAGGTTCATAATTGATTTGTTACTGACATTAGATTTGTGTACCGTGGTATGAGGTTTGTGCGTTTGACTGAACCTTCTTAACATGTTGAAGATTTGTAAGGAGTGCTTTTACTCTGCTTTTGAGGAGGAGATCCACAAAGTTATAGTAGACAATCAGTTATTTAAGGCAGGAGAGCGTGTTGCAGTTGCAGCTTCTGGTGGAAAAGGTAGAACATAAAAGCAATAGGACTTCCATACTCTAGTTGAAAACGAAAATGCTCCAATATGTTCATTGGGCTTTATCTTGTGTGTCATGTTGTCACTCTTTTTGCCTTGGCCTGATTTTCAGCGTTACAGTCTTTCAAATTATTGTTCAGCTGATTGCTTTTGAACTATTTGTATGCTTTTAGACGAGAAGGGAAACAATCTTGTACAATGCGCATATAGTAATGCATTACCTGCAAAAGTTGTTTGCATTTTCCTCGTTTTACTCTCATCTTCTCCTGAAGCACGACTGATATCATTTATTTTCCCACTTGTTGCAGACTCTACTGTTCTTGCTTATGTATTGTCAACTCTAAACTGCCGCCACAACTATGGTCTGGACCTTTTCTTGTTATCCATTGATGAGGGAATTACAGGTTATAGGGATGACTCACTGGAAACAGTCAAGAGAAATGAGATTCAGGTACTGTGATTTACTGTCACATGTGCGATTCAGATATCCTATCCAACAAGGATTCCAAAATTTCTGGTGGATATACTGTGCTCTCTTCTCAATCTATAACCCCTCTTGGTTCCTTGGTCGTCATTCTAGTTATAGCAGGGCTTGTTAGCATGGATGATAAATAGTGCGATTGCTACAATCTTTTGCTTGCTTTCGCTAGGAGCTGTTAAATTGATATCTTTCCTTCGTAGGATTATAAAAGCAGAGTTCGTTTATCTGAAGAAATGCAATATTTCCATGGTTGTCATTCTAGTTGTAGCAGCACTTGTCACTGTTGATGATAAATAGTGTGATTGCAATCTTTTGTTTGCTTTAACCATGAAGTTAAGTTGATAACTTTTCTTCTTATGTTCATAAAAGCAGAGCACATTTATTTGGGAAAATGCGACACTACAATGGTAGAAATTTTAACTTTTGGTGGTTTATTTTGTGCTTAGGGACAAAATAGTGAACTTTATTGAAACTAGGACCTGAATATAGTGCAAACGTTTCAGTGCCCGTGAACAGTCTAATGATTTTCTTGTATACAAATTACAATTGTATCACCTCATAAAGATTTGCACTTTTTCAGCTTTTCTTTTCCACACTTATGTTCGGAAAGCAGATTTCTGAAGAGCAGAACAGAAGCTCTAAGTTAACAAGCAGGAGTTTATACCAAGAGATCAATAAAAAAAAAATTAGTGGAAGCTGACAGTTGAAGGGGCCATACAAAGGCAGCAAATAATGCAGTAAAAGTTCCTTTCTAAAGTACAGATATTGAGGATCAATGTTTGGGTGCAAATCTTAAGTCCATCTCATTTTGGATTTCAAAACAAAATTGATTTTTAAGATTTGATTTCTCCTTCATACCTGTTGAGCTAGTAATTCCCATTCATCAAGACTGAGTGTTGCTGAGCTGGTCGACAGTACCAAATGAATTTGTAGGCTCACTTTTATGATGCATGCCACGTTATGACATTGCATTAGATGTTTGATTGGGACTGTTTCATGGGTTAAGTTGAAGACACTATGTTGATTATATAGGGTCATACCTAATGTATTTGAGCAAGTGTTGTTCGATGCGTATCGGATTGTGTATCATTTTGTTTGATTGGGACTGTTTCATGGGTTAAGTTGAAGACACAATGTTGATTATATAGGGTCATACCTAATGTATTTGAGCAAGTGTTGTTCGATGCGTATCGTATTGTGTATCATTTTGGTCCACGATACGGGCGTATAGTATTGTATCATATAAGAGCGTAGCATAGCGTATCGTACTTTAATATTAAAAAATTAGTAAAAATCTAAAAAAATCAGAAGAAATTAGCAAAAATATGATAATTACAAAGAATTCATATAATACAAAGTTTAATACATATTGATCATTCACCATTGAACAATTAAAAAAATTACATATTTTGAAGCAAAAAATGAAATACATTTACATTTATGTATTGTAATCAGGATCATCCAGTGTTGTCTGACGCGTATCGCTGGGCTTCATGATACGGGCGTATCGTATCGTATCGTACTTTAATATTAAAAAATAGAAAAATATTTAAAAAATCAAGAAAATTGGTAAAAATCCGAAAAAATTAGGAAAAAACTGGTAATTGCTTTAAATTCATATAATGCAAAGTTTTGTACAGATTGAGCATACAACATTGAACAATTGCATCCAAATTTATATATTTTGAATAAAAAAATGAAATACATTTACATTTTACAAATTATAATCAGGATCATCAACTAAATAATCTTCATCTTCTCCTTGCTGAAGATCCATCATCATCAGCAGCAACACCTACTTGGAAATCAAATTCTTCATCTCCTTGATACTGATGTTGCTCTCCTTCCAAATTAATCCATGCAATGTCTTCTTCAGTTAGGAGGGCATTTTCTTCACCGTCTTCTATAATCCAGTCTTCTAATATATCAAAATTATCCAAACTTATTAGATCAAATTGACTTTCTTGTCTATTTACTTTTTTTAATTGCCTACAACAAAGAAAGATAAACAATTAGTAAATAATATGAACAATTGAAGTCAAACAATTTATTGAATTGAACATTTAAGTACTAAGTAATACAACATTACCTTTCACGAAGGCGCATGTTACAACGAATAAAAACTAAATCATTTAGTCGCTTATGTTCCAACCTATTGCGCTTTTTTGTATGGATTTGTTCAAAGACACTCCAATTCCTTTCACAACCAGTTGCACTATAGGTTTGACTGCAAAATCCTTAAGGTTCGTGCAATCAGTTCCAAACCTATTCCACTAAACATTTGTAGAAAAAGACAAGCATTAGAGACATAATCCACAATAATATAAGATGTATTGATTTAATAAACTTAAATACGAAAATAAACAATTTACCTGGATGCATAGTAGTGCGGTTGCGAATTGCTACAGGCTAACCCATCAAGTGAAGAGCATTATCATAGATCTCCATCTCTCGATGTATAGCATCTGCTCTACTCTCATGAGGGACTAATCTATCTATACAATCAATGATGCCTCGATTAACCTCACCGTCCTTTTTGAAGCTTGTTGAGTACCTGAATGATGGGTTTAAATAATATGTTATCGCATAGGCTGATGCAATTGTTTATTCCATCTATTATCAATAATTTTTCACACGGGCACATAATCTCTCTTTTTTCCATTAAAATTATTTCTAATGGCTTCTTTTGCCCTATCCATGGCTTAATAAAGGTAGCCCATAGATGGTTTCTCCTCGCTATCAGCCAATCTCAAAACCTTCACTAATAGACATGTAATCCTTAACAGTCTAACACATGCATTTTAAAATGTAATCCTGAAGACTGTCTTGAAAATCTCATTCAACATTCAGTTTCTTCTATTATGAGGCAACTCTGTAAATTGTTGCCACTCGTCTGAGAAGAACATTTTCTTCAATGCTTACTTCTGTCTCACAATACTCTGTACAGATAAGAAGTTTGTTATAAACCAAGTTGCAGCTGTTCGAAGAAGCTCTGCACCTTTTGTATATCTCCTCATTATACACAAAACAAATGCATGGTTGTAAATGAATTTTGTGACATCCTGGCAACACTTAGTTGCTGCATCTCACCAATATCCTCAAGGATGAGATCTAAACAATGGGTTGCACATGGTGTCCAATAGAAAGTCCCATAAGTATCAGCTAACTCCTTCCCAAGTGCTTTGTAGTTAGCTGCATTATCCGTAATCAATTGGACTACATTCTCTAGCCCAACCTCGCATATCACCTTATCAAATTCTTTTCGTAGGATCTCCGTAATGTGCCTCTTCTCTAACACGTATAGAGATCTCAAAAACATAAGTCCTTTAGGACAGTAGACAAGAAAGTTTAGCAAGGTCCTTCCTCGCCTATCTGTCTATCCATCTGTCATGATAGTGCAACCTGTCTCTTTCCATGACTCTCTCAAAGTCGAACAATATTCTTGCACTTCAATGACGGTCTTATCTAAGATCTTTCCTCTCAACTTTTGATATGAGGGTATCTTGTATCTTGGACCAATGTTAGCAATTGAATCTGTCATTGCTTGAAAATGAAAACTGTTTGTTGCATTAAATGGAATGCATGCATCATAGTTTGCCTCATCATGCAGTTGTTCTGAAGCCATAGCAACACGAATTCCAAGTTGAACACCAGATGTAGTGGTAGGAGAAAAAAATGAATGTATACTAGAAGCAACTCTTCCTCTACTCCTTCCTGAACTTACTCTTCTACCACCTCCAAAGTTTTCAGCAACCCACTTTCCCCTGCTAGGTGCTCGTTAACTGCTACTACCAATCTTTATTCTGGCATCTGAAGGCAAACTATCAGTGAATCCAAATCCAATAGCATCATCATCTTCTTCAAACATCTCCAAATCATCCTTTTGTTGTCTCCTCTCTTATATACCCTCAATCAGTGTTGTCTGACGCATATCGTATCGCGTATCGCTGGGCTCCACGATACAGGCATATCGTATCGTATCACCCGTATCATACTTTAATATTAAAAAAATACAAAAATTATTTAAAAAATCAAGAAAAATTAGTACAAAACTAAAAAAATCAAGAAAAATCTGGTAATTGCTTTAAATTCATATAATACAAAGTTTAGTACAGATTGAGCATTCAACATTGAACAATTACATCCAAATTTACATATTTTGAAGCAAAAAATGAAATACATTTACATTTTACATATTGTAAATTTGTATCATGATCATTAACTAAATTATCTTCATCTTCTTCTTGTGAAGATTCAAAGTTTCTCATCACCTTTTGCTTCAAAATCAAAATCTTCATCTCCTTCATGATGTCCTTGCACTCCTTTCAAATTAATCCATGCAATGTCTTCTTCGGTTAGGAGTGCATTTTCTTCGTTATCTTCCATAATCCACTCATCTAATATATCAAAATTAACAAATTGTTATCTTTGTACATGTAGTTGTCATATTTGCTAATTTTCATATGTGAGCAAAACGATGAGCTCCATTTCTTTGATTATTGAGTTAGTCTATGACACCTCAGTGATGTGATATTATTACTTGATGATATCTCCTTTTTCTCTTACTGGAGACTAGCTTTTTAACTAATGCTTGAGCTCCATTTCTCACTTCACAGACTGAGTTAAGCCTCACACACATTGATCATGTTCAACTTAATGGAAGTCATGTAAGGTGAACCCTAAAATAGTGAAGTTGTGAAATGCCCACTCAATGAACCGAGACAACCAAATTGTTTTTCATTGTTTGTGATTTCATGAAATTAGAAACTGAAAGCAGAAATATAACTAAAAGTTGGCAACAGAAAGGGAAATGATTTTGTCATAATTTTTATTTGTTCATAAATTATTCTTATTGAATAAATGAAATTATAAACCCAAATTTACATGTTACATACACAACTTGCAATCCCAAATAAGTATATTGGAGGATGACTTGGAGGGAAGTGTAGAGAGGCGAAGAGAGGCCATAAACCTGCAAAAAAAAGAGATTTTTTTTGAAAAAAAAACAAATTTTGGGTGTATCGCTCATATCGTACGATACGGGCGATACGGCCCGTATCGTACGATACGGTGCAATACGGCCCGTATCGTACGATACGGTGCGATAACCTGTATCATACGATATAGGTTAGCGTATACGATGCGATACGGATAACACTGCTCTAAATCATCTGAAGACATTACCATTTAATGACTTCTGTTAAACTTCTAACACTGCTTGTGCAAGGAGCAACTTCTTTCCTAGTCCCTACTAGGTGGTGTTTTAACCGTGAAATTCTACCACTAACCACCCTCTCACAAAATAAACATCTTATCTTCAATGTGGAACCTTCAACTGGTGTACCCCATTGCCATGTCGGATCATTAGAACGAGAATAGGGGTCTCTACCACCCCTTCCTGCCATCTTAATTGAGTACTTTAATTCAATAAAAAACCTGAAAATAAAAGCACTTCATAAATCCCCAATCTTCAAATAACACTCAAATAGAGTGTCTCCTACTTCATGAATGCAATAAAAGTCATATCCACACACTTAATAACTTCATATTTTGTCATTCAAAAAAAGAAAAATACAAATAACACAAAAAAAACAATAAATACAAAGGAAAAAATGAAGAAAAATACTAAAATATACCAAAATTTGAGTTAGGAGGCTTGCACGGACAACGTAGAGCACGTTTTTGGAGCCTTAAACACCAAAGAGGCAAAAAACCATGCTAGGGGAGCTTGGGGAGCTCTGAACAAACCAAGGAAACCCGTAAAAACGCGGGTTTCCGTTCGGCCAGGGACGTATCGCAGGGAGATACGCTCCGTATCGTGCGATACGGCCCGATAACCTCTCATTTACGATACAGATGGCTCCCACGATACGATACGTATCACACCATACGATCATCAACTGAATAATCTTCATCTTCTCCTTGCTGAAGATTCTCACCACCTTATGCTTCAAAATCAAAATCTTCATCTCCTTGTTGATGTTGTTGCGCATCTTCCAAATTAATCCATGCAATGTCTTCTTTGGTTTTGAGTGCATTTTCTTCATTATCTTCCATAATCCACTCCTCTAATATATCAAAATTAAAAAACTGCTATCTTTGTACATGTAGTTGCACATTTGCTCATATTCATATATGAGCAAAACGACGAGCTCCATTTCTTTGATTATTGAGTTTATGACACTCCAGTGATGTGATATTGCTATTTGATGATATCTTCTTTTTCTCTTACTGGAGACTAGCTTTTTAACTAATGCTTGAAGTAGTTTGAAACAGAAGGATGATGGATGGATGTTGTAAGTCAAAATCAGGTCATTTGATTACTTTTGATCTCACTTCACAGGCTGAGCTATGCCTCACACATGCTAGTCATGTTCAAGTCAATGAAAGTCATGTAAGGTTAACCCTAGAATAGTGAAGTAGTGAAATGCCCACTCAATGAATTGAGGCAACCAAATTGTTCTTTATTGTTTGTGATTTTATGTAATTAGAATCTGGTAGCAAAAATATACCTAAAAATTGGCAACAAAAAGAAAAATGATTTTGTCACAATTGTTATTTGTTCATAAATTATTCTTATTCAATAAAATTCTTATAAATTAACCCAAATTTATATGTTACATGCATGTAGCTTGCAATCCCAAACGAGCATACCAGAGGATGCCTTAGGGAGAAGTGAAGAGAGGCCAAAAACCTGCAAAAAAAAAATTGAAATATTTTTGGCCGTATCATATCGTGTATGTATCGCACTGTATCGTACGATATGGTGCGGTACGGATAACACTTTGAGCCAAAAAAGGTTGCTATATATAAACAACAACATTAACAACAACAACAACTAAGCCTTTTCCCATATTAGACGGGGTCGGCTACATGGATTCTTTGTTTCCACAGATCTCTATCGTGTGCCATGTTAGCAGTTAACTCCCAATAAGCTAGATCATTCTTTATTGTTTCTTTCCAACACTTTTGTGGTCGTCCTCTACCTCTTTTAATACTTTCCAAATTTAGGTTTTCTAACCTTCTTACAGGTTCTTCTTTTGATCTTCTTTCTATATGTCCAAACCATCTTAAACGATGTTCTCTCATTTTATCCTCTATTGGTGCCACTCCTAATTTGTTTCTAATAACCTCATTATGTATACGGTCTTTTCTTGTATAACCACTCATCCATCTCAACATCTTCATTTCTGTCACAGACATCTTTTGTACATGTTGATGATTAACTGCCCAACACTCATAACCATAAAACATGGCAGGCCTAACTGCTGCTCTACATATATATGTACATATATATGTATATGTATATATATGTACGTGTGTATACACATATATCATGGACACAAAGCTTCTGCATTATTGACCAATGAGGAAACTTCAAAAGTAGTTTGGTGGAAATCTATAGAGGTCAGAAAGGTGCCTTGTTGCTTGCGCCACTTAGGCGGATGCACATTTGAATCATAACTCTTGCTAATACCAATTGAATCCTATGGAAACAAACATATACATCATCAAAATGTATAATCATGATTTTGCTTCTACTTCTGCGTGTTATTGTCCTGTGCATCATATATCAATTGTCTCATCTACTCCCTGCTCCATATTTTTTGGTTGTGTGTCTCTTTCCCTTTCCCTGGAGGTAGGGAAAGGACAATAACATGTTTTACAGTACAGGTTTTCATTTTTTTGAGAGGCAAGCTGAGGTAGGTAGATCTCTAAAAGATGCATACCCTGGTTTCTGAACTTCTGACATACAGACCAGGAGCCAACTCTTTACTCCTCAAGCAGACGTTACTAATTCTTTTGGGCATGAACTTGGGAAACAGAAAAGTAGGAAACCCTTGAAGCTTTTTAGATAACATGACACTTTTTCGTAAGCCTCTTAAATGGGTTGAACAATGGAAAGAATTAAGTTCCTTTTGCTTGTGCGACATAGAAAGTCAGAAACAAATTGGAGATCTTTTTTTCCTCTTTTCATTTTTTAATTAAATAGCAGGCCTGACACTTGCTGCTATAATTGTTCATCTGCAGTATGGCCTTCCCTTGAAGATTCTTTCATATAAGTCACTTTATGGTTGGACGATGGATGAAATTGTCCAGGAGATAGGATTGAAGAATAACTGCACATTTTGTGGTGTTTTCAGGCGCCAGGCAAGCAAATTCTGTATGGTTGTCTCGTTGGTTGTATTGCATGACACCTTGTTAGATATGCCTTCAAAGTAGCAATCTTGCTTCTTTTAAGATTGCCACTTTGGGAATGCTTATGCTGATAAAATGTCGTAGTGTTTTTAATTATGGAGGATGGCCACCTTTTTTCTTCTTCTTAAGGCTGAAACCAATGCATGGAACATATATGCTATGATACACACTTTTGATATTCTCTGTTCATGCTGAGCTGACCGCAAATTAATTTTGGTTTGTAACTTTTGTACTATTTTTCTGTTAAATATACTTATAGGTTTTATGTTTCAATTCTGTTTGGCAAAAGGCAGGAGAAGAGTAGTTGGATATTCATCCTTTGCCACGGATCATATGTTTCATAGTACAAATGAAACAACGCTCTCAAACAAGTTGAGAATTGTATACAACCCTTCTATTGTTCGAAAAGTTCTGCAAGTTTAGAGAGAGAAATTATATCTGGATATGTATATCATCTCTGTAAAGTCCACCTTTGAGCAGCAAAACATTAAGATTATTTTTGGATGTAAAAGAACAAAGCCATCTCCTTTTGTTCTTCCAAGTTCTGGCTGTGGATATGGTCACGACGTGGAGTCTACGAAATTTGCAGGTTATTGACTGTGCACATTATATCATGTTGACCTCCTAACTATTACAATGTGGTTTGTGAAGCTCTTCATTAGATGTTTTGGGTGCATTACTAGTTCAAAGGTCAAGGTGATAGGTATTTTTTTAAGGCTGAAACCAATGCATTGAACATATATGCTCTGATACTTTTGATATTCTCTGTTCATGCTGACTGCAAGTTAATTTTGGTTTGTAACTTTTGTACTATTTTTCTGTTAAATTTATACTAATAGGTTTTAAGTTTCAATTCTGTTTGGCAAAAGGCAGGACAAGAGTAGTTGGATATTCATCCTTTGCCACAGATCATATGTTTCACATAGTATTTTCTAGTATGTTGTACTTAAACTGCCAGAGCAAATTTATGTGATCTTGACTTTCAATTGCCAACATCAGTTGTCAATGTTGCAGATAAGATAATTTTGTTACTTTTTGCTATCCAAATATGCCAAAGAATTCTTTCCCTTTATTTATTTATTAGACTTTTTATATATTTCAGTTTTTTTGTCCAAGTTATTCATGACTTGCATTGTTTGACTTCTCGTATATCTTCTCGCTAAAGTTCTTAAGGCTCATAATCTATCGAACATGCAACATGTCATAATGCTTGTAGGCTCTTGATAGAGGTGCTGCGTTGATGAAAGCAGACAAAATTGCTACTGGCCACAATGCAGATGACATAGCAGAAACGGTCCTGTTGAATATCTTGCGGGGTGACATTGCCAGGTGGTGCTTATGTGCCTTTTAAGCGTTGCCTGATTCAGGCCTCTTGTTGCAGTGAGTTATTTGAATTTGTGGATTATACTTGGTGTAGGTTGAGTAGATGTACGCTCATAACAACGGGAGAAGATGGGCCTATTCCTAGATGCAAGCCATTCAAATATTCATATGAGAAGGAGATTGTCATATATCCTTTTGTATAAGTTGTCACATTTGTGTTTTCTCAGGATATCCATCTTCAAGTATCTTACCATTTGGCATTGTAAACCTTAACATGTACCACGTATGCCTATTTTAAGAAACTTGACTACTTCTCTACAGAATGTGAGTCTTTTCATTTGCTCTTTTCACATTTCTAATATTTTCAAGATGGTTGTTTTTAGATAAATTGTAGTTGTGAAACTGGGCTGTTCTGCTACTTATAGTTGCAGCAATCTCTTTATAGGCATATATTCACCCAACGCGTATCGTGGTTTCGCTCGTGAATTTATCAAAGATCTAGAACGCGTGAGGTAGCTAACTGGATATCCGTAATGTTAATGTTGTTATTCTGTGCTTTTCCTTCAGGGATTGTGATTGTTTTATTTATTGATCATTGCTACTTTTCATACATGTGTAGTCCTTTACTGATAGTTGCTAAATATTTCAGACCAAGAGCAATTCTAGATATTATTAGATCTGGGGAGAATTTCAGGATTTCTACATCAACAAAGATGCCAGAGCAAGGAGTGTGTGAGCGTTGTGGTTATATTTCCAGCCAGGTAGTTCTTTTTTATTTTTTCCATGAGGTAGTCTTTTATAAGTGTACTCGTTTATGGTGTTGATATCTTACGCAAGTTGATGCTTCTTGGAGAACCGGTAATCCTTCTTTCTAAGCAACAATGAGAGATCATCTAATATCCCTTCATTCTTCACATATTTATAAGTATATTGCTGATCAGGTGTGACAGGATTTGATCCAGAGTTCAAAACGAGTGAATCAGATCTGTTTAGTCACTTCCTTTTATGCCAATGAAAACCTTATTAATGAATCTTCGGAAATTGTTAAATAGCTTGTTTGGGTTTGTCGTCCAAGTTCATTTCAAAACCTTGATGATATTCAATCAAGATCTCGTTCTCAAATGTACACACTTCTCAAATTGTTAAATAGCATTTTTGGGTTTATGGTGTAAGTTCATTTCAAAACATTGATGACATTCAATCAAGATCTCGTCCTCAAATTTACATATGCCTGACTTCTTGGTTTTTGTTTTTCAATACTTTGATGCAACCACATGCTCTGTGCAGAAACTATGCAAAGCTTGTGTCTTGCTTGATGGCCTTAATCGAGGTTTGCCAAAGTTAGGCATTTCGCGCAACAGAGGCCTTAACCAATCGCACAGTGAGAAGGAGCCATTGTTGGAGACAGACAGGAAGGAATCTAACCTTCAAAGTAAGCCATGTGGGTCTTTGGATTTTTGACTTGGATGTATTTGTCCATATTGCAACACTTATTGGACACGATTACTAATGCAACACACCCATCTTAACATGATTGTGACATGTTTATGTGGCAGATCCTGATATGTTTTAATAGTTATGCAGAAACTCAATTCTTATATAAAATGTGTTTATGACCGATGCGGGTGTTGGCAAGTAAGCTTCTTTTTGCATTGTCAATGTTATGATGGTTATTCAAGTGCATTTAATCTAGTTTGTGTTCCTTTGAACATAACTCCGCCCATGTAAGGGATCACCCTCCCGGATAAGGGAAGAGGGTTGTGTTAGGCTTCCTACGGCCTGCATAAAACTTCGTCGGATTTTTATAACATGGATTACAAAAATTATGAGCATTGCTTTGGGGCATTCCCGCCTAGCGACGTGCTGCAGAGCCCGAATACGGTAATAAGTAAGCAAGAGCCATTACATTTTTACCCGAATGTAGTGAATCAATTGTAGAGAGGGTTCCCACATCATGGACAGGTGTGGGTAAAGAAGTTAGTCCCGCTACATTGCCGCCCGAATGTAATGAATAATTTTTAAAGAAGGTCTCCGCATTTTGATTATGGACGGATGCGGGGGGTAAGAAAGGTAGTCCTAGATAATAAGATTCGTATTGATTCTTGGAACATCGGAACATTATCCGGTAAGCTAATGGAGGTGGTAGATACTATGATTCGGAGAAAGATTCATATTCTATGTTTACAAGATATAAAATGGGTTGGAGAAAAAGCAAAGGAGATAGATGATACAAGTTTTAAATTATGGTACTCAGGTAAAGAAAAGACTTGAAACGGAGTTGGTATCAGTGTTGTCTGACGCGTATCGTATCGTGTATTGCTGGGCTCCACGATACGGGCATATCGTATCGTACTTTAATATTAAAATAATACAAAAATTAATTAAAAATTAATAAAAAATAGTAAAAAATTGAAAAAAATCAGAAAAAATCAGATAATTGCTTTAAATTCATATAATGTAAGTTTAGTACAGATTGAGCATTCAACATTGAACAATTGCATCCAAATTTACATATTTTGAATCCAAAAAATAAAATACAAACATAGTTTACACTTTACAGTACACTACAGTTACATATAATGTTACATTTTACAAACTGTAATCAGGATCATCAACTAAATAATCTTTTTTCTCCTTGTTGCAGATATCATCAGCCACGCCCACACCTTCTTCTTCAAAATCAAATTCTTCATCTCCATAATGTTGTTGCGCTCCTTCTAAATTAATCCAGGCAACATCTTCTTCTGTTAGGAGGGCATTTTCTTTAGTGTCTTCCATAACCCAATCTTCTAATATATCAAAATTATCCAAACTTATTGGATCGAACTGACTTTCTTCTCTATTTACTTTTTTTAATTGCCTACGACACAAACAAAGATAAACAATTAGTAAGTAATATTAACAATTGAAAACTGAAGTTAAATAATATCGAATTGAAAATTTGAAAGTAATACAACATTACCTTTCACGAAGGCGCATGTTACAACGAATATAAACCAAATCATTAAGCCTTTTGTGTTCCAACCTGTTGCGCTTTTTTGTATGGATGTGTTAAAAAATACTCCAATTTCTTTCACAACCTGTTGCACTACAGGTTTGGCTTAAGACTCTAACTGCAAAATCTCTAAGGTTTGGACAATCACTTCTAAACCTGTTCCACCAAACATCTGTAAAAAAAATATAAACATTAATAATCCAAAGTAATGTAAGATGCAACTTAAATATGAAAATAAACAATGTACTTGGACACATCGTAGAGCGGTTGCGAATTGCAACAGGCAAACCCATCAAGTGAAGAGCATTATCATATATCTCCATCTCTCGATGTATCACATCTACTATGCTCTCATCAGGGACTAATCTGTCGATGCATTCAATGATTCCTCGATTAACCTCACCGTCCCTTTTAAAGGTTGCTGAGAACCTCAATGATGGGTTTAGATAGTAGGCTGCTGCATGAATAGGCTGATGCAATTGTTTATTCCATCTACTATCAATTATTTTCCACACGGGCACATAATCTCTTTTTTTTCCATTAAAGTTATTTCTGATCGCTTCTTTTGCCCTGTCCATGACTTCATAAAGGTAGCCCATAAATGGTTTCTCCTCGCTGTCAGCCAATCTCAAAACTTTCACTAAAGGACAAGTAATTTTCAATAATCTGATACATGCATTCCAAAATGAACTTCTAAAAACCGTTTCTGCAATCTCATTTAACTTTCTGTTCCTTCTGTTTTTTGGCAACTCTGCAAATTGTTGCCACTCATTTGAGGAGAACATTTTCTTTAAAGCTTGCTTCTGTCTCACAATACTCTGTACAGATAAGAAGTTTGTTGCGAACCGAGTTGCAGCTATGTGAAGAAGCTCTGCACCTTCTGTGTATCTCCTCATCATACACAAAACAAATGCATGGTTGTAAATGAATTTTGTAACATCTTGGCAACACTCAGTTGCTGCCTTTATTTCATCCATCTCACCAATGTCCTCGAGGATGAGATCTAAACAATGGGTTGCACATGGTATCCAGTAGAAAGTCCCATAAATATCAGCTAACTCCTTTCCAGCTGCTTTGTAGTTAGCTGCATTATCTGTAATCAATTGAACTACATTTTCTAGCCCAACCTCCTGTATAACCTTATCAAATTCCTCTCGTAGGATCTCTGCAGTGTGCCTCTCCTCTGACATATCTAGAGATCTCAAAAAAATGAGTCCTTTAGGACAATATACAAGAAAGTTTAGCAATGTCCTTCCTCGCCTATCGGTCCATCCATCTGCCATGATAGTGCATCCTGTTTCCTTTCACGATTGTCTCAAAGTCGAACAGTATTGCTGCACTTCAATCACGGTCTGATCTAATATCTTCCCTCTCAACTTCTGATAAGAGGGCATCCTGTATCCTGGACCAATGTTAGCAATTGCATCTGCCATTGCTTGAAAATGAAAACTGTTTGCTGCATTAAATGGAATGCATGCATCATAAAACCATCTGCCCACTGCAATGTCTGCTTGATCGTGCAGTTGTTCTGAAGCCATAGCAGCACGAATTCCTAGCTGAGCACCAGGTGTAGTGGAAGAAGGAAAGAACGAATGTATGCTAGAAGAAGAAGCTCTTCCTCTACTCATTCCTGAACTTTCTCTTCTACCACCTCCAAAGTCTTCAGCTGCAACCCTCTTTCCTCTGCTAGGTGCTCGCGAACTGCTACTACCAATATTTGTTCTAGCATCTGAAGGCAAACTATCAGTGAATCCAACTCCAGTGACAGTAGCATCATTAACTTCTTCACACATCTGAAAATCATCCTTTTGTTGTCTCCTTTCCTGTATGCTCTCAATCATCTGCAAGCATTGTCATTTAATACCTTCTGACATACTTCTAACTCTGCCTGTGCATGGAGTAACTTCTTTCCTGGTTCCTACTAGGTGGTGTTTCAACCTTGAAATTCCACCACTAACCACCTTTTCACAAAATAAACATCTCATTTTTAACCTTGAACACTCAACTGGTATACCCCACTGCCATGCCGGATCATCAGACTTTGAATGAGAGTCTCTACCACCCCTTTCTGCCATCTCAATGGAGTACTTTAATTCAAACAAAAACTTGAAAATAAAAGCACTTCGTAAATCCCCCAATCTTCAAATAACACTCAAATCGAGTGTCTCCCACTTCATGAATGCAATAAAAATCATATACACACTTAATAACTTCATATTTTGTCATTCCAAAAAAAAAACTGAAATAACACAAAAAACAATAAATATAAAGGAAAAAAATAGAAAAAACATTAAAAATATACCTAAATCCGAGTTTGGAGGCTTGGACGGACACCGTAGGGCACGATTTTAGAGCTTTGAACACCAAGGAGGCGAAAACCGACTCTTAGGGAGCTTGAAGAATCCAAAAGGAGAGAGGAAACCCGTGAAAAATCAAGGGTTTCTCTCGGGCCGGGACCCTTTATAAGGGTCCCAGGGCGATACGCACCGTATCGTGCGATACGGTGCGATACGCCCGCACCTGCGATGCGGGGCCCCATACGATACGGTGCGATACGGAACACTGGTTGGTATTATCATAAATAAAGATTTAAAGGATAGTGTAGTAGACATACAACGATATAACGACCGAATCATGATGTTGAAATTAGTGTTAGGAGCAAAGGTCTTGAATATAATTTGTCCTTAACGCACCCCAAGTAGGACTAAAAGATAGTATAAAGACAACTTTTTGGGAAGAGTTAGATAAGGTGATTCAAAAGATTGCACAAAGGGAGATGATTTGTTTAGGAGGAGACTTAAATGGACATGTCGGTAAAGAGGCATTAAGATATAAGGTATTCATAGAAACTTTGGTTTTGGGGATATAAATGAGGAAGGTAGGGAGATTTTAAATTTTGCTATGTCATTTGATCTCTTTATAGTCAATACAATCTTCAAAAAACGAGATGAACATTTAATTTCTTATAAGAGTGGCTTATTACAAACACAAATTGATTATTTTATTTGTAAAAAAAAGATAGAGCATGTTGTAAAGATTGCAAGGTAATTCTAGGAGAAAGCTTAACCACCCAACATCGACTTTTAGTTATGGATTTACAAATAAAAAAATGGACAAAGAAGAAAATAGTGCATCGAGCTATTAGGACTAAATGGTGGAACCTCAAAAGCGAGAAAGAAGATATATTTAAACAGAAAGTCCTTTAAGGAGATGTTTGGAATTATGTTGGTACACCCTGTGATATGTGGAACAATATGGCTATATATATTAGGAAAGTGGCGAAAGATGTGTTAGGTATATCTAAGGGAGGTGTATCGGCACAAAAAGAAGCTTGGTGGTGGAGTGAAGCAGTGCAAAATAAAATCAAGGCAAAGAGGGCATGTTACAAATTACATTATGCTAAGAAAACTAGTGAAACTTTAGAGGCTTATAAAAAAGCAAAGAAGGAACCGAAAAAGGCCGTGAGTGAAGCAAAAGCTAAAATTTGGGAGGATTTATATAAAAAACTCAACTCAAAAGAGGGTGAAAGAGATATTTTTGGGATAGTTAGGGCTAGAGATAAGAAAACTAAAGATCTTAATTATGTTAGAAGCATCAAAGATGAGGATGAAAAAATTCTAGTGGCAAATGATGATATAAGAAATAGATGGAAAAACTATTTTTATAAGCTTTTTAATGAAAATAAAGATGTTAGTATTACCTTAGGAGAGTTAGCCAAATCTGAAAAGTATTTAAACCACAATTTCTACTGGCATATTCAAAAGAATGAAGTCAAAGAGGCTCTTAAAGATATGATGGGTGGTAAATTGGTAGGACCAGATAATATTCCTATAGAAGTTTGGAAAATACTAGGAGAAATAGGAATCACTTGGCTCAAGACTATTTAATGAAATATGGAAAAAACAAAAGATGCTCGAGGAATGGAGAGTAAGTACACTTATACCCATATATAAAAACAAGGGAGACATTCAAAATTGTGCGAATTATCGAGGTATCAAGTTAATGAACCATACTATGAAATTATGGGAAAGAATTATCGAACGTAGGTTAAGACAAGTATCAAGTACAACAGAGAACCAATTTGGATTCATGCTGGGCAGATCTACTATTGAAGCGATTCACCTTTTGAGGAGTCTTATGGAATATTTTAGAGCAAAAAAGAAAGACTTTCACATTATATTCATTGATCTAGAAAAAGCTTATGATAGGATACCAAGGGAGGTTCTTTGGAGAACTTTGGAAAAAAGAGGTATCCTATTGACATACATTAACCTTATAAGAGACATGTATGATGGTGCAAAAACATGTGTGAGGATTCATGAAGGAATAACAGACTTCTTTGAAGTTAATATTGGGTTACATCAATGATCAACTTTAAGTCCATACTTATTTATAATGGTGATGGATGAGTTAACAAAACATATTCAAGATGAAGTACCTTGGTGTATGTTATTTGCAGATGACATTGTATTAGTGGAGGAGTCTAAGGAAAAAGTTAATAGAAAATTGGAACTATGGAGAGAAACATTAGAAAGCAAAGGCCTCCGACTTAGTAGAACAAAGACAAAATATATGGAATGTAAGTTTGATCATTTGGTTACCTCAGAGGACATAGAAATTAAAATTGGCACACATTGCATCCCCTAAAAGGAAAGTTTTAAATACCTAGGGTCAATTTTGGAGAGTGATGGAAGAATTGATGGAGATGTTACGCATAGAATTAATGCTGGTTGGTTAAAATGGAGAGGAGCATCAGGTATTCTTTGTGATAAGAAGATACCATTAAAGTTAAAAGGTAAATATTATAGAGCAGCAATTAGGCCTGCCATGTTTTATGGTTCTGAGTGTTGGGCATTTAATTATCAACATGTACAAAAGATGTCTGTGACAGAAATGAAGATGTTGAGATGGATGAGTGGTCATACAAGAAAAGACCGTATACATAATGAGGTTATTAGAAACAAATTAGGAGTGGCACCAATGGAGGATAAAATGAGAGAATATCATTTAAGATGGTTTGGACATATAGAAAGAAGATCAAAAGAAGAACCTATAAGAAGGTTAGAAAAACTAAATTTGGAAAGTATTAAAAGAGCTAGAGGACCACCACAAAAGTGTTGGAAAGAAACAATAAAGAATGATCTAGCTTATTGGGAGTTAACTGCTAACATGGCACACGATAGGGATATGTGGAAATAAAGAATCCATGTAGCCGACCCCGTCTAGTATGGGAAAAGGCTTAGTTGTTGTTGTTGTGTTCCTTCGAACATGAGCCACATGCTTGAATCTTATGTTGAAGAGACGTTTCTCGAGCTTGCTTTATATACTTTGGCATTAACATGGTGGAAGGTGAGGACCAATTGGTTAAGTGAACGTTCATAAGGAAAGAATTTACATGACCTTTAGGTAGAGAAAGTTTTCATGTAGAACTCAATCATTTCTTTTATATAATAATGTGGAACTTTTCCAGTCCATTTCCATCTTTCAGAGTGTGACCACCTCAATTTCTGACTTTAGGGGAAGTGACCATGGCAGCACCACGTTGAAGTGCTGACACTGCACTGTAAGATATCATGATGGGTCTGTATAAATGCAATTCACAAACATGCAATTCCTTTGTGCTGATATTTCTGTTCAAAATATAATGTTAGTAACAAAACTAATATGCACTGGAGAAGTTTAGGTGATTTTTAGAGTTCATGTTCAGCATGGCTTATAGATGCGAAGAATAATTGGTTATTTCGCTTGTCTAGGTGTGTCAATGCTCGTTTTGTATAGCAACATATCGATTATGAACGTGTGGTTTGACATGTTGGTGCAGTTCTTTAAGGCTCTTTTGTATTTCGAACCGTTTTCTGCATCAGGCTGATTCAAGTCAAAGCCAACCTGATTGTCGGTCGATCTGATTTATGGAAATATTCAGCATGTTTGCTTAGTGGGATCACACTTGAAAATCATGGCACTTTGAGTTTGGTTCATTACGGACTGTTGAGTTTTATGGCGATTGAAAGATCCTTGCGTGTCATTCTAATCAACAGCTCGAAAGCTTTGTTGATTACCAACTGACATGTCACAAAATCTAAGTTGATGAATGCTTGTGATTCGTCCATAATAACCAATCTTCTGATGTAGATGAGGATGTCCTTTCACTGCCTGAGGTGTGAATTACAATTCCATTCTAAGGATTTTTGTGGTTGCGGAGTATCCAGCTATAAGAGAACTAGGAAGGTGGAGCTCTCCTTTTTCTGCCGTCTTTGGTTGGGGTGCATTTCTTTAAAGACGATTAGTTCTCACGTCGCTTGCAGTTTGGTCTATCAATGAATTGCTTGGTCTTTCACAGTTGTGGAGACAATCACATTGAGAACTGTCTGCCTTGGGATTCTGTAGAACTGAAGTGGGCTATAAATGAAATCAAAAGTTGCCGTTCCTTGGAGAACTTTTCAATGATCTTTCCAAGGTTCCAAGAAATATTTATGTATCCCATTGCGGGCTTCGTAGATTGAACAAGTTTCTGATTTCGAACTTTTCTTTCATCCATCAAGAAACCGGAAAAGAGATCACCAAGGATTTACTTTTATGCTGAAGATGGATTAATTAGTATTTGAGTCTTGCAATCAGGCGTCACGGATTGTTGGTTTAACTTAAGAATACATGTAGCTGACCAAACTTGGTATGGAATAAGGCTTGTTTTGGTGTCATTTATGTGTTTTTAGTTAAAACTATGACTAGATCCATAGGAGATCTGACCCATGTAACACCAGATATCTCTTAGGTAGTCATTTTAGTCGGTTTGGTTTCGTTCGTAGAGCATTGTTTCTTGTTGTTAGTTTTGGTCTTACACAACAACAACCAAGCCTTTCACCGTAGGTAGGTCCAGTTAAATGGAATCTTTGATGTCATAAAACTCTATTTTATGCAATATTAGTATTTAATTTCCAAAAAAAATTATATCATGTTTTATTATTTCCTTCCAATACTTTGGGTGCCTTTCTTTTCCCTCTTTTAAAGTGTTAATCATCTAGTTCATCACACCTTTTTTTATCATAGTTTTATTTGATCAGCTCTTTTGTAAGTCTAAACAATCTTAAATGTTTCTCTCTGATTTAAGAGTACCAATCAACACCAAAACCAAACCTTAGGTTGATTGAGATCAATTGAATTGTGATATTAAGTTTATTCTGGCTGAAGTGAGACTGATTTTTTCCTTAATTATTGTCTTAATTTATTTTGAGGAAAGAGTTAATCTTTCATTTATTTCAAACTTAATTGATTCAGTTTGATTGGGATTCCTGAAACATGATTTGATTCAGAATCCAATTCCCGCAAAATGATGCCGTCTGATATCCATCAATTTGTGTGCTTCTCTGCAGACCCAACCCACTTGGTCTGTGGAGCCCTTTGGGCATCAGAGTGCTGCTTAATGATCAGCTTTCGTCTGTACTATTTTGCTTACGGCCCCAACAAACAGTCAAAACGATCAAAAATGGTCAAAGCAATCACTGCCATGACCCAAATGTTTTGGTTAGTGATGAAAAACAATGATGCAATAGGCTAAAGGCAGTTCATAAGCTGTTAAAAGCTGTAGGAGATGACAGAGAGCGGTAGTTCAACGTCAAGGCGCTCTAGCACCATCTCTGCTGGTGGAGAGTTCAACTTCCAGAGGGTGCATGTGTCGGTGTGAGGCTTCGGCCTCCTCTTGTAATAATAATAAAAAAGCTGTAGGAGATCATCACATACATGGAAAGTTAAAGGTGATAACAACTGACCTGTCCCTCAGTTGTTTGAATGCAAATCTCTGTGGCCCTTGTGCTGTTGGATTCCACCTCATTGTTTTCTCCCCTCAAATTTTCTTAGAATTCAAATTATCTGAATACCATATGCATCAATTTTCTTTTTCTTTTATTATAAAAAAGTTACTTGCATATCTCCATTTAAACTCTTCGTAGTGTCGTAGGCCTCGATATAAAATTTTGCATTGTATATGGGTAAGATAGACATTGATACGATACAGGTACGATACGACCTCTGTGTCTTTAGATACTTTCTTATATCTTATCACATGAGAACATGTTGGGGAAAGAAGAGTAAAATAGAAACAATCGGTTTAAAGAGAGCTATTTCTCACCTACTCCACAGTCATAATAGAGAAAAGTTCCACTACGAGCAATCTGACCCAATTATGAGAAAGACAATGCTTTAAATATTTAGGGCATCCATCAAAACTGAGAAATATTACAAGGATAGCTTATTATATACATAATACATATACATATACATATATATATATATGTGTGTGTGTGTGTGTGTGTATGTGTGTGTAGAGAGAGAGGTCCATCCACGATTTTCAAATTGTACTTTAATATTATATTATTTAAAAAGCAAATTGTACCACTGTATTATTTGTACATCACATTTAATGCAGAACAATACAATTTTTTTAAAATTCAAATCTTGTTATCCTCGATGAAAATGTTTAAGTTTGAGCATATACCTCTCTCTCTCTCTCTATATATATATATATAGTAAATTAATCTCCACATTAAACTTCAACAAAAAAATTTATGCTTAGCACGATGTTAGTGTGGCATGGGGTCGGGTTTTTGTTTGGGTTGAGCCTTACCTTACTACTAAAGAATTGGTTTTGAAGATTGAAAGGTAGAATTAGCATGATCACTACTAGATACTCCATGTTGAGAAATTAACTGGGGCGCCATTCTTGGTGCAATCTTACAAGCCTAGGATTGACAACAATGATTCACTTGCAGCATCTCAAAGAGGCCACTTAAATTGTCTCTACGTAAGTGTTTTTCTTTCTTTCTTTCATTTTTATGAGTAGTAAACTTTGTGGAGATTGACAGAACAATGCAGAGCAGAAGTGAAATTAGACATGACTGGTTCACTGGGCGGTAACCAAAACCAGTTAAATTGGTACCGGAACCGTAATCAGAAGTGGAAACCCCTCGGTCTCATTACGGTTTATGCTATCTAAAAACTGGCCCAAAATCAGAATTGGTGGTTCTAAACCGATGCTAAATAGATTCTGTATATTTGTTTCAGTACTTATTAACATAAATTGACTGGTAGTTCAACAGTAGGAAGCATCTTACCCTTGAGGTTGGTAAGAAGTTCGACTCCCAGAGGATGCATATTTGCTCTCTTTTTCAAGAAGAAGATTGAAACGTTTTCAGTACGATTTCAAAACTAAAATAAGAACTGGTCATGGAGCAATTCGATTCCGGTTGGAGGCAACTCAAAACTGAACATGTCTAAAAGAAACACTAGTACATGTGTCAAAGAAACGCAAAGAAAACTTAAGGTACACTTTAATAGAATATTAAATGATACAAATTATTTGTCTCGGACCCCACGAACTCTGTAAACTGTCCTACGGAGGTGGCAGAGGGAGGAGGGTCTCTTGACTGAAACTTGGTATTCCTCTTGTCACTTGAAAGACCTCGGAGGCTTGGTATTGTAGTTCCACGCTCCAGAAAGGGCATTCTTTCATACAAACAACATTTTTATAGGCTACTCAAATATACCAATAAATCAATCTTTTGGTACGAAGACACCTTTAGGTGTTCTTGACACAAGTTCTATGGAGACCTTGATTTTGGTGTTCGTTGTTTCAAGTTCCTTTCTACATAAACACAGAACATTAGCATGAAATTATGATTCTATTGATCCAATTTAAGTTAAAAAATTTAGCACCAAGAGAGAACTGGGTCATATAAATTGAACTCATACGCTTCACCACAAAAACCCAAAATATCTCGTTCTCTCTCGAGTTGCTATCCTACCTCGCACTAGAACCCAAGCATCACTATCACTCGCTAGTTAAACACGTAATCTTGATTTCGAGTAAAGACCCAAGCACCTCTCTCTCGCAAGTCAAACACGTATTTATGGTCGAGCAAAACCCAAGTGCCTTCTCTCCCGTATTATGATCCACGTTGCATGTTTCAGTCACTAGTTAAACATGAAATCATAGTTCTTTCTTGCAAAGTCATTTGGGTCTAAGCTTGCGCCATAAATAATTTGCTTGAGATATGAAGCCCGTGTTAGTTGAGGGTTCTCTTGTTTGAATTGCAGTAGGAGCCATCCGAAATATAAGACACGAAAATAATCTCGCTCTTACAAAATCAACAACCAAGACTACATTATAACAGAACCAAAATCAACAATATCATCGCTCTTAGAAAAGCCATAACAAGCAAAGCCAAAAGGGACAATACAAACACAAATGCAACACCAACAGTCGTACGTAATAACAATTTACTATATGCATTAATCCTGTCAATGTCTGGCGGATTCCTCTCCCCCACTCTTAGGATGGTACCCAGGTAGCTTCTCCTTGATCTTCTCCAGGAAGCCTTTCTTCTCAGGAGGGTGCTCCTCCGCTTCCACAACTTGCACTAGTTCTTACTCCTTTTCCGCCACCACGACAACAGCTTCACCTTCGGTTTCACAGTTCTCTCCCTCCTCACATATCTTTTCCTTGAGACTCTTTTTCTCCTTCTTCTTCTTTTTCTTCTCCTCTGAATCACCTTCCTCATCACTTGACTGAAAATAGAGAAACAGCAAGACATGCATGAATAGTCTGTCAAGGATCATGCTATATTCACCACCCAGATGGATATGCAACACGCGCGCACACATATTCATAAGGAAAGCCATTCACAATATGTTCATCAAAATGACAGTTGCTTCATGCTACTGCCGTTAATACAAAATAGAAAAGCAACGGATCCTTACAGAGCCAGAGCTTGAGCTATGTGAGGGTCGAAGTTTCTCAACCAAACCATGATGGTCATGGTGATCCTCATCCTTTTCCTCTTCCACTGTCGTTACATTGATTTCCTTGAACTCTGAAACCAGGACTTCCTCTGAGCCAACATGAGTGGGGGCATGATGATGATGATGGGCATCACCGTGATCATCATGGTGATGATTATGCTGATGGTCATAGTCATGCTCATCGGGGCAACCCCTCTCTGAAACAACAAGCTTACTGGCTTGGGGATAATCTTCAGCCATTGGTTTTAGCGATCAAAGAGATCTAAAACTCTTGATTTCTAAGATTTCTCACACACACAAGGCAAGATACACAGAAAAAGGTCAACTTAGTGAGGAGATGATGGAGATGCTGCTCTTGCATTTATAGACAGAAAAGCGAACCGGAAACACGTCATCGACGCGACGAAGGAAAAAGAGATGCCATCCCTGCTCATGTTGCCGTGGGAGGTGATGGCTAAGGGTCCCAATCGACAATGCCCCACAAATAATCACTTGACACGCATGCGTGTGTGGGCCCATTGACTACCATCTAGAGGTTGGTATAGCTCCATGTGAGCTACGTGGCACAATCATGACGGTTTGCTTGTTTTTAGACAACCGGGCATTGTTCTTTTCCGGGACCCATTCTGTGCTTTGTCCAAACCTAGTGTCGGTGGAATAGTCTTTCCTCCGTTTCTTTCCCTACAACGCAAGGAAGCAACCGTTCAGATTTCTAAGGCGACCCCTCGGTGATTTTCTGCTAGCTACCTGGATGTCAAATTCCGCCCCGCCCCGCCTTACGTGGGGGAGAAAGACCCGCAAGAAGGGCGGGATGGGGTAGGATTTAAGGTAAACCTGTCGGCCCCAATGTGTATATAAATTAGTCCATGTCTACATGAATCTATTCATGTTTACACATTCTCAAACATTTTATCTTCATCATTTATATTGTATAATTTAAATTTCAAAAATAAAAGTACTTTGTTTTGTAAGTGCACTAAATATATCCAATTATATTTGCTTTAATCATTGATGTTAAATATGGAAAGGTTGAAATCTTTAATAAGATTAGAGTATGCACATGGACTATGCTCTCTCTATTTTTTATATAAATATAAATGTATACATGTACATATACAACAACAACTAAGCCTTTTCCCATTCTAGATGGAGTATACATGTACATATAATGACTTCAAATTTAATAATAAAAAGTACTATAAAAATATATCACATTAACTTATCTTTTTCTAAAAAAACACTTTCATAAGTTGAAGTGGGGTGGTGCAGGTTGTAGCAAAGAGGGCGCAAGGCTTGATCCACAAGAACCGTGACTTTCTGTGCTGTCTATGGCCACTGATTGAAAGAAGCAAGAGATGTAAACGGTCAGGTAGCAGAAACAGAGATGGTGGCTTTGGATCTTTTCGTGAGTGGAGCTGAGTTTTAGCTTGGGAGCTTGTTTAGGTGTTTGACCAATGTCAGGACAACCCTTCTTAATATGTTGAGTTTCTCCGCTTTCTACTCATCTTTGCAGTGAAACCTGTTTTACAGAGAGTGGCCTAATGCATGCACCAGTTCTTAAAAAACAAATCGTATACACAGGCTAGTACGTGGAGAGCAATTAAATTCTTTCAGCCCTAATACTCTCTGTGTGTGTGTGATTAGGCATGGTTTCGATTTATGACTCAAAATCAATATTTTACTGTAAAAACACAGTTCTGATCGTTCATTCATCAAAATTGAGAACGCAAAACTAGATGATGGATTGATGAGGAACATCCTATTTCTGAGATTATAGCCAAAAATCTCTAAATGAGATTATAACATCAAAATCGTATGCACATACACAGCATAAAGAACGCGAAACTAGATGTTGGATTGATAAGGAACATCCTATTTCTGAGATTATAGGCAATATTCAAAATGTCAAGGTGCTGGTAGTCCTTGATCGTGTATATCGTCATCTCCCTTAATCCCAAATCATATACTTGTAGCAGTAGCATGGCTAAGGCAAGACACACTGCCTCATGTACACCTGTTAAAGCACTCGTAAGGCAAAGAACGATCTACCAATGCACTCACAATTCTTATAGTTGTTACCAAAGCACTAACAGATGAGCAAAGCACCATCTAAACGTCCAGCCAAACTTGTAGTTTATCAATCACCTCACTGTGGCGATTGCGAATTCTCTGAGTCCAATTGGATCTGGCATGCCAATTTATAACCTGCCCAACGTTGAATGCAGTCATGCACAATCATCACATTGAATCACAATCATCACAGGTATGCCAATTGTATTTTACATAAGTGCCCTTATTACAGAAAATACAGGCAAATCAGAATCAGAGGTCACAGGTTAAAAAATTAACAGTGTGTTAAGATTAATTTTTCTTTATTAGAAGGAGAGGATACAAAAGCACTACAATTCATCACATTGAAGAGGACAACTGAAAGAGTTTATTCCATTAATCCCTCTTAGGGTTTCTAATCTATTTAAAGAACTTATATATAAAGTTTTATAATTTGAAATATTAATATATCCTTGCACTAATACATAATTAAAAAGTATCAACTAAATATAAAGTTTATAATTTGAAATACTAATATACCCTTACACTAATACATAATTAAAAAGTATCAACTAAAACATATATACTTAAGGTCTAGGTCCACATGTATCCCTTAGCACCATATCTCAATACTCTCCCTCAAGTTAGGAAGAAGAAAATCATGACTCCCCAAATTGTTGAGTGTATGCACTAGTTCACTTCGGTTTACAACTTTGGTGAGGATATCAACACATTGGGCATGACAACTTTGGTGAGCATGTTTGGTCTCATTGAATCCCTTCTCGATCACTTTCTTTCCTAAGTGGCAATCAATCTCAATATGTTTTGTCCTTTTATGATATACAAATGAGATTACTAGCAATCTATATAGCAGTAGTGTTGTCATAATAGAGATGAATTACACTACCTGTTTTCATTCCTAGCACCTTCATTAGGTACTTTAACGATAGTCCCTTACACATCCCTTCTATATTCGGTTTCTATATTGGATCTAACAACTATAACTTGTTTCTTGCTCTTCTATAAAACAATATTACTCTCAATAAGTGTAATTACCCACAAGGAGATTTTTTGTTATCCAGGGATCCAACCCAATCAACATATGAGAAAACCTCAATATTAAGATGACCCTTATTAGTATATATAATGCCATAGATAGGAGTGGACTTAAGATATCGTAATATATGAAAGACAACATCCGTATGGCTTTTGATAGAGTATGCATAATTGGTTTACTATTTCCACTACATATGCAATGTTTGGATGGGTAATAGTAAGATAGATAAACTTTCTCACTAACCTTTGGTATCAGCCTACATCTTAATAAAGTTCAGCACTAAGATGCAAATTTTTGTTGGTTTCCATTGAAATATCACTCATTTTGTATTTTATCATGTTTATATCCTGAAGTAAGTCCATAATATATTTCGGGTCAAGAAAACACCTATACTAGAATACAAGACTTCAATTCTCAAAAAAAATTCAGTCGGCTCAAATCTTTTAGATAAAAAACCTTGTGGAGCTTTATCTTGAGACCAAAAACCTCTTCAGCATCATCCCCTATAATAATAATATCATCTATGTAAACAATCAAAATAAATATTTTTCTCTCTTTTTTATGAATAAAGTATAGTCATTCATGCTTCTTTGTTATCCCAAGATGATTTACTAAATTTCTCGAAGCAAGCTTTTGGAAATTGCTTAAGATCATATATAGCTTTATTTAGTTTGCATATCTTACCTTTCAGTCCCTTATCATTAAATGTTGGAGGTAGATCTATATAAACTGCTTCATTAAGACTCCCTTATAGAAATGTTTACATCCAACTTCCACATATCCCATCTTTTGTTTATAGGTAGGCTTATGGTAACTCTTATAATTGTGAGTTTTCTAACTTGAGCAAAAGTCTCATTATAGTTAATTCCATATAACTTACTATATCCTTTGGTTATTAGCCTCACCTTATAACATTCAAGACCTCCATCAGCTTTGAATTTAATTGTGTATACCCACTTACAACCCACTAGTTTTTTGTCTGAGGGGAAATCAATAATTGTCTAAGTATTATTCTTATGCAATGCAACTAATCCACTTTGCATGGCCTCCTTTCACTAAGGGGATTGGTTAGCTTCCTCTATATTTCTAGGTATAGGATGTAGTTCAACATTAATAACAAACTTATGATAGTTTCTTAAAGTATTTTAGTAAGAGACATTGAGAAATAGGATAAAGAGTACAATATCTATGATCTTTTTAGATAGCAATGGAAAGGTTAGATTCAAGAATCGTGGGAGGTAACTAATTTGAATTTGAAGAGAAGTTATTGGTCATGTTGACTTCAACATGGGACATCAACACTTTCTTTTCTACGTGAATATATGTCTGAATATCCTTAAGAGAAGCATGAGCCTCTTCATTCCCCGTGAATCAAATTCCACTTTGATGGGACTTCGAGGAAGGACACAAGTGAATTCTACTACAAGACTCTCTCTTAGAAGAATAATAAGGAGTTGTTTCAAAGAAGATAATATTTAAGGAAACAAAAGTCTTTCGATGCATTAGACCATAGTATTTATATCCCTTTTGAGAAGTGAAGTATCCAATAAAATATATTTTGTGGCTCTCATATCCAACTTATCTCGGATATGTGAGTGGATATAAACATAATAGACAACCAAAGATATGGGATAAAATATGAAACAATTTATCATCAAGATTAATAATCCTCCGTGAGGTCTTCCTATGTAGTACAATACTAGGCATCATGTTAACGAGATATACAAATGTTAGTAATGTATCACCCTAATAAGACTTAGGAGCATTAAATCTAATGACTAAGGTTCTAGCAATTTCAAAGATGTGTCTATTCATTCTTTTTACTTGATGTGGAGTATTAAGGGAAGAAGTTTAGTACATGATCCCAAGTTTACGAAGGCACACTTGCAGTCGATCTAACATATATTTTTCATCATTATCTGAACAAAGGATTCATAGTGAGGAATGAAATTGAGTTTCAATGAATTTATAAACAACATGAAAGATTATAAAAACTTAATCCTTCGATTTCATTAAATAAACTATGGTGAATTAGGTACAAATATCAATAATAGAAACAAAGTACTTATGACCACTTTAAAAAGTGATTGGATAGGGACTCCAAACATTGGAATGAATTAACTCAAAATGTTGTGACTTTTTAGACTCACTAGAAGGAAAGCGAACATGATGTTTTGCTCTCTCACAAACATCTGAAGAACTTCATTACTAAACTCAAGAGAAATATTGAGAATGACACTCCTAATCTTTGACATAGGCAAATGCCTTAAGCAATCATGGGAATTCTATCTTATAGATACAGGAAACAAGCTAAACTGACCTTATTCCAGAATCAAGATCAATACCACTAAGCATTTGGGCTGCTTTAGACCATTGCTCCTCCGATTCATATAGTTCGGCAAGCTTTTCTCTGATGATTAACACCTAAAAGGTTACAGAATTTGAAGAATGAATGAAAAACTTATTAATAACAATCATGAAATCACAATCCTCATCTTGTACCATAGGGTCTTTAAGGATGTAGAATCTCCTTTTGAAGCTACTATGACCAAAGATTCTTCTTGTCTTTAGATCTTTAAAGACATAACTAGAGGGAGAAAAAGTAACTGAGCAATTTAGATACTTAGTGAGAGAACTTATGAATAATAAGTTGATAGGAAAACTTAAGACATTCACAACAAAGGGTAAGTGAAATGAAGAGGTTTTTGCACTTCCTTTTCTTATCATGAATGTCTTAGAGACATCGATCAATCTAATGACCTTGTTGTAAAGAAGGTGGTAATTAGACAAATAATTTTGATCCTCAACCATATGGTCAGTTTCGTCATAATCTACAACCCCATATATGAGAAGAAGCAGAACTACCCATCACCATTGATGAAGTCTGGGTCATTATAGTTTGGGATTAAGAAGTAGATGTTGCTTACCAAACCGTGATTCATGGTTAGTTTCACCAGAATCTACAACCCCATATATGAGAATAAGTAAAACTACCCATCACCATTGATGAAGTCTGGGCTATAGTAGTTTGGGATTAAGAAGTAGATGTTGCTTACCAAACCATGATTCCAATCTCTCTATAAGTTTTAGAAGTTCAGTACTAGTGCCCATATTAGTGTTCTCTAATAAACTTCATGAGATAATAGCATAGTTTACCTTGCTCTTCATGAAATTGGGCTTACCAATTAGATCTAAGCATTGTTCCTTTGTATTACTATTCTTATCATAATAAGAGCATCTCAACTTTTTTTTTTAGCAGAAAGTCAACGATGTCCTCTAGCTCGAGAACTAGATCCTCTTCTCCAATGATTAGATTGATATTGATTCTTTCCAAAAAATACAGTCTTATCAAGATTAGAGACACCTTCTTTTTTAAGTCATATTCTATTTTACTCTATGAGCAGTAAAAAAAAATAGATTGTACCTAAGGAAGGTAGTTCTTTCCTTCCCAACATATTAACCTTAACGGCTTCATATTCAAAAGAGACTCCTTATAATAGGTCAAATACTTTGTGTTTTTCAATCTCTTCACTGTTTTCTTTATAACATGAAGTATAATTAATGCTTGTGTAGAATTGTAGTTCATCCTATAAACCACGTAATTTTCCATAATATTCACTAATTGTCTAATTTTATTATTTGCACTTTCTCATTTTTTCTAGAATTTCATATTCTTTTACAACATTCTTTCTTTTAGAGTAAGCTTTAGATAGGGCCCTCTAAATATGCTGAATCTAAATACATCAAGATTCTCCCACGTACATTGTAGAAACCATGGGGATACTAAATCATCGTCTTTTCTCCATTTAAAATAGATTGGATTGTCATCTTCTTGATATGTTTGAATGCCCATAAGATAATCCCATTGACCTCTTGCAAGGACTATAAATTCGATAGACATGGCTCATTCAAGATAATTTTTCTCATCTATTTTAACAAGTCACGAATGTTAAATTTGGTTCCATTTGTGTTCCAAGTTGATTCGATATAAAAAGGTTAGAAAGCTAGGACCTCTTAACTTAAAATAGGGAGTTGGGATGTTAGGGCCTAGCAGGCCCATAGCACGAGCCAACTTGAACTGGCCCTCAAGGACTAGTCAACCCCCAATGACAACATCTCCCACTCTATCTCACTCTCTCTTCTCGCTTGTAATAAAAACCTTTATAAATAGAGGATGTTATGTGAATAAATTAGAACTTTTTGTGGTCACTTAACTTGTTTAGTATTGTACTTATTTGATTTATTATGTGATATGGCTTATTAAAGATCTTGTAAGATCATTTATATTTGCCTTTGTGGATATCATTGGCGAGATTGTAGTGTACTTTTTTATGGTATTAGAGTCGAAACGATTCATTTATAGTTGCATTGGGATTCATACTCATTATGAAAAGATTGCCAAATTTGGGCATTGTTTGGCAAAGTTGAGTAAATCAAGGTATTCCTTAAATTTCTTATTATTATTGAGAAAATTAGAAGAAAAAAGTGAGACATTTCAGTATTTATTGGTTCCCAACTCTTATCCAAAGTTGGGCATGTACCATGAAAAAATATTTTATCTCTAAAAACTATTGGGACTATATTGATGGTATGATCAAAGAGCCCAAATGGATAGAAAGGCTTGATGGGAATGCATTTTTCATAATCAAAGAGAAATTCAAGCAAGAGTCAAAAAATGAAAAAACTATAATGCCAAAATCACATGAATTATTGGCGAAAATATGGATGAAAAATTTTATAGTAAAATTAACATGTTTGATAATGCCTTTGAAACTTGAGAATACCTTAGGAAAACTCATTTTCAAAATGATTTTATATTTCAAATAACAACAACAACTAAGCCTTTTCCCATACTAGACGGGGTCGGCTACATGGATTCTTTGTTTCCACAGATCCCTATCGTGTGCCATGTTAGCAGTTAACTCCCAATAAGCTAGATCATTCTTTATTGTTTCTTTCCAACACTTTTGTGGTCGTCCTCTACCTCTTTTAATACTTTCCAAATTTAGTTTTTCTAACCTTCTTACAGGTTCTTCTTTTGATCTTCTTTTTATATGTCCAAACCATCTTAAACGATGTTCTCTCATTTTATCCTCTATTGGTACCACTCCTAATTTGTTTCTAATAACCTCATTATGTATACGGTCTTTTCTTGTATGACCACTCATCCATCTCAACATCTTCATTTCTGTCACAGACATCTTTTGTACATGTTGATGATTAACTGCCCAACACTCAGAACCATAAAACATGGCAGGCCTAATTGCTGCTCTATAATATTTACCTTTTAATTTTAATGGTATCTTCTTATCACAAAGAATACCTGATGCTCCTCTCCATTTTAACCAACCAGCATTAATTCTATGTGTAACATCTCCATCAATTCTTCCATCACTTTGAAAAATTGACCCTAGGTATTTAAAACTTTCCTTTTGGGGAATGCAATGTGTGCCAATTTTAATTTCTATGTCCTCTGAAGTAGCCAAATGATCAAACTTACATTCCATATATTCTGTCTTTGTTCTACTAAGTCGGAGGCCTTTGTTTTCTAATGTTTCTCTCCATAGTTCCAATTTTCTATTAACTTTTTCCTTAGACTCCTCCACTAATACAATGTCATCTGTAAATAACATACACCAAGGTACTTCATCTTGAATATGTTTTGTTAACTCATCCATCACCATTATAAATAAGTATGGACTTAAAGTTGATCCTTGATGTAACCCAATATTAACTTCAAAGAAGTCTGTCGTTCCTTCATGAGTCCTCACACATGTTTTTGCACCATCATACATGTCTCTTATAAGGTTAATATATGTCAATGGGATACCTCTTTTTTCCAAAGTTCTCCAAAGAACCTCCCTCGGTACCCTATCATAAGTTTTTTCTAGATCAATAAATATCATGTGAAGGTCTTTCTTTTTTGCTCTAAAATGTTCCATAAGACGTCTCAAAAGGTGAATCGCTTCAATAGTAGATCTACCTGGCATAAATCCAAATTGGTTCTCTGTTGTACTTGATACTTGTCTTAACCTACGTTCGATAATTCTTTCCCATAATTTCATAGTATGACTCATTAACTTGATACCTCGATAATTCACACAATTTTGAATGTCTCCCTTGTTCTTATATACGGGTATAAGTGTACTTGCTCTCCATTCCTCGGGCATCTTTTGGTTTTTCTATATTTCATTAAATAGTCTTGTGAGCCATGTGATTCCTATTTCTCCTAGTATTTTCCAAACTTCTATAGGAATATTATCTGGTCCTACCGATTTACCACTCTTCATATGTTTAAGAGCCTCTTTGACTTCATTCTTTTGAATACGTCGGTAGAAATTGTGGTTTATATACTTTTTTGACTTGGCTAAATCTCCTAAACTAATACTAACATCTTTATTTTTATTAAAAAGATTATAAAAATAGTTTTTCCATCTATTTCTTATATCATCATTTGCCACTAGAATTTTTTCATCCTCGTCTTTTATGCATCTAACATAATTAAGATATTTAGTTTTCTTATCTCTAGCCCTAGCTATCCTAAAAATATCTCTTTCACCCTCTTTTGAGTTGAGTTTTTTATATAAGTCCTCCCAAATCTTAGTTTTTGCTTCACTAACAGCCTTTTTTACTTCTTTCTTTGCTTTCTTATAAGCTTCTAAAGTTTCACTAGTTTTCTTAGCATAATATAATTTGTAACATGCCCTCTTTGCCTTGATTTTATTTTGTACTACTTCACTCCACCACCAAGCTTCTTTTTGTGCCGGTACACCTCCCTTAGATACCCCTAACACATCTTTCGCCACTTTCCTAATATGTATAGTCATATTATTCCACATATCACAAGGTGTGCCAACATAATTCCAAACATCTCCTTGAAGGACTTTCTGTTTAAATATATCTTCTTTCTCTCTTTTGAGGTTCCACCATTTAGTCCGAATAGCTCGATGTACTCTTTTCTTCTTTGTCCATTTTTTTATTTGTAAATCCATAACTAAAAGTCGATGTTGGGTGGTTAAGCTTTCTCCTGGAATTACCTTACAATCTTTACAACACGCTCTATCTTTTTTTCTACAAATAAAGTAATCAATTTGTGTTTGTGATAAGCCACTCTTATAAGTAATTAAATGTTCATCTCGTTTTTTGAAGATTGTATTGACTATAAAGAGATCAAATGACATAGCAAAATTTAAAATCTCCCTACCTTCCTCGTTTATATCCCCAGAACCAAAGTTTTCATGAATCCCTTGATATCCTAATGCCTCTTTACCGACATGTCCATTTAAATCTCCTCCTAAACAAATCATCTCCCTTTGTGGAATCTTTTGAAACACCTTATCTAACTCTTCCCAAAAAAACTGTCTTTATACTATCTTCTAGTCCTACTTGGGGTGCGTAAGCACAAACTATATTCAAAACCTCTACTCCTAACACTAATTTCAATGTCATGATTCGGTCACCATATCGTTGTATGTCTACTACACTCTCCTTTAAATCTTTATTTATGATAATACAAACTCCGTTTCGGGCCTTTTCTTTACCTGAGTACCATAATTTAAAACCTGTATCCTCTATCTCCTTTGCTTTTTCTCCAACCCATTTTGTCTCTTGTAAACATAGAATATGAATCTTTCTCCGAATCATAGTATCTACCACCTCCATTAGCTTACCCGATAATGTTCCGATATTCCAAGAACCAATACGAATCTTATTATTTAGGACTAGCTTCCTTACCCTCCGCATCCGTCCATAATCAAAATGCGAAGACCCTCTCTGAAAATTTTTCACTACATTCGGGCGGCAATATAGCGGGACTAACTTCTTTACCCACACCCGTCCATGATTTTATATTTCAAATGAATTTGATGAAAAAGATAATAATGCTAAAAAAAGGTTCCATGAGCATTAGGGATTACCCGAATGAGTTTTTCGATCTATAGAACCAACTTAAAAGTTTTGATAAATTCAGAAAACTTCAAAGTATGAATGAATTTGAATAATACCTTGATAACTAATATTTCATCTTGTTTATACTAGATTACGTGGACATATCAAAACTACTTGTCCTCCCTTGTTGAGGAGGTTTTCTCGTATAGCTGCCAATGACAACAAGGAGGAAGTGCTACCATCAAGAATCATGGCCTACATTGAAGAAATATTTAAAGATAAAGCAAACTTCAACCGATCGACATTATCAACTTCTTCTAAAAATCAAGGCATGCCATGATTTTTATATTATGAGGCTTCTTTTTATATGACAAATGAATATAAATTGTTATACAAATGCACACAAGTTAGAGCACAAGTGTTTATGAGTGATGAAAATAAGCTTGATGTTAAAGAAATTGGTAACCTAAAAAATAACTCTTTTAAAATACCTAAGTATGTTTTATATTAAAACTAAACCTTAATCTTCTCTTGGTTTCTCAAATTTGTGATAATGGTTGCATTGCTACCTTATCACCAAATGGATGTGTGGTGCCTAATCTGTTAAAAAAGGTGATTGAGTAAGGACATAAAGAAGGTGGTCTCTATACCATGGATAATTTAGTTTTGTTAAATTTTGAAACATGTGGTGATTACTTGTAATTAGTTTGGGCTTTGGCACAAAATTGAGGCATCTTGATGTAACCAAAATGAAAGGAATGATTTTATTTGCAAAGATTGTATATTTGGCAAAACACATCATGCACCATTTGGCGAAAGAATCTTTATCACAAAAAAACTTTTGAATTAGTGCACTCTGATGTTTGGGGATCCCCTCCCATAACCTCAGAAGGAGGAGTGACCTATTATATATATTTTTTAGATGATTTCACTTGACACACTTAGATATATTTTTGGAAATATAAATCAAAAGTTTTTAAAAACTTTTTGATATTTCACAATATAATCAAGACTTAATTTGAAACTAATATAAAAAAGTCTTAAGAACTAACTGGTGGTAAATATCTCTTAGATGACTTTAAAAACTATCTTTAAGAACATAAAATTTGGCATAAAAAATATTATACAAAAACTCTCCAACAAAATGATTTAGCCGAAAGAAAACATAGACATATTATTGAAAATACTAGAATTTTGTTATTAGCAAGTAAAGTTTTTAAATATTTGTGGGCTGAAACCTCTTTAACTTCCGTATATTTTATAAATAGGATGCTATCAACCAAACTACAAAATTGTTCTCTCATTTAAAAATTATATTTAAATAAACCTAATTATAATCGGTTAAAAGTTTTTGGATGTAAGTGGTATATTTATATGGATAAGAATGACAAGTTAGGTATCAAAGCTATTGAATGTGTCGTTCTTTGCTATGATATTTATAAAAAGAGTATAGATGTTATAACCAAAAAGAAGATAAACTTTATGTATCTAGATATGTCAAATTCATTGAAGATTAATATTATTATAGAGACGAGTCACAAAACACTCAAGATAGCTATATGTTTTGGGTGAAAACACAGATAAAAAGTTAGATGATAATAAAAAAACATAAGAAAAAAGTATGGTCCAACTAGAGTATCAACTTAGATATCCATGACCTAGTGAAGAATTCATAAGACCTTTTGAACATTATTATGTAAGAAGAAATAGATAAAATGATAATATTCCTAGCAAAAGAGCTATAAAATCTCTTCAAAGATTTGTGTCTTATGAAACATTTCAACCTCAAGATAGAAACCTTACAACAATCATATCAAGTATCTTTGAACCAAAACATTATGACTAATCACCTAAACCCAAAGAAAAGAAAATTATTGGTTGTAGGTGGGTCTATAAGGCTTAAACTATAGTGATGAATCTATTGAAAGGTACAAAGCAAGACTTGTAGTTATTAGGTATTATCAAGAATATGTGATTGAATATGAAGAAACTTTTGTTCATGCTGCTCATATGACTATTCTTCGTATATTGATATCTATTTGTGCTATTAAAAACCAAGATATACATTAATTGGATATTAAAAATGTTGGAAAACACAAAATGATCCTCTAATGTAGAGATTGAAGGAGGCAGGCCCTCTAATCGAGGATACCCCCCCTCTCTCTTTCTTAATCTTACTCTCTTAACCCTAATACAAGAAGTACAACCCTTATATAATGTGTTGTTAAACACGAAATGGTCAAAATACCCTTAGTACTACGAACAATTACAATAATACTTAAAACATCAAAAATACTAAAAATGACACTAAAAAACAACATATATTCATATTCTTCAACACCTCCCCTCAAGTTGGGAGTGACATACTTCAAACTCCAAACTTGCCAAAAAAAACTTATTCTTTCTTCATTTTTTTTCTTATGATCTTCCAGCCTTCTTGACTGTCTCCTTTTCAGCAACCTTCCTAACTGCAACATTCTTTATCAACCTTCATGGTTGTTCTTCAATAGCTTCACCAATCTTCAACAGCTTCTTGGTTGCAAAAACTTCAACTCAACCTTCATGACTGGTCATTTCCACCAACTTTTTGACTGTAACATTTTTCAGTAACTTCTTTAGCTGCAACATCTTCAACTCAACCTTCATGACTGATTATTTTCAACAGCTTTTTAGCTGCAACAACTTCAACTCAGTCTTCCTGACTCGTCATTTTCAGCAGCTCTTTGTCTTCGTTATCTTCAACTCAACCTTCTTGACTCGTTATTTTCACCAGCTTTTTAGCTGCAACAACTTCAACTCAGTCTTCCTGACTCGTCATTTTCAGCAGCTCTTTGTCTTCGTTATCTTCAACTCAACCTTCTTGGCTCATTATTTTCACCAGCTTTTTTGACTGCAACATTTTTAGTAGCTTCTTTTATTTTTCAGTAACTTCTTTGACCACAAATTCTAGCAACCTCATGACTGCAAAACACATTTCAACAGTCCTTATAACTGCGATATTTACCTCATAAAAAAATATTAACAAGTTTTTCAACACTTCTTCCATGTCAAACTAATTGGACTGCATTCTTATAGCCGATTTGCATATTAATCATGAGTTACTTTACAACCACCTCCAATCTTCATTTCACCAAATACTTTGTGTGAAAGTTAATCATCTTATCAAAGTTCATTTTATTCTTATCTCACACTTATCCTTATGTCACACGACTTCCTTTTAACAGTCTTCAGTTCCTCTACTCGATGTCTTTTCCGCTTTCAGCCCATCTGGAGCACAGCGACTTCCCTCAGCTTCGAGTGCCATACGGGTCTTCTTATAGCACGTTTTTTCTCTTCAGCCATCATTTTCATCTTCTTTACGGCCTCCTGCACCACTTCCACTATTCTGTTGCGTGTGTGCTATCAATCGTTCGGCCTCTTCGGATTTTTACTCCTCCCATTTGTAAGAAGAGTAGCATTACTTTGTACACAGCCCCATTTTTCAACTTGTCCAGAAGATCCTCAAACTTTCGAACTTCCTTCCTTCCCTTCGGATCTTCACTGCCCCTCAAGATACGGCTCACGGAATCGAGCTCCTTCATCAACGCCTCCCGATCCCACCTCGGCGCATAATGTTGGAAAACATCCTGCCACTGTGCTCACTAAGGCCATGTTGAACAACCACGAAAGCCCTCGTCTTCACGGACGTCGACATCCACGACTGCGTGAATAGCGAGTCGCCTCTTCCCGTGACGAAGAGATCGAACTCCCGGATGCTCTCCACTCCCTTATCGTCCCTCATGTTCCTAATCGCGAGCGTTCGCCGGCAACACACGTCGCGCCAACCTGAAGGATGAAGCTCCAGCGGGGGACAAGCGTCGCCAGCACCGCCTCATTCCCAACCTCCTTTGGCCTCTCGGCCACCGCCGGCCGAGTTCGTAGACGGAAAGGCACAAGCAGGAAGAGGAAAAGAGCGCTCAAGAACTCCAGCAACGTGCGAAGAGATCGGAAAGAAAGAACGGCGTTCACTCGGACGCTCTCTCCGGCCGTCAGGATCAACGACGCCGATGACGTCGACGACGACAACATGGAAGAAGAGGATGACGACGAGGACTCGACCTTGTTTTGTTCCATCATCTTCTCCTCCTCCTCAACGCATTGCAGTAGATTGATCGTCCGAATTCTCGTCCGATTCCGCCCAAAAACGAACGTGCGATTACTATCGGCGAGTGCTAAAAGAGAAAGATCGAGATTGCCGTCCGTCGTTGCTGTACTATCGTATACGTCGGTCATGGTTTCGCGCTTCTTCTCTTCGAATGTCTGCACCGGTGCTCGGAGAAAAGTGGAGCGTTTCGCCATCGTGCATCGAGTTAGAAGGGATGACCTCAACGCCCCAACTCAGGCAGCGTCATCTATGGCGGAGGCCTTTGGTTCATTCATCCACCAAATCCTTTCATCTGTCAACCATGCTCGCTCCTTCGCTTCACTCCCTTCCCTCTCGAGCGTCCGATCCCGGCCTCAACTTTACAAGAAACGACATCCCCACCATTTCCTCGAACACCTGCTGACCGCGTGATCCGCTGCTCCCATCGAACAAGACTCTCATACGATATTGAAAAGCCAAGACTTACTATATTTAAAAACACGTGATAGCGCATCGATATCTTATAAAATGTAGTGATCGAAGAGGGAGTTTGCCCTCAATGAAGGTTGCTCCCCTATCTCTCTTTTTTTCTTAATCTAACTCTTTTAATCCTAATAAAAAAAGTCTAACCTTTATATAACAGACAATTATAATAATATCTAAAACATAAAAAATAATAAAACTGACACTAAAAAATGGCAGATATTCATATTCTTCAACAAGAAATATCTTTTTCAATGATAATCTTAGTGAAGATATATATATGGTTCCTCCTTTGAGATTCAATGCTCCAAGTAATTATGTTCTTAAACTAAAAAAAGGTTTTATATGGATTTAAATAAGCTTGGTTTAATAGATTTAAAATTTTTATGCATACTCGGGATTTTCGCTCTTGTTATACTGACATTGATTTATTTGTAAGGATAACTGATGTAAGTATTGTGATTCTATTACTGTACGTAGATGATATGATCATCAATGGAAGTGATAAAAATGAGATATTGCAGATCAAAAGAGATCACATGAAGAATTTGAAATAAAAGATCTGAGTTTACTTAGTTACTTTTGAGAATAGAAGTAACTCATAATAACAAAGGTTATTTTATATCACAAACAAAATTTACTGGTAATTTAACATGTCATATTTGACAGATGACAAGAAAGTGAGCATACCGGAGGTGATAGAGGTCAAACTAAGAACTACAGATGGAGAAAAATTAAAGGATCTCACTTCTTACAAACAAATGATAAGAGCCTTGATCTATTTTACCATCACTCGACCAGACATAGCACATGCAGTACATGTAATAAGTCAATTTCAACAAGCTCCTATCAGTATATACATGATTGCAGTTATGCGGATCGTGAAATATAAAAGATATACTTTAAAAGGGATCATTTTAACCTCATTATATTTTTTTAAATTAACTGCTTATAGTGATGTTGATTGGGGTGGAAATATAAATGATAAACATTCCACTACTGGATATTGTGTATTTTTAGGTGACTCACTTATCTCTTGGAGATATAAAAAGTAAAAGAAAGTGTCTTTATCATCTACGGGGGTAAAATATAGAGCCATAATTATTACAACAATGGACATATCTTGGATCTCTAAACTTCTAGCAGACTTGGAGTTGCACTAGAGCACTCTATAGAATTGCTTTATGATAACAAAAGTACTATGTATATTACTTCAAATAATATATTCTATGAACAAACTAAGCATATTGAGATAGACTGCTACTATATTAAGGAAAAATGCTTGAATAAATGATTGACCTTATTTTATGTTTCTTTAGAACTACAACTAACAAATTTCTTTACAAAATCTTTGCCAACTTTTAGATTTATGTTTTTGTCAGACAAACTTTCGGTATATACACTCTAAGTTTTAAAGGGGGGTTAACTTTTAATAAGAAGTTGGGCCTTTAGGGCCCAACAGACCCATAGCACAGGCCAACTTAGAATGTTCTTTAAGGGCCGGTCTCCCAATGGCTAGTAGTGTAGCCGTTGGGAGCAACAACTCTCACTCTCTCTCTTCTCACTTATAATAAAAACCTCTATAAATAGAGGAAGTTGTTAATTGAATAAATTAGAGCTTTTTGTGCTCACTTGACTTGTTTGATATTCTACTTATTTGGTTTGTCTTATGTATCAAGTGTTCTAATTTAGCTTGTTGAAGATCTTGTGAGATCATTTGTGTTTGTCTTTGTGGAGATTATAGTACTACTTTTACAGGTTCATATCATCTTGTTGCAATTTGAATTTCAAAATCACAAGAAAGGAAGGAAAAAATAGTAACATCTTAAGCAAACTACTTCCATATTCGATCCATTAGCTTGCCTTCCACATCTCACCCCAGTTAGCCCAAGTGGAGTGCCTCAATTTGGTTAAAAGTGGGGCAGAAGCCTCAGCTTCGAAGCAGACACAGTCTGTAAAGGGGAACTCCCCTTTCCACCATTGAATTCCTGCAACTGCCTTATACTCAGAAATTATTTATGGAAAAAGACACTCTTTTGACTGATTTGATGGAAGTTTTTGTAAATCTATTGGATGTGCGCGGGATGTTAAATGGATTCTTTTCCTCAGTTGAGGAAGACATCTCATCTCTCTCTTTTGCCAAAAAGACTAGTATTTGTGAGAGCATTGGAATCTAGCATAGCGTTAGAAGGAGAATGAGAAAGGATATGATCAAATGCATAAGATCATTGAAATGCTTGAATACAGACATAGGTGTTGCAGATGATGTGTGGTTTTTGACACTAAGCAATGTGAAAGAAAGTACACTATGTTTGAGCTTCTTATTCCAATGATCTCTGGGAAAAAGGCACAAAAATCTGCATTCTCAAAATTGAGATTGTTGGGTCCCAAAAAATGTGATAAGAAGTTTGATGATGCAGTGACAAGTGATTGACAGGTTAGGGATCAATGCTCTTGTTTGACCAACCACGGGCAGTTTTAGAATCATCACCGCATGTGCAAGCCCCTAACTTTTATCATTCTATTGTAAGAATGCATCAGATACAGACACAAACAGGTGCAATTTTGTTCTTTTTGCTGGTTAAGCTTGCATAAGATTTAAAAATTGAGGATCTATACCTTAGTTTAGATGCATGAATAAAATCATTCGCCACATATTCAACTTAAGACCATGGAACAGATCACATGAGATGTTCAGCAAACCAAGGACATTTGATGTCAAGGTACTACCCGTCCTTGGTTGTGCATGTCTCCATTCCCATAGATGGAACATTCTTACTGCAAATAGCACTGGAAACACAAGAAACAGTTTATCAACCTGAATGCATAACTTCCGCTGCAAAGGACATTTGTTAGAACTAATTATGTTTAATGCAGTATTTTCATCCCTTGACCATTTTTCTGGTAAGAAGTGTCAACAGAAATAGGTAAAAGACTTCAGTTGATTCAGCATCGTTCTACTGCATTACGGTAAGGAAACAAAGCCAAAAAGATAAAATTCAAATTTCTTGTACATAATCACACCGTTACATATGCACGGCACAAGGTGCGAAACCAAGAGAAAAAGCTTAGCCTTTTCCTACAATTGGTGGAGTTGCCTAAATGGATTCTTAGTTACCAGCTATGTAGCACGGGTACGCCTATTTGGGCGTCGTACCCTTATCCGGTACGTACCGGGTACGGGTACGCGTATGGGTATGTTGGGTACGTACCCATACGCGTTTTGGCGTACCGGTACATCAATACGTATACCGGTACGCGTACCCAAACATGGGTACGCCACGTACTGGTACCCGGTACGTGGGTGGACCGGATTCGGGTCAGTTGACCCGCTGGTACCCGAATCCAATCCAAAAAATAAATAAAACCCGCCTAACTCTCTCGATTCTTCCCCTGGCTCTCTCTCTCTCTCTCTCTCTCTCTCTCTCTCTCTCTCTCCTTTCGTCCTTCGTCTCACTACAGCTTCCTTCGTCTCAGGCCGATCAGTGCGATCACCGACCGCCGGCCACCGTCGACCACCATCCTTCGTCTATTGACCACCTGGTACAGTTGTTGCCTTGTTGGTTGTTCTGCTAGAGGTTAACGGCACGGGGCTCATTTCATATTGAAGGCATCATGATCATGCCGAGCTATTGTGTAGATGAGGCATTTGAGCTCTCTGAGTTGTAGTGTTTGTGTGCAATGCAACTGTCTAGATATCTCCTAAAGCTATACGAAAGATGGAACATTTGAGCTCTCTGAGCTATCGTGGAGATGGGGCATTTGAGCTCTCTGAGCTATCATGATCATTTGAGCTCTCTCTCTCTCTCTTTATAACTTGTTGTTCAATGACGACTGATGTTTCGTCACCTAACCTGGTTGATTGATTTTGGAAGCGGGGCTGCCTTACATTTTGTATCCACTCCATTGACATCCCTACCCTAAGGCCTTAACTTCCATTCTTCTTGGCTCCCAGATTAACTCTGTGTGTGTGCATTGTTTCTACTGTGATATATTCAGGTGGAAATGGGGCTCATTTCGTATTGAAACATTGAATTGAAGGCATGTTTCATGTTTGTGACATTATGTGGTTTATGTACACTTACAAGTTACAACGTTATGTGGTTTATGTGAAATAGTTGTCACTTGTCAATGGAATCGGATATATACACTTACAATGTGGTTGTTGTGATATGGGAGTAATCCTGTTATATGTGAGTAAGAGAGCTCAAATGCAATGTTGGAGAACAATGAAGCACTGTTATATGTGTGCACTGTGCAGCAATCCTGTTAACAGCAGCAATCCTGTTATGTGTGTGTGCATCTTTACTTATTGTTATTCGTATCAGCCACATATATCTTGGTCATGCGCACTTGCGAATCCAAAAGAGGAAAGCACATAAGGTTTCTTTCTAACACTTAAATGTACTATAAGTTTGGAATATATAAGACATGGGATGATTGGTACTGTCTATTGGCAGCAAAGTTCCATGGATACAGATGGCTTTGCCTGGTTGTTATATTAATTCATTAACAGTGGGAACTGAAATTGGTTATATATTGCAACACAAAAACTGCTTTGTTTTAGCTGCTGGAATCTAAATCATTTAAAGACATATCAGCATTAGCTTTCTAATTTTGTGAACTTCATGGTCGAGTTTCGCTTAGAACGACAAACAATTTGGAATGATGTGGTACCAAAATCATTTCCGTTCGGCAGAAGATTTAGGCTGTGCTACTTCATCAACCGGGATTTCTCAACAAGTCGTGAGATTTTTTTTTAATTTTAAGAGAAAACGACGAAACAAGGGAGAGTTCGCATATTATTAATTAACTAAGATTTCCTCTAGCAGAAAGCAGAGTATAAACGCTTTTTTCACAGAGAGAGAGAGCTCATCGTCGGAGGTTCTCTGGAAGAGATCTAAGTGATTATTTGGAGTTCCATGAGATCCTATAGGGTCCAAGACGACGATGACGTTCTTCCCCCCGAAGCGTCCGCTCCACTTCACCTTCAAAACCCCTCTGCAACTCTGTCATTGGTTCTTCCTCTTCGTTTGTCGCGTGCGAACCGCTCCCGCTATCCCGCGCTATTTAACTAAGAAACCATTATTCACAATGACACGTAGAACACGACACGTAACACGTAATTGGAACCCAAGCATGAAGACCGGCTGTCAAGCAACACAAACATAAGCGGTAACAAAGATCATTTGAGCGTCAAGTTCACAGTGGTACTTAAGAACGATACGGGACACGTAATGTAGAACCGAAGCGTGAAGCCGACGGCCAAGCAAATAAAAATATAAGTGCTGACGGAGATCTTACAAGTGTTGATCTTGACATTGATACGGAGAAGCGACACAGGGCACGTAATGGTGAACCGAAGCATCAAGCCAATGGTCAACCCAATAAAATTTTGACGGTTGTTAATTCATGGTAGTAATAAGCAGTCGAATGTGTGCGTGAGAGGGAGGTGGCGGGTTCGCGAGATCACCTGAGGCAAACGCACAAGAGGATCAACGAAGTCATCTTCAAGACCTTTTCCTTCCTCGATTACTTCGATCTCTTCCGATGCTCGGCTCTCTGCAAATCATGGTAATGTAACCTGAATCGCCCTTTACCGATGATTAGGGTTCCAGTGCCCGATTGCTTCCATTTTCTCTTTTCGATAATGATCCTCCGTTTTCTTCAATTTCACTTGAAGGTTCTACTTGCCATCGTCATGTGCCCATTTAGCGTCAAATTTTAGAGGAAATACAAAGAGGTGTTGGCGACTAGATACAGGTGCCACCTTTCGTACCTTGACATTGGCATGCCATGATTTGGTGTGATCTGATGGCATAACCTGTTTGCGTTAATGCCACCTCATCTCTTTGGAATCATATACGCGACTCGCATTCAAGGCACTAAGTAGAAGATTTTAGTGAAACATAATACGACGACACGTTCTATAGTATTTGACTCGACCCCAACTAGTGTGGGAATCGTTACTGTACAAAAAGTGTCTTTAATAAACAGAAATAAGTTTTTCATGAAAAACTATAGATTCATTGAAGTAATAATATCGTGTTTTACAGCACGCGCCACCAATTTCCTTTTTCCAGATTCTTTTGCATTTAGAGTATAGTCAAGTTTTAGTTTTTTCTGTTTGAAGAAGATGAGTATATATATGTACGTTAGCCAACGGACAAGCTACTCGTGAGCTGATTCAAAATGTTGGCAAATAGTATAGTCAAGAATATCTCACTGCTACCTCATCTCCTCTTTTCTGGCCATAAAAGAAATGGTTGTAGATATACCAACTCTGTTAGACAGCTTCAGCAACAATAATATTTGGCCACTTGCACATCTGTATTTGGTTATAAACTATTGTCCTCTCACCTGATTAAGATTCCTTTTGTTTTCCATGAAACTTCAATATAAGAAAGGTAAGAAGCTAGACCTCTTCATCATCTTGTTACAGTTTGAACTTCACAAGGAAGGAAGGAAAAAATGGCAGCTTCTTCAGCAAACTCCTTCCATATTCGATCCATTAGCTTGCCTTCCACGTCTCACCCCAGTTTAGGCCAAGTGGAGAAGTGCCTCAATTGGATAAAAAGTTGGACAAAATCCTCAGCTTTGAATCAGAGGTAGTCTGTAAATATTGGACTCGTCCACCTTAGAGAATTGCAGCTTTCAACCATTGAATTCTTCCAACTGCCTCTCACTCTGCAATTTCTGTATGGGAAAAAAACTCTTTTGAGTGATTTTATGGAAGTATTTGTAAATCTCTTGGATGTATGTGGGATGTTGAAGGATTTTTTTCTCTCTGTTGAGGGAGCAACATCAACACCTCAGCTCTGTGTTTCGCCGAAAGGACTTCAGTCTTCAAGAGAGCATTGGAGATTACTAAAGCTTTATGAGGAGAATGATAAAGGATATGATCAAATGCCTAGGGTGATGGAAATGCTTGAGAACAAGCAGATCTAAATTTTAGAGCATCTTTTCTTAACATCTTGACAAGTTGCTAGGCCTTCTCATCTTCACTCATACTGGCAATTCCAACCAATTTTCTGAAGATTGCCACATGTATACATATTTTTTGTGAATCAGCGGGCGACTTATATGGTGCACAATAGACTGATATCTGTTAATCTGTCGTCGTAGACTAATCTTTTGAGGCTGACAGTAACTATGAAGTACTATCTCTACTTGTTACAGTACGAGACAATAACTAGAATTATGTGTGTCAAAGTTAAGATTTACTTAGCGAAAACATGCGGCATATGTGCACGTGAAGTGAACATCTGGTTTAACTAGATCTGTCAATTGACATGAGCCGATCTATGATGGGGATTGATGCTCGTAAGGCCAACCATGGGCAGTTTAAAAGCATCATTGCATGTGGAGGCCTATACTTTCATCATTTAAATACTAACAAACAATGCCTCAGATGCAGTTGCAACCTGTGAAAATTTTCTCTCTTTGGTGATCAGACATGCATGAGATTTATATATTGAATTGAATATCTATATCCTTTCTTGCTATTTCTTGCTTCCAACTCAATGGCTAAAACTAGGGGTGTTCATGGAACCGCCATAAATGAATCAAGTTATAGATGTTTGTCTGCTTGGTTTGGTTCAGTTCTAGCAAGAAGGAAACCTAGTGGTTTGATTCATGATTTCAGTGTTGGACTGAAAATTGAACCAAACTGATATATATATATATATATATATATATATATATATATATATATATATATATATATATATATATATATATATATATATATATATATATATATATATATATAAGTTTATATACATGTAGATATATCTTTATAAGTTTATATATATGAGTTTTTAGCCTCATATACATATAAAACGTGGACCGCATAACCAAGCTTAATTCATTGTATTTAGCAAAATCTTTAAATAAAGTAGAACCATAGTTTAGAATTGGACCAAACTGGAACCAGTGGTTTTGTTTGGTTTGGTTCTGGTCATAGCACGGCTTGGTTCTCTAAAGGTTAAGAACCAAGACCAGCAGTTTGGTTCGAGGTTGAAGCTAGGATGAACCAAGCCGAATCATGAACACCCCTAGATGCAACAGGGAAATTCCACTACATGATCAATCGCAAGTTACAATATGGGAGCCACTTTATATAGATGCACATCCTTAGAAATTCCGGCTACGCCAGAAAAATTTGGGTTGTAAACGCTGCTCCACATCTCCAACTACCAAGTGTAGTGAAATATTTTGTATGATATTATTATAGTCTACTGTAGAGATTTTATTTGTTTATTTATTGAAGAACTAGATTGGTACCATATTGTATCGTATGATGTGACATGAGATATATGCACCTATATGTTATATAGAAGATACTTAGAACATTTATAAGCTGCTAATGCTTGTCCGCTATTATGTTGCGGACTTTACAGTAAACAATCTATTGTGATAATTGTAAACACCCAAAATTTAAAATATTTTCAAAACTCCCAATTTCGAAAATCAATTTAAAGCCTTTATGAACCTCCAAATTCGAAAACCCCAACTTTTTAAAGATCAAGTCTTTTGGGAACATTTCAAAATAAAGGTTTTAAATTCAAGTTTAAAAGCCCATGGATTTCAAAGTAAATCAGACGAACAGGTAAGACCAAATCCAAATCCAGATCGAGACAAATTCCAAAAGCGAAGGATGGACCGAGTCAGAAGCCTATCCTCTCCAGATAAAGTAAATAACAAAGCATATCAAATAGGATACGAAAATCAAAGCTTATCAGAATTGGCATGCCCGGTGGGACTCGAGTCTTGTGAAACTTCAAACTTAGGTGATCTCCAATTCTAAGATTTCAAAATTCTGTATACACGAAATTTTCACTCCAAGCCTATGTAGAGACTTGAAATGATAATTTCTAATCTACTCTTGCCTGAGCATGCCAACTAGTTTTTCAAAAACTAACAAAAGTATAAACAAATCTGACTTTGATTAGCGATTGGGTTAAGTGAGCTCTTTTCGCTTTAGGCTTTCTTGAACCGACACTCAAGGGTCAACCTAAGTGCTTAGAAACTTCAATTTTAAAAGTGAGAAACTCCAATTCACGTGATGATGAGTTGTTTTTCAAAGAAGATATGAAATGCACTTGGTTGAAGCTCCAAAATGAAAAGTACTGAAAAACAAAATGTTCTGTTTTCAGGTCTTGTTTCCCAAATCATTTTCAGTGCCTTACAGACCTCCTAAAATCATCAAAATTTAACAGGACTGAGCCTGAGATGTGTAGGGTCTGTAGCACTTTACAGATCGTGATTTGGAGTTGTATTGATGCAAAATTAAATCTGAGAAGTGTCTCTACTCAATCACCTGAAATTGTTCTATCATAGAAATAAAGAGACTCAAAGATGAGCCTGTATCTCAGTGTTTCGAGTTCTAAATTTAGTGAATTTGATCTTAATGGAAAGCTATGGATGTCAGCTTTCTAATGAATCAAAATTCATCGATTTTGAAGACCTACAAACAGAGTTATGAGATGAAAACCCAGGCTCTATTGCAGGAAAACAGATTGGACAAACAATTGACAGAAATTATTTCGGTTTTGCGCAGTTTTAATTACGTGGTTGAACGACCCTAAAATTCTTGAAAATTTTATTATTAGAAGTGGGCTTGTGTGTGTAGAACATGTGTGCAAAGTTTCGGAGCAATTGGAGCAGAAGTTTGAGAATTAAAAATAAAGCAATCAACGTTTGCAGAGAGATGAAATCCAGTTTTCAGATTTTTAGAAACATACGTGATGCAAACTTACACGAATTGAAATTGCAACAACACAACATCACGAATTGAAATTGCTGAAAGGAAATGAAGGGAAATATGTGTATAAGCTTAAGCATAGAGGGGGTAGAGAGTATAAATTGTTCTATAGAATATATTGGGGAAGAATCAAATAACCAAATACATAGAGTGCATACGTGAGAATAAAAATTCAGCAAATCTAATCATTATTACAACATGGGAAAAGACAAGGCTCCATTAATACAACCCCTTTCAAATTGAATTAATGGAGAATAAGGAGTAGAATCAAGATGTAGGAATACTTACAACCTTTCACCCACGAATTTGAACTCCCAAGGAGAATTCGGCCTCCTTCTTCCTTGATTTAATGTCTCAATCTCACTTACACTCAATGGCCTAGATCTACCTCTCTCCCCTCTCTTACTTCACTCCTTTGCAGCCCACGACCTACCTTGTGCAACACCTCTTGCTAAGCCCAAGACCAATCCTTCTCTCACCAATCCCCAAGTTGATTCTAGGGGCTTCTTTGGAGTGGATTTGTCATGCTCAAGATCCAATCACGTGGTCCCCTTTGGTGCCATGGACCAGTCCCATGTGGGTTAGTTTTCAAGTACATATGGGCTCATCTAGCCCTAGCCGAGTGCACCTATGTGGCCGGCTAGTCTAGGTTTGCTTCTTGTCTTCATTTAACTTGATTTAAATTGATATGTTGTGGCTTGAATAAGTCTTCAAAGTCAGCATTTTCAAACCCAATTCATTTCATGAAAGAGGATCCATCTTGACCCTTGATTTGAACTTGAACCGATCCCGGGTCCTAAAATGATTCGTCCCTGGAAGTGGGCCGGTCTTCATTTTATCCAATTCTGATAAGCTTTGATCTTCGTATCCTACTTGGTATGCTTTGTTATTTGCTTTATCTGGAGAGGATAGGCTTGTGACTCGGTCCATCCTTTGCTTTTGGAATTGGTCTCGATCTGGATTTGGATTGGGTCTCACATGTTTGTCTGATTTACTTTGAAATCTATGGGTTTTTTAACTTGAATTTAAAACCTTTATTTTGAAATGTTCCCAAAAAGACTTGATCTTTAAAAAGTTGGGTTTTCAAATTTGGAGGTTCATAAAGGCTTTAAATTGATTTTCGAAATTGGGAGTTTTGAAAATATTTTAAATTTTGAGTGATTACAATAACAAAGCACCAAGAAGATTGATAAGCTCTGGACCATTTGGAGTCCAAGGACAAATAAATTGATGAACAGAAGAATAATAGTTGATTATCATTGACGAACCAGCTGAAGGCGCCCCTCAAGGGACGTCCAGGTGCACTTAATGCAGATGAAGAGCACCAACCAGCTGAAAGACGAATTATATCTTTATATGTCAGATCAGCAAAAAAGATTACATCTCATCTTACAAGACAGCATGAATAAATCTACACTTAAAAAAAATCGTTGTGATTATATGAAATCCCGGCAAACCACAACACATGCCAGATTTACTGTCGTGCAACAAATACAATAAAGAAACTCGGACCCCATTGTCCTTATATTAGTGTGCATAGCCCATCTGACCTCATATATATTTACTTCATTGAAACCTCAATGGGGCTCCAATGTTGCTTTATGTAGCAATGTATGTTGGATAGATGAAAGACAACGCACTCGTGAGCTATAAATTGCCATGAGACGGAATAGGCATGCCCATATGATCATAATAATATTTTTGCCTAAAGTAACTCAAATTATTGATAACCTTTAGCAACCGATGGCAAACACGACAGAGAATCCTTCTGCTACGCCACTATTTGTTTTTGGAGAATAGCTTGTTGTTGAACCAATGAAAGATCGTACTTGCTCCCCAATGCAGGCTTTTATAAGGAGGGCCGAAGAAGAGTTGTTCATCATCATCTTAGTGATCGTTTTGCCTTCACAACAGAAGAAAAAGCATGGCAACAACTACTGCTGTTCCAAAATCCTTCCACATTAGATCCATTAGCTTTCCATCAAAGTCCCACCTCAACTTAGTTCAAGTGCAAGAATACCTTCATTTGTTGAAGTCATGGGAAGCCTCTCGACTGTAGAAGGCTCAAGGAACTTTACAATTCTGTCAATGCTTTCCTCCATCTCCCACTCACCCGAAAAGCTTTACTTCGCAAAGAGAGCTTGGTGAAGGAATTGATGGATGACTTCCTTTGCTTGCTCGATGCATGTGGGATGGTGAAGGAGTCACTGTTGCAGCGCGAGAGAACAATTCCAATCCATTGATTTCATGATTCGTCGAGGTGACTGGTTTGAAATCTGGCCTTGCTGCCTACCGTTGCACAAGGAAGAGGATGAAAAAGGAGATGTCCAAGTGCTTCAGATTACTCAAAAGCATGGAGAAACATGTCCTTTCATCCAATGACAATCTTGATACATTTGATCGAGTAAGCAGTATCCATGTTCAGTCTTCTAAGTTCAATCATCTCAGGGCGAAAGGATGGGAAAACCATCTTCTCAAGACTAAGGTGGTTGGGTTCCAAGAACCATGAGGATGAAGGTGATCAAGATGATATGAGTGAAATCGACAAGGCAGATGTGACTATACTCAGACTGTAGTAGGGAAGACAATGCCCAAGATGGGCAAAGGCAGATGGAAGCATTAGTTTTTGCCTTGAGCACAACTGAGGTGGAGCTGGAAGATATTTTCAGATGCTTAATCCAAACCAAGGTCTCCCTCCTCAGTATCGTTACAGGGTGTTGAAGCTTTGGTCATTATGATCCTTGGCATCTGCATATTTTCTAAGGAAGCCAATATATAGATCCCCTTTGTAAATCAATTACATATACAAGATTTATTAACATCAATCAAATTTCTTCTTGCTACAATATTCTCTCTCTCTCTCTCTCTCTCTCTCTCTGTGATCGGATCCTCTATGTGAAACATAATCCTAATATTGTTAGTCTTTTTGCTGAAGCAGTATCCGACATGCTTCTCTAACCAGATCACAAAAGTTCTTACCAAATCTGACTAATCAAATTCCCATTTGGACATGAGTTCATCCCATCGGCATCCTGAATAAATTAACATCTGGTTCTCAAAAGCGACTTACAACAATTAAGCCTTTACCCATACTAGATGGGGTCAGTTACGTAGAGCCCAATTTTTTGTCATGCTAGCAGTTAACTCAACATAAGCTGCTCTTTGTGGTATTCTTGTTTCTTTTTTAACATTTTCATAGAGTTTCTCATACCTTGTTATCAGAGCTTCCTTTAGCCATCTTTCTGTGTGTCCAAACCATCTGAAACGGTTTGCTTATTTTATCACCTATCACTAAATACTGATAATTTACCAAGAATCAAGAAGCATTTAAGGCTATAGCGATATGCTTGAAATGCAAAGAAAAATCCCAAGATTTTAGCAAGGAAAGTCGGCATTTTCTATGATGTCGTTAATTTGTAATTTAAGTATTGTGATGAGGATCTTGCTGCCCTATTCAGAACGCCATATATAACTTAAATAGGTGTTGATGAAATCCTTGAATCAAGAAGTTATAATTGTGTTCTTTTATAGTTAAATTCCATTTCTCACCTTGTAGCAGGAAAGAATGAACTGTATGCTCTGATTACAGATGCTTGATAGTTCCAGTATTAATGAGAGCCAATAGAGTAGTATCCTCAAACCAGGTTCCCTTGATCCTTGTCAGTCCTGCTTCTATTGTTCTAGAGTTTCCTACCTCGTTCAGTCCTTGGCCCAACAACTGTAAAGTTCAAAAGGAAAATATAGAATGTATTAGATTGCTAGAAGGACAACGATCTGACGTAATATCTGGTCAGTAAATTGTTGTTTACTGTAACCATGCCCACAAAGTGGTGAAAGTTTACAGTATTCGTGCATTTTTTATTTCCATTGGCAGGATATGATCATAGATATCTGCAAAATTTTCCCTTGATCCCAAATAAGTACTTAGGCTCTTAGTGGCTCTGAAACTGTATAAAATTAATGTGTTCAACAAGTTGTATTCCCAACTCCGCCCATGTAAGGGATCACCCTAGTACGGCCGGTCCCAAGCTCGGATAAAGGAAGAGGGTTGCGTTAGGCTTTCGATAGTCAACGCAAAACTTTGTCAGATTTATATACCATAGATTATATAAACTATGAGCATTGCATTGGAGCGTTCCCTTTTATCGATGCGTTGCAGAGCCCGAATGAAGTGAAAAGTAAGCAAGGGCCTCTATATTTTTGCCCGGATATAGTGAATCAATTGTAGAGAGGGTTTCCACATCATGGATAGGTGTGGATAAATAAGCTAGTTCCGCTACATTTCTGCCCAAATGTAGAGAATAAATTACAAAAAGGGTCTCCACATTTTCAATATGGACGGATGAGGGGAGTAAGGAAGCTAGTCCTAAATAATAAGATTCATATTGATTCTTGAATTATCATAACATTGTCTGGTAATAGAGGTGGTAGATACAATGATTCGGAGAAAGATTTATATCCTATGTTTACAAGAGACAAAATGGGTTGGAGAAAAATCAAAGGAGATTAAGGATATAGGTTTTAAATTATAATACTTAGGAAAGGAAAATGCTCAAAACGGAGTTGGTATTATCATAAATAAAGATTTAAAGGATAGTGTAGTAGACATACAACAATATAGTGACCGAATCACGAAAATTAGTGGTAGGAGAAGAGGTTTTGAATATAGTTTGTGCTTACGTACCCCAAGTAGGACCAGAAGATAGTATAAAGACGACTTTTTGGGAGGAGTTAGATAAGGTGAATCAAAGAATTACACGAAGGGAGATGATTTGTTTAGGAGGAGACTTAAATGGACATGTTGGTAAAGAGGCATTAGGATATCAAGGTATTCATGAAAACTTTGGTTTTGGAGATATAAATGAGGAAGGTAAGGATATCAACACAATCTAATGAGGTTATTATAAACAAATTTGAAGTGACACTAATAGAGGATAAAATGAGAGAATATCGTTTAAGATGGTTTGGACATATAGAAAGAGGATCCAAAGAAAGAATGTACGAAAAACTAGATTTTGAAAGTATTAAAAGAGATAGAGGACAAACACAAATGTTGGAAAGAACAATAAAGAATGATCTAGCTTATTGTGAGTTAAGTGCTAACATGACACATGATAAGGCTACGTGGAAACAAAGAATTCATGTAGCCGACCCCGTCTAGTATGAAAAAAGGATTAATTGTTGTTGTTGTTGTAACAAACTGTATTCCCAAACATTGCATAGAAAAACATACACATGAGAGAGCAAATATTGGAGATGAAATGAATTTGATTATTTTGAATTTTTTATTTATTTATATGATATAAAAAAAGGGATTTTACATTGGGTCCCTCGGCAATCTTCTAAAATGCAGATGCTAAAGCCCTTGTAAACAAACGAACATATGGTGTAACTCAACAACTTGTAACAATGTTGAGGAGGGAGACTTTTGTTTGGATCATGCACCTGAACACATCCTCCAACTCTACTTCCATTTCGCTCAGACTAAGATCCAATGTTCTGTCTGCCTCTTTACACCTCGAGCATTAACCTCTCTTACGGTTTTGCAAGAAATCTTTAATATAGCCATATCTGACCTCTAAATTTCTGTCATGTAATCTTGATTACCATCCTTCTCATGTCTCTTGGAATTCAATGATCTCAATCTTGAGAAGATGGTTTTTTCTGCCCTCCTGCCAGAGAAAACCGAACATATACGGTTGAAGATGGACAGTGCAGCAGTCCTCACATCCTTGAAAACTTGATCAACCGTCTCAACAATGTCATTGGAGGATAATGTTTCCATGCTTTTAAGCAATCTGAGGCACTTGGATATCGTTGCTTCATCTTCCTCCTAGTGCAAAGAAAGGCCAGCTTCCAAACCTTAATCATCTCGATGAATCATGAAACTAAGAGATCGGTATTGTTCTTTTATTTGCAACAGTGAGTCCTTGACCATCCAACTTATATCCAATAATCAACTTATATCCAATAATCAAAGGAAGTCGTCTATCAATTCCCTCACAAAGTTCTCTTTTGTCAAAGAGAGATTTCTGTGTAAGAGGGAGTCGAAGGAAATAATTGAAGGATTCGTACTAGTCTTTTAGGTGGC